>JAKZAP010000020.1:20236763-20910733 GCA_023053575.1 Branchinecta lynchi
CTACTAAATCTACAATGAAATAGACAAGACCAAAGGTTCGATGGGATCCCAAAAATTAAATGTTTATGACTTCTTGATCCAGAGAACGAATTGTGTAGATCTCTTGAGGTCTTCGCCAGCCCCCTTTAATATTTTGCCATTTATCCCGTAATCCTCCGCTAGAATATGCACAAAAAAAAATGTTACTGTTTTGGAGTTCTTAGTGGAGTGTTCCTTGGAACAATCCACTATTGCGAGCGCTGTAGGAGGTTTCAGCTTTCGGTTTTCGGTTTTCACCATATTTTGTGGAGCTCATAACTCGTGAACGAGTGCAATTATCACGTTCAAACTTGGTACACCTGTGGGTATTGGGGTCTAGTGGTGCCTTTTGGGGGTTCCACACCCCACACCCAACCGCTTCAGGGGGAAATGGGCCCCAGATTGCCCAGGGAATAATGTTCATAACTTGACCAGAACTGGACATTACCCGATGAAATTTCATGGACGTGTAGCTCCTAGGGCTGGGAAATTGCTTTTAAAGTTGCACCTCCCCCACCCACACCGTTCATGGGCAACTGGGTCCAGATTGCCCAGGAGTAAAGTTCGTTACCCTTGTCAGGAATCAACAGGTATCAAGTTGAAACTTTCTAGGATTGTGAGCATTTGGGTGTCTTTTTACTTGTTGCGGGCCCCAAACCCCACCCCCACTTGGTTCAGGGGCAATTGGGCCCAGGTTGCCCATTTTTTAATGTTTTTAATTTGACAATAAGTGGAGATAAGGCGATGAAATTCCTTTGTGCTTTAGGATCATAGGGACCAGTGAGAGTTGAACCACCCCCACCCTCCCCGTTCATGGGCAAGTGGGCCCAAAATTGCAGATGAAAAAAGTTTTGACCCATGACAGGAATCAAACTCTAAGTTCGTATACTTGAGGGGAAAAGGTGTAAATACGCATTGTGATGGGTCCCCCCCCCCCCCCGTTCATGGGCAGCTGGGCCCAGATTTCCCATGAGTTAAGTTCGTCTATGACTCTTGTATATTTGGGGAGATATATCTGCGGATGAGAATTGGGTGTAACATAACAAATAAGACGACGCGACGTACTTTAATCTTTACTGAACAGATGGAAACTGACTGTTTTTTCATATGATCGATGATATGCCGTACTTAATGAAATGTGACAAAGGAGGCATTAGTCTGCTACGAATTGGTTTATTTCACTTGTTACGTTGCTAATGAACAAGAGGTTTAAAGGGTGGGATTGGCTGGCAGACTATTCAGTGTTCGAACAAATGCTATTCGTGCAAGATCTTCAACATTTCTTTGGATTTATACTGGCGGTTTGTTTGCATTTAAAGCTTTTAAAAGGGGGTGATTACAACGTTATTTCAATACTTGTTTGGTTATTGGGGAAGAGAAATGTCTTGGTTCTAAAGCTGATTGTATGTAAATGTGATAAACATTTTACTTTTACACTCCACGTCTGAGCGTTTGCGCACTTGTTCGCAACTTACGGCTAAACAACTAATCATTACCTTAAATTACCTTAAATCGCACTTCCAGCGAGATAAGGTGGTGTTAACCTCCTGTAGAGTCTCTCGCTGGTTGGCGGCTTGATTGTCAGATCGTTGTTGTAACATCGGCTCACTGGCACTCCAGTTTAGCCGGCATTGATTTGTTGGTAAATCTTGTTGTCACATCGGCTCACTGGAATCCCAGTGCAGCCGACATTCAGCATTTCGCCAGTCCTCGTCCACGCCTTTCTTGAAGCCATCCAGGGTAGCAGCGTTGATAGTTTTTTCGGAAAGGCTGTCAGAAAGGCATGAGAAAACCAAGTTCAGATATACATCCAGCAAAGATTTTTACTCAAGTATCTCATCTCTGATCGAATTCAGAAAGGTCTTTTACTTTCACTAAATTCTTCGTATTTTACCAGCATTCCCGGCGGACTGCATGCACAGCAAAATAGCTATTGACATTGGGAGGAGAACGTTTCTATTCAAATTTCCGGGTTTTGGCAAATTTTGCCAGTCCATCTGTCAAGGAAATAAAGTTCAAATTCGGTTCAGCATGTCTCCTTACCCCGATACCCAATCTCTAATTGACTGCAACTGCCCGTCAAGAAAACGAAGTTGAGAACCCTGAGACGACCATATCATTAGGTGAATAAGTATACTTTGTTACCGTTAATTCGAAACCACCTTCTCTGCCTCTAAATATAGGACTACAGGACCCATCTACAAACTTGGCCTGTACTTTGCCACTGCATCTTCATACGAAGCTGGAAAAAACATATCTCACCCCCTTCGACCCCCCCGACACGACAGACTGCCATGACTAAACTCAAAGAATATAACGCTAGGTGTAAATAGTCTTTGATTAAACACACAAACATTTGTGCGTTATACACTCGACAACTTTCGTCACTTGACGCGTAGAGCTTTGGCCTGAATGGATAAAGCGGTAGGGTAAGACACCTTTTTTTTTCGAAAACTGGTCGACAAATTTGATTATATTGTTCACAAGACAGTTATGGAATGCATTTTACCCTTTTGGCCCAGTAAATGCCGGTTGGGACTAAGGAGATAACTAAACTGATCGTATACAGTTTTTGGGATCCCAAAACGTAAGTGGAGGGATACCTGTAACATCGCGAAAGTTGTCTGTCCGTCTGTCAGCACGATCACTCTCGAAAGATAGAGTTATCGACACGATAACTCTTTGATGAAACTTGGTGTGAGGATTCTTTGGGTCAAGAATAAAGTCAAGTTCCTAGATGGGCTCTGTAGCCCTAGATTTAGGGGTGGGGAGGGAATTCAAATTAAGAGGCAAACAAAATATTTTTAAACAGCTAATGTGATTGTTGATTATGGGGTAAGGTGCTGAACACGATGATGAAGACCATTTTCTCACCGGACAAGTAGTTTGTCCGGAATCCGGCAAAAACCAGAAAGTTGGTTAAAAGTAAAAGTTTTATTTTAAGTTGATTAGATGTTCGATTCAGGGGTAAGAAGGCATACTGAAAACTTATGCGAAAATTATTTTCTTCCCGTACAACTAGTTCGCCCGGAACCCGGCCAAAACAGGAAAATTTGTTAAAAGCAAAAGTTTTATTTGAAGTTGATTAGATGGCAGATTCAGGGGTAAGAAGAGACGCTGAGTCTGTATAAGACACTCATTTTTTACCCGACATATAATTCGTCTGAAGTCCGGTTGAAACCGGATTTTTTTTTTAGAAGTTGAAGTCTTATTTGTAGTTGACTTTATAGGGATAAGGAGTCACGCTGATTTTGTTTCTGAATTTCCTTTTTTTGCTGGACAAGTAGTTCGCTCGGGATTCGGCCGAAACCGGAATTTTTGCAGAAGTAAAGCAGAAAGTTTCGGTCGGTATCGTCAAAATAGATATGGCTTATAGAGGTGCATCTGAACTTGGTTTTCTCAGATGATTAGACTGGTGAAGACTGGATCTAGCGAAGACCAGACCCAATTGTCTGGATCAAATATTAGATTTTTCGGATCCCGTCGAAACCTTTGGTCTTGTTGTTTATCTTTAGTTTGTTCGACAGTTGCAACAGCATGTCTCTTTGCCCTATAACTACTATATTATTGGGCTTTAATATTTCATGCTAAATTCCTTGATCCGGACCAACTACTTGTCCGACGAAAAGATAAGTTTCATATTCGGATTCAGCATCCGTTGACACCAGAATCGAACACCTTATCAAAATCAGATTCAATATTAACTTTTTACGAATTTTCCGGCTTTTGCCGGATTCCAGTGAACTACTTGTACGACGAGAAAATAACTTTCATACTCGGATTCAGTATGTCTCTTTACCCATGAATCGATAATCTCTTTAGCTTTTGAAAAATATTTCCCCACTTCCCCACTCCTAAATATACAGCTTTGCACCCAATCTACGAACTTGACCTGTCCCTTGACCCAAAGAATCCGCACACCAAGTTTCATCAAAATGTCTCAGTCTCTTCGAGATTTATCGTGCTGACAGACAGACAGACAGACGGACAACTTGTACGAAATCATAGGTATCTCTCCACTTAAATTTTGGGATCCCAAAAACAAACATAAAAAACTCATCCGGACGCTTTTTTGTGAAAAAGGGAAAAAGATTGTGATGAACAAGAATGCTGTCGGCCTTTACAGGATCCCAAAACTTAAGTGGAGGGATAACTTGGTATGAGCCATAGGGTCAAAGTACAGGTCATGTTCGTAGATGGGTAAATGAGCCATGTAGCCCCATATTTAGGGGTGGGGGAAGGGTGGGTCAGATTAAGGGATTATAAATATGTTTTGATAGTCGTTTTGTGGGTAAGGTGACATGTTGAATTCAAAAAACGGAAATTTGGTAGAAGTTATAAGTTGTTCCTGAAGTCGATTGAATATCCGTCACGAGGGTAAAGAGACATGCTGAATTCAGTTTTGAACATTATTTTCTTGCTGTACAAGTAGCTCATCCGGAATCCGGCCAAAACCAGAAATCTTGTGGAATTAAAATTTATTTTCTGAGCTCGAATAATGAATCGATGTAGGGGTAAGGAGTCCATTTTTTAACTTAGTTTCCTTGACGGATAAGCTGTTCGCCCGGAATCCGGCCAAAACTGAATTTCCTTCGAGTAAAAGTCTTTTTTTACTTGAAGGAAATTCCTTCGAAGTCCAGTAGAGATTTGATTTAGGAGATAGATGATGGATCCATATCTGAACTTCATTTATCCATTGGACAAGGAATTCGTCCGGAATTCCGCAACCCAGAGATCTCATGCAAATTAAAATTAATTCTGAAGTCCTTTAGAGCTTTGATTTGAGCGCAAGCGTGCATGTTAGATTCTTATTAAATTCTTTCTTTTCTCAGCTGATTAGTCATCTAGCCCTAATCCCTGGAAAGCCAGCACTTACTCTATTACATTTCGGATAAATCTCCAAATGTCGGTATAAAGAAAAGAGGAGTGAATCGATCTACTTGCTACCTGCTTCGTCTTACTAACGGGTGAATGGGACGATTAGAATCGGGTTAAGTGAGAATTATCATAATCCTCCGATAAAATTTGCAAGGTGGTATATACATAAAGAAAATGTTGGATTGGAATAGTTTCGACTAGCATTGGTATTGTGGTCGTAATCGAACCCCAGGCTGGGTTATCTCAGCTGGGGAAAAACAGTCTTTTCACGGGATCTTGCAAAGACAGGAAATCTACAAGAACCGAATAACTGGATCAAAAAGTCAAATAAATATAAGATTTTTGGGATCCCAACGAAACCTTTGGTCTTGTTTTCAAAGTTCTGCATTTACTGTTCAAAGTCTCCAGAGGATTCTTCATTTTAAAATTAGAAGTTAGGAAAGAGTTACTCGCGGAAATAGGGAAACCAAGAAGGAATTTAGAGAATTTATAATAAGTAACTTTTAACGCAGTAAGTTAAGAAGGAAGGAGAGAAGAAAAGAAAACAGATAGAACAAGAATGGGATGAAATAGCCTTATAGATAGAACCATGAACATCGAATGCTCTTCTTATTTTGTCGTGCGTATGTCGAATAAGGATAAGTTTCCATTCCCTGGTAGTAGAAGAATAAGGCATTCCAAAATGCTTGTTATAGACTTATAGTGCTTGTTATGGCTGGTTAACGCATTTATTTTCCGGGAAAGATCGTTTGTGTGTTTTTGGGATCCCAAAACGTAAGTGGAGGGATACTTATGATATCGCAAAAGTTGTCCGTCTGTCACCACAGATAACTCTCAAAGAGAATGAGATATTTTGATGAAACTTGGTGTGAGGATTCTTTGGGTCTTGTGTAAGGTCAAGTTCGTAGATGGGCTCTTTAGCCCTACATTTAGGGGTGGGGTTCAAATTAAGGGGCAAACAAAATATTTGTAAACAGTTAATGTGATAGTCGATTGTGGGGTAAGAAGACACGCTGAACACGATGGTGAAAATCATTTTCTCGCCGGATACGTAGTTCGTCCAGAATTCGGCAAAAACCGGAAAGTTGCTTAGAATTAAAAGTTTTATTTGAAGTTGATTAGATGTCCAATTATGGGGTAAAAAGACATGCTGAACACGATGATGAAAACCATTTTCTCGTCGGACAACTAGTTTGTCCGGAATCCGACAAAACCGGAAAGTTTTTTAAAAGCGAAAGTTTTATTTGAAGTTGATTAGATGACAGATTTAGGGCTAAGGAAAGACGCCGACTCTCTGTATGACAATCAATTTTTACTCGGACATATAATTCGTCCGGAATCCGGTTGAAACCGGAAAAGTTAAAGTTTTATTTGAAGTTGATTAGATGTTCTTTATAGGGATAAGGTGATACGCTGAATTCGTTTCTGAATTGTTCTTTTTTGCTGGACTAGTGGTTCGCTCGGAATTCGGCAAAAGTATAGCAGGAAGTCTCGGTCAGTACCGTCAAAATAGATATGGCTTATAGAGGTATATCTGAACTTGGTTTTCTCAGATGATTAGCGTGGCGAAGACAAGACCCAACTGTCTGGATCAAATATCAGAGTTTTGGGATCCGATGGAAACCTTAGGGGTTGTTCTTTGGGGTCGGATAATTGGTAGTAGCTTCCGGGTAGGAAGCCCTGAAAAAGGCTTTCCATGCTGATTGGGGTGTAGACGGATGTACGACCAGCGAGGAACTCGAGCCTTATAATGGAGAGAGAGCTCCAGTTTCCTTAAATCTCAAGACGGGGGGGGGGGGATAGTTTTTTGTTCCGTATCAGAAATCGAAGCCGCATGGAACCATGCTTCGTGCTTTCAGAAAATGACAGTACGTTTCAGTTGTTTTAGACCGCCTCACCTTCTTGGTTTTGATCAGAAACACGAAAAAACAAGTATAACTTTTGAATGAATGAAATTGATTTATTACATGCAGCCTAATAAGAAAGCATTTGCACAGTATATACAGAATAACTGTATAACTATCTGTCTGGCCAATTAGCTCCCCGCAAAAAAAAGGCGGTTGCCTAGTACCTTTAGGGTTGATAAAATGACAAGTCGATTCCGAATCCTAAAAAATATAAATGGACTGAACGGTTCAGAGGATAGAGGGAATTAGTAGTGTATGTACGACGGCCTTTTAGATTGTTTGATAAAGCTAAAATTTCAGTCATTCGCCTCTCATTATCATATCTTTATTTCTTCCGTGTGTCGCCATCCGTTTTTATTGTAATTGCCTTCCTGCTAAGTGCCAAATATCGATCACTTTTCCATCGGTCTGTCGGTCAGTCCGGTGATCGCCAGTTAGGATACTTCCAGATGTGCTAAGACGATGAAACTTGGCCGGCATACCTGATTAAATTAACTTGGAAATAGTCAGTTTCCTGATCCGACCATTTCTGGGGGGGGGGGGGGGTAGAGGAAGGGGAATCTGGAAGATTGAGTCATGTGTAACTTTCGAACGGGTAATCAGATTTGAATGAAACTTAATAACTTGTGTAGAAGACATGTCTTTGATGTCCCGTTTCAATTCTGGACCGGTATTCGACAGCTGTGGCGGACTTGGGCGGGGGGAGACCGGAAATCTCGTAACACGCTAGACTGGAGAGATCGGGGGGGGGGGGAATTGCTAGGGAGAACAAGCATTTGTTCTAGACAAATAGTTTACACACCCGGAATGGATCGGGACACTTGGGGGGCGGGGGGAGTGGGCTTTCCCGGAAATCCGGTGATGGCGGTTTGGAGGATTTTAACGACGAAACTTGACAGGCATATCAGGGACGCGATCAAACTGACATTGAACTAGTTATGTCCTCAGTCCCGCCATCGTGATGAGGTTGGGGGGTGAATGGAGGGAGAATCCGGAATATTGAGTCATGCGTAACTTTTCGAACGGGTGATCGGACATGTATGTGATGTTCTTTTTTTTATCTCCAGACGGGATCCGACAAGTGTGGGGGGTGGGGGATCGGAAAATTCGTGACTCGCTTAAACTGGAGAGATTGGGAACAAACAAATGCTCTAGATGAATCATTTATAGAACCGGATTGGATCCAGGCACTGTGTGGGAGTTGGAGAGGGAGTGGGCGGAATTCCTGTACGTCCAGATGTGCTAAGACGTGAAACTTGGAGGATAAATATTCCTTCAGCCCAAGCTGACTGCGAATCATATTTGATAGTGCACTATCACTCACAACACTATCAAATTTGAAACTTGGCTGGAACATTGGAGAGTCGACAAGATTGGCTTGGAAATTGTCACTTCCCAGATCCGACAAGAGCGAGCTGGAAATTTGGAAAATTCGTGACCCGCTTAAACTAGAGAGATTGGGATTGACCTGGAGGGAATAATAAACAAATGCTCTTGAATCATTTATAGAACCAGATTGGATCCTGGCACTGTGGTGGGAGTTGGATGGGAGTCTGGAATTCAGGTGGTCGCGAGTGAAGGTACTTCCAGATGTGCTAGTAGCATGAAACTTGGCTGGAAAATTAGAGACTTGACAAGATTGGCTTAGAAATTCTCACCTCCCGAAGCCTAAAGAGGGAACTTAAATATCTTTTGAAGGTCCGCGCCATATTTATGGTTATTGATTGTTTTCTCTAGCTCATGCTTGTTTTTTAGTCTCTAGCCTCTCATAGAATGTCTACTTTGACCTAAATCGCAATCTTGCCTTTTTATTGCACTTGCCTTTCGGCCAAGTGCCATGTACCGATCACTTTTACGTCGGTTTGTCTGTTGATCGGTCAGTCAGGTGAACGCGAGTTAGGTACTTCCAGATGTGCTAGGACGATGAAACTTAGCAGGCGTATTAGCGACTCGACCAAACTAACGTGGAAATAGTCACTTACCCGATCCGACCATCGTGGGGGGAGTGGAGGGAGGTGGAATCCGGAATCTTGATGTATGTATAATTTTCGAACGGGTGATCGGATCCTTATGAAACTTGACTCTCAGAATTCTCATTTCAAGTCCGGAACGGAACCGGTGGCTTTGGAGGGGCTGGAGGGGGGGGGGGGCGGAAATCTTGTGACACGCCCAAAACGGAGGGATCGTGATTAAACTTGGTGGAAGAACGACCACGAGCCCTAGATGCATCTTTGACAAAACCGGATCGGATCCTGGCACTGTTGGGGGAGTTTGGGAGAGGGTTCGGAAAGCCGCGAGTTAAGGTACTTCTAGATGGACTATGACGGTGAAACTTTGCTGGCACATGAGAGACACGACAAGATTGACCTAAAAATAATCACTTCAAAGATCCGACCATCCGGGAGCGGGGAGAATGGAGGAAGGAAAAATCGGGAAACTTGAGACGTGCTTAACGAAACGAAGATCAGATCTTAATGAACCTTGATAATTTGGGCGAGTAGATGCCTCTGATGTTTCTCGTTTGTGTCTCAAGGGTTTTGCTTAAAAATTAATTCCTAATCGCAAAGTCCTTAAGTGCGCATCTTAACGCAAAGTGAAAAAATACTTTTAGCCAAAAGATACATTTTCATCATCTACAGGTGCCCATGATAATCATTTCCTCAAGGGTTTTGCTTACAAATGATTTCTTTAAATCACTCATCTCAACAGCAATATTAAAAAAAAAGATTCTTTAGCAAACGATACATGATCGTAAGGAGGTAAAAGATTTTAACAGTTTAATTCAATTAATTTTAATTTCAGCATTACTTAAACGAAACACAACTTTCACTTTCACACACTCACGCCCTCCCCCCATCCATAATCCGTGATCCCCAAGGGTCCAAAATAATTTTTGCCTCATGAGTTTTATTTACAGATGAATTTCTAGCTGCTTTAGAGTGCGCGTCTGAACCGCAAAAGAAAATCATTTATGCCTAAAGTGTGTTGCTTAAAAAGGAACACCTAGCCCCCCGTAAAGTGCGCACTATGCAAGAAAAGTGCAGAAAACGGGGTGGGAAGATGGAAGATTGGGGTGATCTTAGAGAGGGCATGTGTTCCTCTCACTACAAAACGATACATTTTCATGGTCCCCAATTGAATATGAGCATTCGTGCCTCATGGGTTTAGCTTACAAAGGATTACAATAAACCCGCGACTTGACAAATTCCCAGAGTCATCTTCTGTCCCAGCCTTGCAACTGTCATATGAGGTTCTAGCTCTTGTTGAGTGACATACCGTATTTCAGCAAAATAGCTAGGCATGAACGGGATTGAACTCCGCTGATTTCCTGGCGCGAATTTTGAATGAAAACTAGTGGTAATGTTTTCAGCGGAGTTTCGGCACTGTTAGTTTTCTCGCGGTAGAGTGCCGCAGTGTGGGACCAGTGCATAATCATTTGATCTATAAGGAAGTAAGTAATAACCCGCCATTTTGAAAAAGCGGAGTAAATGAAAGAAAATAAATAAAACACGTAAACTCACAGAAAAAGACACTTAATTTTCAGAAAAAGAAACTTAATTTATGGTGCCAAGCTAACGAGCTTGTATCCCCTGCCTACCCCCTGTGATCCATTTATATGTGAATGCGAAAACTTGAATGAACTTAAGTTAGACATTTTTGGAGTAAATAAAGAGGGGTGGATGAAGAATGGATGTGCAGGATCATGGGAAATAGTTGTTTTATGAGTATTAAACAGTTGGCGAGGTTCCTCAGGGTAGTACTAGCCCATAGGGATAGGTGCTTATATAAGGTATTATTTTATTGTTGTTTGTGCTTATTTTTCAGGTATTTGCCATGGCCATTGGCTCTTAGTGTAAGTAAATCTTATCTTATTATTATTAAGCGTTTTCAGTTAAAAAATCTGAACCTTTAAGGACTGTCGTCTTTCAGATTTATCCCAGCGAAGAGCCAACTGAGCGTCCAATTGAAGGTTGGGGAATGCCCGGGAGTCAACTACATTGAGCATGTCCAGGTATTTCACTCGATTTATTTCATCCGCTCACGCACAGTTGGAAAACATTGTGAATAGTGAATTGAAAAACAAAAATTTTCCCGGAGCGAGATTTGAACCCGTGATCTTTGGCTGTTTGTGATGTGTGAGTCTCATTAGGACGGCATAGAATAATCGTCTATTAAAAACTCGTGGTGAACCGAATGTGTGCGTCGCGTACGTGATTACTTGCAGCGTTGCCACATGTCGCACGATAGTGTGAATTGTCACTCTATTTTGTTTTTGTCACTCTTGTCTTACGTAGGACATAAAAATCACCCTATTTCATAAAAGATCCGAATGTGTAATTTTTGCAGAAGGGATTCCGACCAGAAGTGACTATTTCCGGGTTTTTGGGATCCCAAAACGTAAGTGGAGGGATACCTATGACATCGCAAAAGTTGTCTGTCTGTCTGTCTGTCCGTCTGTAAGCACGATAACTCTCGAAGGGAATGAGATATTTTGATGAAACTTGGTGTGAGGATTCGTTGGGTCGTCTGACCAGTCGAGTTCGTAGATGGGCTTTGTAGCCCTACATTTATGGGGGGGGGGAGGGGGTTCAGATAAAGGGGCAAACAAAATATTTTGAAACAGCTAATGTGATAGTCGATTATGCTGTAAGAAGACATGCTGAACACGATGGTTAAAACCATTTTGTCATCGGACAAGTAGTTTGCCCGGAATCCGGCCGAAACCGGAAAGTTCGTTAAAAGTAAAAGTTTTATTTGAAGTTGATTAGATATTCGATTCAGGGGTAGGAAGACATGCTGAAGACGATGGTGAAAACCATTTTCTCGACGGACAAGTAGTTCGCCCAGAATTCGGCCCAAACCGGAAAGTTTGTTAAAATTAAAATTTTGTATTTGGAGTTGATTAGATGTTCGATTAAGGGCAAGAAGACATGCTGAACACTTATGTGAAAACAATTTTCTACCCGGACATGTAGTTCGCCCGGAATCCGGCCAAAACCGGAAAATTGTTAGAAGTTAAAGTTTTATTTCTGGTTGATTAGATAACCGATTTAGGGGTAAGAAGAGATGCTGAATCCGTGTGTGATAATCACATTTTACCCGGACATATAGTTCGACCGGAATCCGGCTGGAGTCGGAAAATTTGTTATAAGGTAAATTTTTATTTGAAGTTGATTAGATGTTCATTATTGGGGAAAGAAGATACCCTGAGTTCGTTTTTTAGCTTTCTTTTTTCGCCGGACAAGTAGTTCTGGAGTTCGGCCGAAACCGGGAAATTGGCAGAAGTGGCAGGAAGTTTTCGTCAAAACAGATATGACTTATAGGGGTAAACACACATGCTGAATCCAAATCTGAACTTGGTTTTCTCAGATGATTAGTTCTTTGGCCTTAATCTTTTTCTGAATTTTAATTGTAAAAATGTTCAAGGAGTCTGGCGATCACTGGATCTGGCTAAGACAAGACCCAGTTGTCTGGATCAGATATTGAATTTTTGGGATCCCATCGGAACCTTTGGTCTTGTTTTTTTATGAAAATAGATTAGGATGTGTCATTTTTGTAGAGGCGATTCCGACCAAAAGGGACCATTTCACGTTTTTTTTTCAGGAAATAAAATTTCACTCTCTGTTTTCGTCCAAAAGTCACTCTCTAAATGTTTTTCGTGGCAACCTTGATTACCTGACTCTTGAGCGAGTAACAGACTTATTAGTTGCGTTTTTGCAGATACCATGGTATAAGATACCACGGCTCGAAGTCTTTTTTGTAGTTCCCGTGGTATCTGATTCCACGGTGAAAAGGTGTTTTCGCAGTTAACGTGATATCTGATAATATCATTTCACTTTCATCATCACCAACATAGAGCCTAGGATTTTGTCAAATTGGTAGGAAAGAAGTGATGTGACTGGATATCAGTTGTTCTTTTGGGATGACTTCGAAAAGTGCAGCTTCGGGAATTTTTGTTTTTGCAGAGCAACCGTAGTATCAGATACCTACCAGGGTTGCGGCAAAAACGGCTTAATGCAGATCCAGTTACCGTCGTAACAGATACCATGGTATCTGCAAAAAACAACTACTGAGTATCTCAAATAAGTTTGTCAAGAAAAATAATTAAACAGTACACTTTAAGTAAAAAAAAAAAAAAAAAAAAATCCAGGATAATTATTGAATAATTTGTGTGTTATTGTGTTAAAAACTCGGATAAATTATCACGTGCGCCTAAATTTGGAGAGATTGTGGAACGAGATACTGAGAAAATTATGCATGAAAAACAAAATTATTAGAAAAACAAAAGTATATCCGGTTTACTTGTTACGGTCAACAAATCACTTGCATAATTTTCCATCTTCAAAGGACCCATCGCACTATTTAGTCTTCTACTTGAAGTATTTTAAAATATTGAATACTTTAAAACTAGTCTTTGCTTTCAACAAATAACCTACGGTTTTGGCTATTTAAAGCCTTCTCCGAGACCCGTTGACTTCTAGCGAAAACAGGGTAACAATTTACGTAACCGTTTTTTTCTGGTGGAAAAATTTCTCGCAGACAACCGTCGACAGCGCGATACAAATCGAAGGTAGAAAAACACGTCAAGTGAGAAACTAAGTGGGGTTTTGTCAGAGGGGTTAGGATGTACCGTACGAATTTGGAGTATCCGGGTTTATAGATATATGAGCGAGAGAGAGAGAAATTTATTGAATAAATAAATAAAACACTTCGTTTAACAACCACTCCAAGAAGTAACCTTGTCCTAGGGGGTGTCAAAAAAATAAAACTGCATTAATGCAGAACAACTACTGAACAAAGAGTCAACTTCAGTTGTCCTAATAGAGACCACAAACCAAACCACAAAAAAATATGTAATGATAGAGATAATAATCATCCCCAGAACACCCACAACAAACAATAAATAACAACTTCAACATAATGAAAATCAATACTATTTCTCAAAATTCAAGGTTTAAGGTTCAAAGTTTAATTTACACTTCTGTATAAGTAGTTATATAAAGGGGCTCCCACTCCACCCTCCCCCCAATTTCAAAACCCCATTTTAACATCAATTTCTTAAATTTTAACATCCTTTTTACCAAATTATCCCCCTTTTTAAGAACATTTTTATTTTCTTAATTCCAAAATAAAGGATACAAGAAATGAGAATATTACCCTTTACTACATATAAAATACTACAATATACTACTACTTCTTTTTTTTTACATTTTTCATTTTTTATTCAAATATTACTGAGTAAACAGTTCTAAATCCACATATGTTTCTTTGTTCTTGTTTTCGCGTACAATAGGCTGCAAAACTAGATTTTTCTTTAAAAGTAATTCGTTAGCAATGGCATTATATTTCTGTGTTATAAACAAATCACAGGGTTTGTCATTATGATTAATAACTACAACCAACTTATCACCATATTTTGTCTTAGCAATTCTCATTTTAACGATAGTATATTTCAGTCCTAGAACTAGTTCTTCTTTCCTGATTGTCTCATTGTATTTATTCATTCTGATTGTATTCAAGACTTCCTTTGTAGACTCCATTTATTAGGGGATGATTTTATTAAATAAAAATCCAGGCTCACAAACTCACATACATATTTTTGTTAATAATATCTAATGTAGCTTTTCTTTCATAATATATAACACAGTAAACATTATATGGTACGGGTTGATGATCTTTCAACGTTAAACTTATTTCAATATCAGCAGTTGTTCCGTTATAAATATTTGACTCGTGTTTGGAAACATCGAAACAGAATAGTGGATATACTTCTTTAAATTCTTCTATACTAACAACACTACCAGTATCAAATGCTAATTGTTTATAACCCAAATGTATGAACCTATTGTAAAGATTTGAGTATTTACATTTATCATCGCTAAAATCACATTTAAGTGGTTCTTCAGGATATTTATCTCCATTAATTCTAAGTTCTATGTCTGTTAAATTCATATGATCAAACACCATATTATTCATTAATTGATTGTTATGCTTTTCATTTTTCTGTAGCATCACAACTACTTTTGTTGGATTGTTTCTCTCAGAAATAACTTTCCAAGTGTGTTCCTTATTTTGACTAACATCGCTTTTATAAGTATTACATGCTTCCCACATCAGATTATGCTTTTTATCCTTAGCAAGACCCTTTTCTAATTCACTCATCATTTCGATACTAGGAGCTACAATAGGGATCTTCCAGGATAAATACTCGATTACTACTTTGAAATTAGTATTTCCATTTCTTATAATCATGTTGTTATCATCATTTCTTCTTAGAAATAATTTATGCGATGCACCTCTAAAGAATCGTTTGTTTCCTTTCAGAAATCCAAACAATTCTGATAATGGTAAATACATATTTACTAATTTACTGCTCTTTGTTCTGTTATATCTTTTTTCAAATCCTTTATTATAATTATTATTATTTCTCAAACTGACTGTTCCACCCCCTGCTGCAACCCCTGCAGCCCCTGCAGTAAACGAAGCAATAACAGGATTAATTTCTTTTCCTTGATTATAATCCTTATACCAGAAATGATTTCTTGCTGCACTTCTAGAATAATCATCAGAGTATTCAATCAACTTTGTAACGGTAGTTGTAATACCAACATGATTAATTTTTTCAACCGATTCATCGTTTATTACATATTCAGCGGTACTGAATAAATTAAATCCATTGTTCGTCAAAGTAGCAATATCGGTTGCAGCTATATTATCTCCATTTTCTTTCACTATTCTTACACTAACATCAAGATAACTTTCACTTGGATAAAACCAGGAATCTAATTTCTTTGTTACGAATTCAAACTCTGATTTATTAGATACATTCACATCTGTTTCTCGAATTTCTTTAAATTCATATTTAACCACTGTATCATCCACAAGTGGTTCATCAAAAATGTTCCATTGCGGACTGATAACTTTATTTACTGCCATTTATATAAGAAAGAAATTATTAAATAAAACTTACTTCAGAATCTTTAATCCATTTCCAGTCATTAATGTTTTGATCAAGTCCTGACTTCTTTGATTTAAAATCCTTTTATTTGTACCGATAAGATCCTTCATCGATTTTTTGTTTCCAATTACATCAATGAGTTCCTTCTTGTTTACATTGATCAGATCTTTCCCATATTCTATTGCTCTGTTTTTCAACAACTCAAATCTCGGTTTAATAATATTATTATACATTGACATAGCCCCATCTTTTATTTGTTTTGCTGACGTTTGAAATAACTGGGAATTAACAATGTTTTTGAATACACTACCGATTCCACTTCCATACTGCTTTTTATAAAGTAATCGCTTATTATTAATCAACATTTATAGGTAAATAATTTTATTTCACTAATCAATAACCTTTTCTTAAATGCAGCACGTATCCAACGTTATCACCATTCAAATCGATAGGTCTTCCCAACTGATCAGTAATTGTCATTCTCAAGGAGTAAATAAAGTCTTTTGTGTTAATAGGAAGGTAGATTAATTGTCTAGGATTCTCAACAATTTGACAACCCGGTTCTGTATTAGGAACAAATGTCCAAATGACATCTGATTTACTTTTGTTTACGATAGAACTGTTTACAAGAGAGCAGTGAATTTGTATTTTATCAACGCTTCTTGTTATATTCGGAAGCTTTGTACCTTCATTGATTTTCTTAGATATCACACTATCCTTCTCAAATCCTAAAATCTGACACAAGTCACTATTAAATCTAAACACATATTTTTCTTGTAATAGTATGACAAATCTCATAGATGCTGGATTGGATGAAATTACAATAGGACATTTATCTTTTGGGGTATCAAAATACTGACACAAAAAATAATTCAAACAATCATCGTTATACGTCCCATTAGGAATAGTAACATTCATCCATTCTGTTGCATTATTATCTTCATCTTTCCTGTATTGAAATGTATTATTTCCAAATTTATCACTTATATTATGCCACGAATACCACAAAGTACACTGATTCAAACCTATTTCATAATCCCAATTACGATTCAATTCGATTGGTTGACTAAATGTTATATCAATGATACTTTCATTACCTTCAATGTTTAACAACACCATTTATTAGAAATAATTTTTATATATTGAATTGTAATCTCTCTTCGTAAGAAATTTATTTCGCATTAACGAATCCAAAATATCAATAGCTTCATTTCTCACCTCGTCAGATGTATTTCCGTTTACTCTGCTACCTATCAAAGTGTATAATTTTGAAATCATTTCATCACAGTTCATAAATATTCCAGTTCCTTTTTGTTGAACTAAAAATGGGGAATTAGTTCGAATGCTGGTTAACCTCTCCTTGTATTCTCTTATAAATTCAAGGATTTCATCATAGCTAGAGTAACCTTTACCTTTTTTCCCGCCATAACTTTGACTTAGAAATGTCAAACGTTCTAGAGCTTCATCTATATCCGTATGATGCTTAATGTAATACGTAGGCATTTTAAAATAAGTATCAGTGCCACCCCGCGATTCTACATGTTTTAAATTAATCTGATTTAACAACTCTTGGGTAATATCTTTATTCATATCAACGGATAGTGGTCCTAAATCGGGAGAAGGTTCTAAAGCGGGTGCTCGACTCACTTCCTCTGAATTTGGAATCTGTAAAGCTGTTTTAAATGTATCACCTAATCTGATAAACCGTCTTCTTGAATTATTATCACCTTCCTGTAGTTTATTAATTATCGTTTCAGCGTTCTCTTGTAATTTTTTGATGGCATCTTTAGTGTTTTCTTTTTGTGCTATAATAACTGGAGCGTTTAATTCTGAAGCATATTCCCGAAATCCTGCCTTCTCCATCTCATTTTGTTGAACCTTTCTTCTCTGAACTTCTCTGTTCTTCACTATATCCGATAACATATCACTCAAGCGTCTTGAATCCATTTATATACAAGTAATTTTATTTCATAATAAATTTTGAAAGTTCTTTTTCATAAAACCCTCCTTGAATTAATTCCCCACTTTTGTCAGATATTTCATAAGTAATGGGAATGGTAGGTCTGATGGTTGCTATCTGAAATACTTCATCCGTATAATTAGGTAAATATCCTTTATCGAAAATACTTTTTTCTTTTTTAATTCTGACTAAATCCCCTACTTTAACGTTTCCTGTGATTTTGTAGTCATCTACTGGAGGAAACAAAGCATTGAAAACCTTTTTCTGATTTAACTTTTTACTAGCATCAACTGGTTTCATTTGTATTGAACGGTGGTACGAGTTATTATAATTACTCGCAAATAAAGGTAAAATATCAATCCAATTAGTAGTGTTATTGTGAGTGAAATATTTCCATAACTTTTCTTTTAGCGTTCTGTTGAATCGCTCTACAATTTGCGCTTTCAATTCGCTTTCAGATGCAAACCAGTGTATGCCGTTATTTTTCAAAAAAGTTTGAACATTTCTCATCACAAATTCTTTACCTTTATCAGTTTGTAGTTTCTTAGGAATTCTTTCTTTAAATATAACACTGAATGCGTTTATTATTCCAGCACCTGTTTTATCTTTCAAAGGGACACACCAAGCATATTTACTAAAGCAATCAATAACAGTCAAGATGTAATTTGCTTTATCATTCGCTTTTTTATATTTCTGGAGGTCAACTAAATCAGCTTGCCATTGCTCATCAACATAGTGAACATAGACTCGTCTCCTTTCAAAATTGTGATAGGAAGGTTTGTGTAACGTATACACATTCTCATTTTGCAACACATTTTTTATTTTATCTTTAGAAACGTTCACTCCATTTTCTTTTAACTTTCTGTGAATATCATCAATACCTGAATAATTAGAATAATACGTCTTTAATATATCTTTTTCTGCATCGAGTTTTTTTTTAAAAAGCGATTTTTCCTCGATCCGCAAATAACACAATTACCTTTCAGCATTGGAACATTGTTTTTCTGTGACACTGCCTTAAACATTGATTCAGTATCAGTGCTCTTTTTACATTTCATACAATAAATCTCCATTTATTAGAAAACAATTTTCTTAAACGAAAAGCTACCAACTCTTCATTTTCCGCTGGATGTAGGAAATGCAGTGAAAACCACAGTTTAATTCATCTATATTTTGAACAGCAAGATTTTCATAAGCTATTTTTTTCTTTGAAGTTTTTGGATATTTAACTATTTCTTTTCCTGGAGGAATACCGAAAGAATCGAAAAATTCGACATAGGGGGATTCAGGTAGATTACAATAGGCAACCCAATGTGTTCCAGGCATTCCACGTTTGTCATAGTTGATTACACCACATTCCGAATCGTTTATATGTTTGGGTAGCGTATCTAAAGAGAACACACCTCTAAACTGTGGTATACTCCCTAATGCATCCATAATATCAAAATTGGTTAGAGGTCCTACTTTACTTTTGCTTCTTTTTTTATGTCCCCGTTTTTTGACTTCCTAGGTCTTCCACGTACCCCATGACCGACAACTCTTTGTGTTCCAGGAAGTGTTAGCGCTCCACCTGTGTTGACATCATCGGTTTTTTCCTTCTTAGGTCTACCACGTACACCATTACCGGTAACTTTTTGTGTTCCAGGAAGTTTTAGCGCACCACCTGTGTTGGTCATTTTATCCATAATTTTCTTACCAGCGAATGTACCCAAAGCAGCAGCACCACTTGTTAAAGCTGCCTTACCAAGGGTAATTGCTAGCGGTATTAAAAATGGAAGTAATCCACCTTTTTGAATCGCTTCTCTCATCTGCTTGTATGATACATCAATATCACAACCCTTATTATTCATTTTACAGGTTTCAATTTTATCAATTTGTCGTTTACTTAAAAGTAACTTAACTGGTTCTCGTTCATTTTGTCTACTATGACTAACACGTATCTGACATTTTTGTTTAGCATCAAAGCATTTCTTCAGCTTTCCTTTCTGAAGCTTTGACAAATAAACTGTATACTCCATTGTTTCAACCATTTATTAGGGAATTAATTTATCTTATAAAATTTATTTACCAGCCATCATTTTTTCTATTCTGGTACCGAATGGTTTGTCAACAGGTTTTAGCTCTAGCTCTAGAAGCCTTTTTAAAATATTTACTACTGCTCTTTCAATATTATCGATACGAGTTTTTTGACCAGCAATCTTTCCTTCAATCATACCGTTATGGGTGTGTTGCCCCAGAAGCTTTTTGTCATAATCTAAAAGATTCATAGTTAACGTTGCTAAATTAACAGCATCATTTTTGTTTCTAGGGTTTTGAACATTTGTTATCAACTTGTTTTCAGCGTTAATCTCTTTATCATTAACTCGAACTATTTCTTTTACAAATAACCCTTTATCTTTAATCCTTACCAATAAATTATCAGGAGAATCTTGTACCGCAGTTAATCTGTTGATATCTTCGCTAAAGTATTGGTTGGCTTGCACTTGTCCTGCAGTCATTTGTTCTTTAAATTGATTCATAATCACAGTCATAGATCTTAAGCTAATAGCATCCTTGTCTGCCTTGGCATCACCTAAATTTATAATTCGTCTATCATGTAGGTTAATGTTACCATTTTCGTCAGTAACTTTCGATTCGTTACTAACCTTTTTTCCAACACTACCAAATTTATTCATTTATTATAGAAATAAATTATCCGGTAAATTTTTCAAAGTTTTTCCTGTACTTAAGGGTTTTATCTTTTATTTTTAAATCTATGAAGAAAAAACCGTAGCCCTTGGTTGCAGTCTCGAATTGTTTCAGAAATTTTTCATCGTCTATACTGGATACATGGCTTTGTCTTATTAATTTTACTTCTTTTGGATTAGAACACTGAAAGAATGCAAAATAATTGCACTGGAGCCTTACCACCTTTGGCGTTTTATGATAGCTTTGAGACAAGTAAATAATTGAGGCATTTTTCTTTCTTCCTCTTATGAATAAATCTTCTATTTTCTTCTGGTCTTTTTCAGTGACAAAATCGTCAAAGATAATCAAGTTTTGGTACTCAGGGTCTAAGTCGTCAACATCGACAATATCATCAAGATTGTTACTTACTGTTAAGACTTTCGATTTGCATTGTGACTCCAAAGTGGTTAAATTGGTTATAAGGTCTTGATATTTATCTTCTTCAAGATCTTTAGCATACAAGTATATTCGGTTGAAACAAAGATATTCATAAATTAAATTCAAAAGAAGGTTTGTTTTCCCTGTTCCAGAACTACCACAAATTAAGAGTCTGAATGGCCACTGAGGTGCAAGGTCGTGCTTATTCTGATAAGTGTTCTTTTCACTAAAATCATAGACTTTGATTGGAGCCTTTTCATTCATTTATTTAGGAAGAATTTTTCATTATAAGATTTACTTGAGTATTTTAAGTATATACTTGAAGTTTTGAAGTAGGTACTTGAAGTTTTGAAGTAGGTACTTGAATTTTTTAAGTATATACTTGAAGTTTTGAAGTAGGTACTTGAATTTTTTAAGTAGGTACTTGAAGTTTTTAAGTAGGGACTTGAAGTTTTGAAGTAGGTACTTGAATTTTTTAAGTAGGAACTTGAAGTTTTGAAGTAGGTACTTGAAGTTTTGAAGTAGGTACTTGAATTTAATGTTTATAACCTAAAGGTAAAGTGTGTATTTTATCACTTGTTACTATCCTTTTATCATCCTTAGGATCTAACGCTTTTTTATTCTGTTCTTCTAGAAACATATTGTGCTTGTATGATCTTAAGTTATACTGGGTTATAGAAAGGTTTTCAATATTTCCAAACAGTACATCCTTATAGTTTTGAAGTGTAATTTTATCTTTAACTATATTGGTTTTTATTCCTTTCAGTTTTTTGCTAGCTTTTGAAGGGTCTTGGTTGTCCTTTAAATAAGCATATACTTTTGATCGTAATCCAACAAACTCTGTCATAACCTGTCCACCTAATTCATCTTTCATCATTCCTATCACTTTCTTATTTACACTAGGAAACCCATATGGATTATCTTTCGCATACTCAGATGTATCGAACCTCTCGTTCAAATCCTGTTTGATATCTTGATAAAAATCTTCAGTTCTAATATCATATATGAAAGAATCAATGTCCATATAACACAAATCAATTTTATCTCCATATTTATGCTTCATATAATCATAATGGAATTCATACATCAATAACTTGGATAGTTCCAATACAGCAAAGCCGATATACATTGGTTTGTCTAATTTTATCTTTTCCTTTGACATTCTTGCTACTGAAAAGTTTTCACTAAAAATTATTTCAGATTTAAAGTTGGGTTTCTTTATTATTTTTTCTCTTGTTGTATCATCCGTTATTATTTCCATATCCGCTCGCTTCCTTACGTTTTCCATGGTTTTTCCAAAGCAAGCATTATTCATCAGTTTAAAGAAATCCTTTTCAAAATCATTTGTACCTTTAGTTCTAAGTGCTGTGTTGTGGTCTATATATCCTTTTAAGTAAGCACTTTCAGTGAATCCTAGTATTCTGTGTACTCTCTTCAATATCAAACCGTTTTGTAAATAGAATTCTAGATTCCTGTGGTGAACTACATAGTTGGTTTTATCTAATACTGTGGTACATAGCTTACCGTTAAAGTGTTCGGGTGCCAATGGTAAATCCTTGTGTAATTCGTGTAGTTCTTTTGGATATTCTAAATCTACTTCATATATAGCACCTACATCTTGTCTCACCGACTTAATCGTAATCACCGACTTGATATGAGTTTTTAGATGGTTGTAATACTCGATTGATTCGTATTCATTCCTTTCTTTCAAATCATCCGGTATGGAAATGAATTGGAAATCGTTCGCTGGTAAATTCTGCGACATCGCCCACCCATATAAATTATTAGCGTCTAAATACATTAAATAATTAGATGGTTTATGCTTATTATAATCACTTGTATATTTATTATTTGCTTTTGCGTATCTTTTTATACATTGGGATACACCACCTCTTATCCCCTTTTCAATGAATGTATACATGTCTTCCTTCGAGAATAGTGGTAGTTCTACTTTTGAATGCTTTAAGAAAGAATCCCATGTCAACCCAGGAGCTGAGAAGTAATGAAGTGGATCCAGATCATAATTATGTATACAAACGTTCCTGAAATTCTCCACAACATCTGATAGAATTAACACATCACTTTTTAGGTACAACTTGGTATAATCAAGTAATGTTTCACAGTTAAATTGTTTCCATATAGATACCGCTCTTTTATAATCACTTTTGTCAATACCTTTCCCTGTCAACCTAGAATAAAAGCTTTCTATGGATGGTAAGTTTGTACAATTCATTTTATCGAAACTGTCTACGAATTCATACGGATATACCCCTTTTTTAATTATTTCTTTGAATTCTTCATCGTTATTGAAACTATTCGATGTGTACTTGAAATTCTCTCTTAGATGATTACAGGGTACTTTGCAATCACATTTCGCTAAATTTGCTGATAGTTTGTCTAAAGATGAAGCCATAAATCTAATCGAATCTATAAACCGGATCTCATATTTTATTTCCGTATCCGTCTTTCTTATACTTATTGATTTCGAGAATGAGATGAAACTTTCTGCACTTTCAAAAATTCCGTTATCAGGTATCAATTCTCTAACAAATAAATGAGAGTCATATTTTGATAAATTATGCATTACTACCGGGATATGCCTAGGAATCCTGTATTTCATATTACATTCAGCATGAGCAAATCCCCTATCTTCTCCTGTCATGTGGTCGTGATCAAAGTGAGGATTTTCAGTAATTTCAGTTGTACAGATGTGACAAGTCTTATCCATTAGATTTTTCCATTTTTCGGTAATTTCTGAATTGGTATAAGTATGGTTTCTTTGTCTGCTTTCATATTTGTTTGCAATTTCTGTGGATACTTTTGTAACGGTTTTAACAAAATGTTTTGCAGCGTCTTCACCGAAATAGTCATAGTATTTGTTCTGGTTTGTATCAAAGGAACAGCAAACCTGAAATCCGTAAGCAAATGGTTTCTGTTTGGCCAATTTTATTGTTTTCTTCCCGTTTACCTGATTGTATTCTTCGTTATAAGACTCAAAGTCTGCTATTATGCAATAAGGTACTTTCATTTGTTTTGCAATATTTTTATATTGTATACTTGAACCTTCAGGAGGCATTATTATATCAGGATCTTCGCAATTATTTTTACTTTCATGTTTTTCAAAGCATTCTTCCTTCTTAAAATGCCTTCCGCAATAAGTGCAGAGGTATGTCTTTGTTTTCTTTTTAGATATTTGAGGACCAACTAATCTGCTCAGATCCTTTACCAGTACATAATGATTATCGAAATATAATAAATTAATAACATGTTTAGCTGTTTTGCCATTGATTGTACTTTTTAGTATATGACTTCTGATTATTTTCTCTTTATCAATTTGAAATAAACAAATTTTAATGTTGTATCTATTTTCAAATATGTGTATATCTTTAGTATCCATTGGGAAGTTGGTAACCCCTTCGAAATCAAATTCGTTCTCATATTGTTTATATTTCGAAATTCTTTCCGGATGATCCTTAGCTGGATGTAGATTTGCTAAGATAGACCAAAGGAAACATTTCTGGTCGTTATTTTCAATATTCAAGCAAGCTCTTTTATTTTTTACGAAATCTGGCAGTATTTTAAACGTTCCTCCCATGTAAGATTCTATTCGCGTCATCCTATAATCAATTCCTTCATACCGACTAAATTGTAGCCCAGATCGAGGGGTATTACTTAAAGAACTAAGTCTCTTGTTATTATCATTCAAATGATTATGAGTAAGAATGCTATTTTTATTTAAAATCCAAGAAGTACTGTTGTAATACACTACTACTTCTTCATCATTCTCCTGTCGATGGAAAATAACACGAGTTACGAACTGAACTCTATATTGATAAAGTTCATTCATCCGCCGCTGTAAATCGGCGAAAGTAAAAGCAATAAGAGTATGTTCATCTCTTCCATTGCTTTCAACTGATACGTTTATAGTGAATATATTCTCACTTTCCCTAGAGATAGTAGGTTGTTGTTCTTCTTCAGTTCTAAATAAATAATCAGGAATTAATTTTTCTTCTTTGATTTTTTTCTTATTTATGAAGAGAGTTGATAAACCAGTTGGTTTCTGTCTACTGTTATCACGTCTTTCTGTTTGATCTCTTATGATATCTCTATTTTTCTGTACGGAATCTTTATGTTTGGTAATAATATTATTATAGTATTCTCCAACTCTTTTTAGTACTTCTTCTCGGTTTCCGCGAGTTGATAGGTTCTTGTTTTTCAGAAATCTTTTTAATTCGCTTGTCTCTTTTTCTTTGTTATCATTGTATTCTTGTTTTAGTTTTGTAATGGTGATATTATTTTCTTTTATCTCATCTTCCAGAATGGTTCGTAATCTCGGTTCTGGTTTGTAGTCGGATGGTCTGTTCTTATTTTGAGTTCTTTCGTTTCTGCGTTCAATTTTAATTTTATCTTCAGCTATCAAAATATACTTATTAAGATGGTTTATTATATTATTTGTTATTTCATGTTTCTTAGGTCCATTTGTTTTGATTTTATTAATTTTCGCATAAGTCCGCAGTTCATTATATGTGTATAGCGATAATCTTTGTATAACCGCTTTGTTGTTTGATATAACCTTTTTACAAAGCTGAATAACCTCTGTAGTATTCATCATTTAATAGGGGAACATTTTTATTAATAAATTTCTCCCGTCTGAGTTTTGTCAGCCGTAAAGAAAAGCACTGGTTTTCCAAATCCTTTACTATGTATTTTCCGACGCCCTTATGGGTTTCACACATGCTTTACTACTAGTCACGGGTTTCCTTTATTCTTTACTACTCTTGACGAAATCGGCATTTGGTTACTACTCTTAACGAAAATCCGCTTTTGGTTACTACTCTTGACGAAATCGGCATTTGGTTACTACTCTTTATTTTGTTAGAAATATTTTTCGAAACAATTTTATTATATTATAAATGGAAGAATTAGAAAAGAAAATGTATGTTTACCGTCGCAGTTACAAGTACTACAATCGTATAAGTAATAGCTTACTTGTATCCAAATTCCTCTTTTCAGCAGCAGGAATGTCTGCGTTTCTAGTGCTACCGCTAGCTTCTTTAAGTTTGGGTGCTGTTATCATCGAAATAATTGAAAAGCAATTAAGCATTGCTGATAGAAAAGCAGAATTTAGGACTATTTATGATTTTTATACTGAGTTGTTGTCAATGCTAAAATGCGGACAATTAACAATTGAGGAGGTAATTCAGAGAGAAACAGAGATGCGTAAAACCTTTCGATTTTTTCCTCGCGAAAAATACATGAAACAAGTCCGTCTGAATGGCTATAAATATTGTAATAAATCTATAAAAATTCAAGAGAAATTACCAAACATATAGTCTATTGCTATACTGAATATTGTTTCCTAACTGTCAAACAGATCTTTATTTCATACGCGCATTAATGAGCTGCGTCATTCAAAGGTCTCACCGCCAATTTGGGATGTAATTACAGTCTCCGGCGTGACTAACTCAATCTCATCTTAACTCGGAAACTTGTGCGAATTGAACAAGGACCCTTGGTGTAGTGGCTCAACGCTCGGCCGAACGTTGACTCATCACCATTCAGACCTTCGAATCCCACTGACCGCAGTTTCTGTTTGTCGATAGTGGGATGGTAATAAAAACTTGCGGGTTCCCCGTTCAGGGCCCCCCAGACTAAGGCCACATCACCACAAACACTACACCAATCGGGGTGTACCAACATCACACCTCTTAATTTTCAAAGTCTGGGGGTGTGGGGTTTTGCAAAAATATTTTATGAAGTTCAAAATCGGTAATCATCATATCATCATGCAAACTCAGTACTGCGTTTTTATCTATCGCATTTATGTGATAAACGTGGTTGGTTTCTATTACCAGATGTTTCAAAGCGATTGGGATTTTTATTTAATAAAATCATCCCCTAATAAATGGAGTCTACAAAGGAAGTCTTGAATACAATCAGAATGAATAAATACAATGAGACAATCAGGAAAGAAGAACTAGTTCTAGGACTGAAATATACTATCGTTAAAATGAGAATTGCTAAGACAAAATATGGTGATAAGTTGGTTGTAGTTATTAATCATAATGACAAACCCTGTGATTTGTTTATAACACAGAAATATAATGCCATTGCTAACGAATTACTTTTAAAGAAAAATCTAGTTTTGCAGCCTATTGTACGCGAAAACAAGAACAAAGAAACATATGTGGATTTAGAACTGTTTACTCAGTAATATTTGAATAAAAAATGAAAAATGTAAAAAAAAAGAAGTAGTAGTATATTGTAGTATTTTATATGTAGTAAAGGGTAATATTCTCATTTCTTGTATCCTTTATTTTGGAATTAAGAAAATAAAAATGTTCTTAAAAAGGGGGATAATTTGGTAAAAAGGATGTTAAAATTTAAGAAATTGATGTTAAAATGGGGTTTTGAAATTGGGGGGAGGGTGGAGTGGGAGCCCCTTTATATAACTACTTGTATAAAATCAAAATAAATAGGGTCAAGCCGGGGATACAAGGTCGATTGACAAAAACCCGGTACAATATATAACTAACATATTTTATCTATAACTAATTATATAAATAAATGTTAATAATTCCTTGACTCACCACCAGACGTGAACCCGCCCCAGAAACCCACCGACACTCGGCAAGAACAACCCGAAATCCCCCCCCCCCAAAAAAAAAACAACAACTAAACAGGTTCTGTTTAATTTGACCCTTAAGTGAAAGAATATCAGGGATGTTTTTTAGATCTTCCAACTTCTAAAACCCCTATGAAGCAGAGAAATTGAAGTGAATATGGTATTAGGTTGCGTTTGTATTATGCGGAAGACAGGTCCTTTAAGCAAAAAAAAACAACAGAAAATAAGACTAATGCAAGATAGCCGGTGTGTCCCGCCCCCATCTAATCTAACTGCTATTTGGTAGCTCAGTATATTCCAATTCTCGACGACAGCTCCGACCGCTTTTTAGTGGTCAGTTGCACCTCAGTCCTCGCTATTCTTGCTAGGTTACAGAATAGTCATCACGTCGGCTTTTATCTCTCCGGGTATGTCTGGCTACGACAGTTCTCCCAGGTTTCCTAAACTTTTAATAAGATGTGTCCCGTATAACTTCAGTGCAATCTAAGGAAAGTACGCCGGGCTCAAGTAAGGCTAATAGTTGACTTCCAAATGCTGAAGTACCGAGTTAGGAATGCCGCGAGGATTGCAGTCACGAAGAGAGAAAATTGACTAGTTAAAGGACCCCTCGCACTAATTACTCTTCAACTTACATTATTGTAAAACATGTGAATACTTCAATACTATGCTGTGCTTTCAACAAATAATCCAGGGTTTTGGCTGTTTTAAGCCTTTTCCGAGACCCGTTGACTTCTAGCTGAAACAGGGAAACAGTTTACATAACATACCTATGAGCACGATAACTCTCGAAGGCAATGAGATATTTTGATGAAACTTGGTGTGAGGATTCATTGGTCAAGGGTAAGTTCGATTTCGTAGATGGGCTATGTAGCTCCACATTTAGGGGTGGGGGAGGGGGTTCAAATTAAGGGACAAACAAAATACAGCTAATGTGATACTCGATTATGGGGTAAGAAGGCATGCTGAGCACGATAGTGAAAACCATTTTCACGCCGGACAACTAGTTCGCCCGGAATCCAGCCAAAATCGGAAAATTGGTTAAAAGCAAAAGTTCGATGAGATGACAGATTAAGGGGTAAGAAGAGAGGCTGAGTCGGCATATTACAATGGTTTTTGGGATCCCAAAACGTAAGTGGAGGGATACCTATGACATCGCAAAAGTTGTCCGTCTGTCCGTCCGTCCGTCTGTCCGTCTGTAAGCACGATAACTCTCGAAGGGAATGAGATATTTTGATGAAACTTGGTGAGAAGGTTCGTTGGGTCGTCGGACCGGTCAAGTTCGTAGATGGGCTTTGTAGCTCTACATTTAGAGGTGGGGGAGGGGATTGAAATTGAGGGACAAACAAAATATTTTGAAACAGCTAATGTGATAGTCGATTATGGGGTAAGAAGACATGCTGAACACGATGGTGAAAACCATTTTGTCATCGGACAAGTAGTTCGCGCGTAATCCGGCCAAAACCGGAAAGTTTGTTGAAAGTAAAAGTTTTATTTGAAGTTGATTAGATGTTCGATTTAGGGGTAGGAAGACATGCTGAAGACGATGGTGAAAATTATTTTCTCGACGGACAAGTATTTCGCCCGGAATCCGGCCCAAACCGGAAAGTTTGTTGAAAGTAAAAGTTTTATTTGAAATTGATTAGATATTCGATTTAGGGGTAGGAAGACATGCTGAAGACGATGGTGAAAACTATTTTCTCGATGGACAAGTATTTCACCCGGAATCCGGCCCAAACCGGAAAGTTTGTTGAAAGTAAAAGTTTTATTTGAAGTTGATTAAATGTTCGATTTAGAGGTAGGGAGACATGCTGAAGACGATGGTGGAAATTATTTTCTCGACGGACAAGTATTTCGCCCGGAATCCGGCCCAAACCGGAAAGTTTGTTGAAAGTAAAAGTTTTATTTGAAATTGATTAGATGTTCGATTTAGGGGTAGGAAGACATGCTGAAGACGATGGTGAAAACTATTTTCTCGATGGACAAGTATTTCGCCCGGAATCCGGCCCAAACCGGAAAGTTTGTTGAAAGTAAAAGTTTTATTTGAAGTTGATTAAATGTTCGTTTTAGAGGTAGGGAGACATGCTGAAGACGATGGTGAAAACTATTTTCTCGACGGACAAGTATTTCGACCGGAATCCGGCCCAAACCGGAAAGTTTGTCAAAATTAAAAGTTTAATTTGGAGTTGGTTGGATGTTCGATTTAGGGCAAGAAGACATGCTGAACACTTATGTGAAAACAAGTTTCTACCCGGACATGTAGTTCGTCCGGAATCCGGCCAAAACCGGAAAACTGTTGGAAGTCAAAGTTTTATTTCTAGTTGATTAGATAAGCGATTTAGGGGTAAGAAGAGATGCTGAGTCCCTGTGTGACAATCATATTTTACCCGGACATATAGTTCGACCGGAATCCGGCTGGAATCGGAAAATTTGTTATAAGCTAAATTTCTATTTGAAGTTGATTAGATGTTCATTACTGGGGAAAGAAGA
Organism: Branchinecta lynchi; assembly: GCA_023053575.1. NCBI lineage: Eukaryota > Metazoa > Arthropoda > Branchiopoda > Anostraca > Branchinectidae > Branchinecta > Branchinecta lynchi. The sequence goes on from JAKZAP010000020.1 coordinate 20,266,703, forward strand.
TACCCTGATTTCGTCTTTGAGCTTTCTTTTTTCGCCGGACAAGTAGTTCTGGAGTTCGGCCGGAACCGGGAAATTGGCAGAAGTGGCAGGAAGTTTTCGTCAAAACAGATATGACTTATAGGGGTAAACACACATGCTGAATCCAAATCTGAACTTGGTTTTCTCAGGTGATTAGCTATTTGGCCTTAATCTGTTTCTGAATTTTAATTGTAAAAATGTTCAAGGAGTCTGGCGAAGACTGTATCTGGCTAAGACAAGACCCAGTTGTCTGTATCAGATATTGAATTTTTGGGATCCCATCGAAACCTTTGGTCTTGTTTACCCGGACATATAATTATTCCGGAATCCGATTGTAACCGGATTTTTTTTTAAGTCGAACTTTACTTTCAAAGTTGATTAGATGTTCTTTATAGGACAATCTAATCTTTATAGGACATCTTCTTTATAGGACATCTATATTTGTTTCTTATTTTTTTTTTGCTGGACTAGTAGTTTGCTCGGAAATCGGCAGGAAGTCTCGGTCAGTATCGTCAGAATAGATATGGCTTATAGAGGTATATCTGAACTTGGTTTTCTCTGATGATTGGCCTGTCCAAGACTGGATCTGGCGAAGACAAGACCCGATTGTCTGAATCAAATATTAGGTTTTTGGGATCCCATCCACACCTTTGGTCTTGTTCTGACGGAAAACTTCTCGCAGACAACCGTCGACAGCGTGATACACATCTAAGGTAGCAAAACACGGCAAGTGAGAATGTCAGCGTGGTTCTGTTAGAGGGGTTAGAATTTACCGTGTGAAATTGGGGTCTCCGGGTTTAGAAATATATAGGAAGTAGGGCGTTAGTAAAATAGGTAAGACAGGTCCTTTAATGATCTGATAACAGAATTTGGGAGGCATGTCAACTGTTAAAGAGATATGGAATCAGCGGTACCATGTTTATTCCGGCAACAGATGAAACTATACCTTCTTAACATTTGCCTGAGGATGTGCAGTTTTCATTTGATAACACAGTACCTGTTGACCTTAAAGAATGTTGCCGTTATTTATTTTATTTATTTATTTATTTATTTAATTCAGCCGTAGCCATATACACAGAGGAAAAACAGACACTCTAGCCTAAATATCCCACATAATCACATATATATAAAAAAAAATCAACGAACAACAAGTTCATCGCTCCATTTTTTCCACAAAGTTAGTGAAAGTTGAAAAATCGGAGCGGTGAGAATTTGGATCAGGTTGTTATCTGACCTCAAAAGGCGGCTTTTTAGCGATGAAACTGCTTTACGTTTTAGTTCGTAAAACGAAGGCATACGATTATTGGCGAACATCCCCGAGGCGCTACACCGGTTTGGGAGTGGGTGAAGTTTTCTGTAGCAATTATTGTAAGTGACGCGGGTCACATTTATCGCACCAGCAGTGAAATTCGTACAAAGAGCAAAACAGTAAAACTGAAAACAAAAAGTACGAAACAGCCTATCACGGATGATCGGAGAACAAAACTGAAATTTTGTAGCAACTACAATTCCTCGCACACACAGACTCCTTGTTAAATGACACAAATGAGTAAGATCCCGCAGATCAGGCGTGACGAACATAGCAGCACAGGAGGGACTATTTTGATTTTCAACTCTGGTGGTATAAAGGCCATGCATTCCGTTTTTTCTGTGTTAAAAACAATATCTCTCTCCAGTGCAAACTTCTCACATACTCGAAGTAGGAGGTTCAAAGCATTAATACTGATCGGTTGTATGGACGCGCTCCAGAGCGGGTCAGCGCGCGGAGTATGCCTCCTGCCAGCCTCTTGCAGTATTTCTTCTGCGATAAGCAACTGCGAAGACGGAACATGAGTAAACGGGTATCAACATCAGCTCAAAGCTAGAGTAAACACCTCTAGGTCCGCTCAGTATTGTCGGGGTATTCCTAGTCGCTGCACGGGACTAAAGACAGAAGTTCTATCAGATTATGTGTTCCTGATTCTACCTATCTACCTACATCAAAGCAACCGAATAGTAGAATATTGGGATAATCTCCCAGAAAGTGTTGTAAACGCCGAAGATATCAACCAATTCAAAGCAGGTGTCAACTACAGAAGGTATGTGTGTTATGGGAAAGGTGTGCCTTTCGGAAGTTCAGCTTTTGGCAGTGCTGTTTATAAATGCTGAAATTCAATTTAGTGTGTAAAGTGCACCGAAAAATTTATAGACACGAAAGCCTTATTATTGCAGTTATATTATTAATATTATTATATTATTATTGTCAATTAGCCTCTTTTTCCAGGCCCGAGTTACTCTCTCCGCCGTTAGCAGAGGCGACGTTCAAATATTCCTGATCTCACCGAGTGGCACCAAATCAACCCTGCTTGCCCTTAGGCCACACGATGCATCGCGGAATGGATTTCATTCTTGGCCATTTATGTCTGTTCATTTCTGGGGGGAGAAACCCTTTGGAGTTTGGACGTTGGAGATCCATAATGAAGGGAGATTCCTAGGTATGTGTGTTATGGGAAAGGTGTGCCTTTTCTAAGTTCAGCTTTCGGCAGTGCTGAACTTAGGGAGATTCCTAGGTATGTGTGTTATGGGAAAGGTCACAGTGCTGAACCGAAAGGTTTCGGCAGTGCTGAACTAAGGGAGATTCCTAGGTATGTGTGTTATGGGAAAGGTGTGCCTTTTCTAAGTTCAGCTTTCGGCAGTGCTGAACTTCTATTTATCACTGCCGAAGTGCTGAACTTCGGCAGTGATAAATAGAGTCAAGAAAGGTCTGGGCGAGGGCTGTGATAGGTTAGCGTCACAGCGAATGAGAGGGCGGCAGATGCTATGTACGGGCACACTTCTAGAAAACCCTTTGAGTTTGGACTTTAGAGATTCAGAATGAAGGGAGATTCGTAGAGGTGTGCCTTTGGTTTGTGCCGTTTGGAAGTTCAGTTTCGGCAGCGTGTTTATAAATATAGTCAAGAAAAGGCTGGCTGATGGCTGCGATAGGTTAGCGTCACAGCGAATGAGATCGCGGCAGATATGCAGGGGCACACTTCTAGAAAACCCTTTGAGTTTGGACGTTAGAGATTCAGAATGAAGGGAGATTCCTAGGTATGTGCGTTATGGGAAAGAAAGGTGTGCCTTTGATTTGTGCCTTTTGGAAGTTCAGTTTCGGCAATGCTGTTTATAATTAGAGTCAAGTCTCTGCGAGGGCTGGGATAGGTTAGCGTCACAGCGAATGAGAGCGCGGCAGATATTATGCAGGGGCACACTTTTAGAAAACCCTTTTGAGTTTTGACGTTAGAGATTCAGAATGAAGGGAGATTCCTAGGTATGTGTGTTATGGGAAAGAAAGGTGTGCCTTTGGTTTGTGCTTTGGAAGTTCAGTTTCGGCAGCGCTATTTATAAATAGAGTCAAGAAAAGGCTGGGCGAGGGCTGCGATAGGTTAGCGTCACAGCGAATGAGAGGGCGGCAGATGCTATGTAGGGGCACACTTCTAGAAAACCCTTTGGAGTTTGGACGTTAGAGATTCAAAATGAAGGGAGATTCCTAGGTATGTGTGTTATGGGAAAGAAAGGTGTGCCTTTGGTTTGTGCCTTTTGGAAGTTCAGCTTTCGGCAGTGCTGTTTATAAATAGGGTCAAGAAAGGTCTGGGCGAGGGCTGTGGGCTGTGTGGTTAGCGTCACAGCGAATGAGAGGGAGGCAGATGTTATGTAGGGCACTAGGGCACATTTCTAGGAAAATTTGAAGATCTTGTTTTTGAAGCACAAGTCTTACTAGAGTTGATATTTCACCTCGAAATTGCATAAATAAGCTACCGTTTTTCGAAAATACCATTACCTTCCAGGAGAAATTAGCAGTTTTCTTGTTAGCGGTTGTCGACTCTATCCGGTCTTCCCGCTGTCGTGACGAATATTTGAAAACTGAACACGCTGTGTTTAAAAAGTAAGAAAAAAAATCCAAAAGAAAAAACAAAGAAATCCAAAAGAGAAGATTTATCTAATGAAAATGAAGATTCTTGTATCCATGTATGTGAAAGTGTTGTCTTCAGACCTTGAAGATTTGCGTTGCGTGACTGTCAAAACTCGACTCGGCCGAAAAAGGTCGTAGGTACATGATAGATAGATAGATAGATAGATAGAAAGGTTATTTTAAAAATCGACTATCGTGGTTATAAATCGAATTTGCGATTATTGTCAAACAGACAGAAAAAACTACAATATATGTGTAAAATGTCAGTACGCTTAAAAATTCAAACTTCGTTAAAATATTTCACGAACTCGGGAACAAAACTTTTTGCATAGCTAGCGTGTTTTGTAGGACAGAGCTTGGTAACCTTAGAACTTACCACTCGTTCTGGTCGACTTCTAACATTTTGATAGGGGGGAGGGGAGGACTTGGGAGTGGAGCGGATGCGATACCATGGCTGAACCGAAGTCAGTGCTTAGCTCCTTTCTGCGCTCCTGCAGTGTTTTTAGGTTAAAATGTTTTAAAAGGTATGAGTAGGGAAGCTTCGGTCCACTATGAAACTAACGAAACAATAGCCAAAAGCGGGGATTCCAGAAGCTTGTAATTGCATAAGGGGGCTAGGGAAATAAAAGCAGAATAAGCAAGAGGGATCCTTTAACAAGGCTTAGATATTACTCTCGCTTGGTCAACGGTCTGAATATCCATGGAACCACCCCTGGCCCTAGTTCGGGTATCCGTGAGAGCAAGCCGCTTTGGGACCGCGGTTGCACCGACGCTCGGTGATGAAATCTGAATAATTTGGAACGGCCACTGGCCCTAGTTCGTGTATCCGTGAGAGCAAGCCGCATTGGGACCGCGGTTGCACCGACGATCGGTGATGAAATCTGAATAATTTGGAACGGCCACTGGCCCTAGTTCGTGTATCCGTGAGAGCAAGCCGCATTGGGACCGCGGTTGCACCGACGATCGGTGATGAAATCTGAGTAATTTGGAACGGCCACTGGCCCTAGTTCGTGTATCCGTGAGAGCAAGCCGCATTGGGACCGCGGTTGCACCGACGATCGGTGATGAAATCTGAGTAATTTGGAACGGCCACTGGCCCTAGTTCGTGTATCCGTGAGAGCAAGCCGCATTGGGACCGCGGTTGCACCGACGCTCGGTGATGAAATCTGAATAATTTGGAATGGCCACTGGCCCTAGTTCGTGTATCCGTGAGAGCAAGCCGCATTGGGACCGCGGTTGCACCGACGCTCGGTGATGAAATCTGAATAATTTGGAACGGCCACTGGCCCTAGTTCGTGTATCTGTGAGAGCAAGCCGCTTTGGGACCGCGGTTGCACCGAGGCTCTTCTCTTTTTCAACCTTCATAATGGCGTCTTCCTCATAGTTAAGTTAGGCTTAGTGATGAAATCTGAATAATTTGGAACGGCCACCGGCCCTAGCCCGCGGTTTCATGACAGCCAACCACTCTTGAGACCGTGGTTGCGCTCCCGTTCCCTTTTTTCCTTGTTTTCTAACCCTGGTGGTGGTTTCCTTGCCATGGGTAAGTTCCGCTTACCTTAGACCTTACCTTAGATCCTCCTGTGCCTCCAGAGGCGCCCAGGGCGTCCAAGAAGAGTCTCCAGTCTAGGCGATTCGATTTTAACCACTAGCTCTACACTGTCAGAAGTTTTACAACAGACAACACAAGGATGCGCAGTTTCAACAGATGACACCTGAGATGTTATCTGTTATGATTTTGCAAACCTTATGCATTAAAGATTATGCATAACAAGCACTGTCAGGAAGAGTCGAAAAACCGACGAAAAGGCATTTGCTGACTTTCCCGATATCATGATAACAAAAAAAAAGGTGGACAGTTTTTTCGGTGGTGTTTCCACTCTTCTTGTACTCATAAGGTTTCAATGCGTAACGTCGAAAATTAGAACAGTTAAGATCCGAAGTGTCATCTTTTGAAAAAAACTGCGCATCCTTGTGCTTACTGTTATGTAACTTCTGACAGTTTAGTCCGCGGTTCAATAGCCAAGCGCTATTCAAACCGCGGTCCTGTCCACGTTTCCCAGTCTGTATGCTCTAACCTTGGTGATGGTTTCCTTCCGACAGGCAAAGCTACGCTTGGTGATTGGAGTCTAAATATTTACGGAACCGCCACCGGCCCTAGCCCGTGGTTCCGTAACCAACAAACCGCCTTGAGACCGCGCGACGTAGCGGATGCCGTTTATACTGCCCCTACTGTATGGGCAGAGAGTCCTGTGAAAACCGCGGATTTTGGTTATAGCTTTGTCCCAGGTGGTGGTGCCTCCAAATCGCCTCAGGCTAAGCCGAGGCAACCTCATGTATCAGGCAAGAGAATATGAATATGAGCACGAGTTTTGCATGTTTTACAACCTTTTCTGCCCCAAAACTTCCAGCTTAGTCTTATTTTACGCATTCTTTCTTGTGATGTACCGTTTCTCTTGCTAAACTATTAGTAGAGCTGAGGCATGAACTACCGCTTTTTGCCATGACTCACCTCGTACCTTGTCCCCGAGTCTAAAGCCGATTTCACATTGACGCGTTGTTGCGCTGCGTCTCATATGCGTTTATCTTGCGTTGCGAGGTGTATCTTTCAAGCCGCTTTCACGTAGACGCGTCGATGCGATGCGTTGCGTATGCGTTTATCTTGTGTTCGTACAGGTTGCGCAGCGTATCTTTCACACCTCCGCGAGAAGCTTTCGCGCTGGATGCTCATTTACGTTTTCCTTTGTCGGTTTCTTCTGCTAAATTTTAATTTTGTTCACTAGTAGCAAGTCTTTCTTCATCACCAGCATGGTTTTATTTTAGTTTTTCTTCAAAAACTTCTCTTTTCCACTGACAAATCTGATGCGTATGCGTCGGCGCAACGCAAGAATAGAACCAAGTTGGTTCTATTCTTGCGTTGTGTTTAATCTGTCTGCGTAAGCTCTGCATTGCGGCGACGCAAGCACAACGCAGAGATTGCGTAGCTTAGTGTTTAAGGCTCAACGCGTCAATGTGAAAGCGGCTGCACACCTGCGCGAGGACATCTCATGCTCGATGCGTCTTTACTGTTTCCTTTTTCGGTTTCTTCTGCCAAATTTTCGTTTCTTTCATCAATTGGTAAGTTTTTAATCATCATTAGTAGGTTTTTCATCAACATTAGTAGATAATTCTCCAGTTTCCCTTCAAAAACTGATGCGTAACGCGTTGACGCAACGCAATAATATAGATTGGTTCTATTCTTGCGTTGCCTTTATTTGTCTGCGTAAGCTCTGCGTTGCGTCGCCGCAACCGTGACGCAGAGGTTGCATAGCTTAGTGTGAAAGGCTCAACGCGTCAATATGAAAGCGGCTTAAGGCGGTTTTCGGCTATCCCACTAAGAGTTTGTGCTCGAAAAAGTGTGTCCACGGTCGTTTGTGTGACCAACAAGCGTGCGTTCGCCGTCAAGAAGATCTTTGAGGCTCGCTTTGCAGCTCAAATTTGACAAACAACCGTAGAGGTGATTTTCGATTTTATGGCTCGAATTTGGCGGGATATTCAAATTTGGCAGCAAATTAGAGTCTAAATAATAAAATTAGCTACTTTTTCAGTCTGCTTTTTTTTCTTCTTTCCGTTCTTCTGAACTTTCTGCGTTAAAAGTTACTTATTATAAATTCTCTAAATTCCTTCTTGGTTTCTCTATTTTTGCGAGTAACTCTTTCCTAACTTCTAATTTTTAAGGGTAGAATCCTTTGAAAACTTTAAATAGTAAAATCCAAAACTTTCATAAAAAGGCTGACAATATTCTTCTGCATCACATCCTTTTTCCTTTTTTACAAAAAAGCGCCCTGATTAGTTTGTTTATTTTGAACTTCATTTTTTGGGATCCCAAAACGTAAGTGGAGGGATAACTATGACATCGCAAAAGTTGTCCGTCTGTGCGACTATGCGACTTGGTTTCAGTGTCAGTTTATTCATAAAGTAAAAACACCATTAACTCTTTGGCCCCACCATAAGGCCTGGCAATGGGCTTATTTTCCTTATTAATATAGTCTTAAGGGAAACAAACCAAAAAAAGAAAAAGTAGAGAAAAAAAGAAAAGAAAAATGAAGACATAACAAAATGACAAGTAACGAACGATCTTCTATCAACAAAGCGCCCTTGTCCCCCCCCCCCCTAAAAAAAGGAAGGAAAAAAGAAGAAAGGAAATTATGTTTTCGATAAGAGAAAGGACTTAACCTGCGACTTGAAAGCTGAAAGGGTAGACGCGACCCTTACCTCCCCAGGTATTGGATTCCACACCCCCGGAGCAAAGTGTTTTATTATGAAAGAAGCTCTAGCTGTTTTACGGGGGCATTTGACAACTGCCGGGTGATGGGGGTTTTTATGACTACAAAAACATCGCATTTGGGCTCTGCCCACGAGAGATATGTTTTGCTTTATTATTGAATAATTAAATTAAATTAATTAAAGGAGGTGCATGCGTAAATGTTAGATACATTATTGACAAAATAGGACCGAATCATGTCACAGGGGGCGAAACTGTAGGTGGTTTCGCGGTATCGGTATCCGGTACTCCGTTATCGCGAGTTAAGGCACTTCCAGACAAGGCCGTATCAAGGGGGGTGGTGGTTATGGGGTTGAATCCCTCCCTCCCATATTTTTGCAGGCTTTTCCCTTTGATTTATGTCTTTTTTTTTCGACCCGCGGGCAAAAACCCTATCCTGAAAGGCCCCCCCCTCCCCCGAAATATAAATTCCTATATACGGGCCTGCTTACAGGTGTGCTAAGACGAAGAAACTTGGCACACATATAGGGATGCGATCAGATTGACTTGGTAATAGTACCTTCTGGACGGGAGGGGGCCACCGGAAACTTCTTGAAACATTGAGAGCCGATGGATCGGAGGGAACTTGGTGGGGACAGTAAGCATAGACCCTAGAACGTTATTGGCAGAATAGGACCGGACCGGGGCATTGTGGGCGGAGCTGGAGGGGGTTTCCTGGCATGCCGGTGATCACGACTTGGGTAATTCCAGATGATCTATGACGAGGAAACTTTGCAGTCCTATCAGGGACCGAACCCCATTGACTTGGAAATAGTCGCTTTCCCGATTTGATCATCGTCGGGGATGTAGGTATATGGAATCCGACATCTAGCGGCATGAATAACTTTCGAATGGGTTTTAGGATGTGAATATAACTTGACAAGTGGCAAGAGCTAGTCTCTCAGATCTAGATAGTCCTTCAACCCAAGCTGACTGCGAATCGTATTAGACGGTGCAAAACGGATAAGTCAACTACAATTTATAAAAGCTATATTTCGGCCCTTCTTGGCAAGGGTCCTCTTCAGGCTCAAAGCTGGAAAATTATCTTCCGTACCAACCCCGGTAACGATGTGCGGAGCTCGAAGGGGGCCACCGGAAATCTAGTGGAAACCCTTCCAACTACTTTGGTCAGACCCAGTTCGGGCACAGAATTATCACAGCTAGAGTATTTGCTTGTACCATCGAATGGGTTTCACGCAAAACCGAACCAGAGTACGACAGAACTTCTATTCTGGAACAATTGTCAACGAGTGGAACAATCATTTCAGATATACTAGGTCAAGCCCGTCTTTTGATGAAAGGAATTGGGAGTTGTCAGCCTTGACAACTGAAAACCGTATCTGAAAAAAATGCTAACTGTTCTTACAACTACCATATGAGCCTTCAGCTCTTGTTATGACACTGAAGCATACTCAAGTGCCATATAGTGATCGTAATGTCTATCGGTTTGTCCGGGTTTGCTAGTTTGGGCACTTCCACATAAGCTAGGACAAAGAAATTTGGCACCAGGGACCCGAGCAGGTTGTACTTGGAAATTATCACTTCCCCGATCTGGCCATCATGGGGGGAGATGAGGGATGGAGAATCCAGAATCAAACTTTGGAAAGGGTGATCGGACGTGCATGAAACTTTACAAGTGTCAAGAATAAGTGTCTCGGATGCTGGAGGGGGGCACCGGAAATTTCGTGAAACGATTAGAATCGAGTAATTGGAATGGGACTTGGCTGGTAGAACAAGCGTAAAACCTAGATACATTATTGAAAAAATAGGACCGGCTCGTGTCACAGTGCTGGAGGGCTTTCCCGGAATTCCGGTGACCGTCCGGCGAAATAAGTACGAGGGTTAATTTCTGTCGTTCGCTATTCTACAGAACGAAAAACTCCTCAGTGATTTCAAATTGAGTAATATGCTCTTGATTTTCTACGTGTCAGGACGTCGTCTATATTGTCGTATCATTACGAGCAGCCTGTTCGGAAAAGGAATAGAAGAAAATAAACAGAGCCAAAATAATTCAGTACATCAAGTTACGAGATCCAAAAATAAGCTGGCTATTCAGGTGAAGTTTAAATTTTCAGTTTGTTAGGAACTAGGACAGCTAATTTAAAACACTAAACATTCAACTGTCGGACAGTTACTTTATCATATTATCATATTAGAGAACTGAACTTGTTCTGCTTTTTTTGAAAAATATTTATGTTTGATCATTATTGGAGTAATCGTGTTAGAAAATAAACATTAGGATATCTACTGATCTACGACCGTTTACGTTGTTGAAGTATTCACCTCATACTTATCTAAAACAAAATCTTTCATAATTCACGAGGTATTATGAATTTCTCTTTCCAGCGACCCTGTCCGATTGGAACTTACTGGTACATGGAACCAAGGAGAACCCGGAACCAACCTCCCCCGACCTGAAAATGAACCAGCCTGTCGAACCAGCGGAAACCAACCCCACGGGTCCACCACCGGCTGTGCAAAGCAACAGTTCTGAAGGTGGGTGGTTTCATGTACGGTGGTGGACGTTGGTGTTGGGGTGCTACTTCACGGTGGTAATTTCTTGATAAAGTGTGAGGTGCTCAGTTACACTGTTGGTGTTGGTGCGCGTACTCGAAATAGTGCACATTATCTATACTGCCGGTTCCCAGATGCCTAAGCGTGGATCCATTTGCCGTCGGGTTTGACGGTGGGACACCGTAATTTCGCCAATGCACCATATATTGGTGCAAGAAATGCTGAAAGGCTAAGGAACAAATGTTACGAAGACGCCAAAATCAGATCAATCGTATATCCAAACTCAACTCAGAGCTGCTGCTTATATGACCCGTCTACCAGAAACACCGCTGGTTTTCCACCATGGTGGACCAGAAATATGTGCCGTTGAGATCACACCAACAATCAGTATTTAGATTGCGGCGAACAGCTTTGCTCACATTTAAAATGATTAATCGGAAATACGCCTCGAAGTGTTTTGTACGTTTCCGCTTGGATTCTTAGTGTAGATTGAAGTGTTCCTGCGGCGTCTCGTAGCATGTAATGAAGGTGTTTTGTAGCTGCCTTTTTGTATAGAGTTTTTTGTCTAGTGGGGGGTAGGAAAGGGGCCGCTATATGATAAAGCGACATCCATAGTTTTTGTTTTCTTTCTCAATGAGGAGTGTTGTCTTTTCGAGTATTTCCTAAAGTTTAACTGAAAAGCCAAGTTATTTTTGTATCTTTCAGTTATATGTACTACATTTTCTGGATTTTGTTAAGGAATTTTTCACTATTTGCTCTGGTATGACGTTCAGAATATGCATGGCTGTCCTAACAAGGCATAATTCTACTAAGACTTGGAAAATTTAAATCTTAAAAATGCGGCTGTTCAGTGGCCAGTCTTGACCTAGGTGACCACTGCTCACTGCGTGAACACTTATTTTTCGTAAATAGCTTTTGTCAAGCATAAACACACGTACAAACGCAAAGAGGTACCGCAAATCCGACATGGAAATTCCATTATTTGAAAATTGATTATACGTGAATAGCGGAGCAGTGAAGTAACGCATTTTCATCGGGTCTTCAACCCTTTTTAGTGAATAAGTGATGGGTAACTAGGTTGATCACAGCCCGTTTCAGTTAAACTTTAAGGAAGTGCTACAGATTTATATGAAATAACGTACTGCCGTCTGGAGTAATGTAGGTAATCGCTTTGTGATATTATGTTAATTAAGGTGGAGGGGTGGGACGGCGCGTGTTTGTTGTATTTTTGAGTTGGTTGGGCCTAGTTCGAACTACCAGGGGATAACCACCTAGAGAGCATCGACGCAGGGTCCACTTGGCCCGGTGCCTAGAGGATGCAGATGGGGATTGACTAAAAAGAGGCACGGCACGCAGGGGCGTCACGACCAGGGGGGGACGCCACCCGGGGCGGCGTATAACCGTGTCGGCGCGAAACGCCGCGATTCTATTTCGTCAAAATGGTATTTTGTTGAAAACAGTTGTTTTTTCTGCAAAAAAAGTCGGTAAAATTTACCAGCCAGTTGGTAAATACCTCCCCCCCCCCCCCCCCCCCCACACAAATTTTGGCTAGTAACGCCTCTGACGTCACGACATGGCGCAGGAGGAACAAGTAATAAAAAGAGATTAGTAAGTAGTAGAATTAGACAATTAAGCGAGAGCTACTAATTCCAGAGCCTAAAAGAAGGCACGTTAGAAGACGGTTCCTCCCCCTCATTCTGCAGCCCTCTTAGTTTTCGTGCCTCTTTTTAGTACTCACCCCTCCTACACTATGCCGTGCCGTGCCTCTTTTTTGGGTCGATTCCGTGCGGACGTGGTCGAAAATTCGCCATAGTCCAGTTCGTCCTTTCCAGGTGTACTAGTTCCTGTAAAGGTCCATTCACAACGGGTTTTAGCCAGGGTTGGTCACCAAGAACCAGGGTGTACGAGTTACTTCAGGATACTTTGGGTTACTCAGGGTTGCTTTGGGTTACTTTTGGTTACATTGGGTTACTTTGGGCTACATTGCATTGGGTTACTTTGAGATACTTTGGGGTTACTTTCCAGGGTGTGCGAAGTTACTTTTGGTGACCAACCCTGGGGTTTTAGCTAATAATATGTACCAGCCAGTTCCGGAAATCGCTCTGAGACCGAGAAATTAGCTGGGTTTCTGCCGTTAGCAATTGATATTGGTGCCAATTTCGGGTACCAGCTATCGTCTCGCACCCAAGTTGAAATCAGTTCAGCTTTTGAGGGTACTAGCCAATCACATTACTTAGGGGAATACTCAGGAATATTCCGATTGGCTAATGGTAAACCACGTCAGACCGAAGAGCAATGTCCTAAATTCACTTTCGGTTTTCAAGACAGCAAAGAGTGTATGTGATTTTATCTACTGGGCTTGGTTCGAAACTAGCCAATCAGAATGTTCCTCAATATTCCCGAAAATAATCTGATTGGCTAGTACCCTCAAAAGTTGAACTAAATTCAACTTGGGTTCGAGACTAGCTGGTATCCGAAACTAGCATCAATGTCAACTGTACCGTGTTCTTCTAACTCTGCTAACTGAAAATTATTTGAAAACTGAGTTAACTATACAATTGGAATATTGGGAAAGAACATAGCTGCTTTGGTATCCTGTTAAATTGTGCTAATGACGACATGAGATCCATCTAACAGGTAGATTAGTTTTAACTTTCTGAGTTCCTACTTTCTTCATGCAGATGGCATACCCAAAACTGCGCCCAAATATTATGAAAATATAGTTTCCACAGATTTGAAGAACGCGGTACAATTGCGAACGGCAGAAACCCAGCTAATCCTCGGTCTCAGAGCGATTTCCGGAACTGGCTGGTACCGAGTATTAGCTAAAACCCATTGTGAACGTGCCTTAAACGTCTCCGAGTCTCATTATCAGCCAATGCCCACAAATATAGTAAAATAGAGCCGCAAGTTGGTGAGCAGAAAATCTGCAATTAGCTTCCCGAGCGATAGAAGGTTTGCATTGTCTTTGGGGTAGAAAGTGAAAGCTATTATGTTCCGCTAATCTTATGGATCCGTATTTTTCTAGCTCTTTGTCACAAGTGTTGATATTAAGACAATAGGCGTATTCTCGCTCTTCTCCGAGGACTCCAGTTGAGGAGTCCCCGCGTTTTTCTTTGTGGGGGGACTCACTCCCCGTATTCTCGCGAGTCCCCATGGACGGGGAATGCTTCGATCATCACCTTCATCACAAATGACTCATCAATTTTTGCTGATGTTGGTGCAGTGTAAAATTAATTAAAAACAATCAGGATAAACAGAACCAAAAATAAAGTGGATCCAGACTAATTTTGTTAACTGCGTATTTATTTTTAGAACAAAAGGCGTTTTGGAAGCATTCCCCGTGTTCTCGTAGTTTTCCTTGCGCGGAGTCCGCGTGTAGTGACTCCCTCTATTCTCGCCGTTTCCTTCGGTTCCCCGAGGAGTCCTCGCAATACGTCTAATAGGACTTTCAGAAACTGCTCCACTTGGCTCCTGCACCTATCATAAGTGGAATAGGCGGGGGGGGGGGGGATTTACTTCCAAACAACTGGCTAAACATTAATCAGTATGTATATTTAGTACATTGTTAGTTTGTATATATTGTTTCGATTTGATTTCTTCGTACAAGTAGTATCTTTGTTTCGGGGTTAGGTTTTTTTTTTCCTCACCTCATCGTTTAGCTTTTTTTTTCCAGTCTGACAGGAATATTGATCCTAGAGTGGAGGGCACATTTCCGGTCCTGAATTACCTACTCAGTTATTCCGTCATCCCAAGCTAACTGGGAAACGTGTATTAAACCGATTGCTAAAACCGGAAGCTTCTGAAAGTATGGGCCTCTGTTTATTGTTCGTTAATCTTTACAGTCCTGCGGTAATGATTTGACCTCATTTATGACCTCGTGTCGTCACAAGGAACCTAATAGCAGTAGCTATGTCCTTTCACTCAAACTCCCCTTAGTTCCTTTTTACCTAAACCTCTAAAACAAACTACAGGATGCATCGAAGTCCTATTTAGATATGTTACGGTACGTGTAGTAATTTGAAACTGCCTACTGCTCGAATGGTTTGTCGCTCCTGTGAGTTGTGGTATTGTTTAAAGCTGGATGGAATACCATACAGGTTTTGACGTCACAACTGTTTAATCTATTTAACCAGTGTGCACAAAAAAATAATTTATAACCATGTTCAATATGTGTCGGAATGTGTATAAATAGAGCCGAGCCGCTGGGACTGCACTGTAAAAAGTGTGTCCGGATAACCCTAGGTTCACACAGGCGTTCACATTGATGCGATAGCCATCGCCGAGATTTTCCTCGCCAAAATCGGCGATTTCTGTTGCTTCGTCAGGCGATTTTCAATGTTCGGGAAAATTCAACTTTAATCGGGCGACAGTACGATTTTATGCACCTAACAGCAACATTTCGCGTTAAATTCTGTTGCCGAATTCAGTGTGAACATCCAGGCGGTACAAATATTCTGTCGCTGCGATTGAAAAATCTCGTTCATCGACGCGATTTGCTCTGTGTGTACCTAGGGTGAAGATTAAAGTTAACTGCATTATTTACTACTCGGATTATTCTTATCTTTTTATCTCTGCGCAGATAAGATTAATATCAAATAGGGAAAAGATTATTCCGAGTAGAAATACTGCAGTTAACATTAATCTTATACGGAGAAACTTTTTACAGTGTGTCTACATTTATAAACTGTCTTGGGGACATTGAACCCTATGCTAGCCCCTCAATCCCATGACGTCACAGCAAGGCCGTATCCAGGGGGGAGGGGTTGACCCCCCCCCCCCCCCGAAACACACAAAAAATAGTAATTTTACAGGCTTTTCCCTCCAATCTATGTCTTTTTGTACTTTTTTGTCCGACCCGCAGGCAAACCCCCCCCCCCCCCCTCCGAAAGGCAAATCCCCTCCCGAAAAAAATTCCTGGATACGGGCCTGCGTCACAGTTTATGTCACATTTGTATGGTCTTCCGGTCGGGTTTGAAGGACGCCTGCGTTGTGTGTATATTTTGCATACTTTTCTACCTCCGGTGGGATTTTTTGTTTTTTCTACAGTTGCTCTAGTCAATTTCGGGAATACGAAGTTCTTTCTATCAGTATTGTTCTGTCTTCCTGAAAATATATTTGTACTAATGAGTTATTTAAAGGACCTGTCTTACCTATAATGCTGACGCAACCTACTTCCATAATCACTCCATATATTTCTAAAGCCGGAAACCCCAATTTCGTACGGTACATTCTAACCCCTCTAACAAAACCACGCTGATTTTTCTCGCTTGCCGTGTTTTGCTACCTTCGATGTGTATCACGCTGTCGACGGTTGTCTACGAGAAGTTTTTCCATAAAAAAAAACGGCTATGTAAATTGTTTCCCTGTTTTCACTACAAGTCAGCGAGTCTCGGAAAATACCCGTGGGTTATTTGTTGAAAGCACAGCCTAGTTTTAAAGTATCCAAATATTTTAAATACTGTAAGTTGAAGAGTAAATAGTGCGAGGGGTCCTTTAAGCAAGGGATTTAAGCAAATTCAGTGCAAATGATTACATGCTGAGCCAGTGCATGGGCATGGGAACTATCGTTGTGAGCAGTCAGGTGTATTTGAATGAATGAGCGAAGGATTTATTTGCTCATTAAAGCAATCATGCAACAAAACAAAACAAAACAAAAAGTGAACAATCGTACATGCGTGTATATACACTAACACACTCTTAATATTTTTAATTTACTCTGAATACTTTATTAACACTAAAAATACAACTTCCCCGTCAGAAGAAATATTTCCGGTGTTTAAAAGCTAACCTGAGGAACTTCCCAACATTTCTTATTTCTTTAAAATCTTTAAGTAAGTAAGTAAGTAAGGTTTATTAGACAGGAACTTGCTAGCTAGCTAATTTGGTTGTCTTTACAAAAATTTCATTCTTTTAAACACTCACGAGTTACATAAATACTAAATACCGTACTACAAATATTAAAGTACACTGACATTTTATTCAACATGTTAACGAAAAATGGCACAAATGTGTTACTGTGTCTCTTTGTTATGATTTTAACCGTTTTTAGTTTCAGCTGCGAACGCGTACGATTGTTTATTGGTGCATCAGGTGGGAGGATAGTTCGGTGTTGGACAGATGCAAGGATTTTACACCCAAACTTAAGAATTAGTACGTCACGACGTTCATGCAGTGAGGGGATGGATAATTCTGTTAGAAGAGATTGCTGACCTAGTATATACCCCACTTGCCCATGAGCTTTGAAGTACACCGAATGGTCTTATTGGTTGCTGTTCAACCTCTGCATCTATACATACATATCCACAATTACTTGAAACTTCAACTCGAGACGTGTCATAGTGAAACTTCAACTCGAGACGTGTCAAATTGATTATGAGCTTCTGCGTGTATTCGAATATCATGAGATCCCACGATGTTGTTATAAGTGTCGTGCTCCAGATCATATTGCAGCCAATTGCAAAAGCCCAACCGTTAAGTGTGCTCGATGCTCTGGACCACACGAATCGGCAAAAGATTCCCCCTGTTCACTTACACCTAAGTGCGCAAATTGTGACGGCGACCACGTTTCATTCAGTTTAAGGTGTCCGATTCTGCGCTCTCTCATCACTGCTTCCAAATGACTGATACATCTGTTTCTCTCTGCTCTTTTAATATAAATGGAACCAAAGACAAGGACGTTTGCATTGACCAGCTTCTGAATAATTTTGATATAGTCCTTCTACAAGAACACTTACTGCCCGGCGTCAGTGTGAATTTTCTACGGCGGAGCCCCGAGCACATAGTATTCACAACTTCCGCCCGAAGAACTCGCGGCCGTCCATCTGGAGGACTGGCCTGTATTATCAAGCGACGGCTCTCTTTTTTGTCTCCCCAGTGTTACGGATCAGACGAAAACTATCTAGCTATTAGAATCGGCGACGTAGTGTTGATTAATACGTATTTGCCGCACAATAAAAACACCCTTGCTAGCTTCACCAGTTTTGCCAAGGCTTGTAAGAAATTGGATAATTTGATAACCGGTATCGAAAAGCTTGGTTTTGATTGGGTACTTATTGGTGATCTAAATTGCGACATTACTAGTGCTTCTCATCGATCTGAAACCCTACTTGAATGCATCCCACCCGGTTTCCGCATTGCAACCAAAGACCTACCATTCACTTATATACACTCCAGTGGCTCCCAATCAAACCTTGATCACTGTCTCTGCTCTGCTGCGATTACCATTTCCTCTGTACATGTCGACGAGGACGAGAGAGACTATGACCATATGCCTTTATCCCTAACTGTGCGTATCACTTCAAAACTAGTGTTAAATGCTCCCCAATCACAAGATAGAAACTGGTTCGAACGGCGCAACTGGAACCGCGCTAATTGGCCGCTATACTTAACTACGCTTGCTAGCCTGTTAAGTACGATACGTGTCCCTTATAATCTTCTCTGTTGTGGAGTTCATTCGCCAAGTGCCCGTTTACAGTTAAATATGTATTATCTTCAGATTATTTCGTGTATGAAAAAAGCGGAGAGAGCGGCTGTTCCTAATGAACGAGTACGATGTCGGACCCGCAAGCCGATGTGGAGTTACGATCCAAATTTGAAAAAAGTGAAAAATCAAGCTAAGCTTTGGTTGCGGATCTGGATTGCGTGTGGGCGTCCCTCGTGTGGGAATGTGTTCGAAATTAAGCGTAAAACGAAATCTGCTTATAAGCGACAGATACGTTCTGTCCGTGAATCAGGTGCTTGTTTCCCGACAAGTTCACATGATTGGAAGCGGGTGCTAAATTCTTCTAAGTTTGATGATTATAATAACGATAATATTCCACAGTCTTCTTGGACTCAACATTACTTGAATGTTTTTTCCCGTGTAAATTTTGCTGTTCATCACCATTATTCACAATTACTTTCGATTTGTTTCCGTACGAAAGTAGAACAAAAACATGTACCTCCAGTGTCTGTCGCAGATATTGTTAACTCGATAAAGCGGCTGAAATCCTCTTCGGTTGATATTGATGGGATTAGTGTTTGGCATCTGCATAAAGATTCCCCCGATTTGATTAATCATTTGCAGTTACTTTGTCAGATGTGTTTATGTTCGTCACTTGTACCTGACAGTTTTCTTTGTGGGACTGTAACTTCGGTGTTAAAAAGAGGGAAAGATCCAAATAAATGTGATTCTTACCGGCCAATTACTGTTGCCTGTAATATCAGTAAAGTTTTTGAGTATATACTACTCCCGTCTGTCATTGATCATGTAAATTATGATGCCAATCAATTTGGTTTTAAAAAGGGAATTGGATGCCAGCATGCACACAGGGCGCTTGCTGTTCTCCTCAAAGACGTGCATACCAAAGGCCAGTCATTACATATTTGTGCTTTGGACATTTCTAAAGCGTTTGACACCGTTGTTCATTCACAAGCTCTGCTGTCACTGTATCAGCTTGGTATAAACATTTCAGTTATATCTGTGCTACGTTTCTGGTATTCCAATTCGTATGTGAGACTGAAATCTAACGGTCATATTTTCGGGAATATTCCAGTGAAGTGCGGGGTCAGACAAGGAGGTGTCCTTTCGCCGTACATATTTAATGCTTGTATCGCAAGTGTTCTGACCAAGATCCCATCGAGTTGTTTTTTCGGGTTCAGTGAACTTTCATATCTAGCATATGCTGATGACCTCCTTCTGATTAGCCGTTCAAAAAGCTCACTTGAGCGAAACGTTCGTCTGGTTGGATCTCTGTTTAAAGATATTGGCCTTGCTTTAAATATTGCTAAGTGTGAATATTTGTCTTTCAATAATGATCAATGTGCCAGTTCTCTGAATTGCGGGAGTTTCGCTATACCCAGAGTAAAGATGTTTAAGTGGCTGGGTATATCTGTTTGTGATTCTCTTGCTAGTATCCGGAGGAAGTTTTTATCTGATACTAAAGATAAATTAAGAATCGGGTACGCAAAAATCGTTGCTAATCGTGGTCGTTTCAGCAGACGTGGAATGGCTAAACTTTATTCTAGTTTTTGCGACCATGCCGTTCTGTCTGCGTCTGGTTTATATCCTATATTTACAAAGACTGATCTTAAGCAAATGAGGGTGGATTATTTTCGATATTGCAAATTCCTTTTGTATTTACCCAGATCGGTCCGAAATAGACGCCTTGTAAATCGTTACGGAGCTAGCGACATCTTATGTTCGCTGGAAAATCTGCAGACCAATATTGGTGCTGACGCGTGTTTCCGCCTAGGTGCGCACCACGGCCTCATCCGGCTTTTTCATTGAGTGCTTTTTTGTTGTTGTGTGTGATATGTTGTACTATCTTTATTTCTTTTCTTTTCTTTCATTACTCCACTATCTTAAATCTGTACAGTGGGTCACAAATAAATATTATTATATTATATATAGACGAACGTAACTCATGGGCAAATTTGGCCCACTTGCCGATGAACCGAGAGGTCGGGGGGTGGTTCGCAACACTACATATAAATCCCCAACCCTATGATCCAAAAGCACAAAGGAATTTCATCACCCTATCTCCAGTTATTTTCAAGCTAAAAACATAAAAAAAAATGGGCAATCTGGGCCCAATCGCTCCTGAACCAAGTGGGGGTGGGGTTTGGGACCTGCAAAAAGGAAAAAGAGACCCCAATGCTGACAAACCTACCAAGTTTTAACTTGTTATGGTAACGAACTTTACTCCTGGGCAATCTGGGCCCAGTTGCCCAGGAACGGGATGGGTAGGGGAGTTGCAACTTCAAAAGTAGTTTCCCAGCCCTAGGATCTACAAGTACAAGGAATTTCATCGTCTTATATCCAACTCTTGTCAAGTTATGAACATTATTTACTGGGCAATCTGGGCCCATTTGCCCCTGAACTGGGTGGGTGTGGGGGGTGGGAACCCCAAAAGGCATAACTAGACCCCAGTACCCACAAGTGTACCAAGTGCACTCGTTCACGAGTTATGAGCTCCACAAAATATGGTGAAAACCGAAAGCTGAAAGCTACTACAGCGCTCGCAATAGTGGATTGTTCCAAGGAATACCCCACTAAAAATCAACGAAGAAACCAACGAAGTCTTGACAGCCGCCTGCCAGTTCGAAGCGCGGACAAACTATCACACAGACAGTCGTTCACTCCGGCAATCAGACAAATGGACATTCAGGGAGGAGTTGGGTCTGTTAATAAGTATGAGGGTTGATGATTTACCGCTCGGTGCAAGAAGAAAGTATATGGGGAAAAAAACAGGAAAGATCGGGTCCTTATTACTTGTGCCCTATGTATGGAGAAATGAATGAGGATATATGCCACCTTTTGTGTGACTGTAGAGTGTTATGGGGACTAAGGGAGGAGATTTTCGGGGCACAGGGGCAAGAATTGTGATAGGTTATTTGTGAGGAAGATAATTTCGTAAACCCCACTGGCCTGACGTATCACAAAAAATCAAAGAAGAATTTTTTGGCTTCTTCGTTCATATTTTGGACCAGTTGCCTGTATTTAGCAAGGTAGAATGTAGATGAAAATACAGCTCTCGAAGGGAATGACTCCGTGGGATGAATTGTCTGTTTGTCCAACTGTCTGTGAGGGGTTTTCTCTGTGATTCGTATCCATATGACGTAGTTGCCAAAACGCCGTGTGGATCGCTTGAGCACTATGCAGAGCGGTAAGAACCGTGATCAGTCATGCATTTGATGAATTTATATCTGTTTAATTCTGCTATGAGTTGAACCAAGAACAAATAATCACAAGAAACTCCGTCTCCCTGTCACTGTAATACAACCATGTGGAGTCAAATATGTTCCGATACCCTACCCGATGCAAACAAGCGGAGGAGGAGCTACGCGTAACATCATAACTTGTTACCTCTAGAAAAAGCTATAGATATTTTTTAGATAGATAGATATTTTTTTACTTCACCAAAAAAACACAACTACATTGTACAAAAAAAACTCAACAACCACATAAAAGACAAAAGTCCTGGGGTGGCTGTATCTTCTAACCACCTTTTAACTTGAAATTATTCAATAAATAATGACATAAAAACTAATCTAATATATTTAAAAAAAAAAAAAAAAAAGAGGTAAAGAAAGAGAGAGAGAGAAAAAACGAAAATAGGAAAGAAAAATGATTTCCTCGAATATATCGCAGTAGAACCCCGCAGAAGAATGTGAACGCCGTCTGAGTCGTCTGTACAGCTGATTGTCTGTCTAACAAAAACACATCTAACTCACCGGGTTCTCCACCCATGCAAGCATTCTTCAGTGTTTCATCTGGTATGCACAGCGGCGAAGAAGGAAGTAGACGGGTATCGACTCAAACCTCACAGCAAGTACCTCTAGCTCCGCTCACTTTATCGGGGTGTCCGTAGTCGCTGCATGGGACCAAAGACGGAGGTTCTCAGTTCAGTTCAATGGGTTTATTAACAAATAGAAGATAAATCACACATAATCAAAACATTCCTGGACTCCGAGAACCACAATCTTTACATTTTAAACGTAATACGCAGAGTGGTCACTTGTCCTACTCTCAGACCTTACCTACTGGACTTTACCCTACTCTCAGACCTTATCTTACATCTCAATTTACAAAATAACTAACCAATTTCCTTTTTATCTTCCTGCACCTTACCTCAGGGGAAACCACCACACCATATAAATAAATGAAAAATATCATATTTATATCTTAATTTTATTATTTTTATTTTCTTCTTAAACTTTTTTTTTACGATACCGTATTTTAACTATTCTTCTGTAATGCTGAAAAATTATATTTTACTATTTTTTTAATAGGTAAAAAAAGTTAAGTTTAAGAGTTAATTTGTTCTTGGTTGAACGTATAACAAGATCCGAATTCTCCGTTCCGAATTCTCGCGTCTGAATTCTCGATTCTCGTACAAATTATCGTTTTTGCTCCTCTGACTTCTCCATTCTCACTTTTGACAAAAACACTGATTTTGCAACTCGTCCGCAACCCGGTATACGTGTTTGTGCATATTGAACACCCACACTCTGTTGACCAATCAGGGAGGAGAACGCAGAGAGGAGAATCGACAATTCACCATCGAAAACTTCGCGATTCTGCAGAATCGCAAGGCTTTCCCCGTTTTCGACCGTTTCCCCGTTCTCGACAAAAACGCAAGTAAAGGAGAATTCACTTCATCTAAATAGTCCTAAAATGCGAAATAGAAGAATTCGGAGGAGAACTCGGATCAAAAACGCAACTACAGTTTTTCCGTGTGACGAGCGGTCATGTGACCAGTCATCATGGCACTGTAGTCACCTGTCTCTTGTGAGTTGGGCAGTACGAACCATCACGCCTAGCAAGCCCCCTGGGGTAAACTTCCATATTTACTCGCATAGTTTTTAGTCTCATATGAACATAGACAGTGCGAACTTCTGCCCATGCGAGCTAGGCAGCCGCCTGGTGGGCCCCCCTTGGAAGGGGCGAAGTCGTAATTATAAGGTGTAAACGGTATAATTGGTACGTGTCTATTTCTTTTCGAAGTTTGCTTACCTAAATATCCCTTGAGCCCAAGCTGACTTTGAAACATATATTGAAACAGCGATATTTTGGCCCATCTTGGCAAGGGTCCTGGTCAGGCTGTCAATCCTCAGGGTCAACGTCGGGGAAGGAAACAAACCTGTAATAAACATTATTTAAATATTTGCGTATCTATTGTCTAAAGCAAAAGTAGCCTACATTAAAAAAAAAAAAAAAAAAATTGGTTTTTGCTGAAATACCCAACAGGGGGCCCAGACTCTGGGAACTGCCGAAAAACCCTGGATCTCTATTGTCTCTCTATATGTCCGGGCCTGAAAGTAGGTGGATCCTAATTGTCCTAGTCCGTGCTCCCGCAAAAGAATTAGCCGCTAGATGTCGGCGTCTCCGTAACGACTCAAAAGTTGCGTTTTTTGCAGATACAACGGTATCTGTTACCACGGGTAACTGAATCTGCCTGCCGTGCCTTTGAGCGTGTTCCACCCTTCTACAAATAGTAACTATTAGTTACTATTTCCGTTCCAACCTCACCAAAAGTTACTACGCTGACCGTTCCAACCTTCTCGAAATAGTAACTAATAGTAAGTATTTGCTTACCACGCTCGGGACCGTAGTAAGCGTAGTAACGACGGATCCCTGTAACGTGATTGGTCGGATTCGTCCGTGGTTTGAAATTGTGCAGGAAAATAGAAAAATCGTTCCAGCCTTGACGGCAAAAATCCAGAATTCGTGACGTCATGCGTAGTAACTACGGTAAGTAGGATGGAACACGCTCTTTACCTACAATTGCTGTTGTATTGCGTGTCTTCAGTGCACCAGCAACATCACCAGAACTGAATGTTGCTGGTGCACAGAAATATCGAAAGTCTTGGATCGCCAAGCGAAGAGATTTTCAGCGTGTGTAGCTTTGAGTCCGCCCTTCGTAGATTGTTTCACTGCAAGCACAGAACACAAAGTTTTCTTTTCCAGCTGGCGTCAGCACTACCACCCTCCCTCAACTAATCAGGCTACTGCTCTCGATGGTGTTTGGTTCCTAGTGGTTTATGTTGGGTAATTTCTGCTTTAAATAAATCTTGCAACTTGCTTCTTTGGTTTATATAGTGCCTTGGACTCTTAGTGCTCGGTTTGTTTGCTTTTCCCTTGCTTGAGAGCCGAAGTATCCGCTTGAATAATAGGTAAAAAACGTTTTCTTGCTATCTTTTCCATTTTTTCAATACCCCTTTTTGCCTCTTTTGTCCCAAAGAAACGTCAAAACGAAAAGAAACGTATCTCAGCAAAATAATAAAAAAATTTCGCAATAAAACCGTCATGAATAGCTTTCACAATGGCGATAATCTCCCCTCCCCTCTCTGGGTGATTCTGGCGTTTTCGCGGATTCCCTTTCCAAAAAGCAAAGCGAGAACACTCTATATGACCAAGAAAAAATAATCTGACAGAACCTCCATCTCCCTATCTTTGTAACATGACTATGCGGAGTCGAATATTTTCCCGTATCCTGTCCGCTACGAACAAGCGGAGGTTAGTTGCTTCGCGCCACATCACGTTTCGTTACCTCTACAAATAGTTAAATCACTGTGAAGCCACCGGTGAGGAAAAGTAGAAGTCAAAGCTGATTGGTTCTATGGTCGCGCTCCAGAGCGAGCCAGTGAACCTAGGGAAACTCTCAAAATTTGTTCAAATCCTGTGTAAACCAATCAACAACGTTTGTCATCGTGACGTTTCTGGATCTTCGCTGTGCACGCGGCGATTCTTTATCGGCGCGAAGAGTTATTTGTACGCCGAGAGCAAGAATCAACGGAAAGTCGTTGCGCCTTTACAACTTCCCGCCGACTTCCGAGGTCACTTTCCACTCGCGTAGTGGACTCACTGTCCACTTTACTTTAAAACTAGCGGAGCGCAATAACAGCTCTGGAAAGCGAAGCGATTTTTAAAAGTCGCAATAGGCGGCGAGATCCCCAGAGTCTTCCTTGTGATGTGTCTACCACAGGCGGAGAATGACGGGTGGCCAGAATCACACCATGCCCCATCACACCATGTCATGCCAGAACCACACCATGCCCCATAGCCGATATTGTCATAACGGGAATCAGCGGAGGACGAACCTGGGACGAACACAAACTTCGTCACCGTATTGTAGTTCCTAGCTGTCAACGGCGAGTCATTTGTAAATATTAGTGCGTATTTCTGAAATGGGACAGTTTGTACAAGGCCGTATCCAGGGGGGGGGGGGGTAGGGGGTTGAACCCGCCTCCTCCGAAACATACAAAAATACTCATTTGTATAGGCTTTTTCCTCTGATTTATGTCTTTTTTGTACTTCTTTGTCCGACCCGCAGGCAACCCCCCCCCCCCCCAAATAAATTCCTGGATACGGGCCTGAGTTTGTAAGTGGCATTTTATACAGGTTAGTCCAGTATTATGATTCCCCTGATATACTCTGCTGGAGCAATCACAAAAGCGATTCGGATGGTCTGGAAAGCTCCGCTGGCTTTTCCGCAGTGTGTTCTTGCGACTGCGGCTAAACTGTTTCGTTTTCCGAGGCTGTTTAAGGTGAATCCAGTCCGTACGGGGAAAGCGGATTCGGCAAGCCAGCGAGAAGTTGTAAGGGCGCAACGACTTTCCGTTTTTTCTGGCGCTCGGTGGATTCTCGTTTTGTTTTTTGTAAAGCGAATCCCTGGGACCGCTAGAGTAGTCCTTTACCCGGGCGACGTTAGTGACAAGATATCTTATGACATAATTTATAACCTCGTCGTACTCTGGAACAGAGACGCCGCTGTAGTTAGAAACAGACCCCAGAGAGAAGAATGTAAGGGTGTGTTCCAACCTCCTACCGACAGTCTAGCGAAACCTACCTTCGTCGTTCCAGTCCACATATTCCTTCGTGCAGGTTGGAAAGACGATGTTAAATTATGAGAAAGACATTTCGCTCGGTACACAAAACATGGCATGCTAGCTGCTTCGCTTTGCTCGGTCTACTACTGTGTAGTAGAACATCCGTCTGTCCCTTTTTTCAATACATTCCTACTCCGGCTATGAAATTCTCGACCCGATTGAACTCCACTATTCCCGAAACTTCTCCGTTCTGGCGTTTTTGCACTGCTCGACACGCTAGCCGTACGGTGGTATGCAGAATGGAGGGTATGCAAATAATGTCTCGAGTAGCCTATAAGTATTTGCGGAACATGACCGCGGATTTTCAACCGTCACAGACGCCGAGAGATCGAGGTTCTTATCATTATCCGTTCATGCGCCGACTCGACTGAAAGTTCAACCCGTTCTCCCCTGGAAGTAAGCTAAATTATTGACTCTTGTTGTACGCCGACATTGTCAGAGAGCAACCATTCGAAACTCATTTATATCAAGGTTTGTTCGTAGTTGGAATTCATAACGAGGTAGAGTTACCGATGTAAGTTGGTGGCTCTCGGGTAATACTGCGAACACAGGATCAGGATCGAGAGCTCCCGGACTGAAATTCCTGCCCAGATTTGCGGCACCATCATCACTTCCGTATGGAAAAGTTGAAATTTTTTCAACTTGATGATGAAAGTGTAGAAAATCCGGTCGGGAAACCCTCATCGTGTGTTCGCACTAAGAGCTTGGTCACACTTGGCTCATTTCCTGGCTTTCTGGGTTGCAAAAGTAGAAAAAAGAACAAGATACAACTAATTCTGAATGTTGTGATTTTAAATTCAAGAAGATCAATTAGAGCAACGCAGCTTGTATAATGATGGCACAGGAACCCTAATTGACCCCATTGCAGTCTGTTCGTGTTCCCCAAGCTGCCCAAAGCCCATCAAAACTCATGTGAATCATGTCCCCTAGGGATTTTCAGTTGTTTGTCGAATAGGCGGCTTTTTGAGCCCAGTGTGACAAAGGTAGCGTTCCAGTGAAGTTATTACAAGTTACGAGGATAAGAGGAGGGGCTAGCGCCGTATTGCGGTGGTTACCACGCTCTCTGGAACGAAAATAAAAACAACGCGGACATACGTCATCACTCTTACGGGAGTTCCTGCAGAGCCGATAGTTATTATCACTTATGATGCTCGCGACCATCATAAGCAAATAGTAACGATCATAACAGTCGTGGAACGAAAATAATAAGTGGGAGGAGTCAATTTACTTATTACGGCGGGCTCTGGAACGGCAGTAATAACAAGAATAGTAACGATCGTAACTAATAATACGTCGCTGGAACGCTACCTAGCTCTAAGGATGTACGTAGGGACGTGTAGACGGCAACAACCCCTGAAAGCCATAAAAATCAACTAGGCGACGCATACAGAAACGAAGGCGAACTTCGCCGCTAGATGGTGTCTAAATCGCACGTCCGAAAGCAAGTGAGCGTCGCTGCGGACAGACGATCAGGGTCGGGTCCTCGCTAACTTGAGTTCCTGCAATAAGTTTCGGCCCAACCGTCAGTACCATACGGAAAAGCTGAGATTTTTCAACTTCAGAAGAAAATGAAGAAAATCTAGCCTGGAAAAACTGATCGTCTGTTCGCGGCATCATGCCTTCAACACACGATGGGGGTCGGGGGACCGGAAATCCTGTTAGGATTTTTACCATCCACAAAGAAAAGCTGAGATTTAAAAAAAAATGTGATGGAAGTGAAGAATTGTCTGTTCGCAGCATTAGCTGGATTCCTTTTATTGTGGTGCAGTTAGTGCAGATTTGACTTTTTCTTGTATCCCTTTTCAGAACCACAAGTCCCAGCAGTGATTGTGAAGTCCGAAGGGTTGATTCCAGCACTAATCTGCTCACACCCGAAGTTCATTTATAAGGGATTGTGTTTGGAAGATTGTCCCGAAGGGTCCTACAAGCTCACTTCAGCGTCAGGGTAGGTTGCGGACAGTCATGATTGTTTATTTCAATTAATGACACTGGCCTGCAGCTCATTTTTACTTATTGACTTCTGAAGTATGCAAAAATCGTGGTAACCCGCCGCTAACCGCTAGCTGAGCGATAAAGATGCTACAGCATCACTTGACCTGCGATAAGCATTAGCAGTGTTTTTGCAGATACTCTGGTATGTGGTACCACGGCAACTGGATCTGCATTTTTTCGTTTTTGCAGTTAGTGTGGTATCTGATACCACAGTGGCTTAGCAAAAAAGACAATTGTCGAATTTACGCTTTTGGAAGTCATCCCAAAAGAAAAACTGATATCCAATCACGTCACAAGTGCCAAACTTCTTTCCCAACAATTAGACAAAATCCCAGGCTCTTGTGGTGATGATCATGAAAGTAAATGAATTTTTCATACCACGGCATATGGCCGGATACCCCGATAACTGCAAAAACGCCTTTTGACCGTGGTATCAGTTACCACGGTAAAAGCCAGGCTTCACCTTCCAGATTACTAGACGTCCGGGGCTTCCGCGTAGTTAAGCCAGCCCTTCCAGATTTTCATGATAATGATGACAGCTAGACCTAGCTTTCCTAGATGTCTCCTTTACATTTCAAATATCTCTCGCGTCCCAGTCACAACTGTCAATCACTTTCCCTTTTCTTCATCCATTTGCATATTTGTAGTGTCTCTCGAATAAATTGCCTCTATGGCACCTTCCAGACATCCGGAATCTGGGGTGTCCAACATCCAGGACTTCCAGACGTTTTTGGCCTGGATTCACCTTCCGAAATCTGGAAAGTGAAGCCTCGCTTTAACTGCGAAGAAGACTTTAGACCATAGTATCTGCAAAAACGCAACTATTGTTATCGCATGGACGTGTGTGCGATAAAGCTGACGAAGGCCTGGTGATCATGTGGGGGGAGGGGGCATGCTGCTTTACACCCTTTATTAATATTGTTCCGACGGCTCCGTAGGAAAGAGGAAATCAGGACTTGGCGCGATCGCCCACTAATTGGTTGTTAGTCGAAACAAAAGCCCATGATTGTGTCCATCGATTTTCGGATTAACTAGCGACCTTTCGTAATTTCTGACCTCCATCTCTGAAGGGTTAGGGGTTGAAGAAAAAGCAAGGGCAATGTCCGGTTCTGGGGATCAGGAAACTATAGGCTTTTGATTGAAGCTGAATGCCTAACATCAAACGCAACCCTGTTCAAAGTCAAATCGAAGGCTGAACAAAACAGAAACGGTACTTCTGTTTTAGCGAGAAGTTCTGCCGACCATGCCATTATTCGTGTCTGACTTGCCTTGGCCCTCTCGACTCCGACTGCCAGAAGTGCCATGGGGATGCCACGCTTCACGAAATGCCTATCTCAGGTAAGTTCGCTTTTGCCTTTCAAGGTCACGTGCATGGGCGAAAACAGCACATGTGCCATCTATTGACCGGTTGAGAGAATGGCAGGCATTCAGGCATATTGGCGGGTCTGGGTTGTGTCCAGTGGGCTTAATGACCAGCCCGTTGCCACATGAAAAAGATTTAGAGTAATTTTTGGCCCAAAACAGAGAGTGAAATTTTATTTTCATGAAAGAAAGGTGAAATGGTCCCTTTTAGTCGGAATCGCCTCTGCAAAAATGCCATATCCTAATCTATTTTCACAAAAAAAAACTTGAAATAGTCACTTCTGGTCGGAATCCGTACTGCAAAAATGATACATTTGGACGTTTTATCAAATAGAGTGATTTCTATGTCATACGTAGGACAAGCGTGACAAAAACAAACAGAGTGACCATTCACGCTATCGTGCGACATATGTCAACGCTGATGCCTCCCCCCCCCCCCCATAATGACATCGATCACCACAAAGTAAGTTTTCACAGATGAGTCCTAGCCTGAGCTTGTTCGCTCTTGTTCCCATGATGTAACCTGTCATTAGGGGGTGGAGTCGCTCGTTAGTGGTTTTGTTTCCCCAGGGAGGGAACAGTTCACCGCCTTGTTAATTTCAATGTTTTTGTAACCTGTCTGCCCTCGGTTCATCCCGCGGGGAAACGGACTTTTGGGATTTGCGCGTCCGACTCATCAGCTCTAAAGATATTTTGCATTCAGCCATCCTAGGATTACTGTCAGATCAAGGTAGAGCAATTTGTAGTCTTGAAAATTAACTTGTCTTTGTTTTTTCTTTTCTTTCACTTAAGAATCGCATGCGCTATGTCGGATGAGTTGAAATATTTTAACGCATCCGACACTGCAACAGAACGCAAAGTTCTACGTTACTTGTTGCACGATTTGTGTCGTATGTCGCATGATGCAAAATTTTGCGCGACATTGCAGCAGTATGAACCAGGGGCAACGCTAACGATATGACCAGATGGATCAAAAATATTTCATATATAAAGAAGAACGACGAATAGGGATTCAGCTTAGTGATCTTGATAACGTGGGTAAGTAACTTGCGTGCTCTAAACTAAAGGGTATCTCCGACTGGGTAGCAAACAGTAGTTGCGTTTTCAGCAATTAGCGTGTTGAACCCTAATCCTAACACGTGCTGTCATCCATTTTCAGCGCCCGTGTTTTGCTAAGAGAATCCGGCACAGGATTTGATACTCTACCAAGTCCGTTTGTGTTTGTATTCGGTGTCCAACTCGAAAGAAACACGGGAGCTAAAAACGCTTGAAGGCACAAAACACGGAACCCGTGTTACTCTAGGTTCACACAGAGACGAATATTCGCCAACTACACCGAAAACTCGTCGATTCTGGCGAGACCAAAGCTTTCGCGCGATTTTACCACAGAAACGCAGCGATTTTTCGCCTCATCGCACAAGTTGAAAAAATCCAGCTTCAGCTACAATTTCGCCGGCTTTCAAGATGGACAGCCAAATTGAAAAATTATTTTAGCATTGAGATGTCAGCCTATTACATATGTGAAGGGAGAGAAAAAGCACAAACAGAGACACTTAATTTTGAAAGCTTGTTTTGTCGCAAAAAGAGTTTGCAGTCCCCGTCTGAGACATTTTTGTGTGAACCCTAGAGCGATTTTGTATCCCCTACAGGGCTACGACGATTCTGTCGTTCGTAAATGCGACGGCTGTGTGAACGTAAAGTTAGGATGCGCTCCCTAAAAACGACTTGTGACGAACACGGGTTGAGAATCGCCAGCCTGAAAACACAACTCAGATCGTATCATATTGCAAAGCTTGGATGAAAAGGAGTGTGTAACAACGAGTGTAAGATCAAAGATAAAGCTGTATTTATTTCTTGGGCTTGCATCGAGGTTTTTTTAAGAGCTTGGAAATCTGGGAGAGGGATCTCCAGTACGTGTGGTGCTGACAGAGCTAATTAGCTTTTAATTTCAGGTGAAGGCCGGACTGAGCGCTTCTGCCACCCGACAGTCCTCGTGACCGAACTTGGCGAAAGCTGGCGGTGGTACTTCGGCTTATGCTTCGCCCTAACTGCCTGTGTGACACTAGTTGTTATCCTTTCCTTTTGTC
This sequence comes from Branchinecta lynchi, assembly GCA_023053575.1. Taxonomy (NCBI): domain Eukaryota; kingdom Metazoa; phylum Arthropoda; class Branchiopoda; order Anostraca; family Branchinectidae; genus Branchinecta; species Branchinecta lynchi. The sequence goes on from JAKZAP010000020.1 coordinate 20,298,282, forward strand.
TATTTAGGTCTAAGTCTCATATTCCATCGTATCAACATAACGGAACAACAGCAAGGTACACTTCCTTGAAAACAAGAGAATCAGAGGCGAAGGTTGCTCTGGAGTTGGATGATAGTAACGATGAAACATAGTGCTGTTGCAGTGTTCCTTTTTGTATTGTTTGTTTGCTGGAGCGTACGGTATTGTGGATAAAAAGCACTAGATTTCTATATCGTATTTTGGTACAAATATTAGTTGCATTTTTGATCGAAGTTTGAAGTTACCTTCAACCTCAAAGGTCTTTGTTTAATACTCTATATGACTAAGTCCAAAAGACGCCAGCGATCCTCAGGAAGAAGGAGTAAGCGTGTCCGTACGACTCAAAAATCCTGTGTCAATCAATCACCGCGATCTTTGGGACCAGATGTGATACCAGTTCTGCCTTTCTTCCGCTAGATACCCGGAGAGGCCGGAGGTTTTGCATCGGCAAGGAGAGATAGGTTGCGTTTTATTGGATTCACTTTTGTTTCGTCAAAGTTTGTAGTTTGGCTCTTGTTTTGTCTTACTTGCGTTTTATTGAGTTCTTTTTTCCGAAAAGTCAAACTACACCAAACTACGTCGGCGAGGTAGTTTATAGTTTGAGCTCCGTAGTTTCAGGTTCGAAACTACAGCAAATGGAATGGACAAATAAAACGGCTTTTAAGCGAAACTACGCCGAAACTACATTCAAAAAAACGCAACTATAGTCATCAAGCGTATTACCGTCTTTGGTCGCCAGCTACAGTTTCTTCGTCCTTCAACTTTCACCGTCGAACTTCGTGAGCTAGCAAGTTCGAACTTCGAAGTTTGCTTGAACCGTCAACCCGGCAAGGATCGCCGGAGTCTTAAAAACGCTAATTAAACAAACGGTGAAATTTTACGGCGTTTGAAAACCGGCGAACAAAACTTCGATCAAAAACACAACTATTGCATTAGGAGAACCTACCCAGTGGGAAGGTTCAAATGCTTCCGGGAATTTTGCAAGTCATCGCCAGAGGAGTCACCTACGGGCGAACGCCTTTTAACTCTTGTCGGACACACGGTAAAAAAGCGTGAGTCGGTAAAATCGCGGCGCAAACTTTCTGACGGCGCCGCAGTTTTATATTTGGTTAAATAAAGACGATCTACCGAAATCTCGATCTCACTCGGTAAGTGCAGCGGTCTTACCGACTGGAATCAATAGTTTTATAGTCCGTAAAAATGACCAGCCTCTCGGTAAAAAAGACTGTAAAATCGCGGCGCTGATTTTCTGATGGCACCGAAATGTTTTATTCGGTTAAATAAAGACGATCTACCGAAACCTCGATCGGTAAATGCAGCAGGCTTACCGGATTTTCATATTTGGTAGAAATAACTAGGCAAACGGTAAGATAGATTGGTAACCCCCCACAAATATTGTGGCTGGTGACGCCTGTCGTCATCGCATATTGACAACTTTCTTTTTTAGGAAGCCTGCGAAGTTAAAGGCTTTCAATGGGACACGTGGATAAGGCGTTTCTCTGATAGATTTAGTGAAGCAAAGGAATCGGGACCTGACATCAGTTACATATATTAAAAGCTAAAGGAAAACTGATATTATTTTAGCAGCATACTGAACAAAAATATTTACTTGAGCTAACTCGCTTATTTCTATATAGCCATTTTGTTTATCTTGAAGCAATTTTTAAATGTCGCAACCTTCGCTTTCGGACGCTTATGGCAATCCCAGGAACCTTCATTTCGTGAAAAAACTGCTTCTCTCCAGAAGGTGACAAAGGAAAATCGCAGACCCCTTAAAGAACAGAATCCGAGTCTTGGATTAAAGTTCTCAGAAATAATGGGATTCATTTTCTATAAAATATTAATACAAAAATAATCAAACTTTCCGGTTCTGGCCGGATTCCGGGTAAACTACTTGTTCAGCGAGAAAATGGTTTTCATATTAATGTTCAGCATGTCTTCATACCCCTAAATCGACTCATTAGCTGTTTGAAAAACATTTGTTCGCTCCTTAATTTGAAACCCCTCTCCCACCCCTAAATGTTGAGCTACAGAGCCCATCTACGAACTCTACCTCTCCCTTGGCCCAGAGAGTTCTCACACCAAGTTTCATCAAAATAACTCGTTCCCTTCGAGAGTTATCGTGCTTACAGACGGACAACTTTCGATATGTCATAGGTATCCCTCCACTTACGTTTTGGGATCACCAAAAAACAAAAATGACTGCGTTCTCTACCGCTACTTTGCCACTGGTGGTCTCTGGTTTTTCCAGCAAGGCGTTTTCGACTTATTGGCGACTGCTCTCTAGTGTTACAGCCCATTCTAGAACTCACCTGTGTCTCGTTTTACCTCACCAGAACCTGGTCGTGAGGCAGGTTCTAGCCAGAATTCACTGGAAACTCATTATAGAAGAAACAGCAGACACTAGTGAGTAAAAACTGAAACTACTAGAAGGGCGAAGAACGCGCCTAAAAGATAAAGGTTGGAACTCGTACACACAATACGAGTGTATTGTTTGGGCACTAGCCCAAATTCGGAGACACTTACTATTCCCTAAACATTTGGACATATAAGAAAGTTTAATAAAAAATCAAAGACTCATATAAACATGCAACTGCTTATTACCAACACTGTACAAAAAGGTTCTTGAAAGTAAAATAAATGATAACTTCTTGCGCCAAGATTGAAAAATGAGGGCAGTTCGTGGCGTCCAAATATCAGCTTTATTTCGTTAGTAGCCAATGTTATGCTGCTAAGGGCCGAGCAGTAATTATTAATAAAGAGGCTCAATTAATAACAGGTTTTCGAAACTAGCACACATATACCCAAGGGACTCTCCTCTTTTTGTAACATCAAGAAATTAGCCAGAATGCAAATATGTATGGTGCACATCCAGTATAGAACCAGCAGACCTCTAATGGTGCTAATATCCAGCAGGAATACTGGAAGGGTACAGTAGATATGAATATTTGAAGTAGATACGACTATATACGATCTTCATAAAATTCCTCCCAGACTAGTTCTTTTTGGACACTAGATGCGGCTAGTAGAAAGTAAAGAATGACACGTTACTTCTTGGTGTACGTTTGTCCATGTTTGTTCGGCTGTTTCACTTAGGCCTAGCCATATTTAAAACTGTTTAAAATGCCTCTGCCTCTTATATTTGTGCTCTACCTAATTCTGTTCGATCAAACTTAATCAAGTTTGTCGATTCTGGTTTCCGATTTCAGTACTGACTGCTGGTTGACTTTTCCATGGGGCTAATGCGTGACTCGGTATGAACCGAAAGCCTAATCGCTTATTCCCCCTTCAGATAACTTATACCACGATCTCACGTGTGATTGTTATTGTTCCTCTAGCGCACCTGGCGGAGGATTAGTCATTTGATTTTATGAGGGGCGTACAAAGCACAAGTCGAAGTAGATAAGTTGCTATTCCAGATACTGGAACATAGGCTAAGCGACTCCTTTGAAATTATGCTGGGTTTCTCAAAGATTACAAACCACTCCGGCTGTTTCCAGCCTGTTCGGTGCCTTAGCTTTTGATGAGAAATGAAGAAAAACTTGCATAACCGGTATGTCTGACCTATGAGCTCCTCGGAAGGCTCGGAAGCCTAATCTATGTCAAAACTAGCAAACACAATGATCAGCGTAGTGTTGTTATGGTGGATAGAAATGACATCGGAAGTTCGAAAGCTCAGAAATGACAATGAACGGACCAATTCGGGACGAGTGAACGAGTGAATCAGTAATATTGGTACGACAGGTCCTTTAAAGCATACATCGCCCTATTTACTGTTTATGTTCCAGTATTGAGAACTATTTGAACACTGTAGAACTCGGCCCTGCTTTTGACAAATTATCAATAGCTTTGGCTGTCTTACGCCTTTTCCCAGGCCCACTGATTTCTAGCAAAAACTCGGCGAAATTCAGATGACTGGTTACCCATCAATAGCATGACAGGCAAACGCTCATCGGAAGCATAATGCGCATGAATCGTGGCAAAAATTAGTAAGGGATCGTTAGCGGGCTTAGAATGTAACATATGAAACTTGGGTCTCCGGGCAGTTAATAGCCGCGTTCGTTTTCGTCGTTCGTCGCTGTCGGTACGAAGAAGGTCGTTTAAATATTTTCATATTAGTGTTCTCTTTGAGCGTGTTCCACCCTTCTAACAATAGTTACTATTAGTTACTATTTCCGTTTCGTCCTCACGATAAGTTACTAAGCTGACCGTTCCAACCTTGATAGTTACTATTTGCTTACCATGCTCGGGAGCGTAGTAACTACGCATCTCTGTAACGTGATTGGTCGGATTCGCCCCTGGCGTGAGATCCTGCTGGAAAATAGAAAAAATTGTTCCAGCCTTGACGGCAAAAAGTCAGAATTCGCGACGTCATGCGTAGTAACTACGGTAAGTAGGGTGGAACACTCTCTTTGGCACGTTCTATCAACGTCGTTTCACGAACGAAGTTGATACAAAAACGTTAATAGTCGAACTAACTTAATATTTAAATAATTATAATTCTCTAATTCTATAATAAAGTACTTAAATGGATTTCAGCATAACAGAACCACTGTTTTTAAACTTAGTTTACAAGTCTAATTTGTTTTGTGGAGAACTTTGAAAATTCGCACCTAATTACTGAACGGAGATGTTGAAACTGACTTTCCGGCTCAGTTCGTCGTTTCAGAAACGACGAGTGAAACGGCGGTTCAATCGAACAAAGAAAACTCCTTATTCTCGTCAGTTCAACGCCGTCCACGAACGGCGTTATAAAGAAAACGCAGTAGTAGAACGACGGTTGGGACGGCGAACCGAACGACGAAAACGAACCGTTACACAAACACAGTGTGCTAGCTGAAAAATCAATCACAATCCAGTACCCAACTAGGGGTCTGGCTTGGGCAGGGCGACCAGATATAGCCTAGCGTTGAAAATGATGCAGGAGCTCTCTGCCAGCTAGTTCCAGAAATCCTAGAACTAACTAAAAACGCCTGTCTGGGCGGTTGGGATCAGACAGAGCCTACAGGATGCTAATTTTTAGATAAAACTACAATGAAGCTATTATGGATACAACGAGTCCTTTAAGGGGCTAGAGGTGGCTGTAAGAGTACCTACGTCAACCAGACGTTACTCAGTTGGTTTATGGAATTTTTTAACTTCCTTTCCGAAACTAGGGGACGCCAAAACACCTCTGGGACGTGAACCGAGTTTGAAGGCGCGTCTTTTTGGATGTAGTTTCACTGTACTTTTGTTTTTATTATGAAACTGCAGTACGTGGGATAGACAAATAAAACGGTACACATACTGTACTTTCGTAACTGAAACAAACGTACGTCAAACTACACCGAAACTACATCCACAAAAACGCACCTTTAGAGTGCGTCCCAGGAATTTATCAGAGGTTTACGATAGTAAGAGGAGGAGTTATCTCTTTATTGTGCTAGATACAACTGTGGTGGATAAAACGGACATACGTCATCAATCTTATGAGAGTCCTGCTGAACCGATAGTTATATGAAGTTTCTAAACTGTAACGATCAAATAGGTCGCGGAACAAGAATCGTAACAATCAGTGGAACGCTACTTTAGCAGAAGGCCCAAAAACATAAACTAGCGGAGTTCTCCAGACTTCGCTTTGGACGTCGTCATAAACAAACGAAAGTAAGGGGTGAAATGCCAATGAGCAAATTTCTGTTTGCTCGGCACAGCGTAATCTCACGGTGGAGTCTTTCTAGGTATTACTTCAGCCTTAAAACACTTATAAATATGAAGTTATGTTTGAATGCCGAGACCTGATTGGTGGTAAATTTAAAAAAAAAATGTCTGTCGAGAGAAGTAGGGTTTACATCGGACTAAAACGTGTTTAACCTTTTGCAAGAGGTTTGGAACTTACAGGAATTTACTGGAACATCCTCTTATGTAATTATTAGCAGGACGGGACACAACAAACATGCCACTTACACTACTGTCTCCTGGAAAAATGGGGCACAGATTGCGTGGCAGTGGAAAACTAGGAAACTGAGCCTCTTTATGTTGTCATGTTAGAAAAAGGCAACTTGGAACTACTCTATTCCCTACCGAAGTTCTCCAGAACTCAGGGGACACTGCCTCGTTTCAATCTTTACCTTTTTTGCTGCTTAGTCAGAACAGTGAAAGGACGTGAATTCGGTCAGGATTTTGCACATTCTGATGGCAGACTGAAAACAAAAGGGATGCAACCGAAGTTTAGCACAGAACCATGGAGCAGGACTGCTGAACTTTCAATCCCCTTCTGTACAGGTTTACCACACTTGCACTGTACCTCATTTGTAACTTCATTCTCCCTTTTTATACCATTTTCAACAACATAATTTGTACCATCAACAACACTTCCAAAACAACTGTAGTTCAGGAGTTCATACGAGTTTTCTACTTTATCGTAAAATATCACACACTGAAGTTCTGACACATATCTGCATGTGCCATAATGTGGTAGATACAGATCGCTAGAAACCCCTGTCCCAACCTTGACGGATGTTTTGTTAACTGGAAGAGATGGCATCCTAGAGTTGACTGGAACTATGAAGGCGTCGGCCTGTCTCAAAAGAGGTTTACCCCCTTGCGGCCGAGACGAGCTAGCTGCCTCTTTATCAACCATATAAACACTGGGATAAACTGGAGTATATGAACCACCAACATTGCTGAGACTCTCATTTGCTCCCATAGCAGGTCTTTCAGACTGTTGTTCCTCTTGCTTGGTAAATGCACCCTTTAATGTATCTTCATCGAAAAGCTTTCTTGCATTTGTGCACCTCTTTTCATACAGGCATTTGACAGCAGACGGGACAGAAATTCGCTCTTTCCCCAAAAGCCGCACCTTCTGTCTAAATGGGGGAAATTTCCTTGATCCTGTCCGCAAAAAATTCAGCTGGACCTCATCTTGGTCCAACGGTTGAGACAGAAGGTCCCAATATTTCAAGCGCTCTGATAAGCGACAACTAACAAGTCGCTTTTCTTCTACAAACTGATGTGGGTGGTTTGGACACATCCACATACCGCTTGGTATATGAGCAAGTGGTGGGTTCAAACAGTCGAGATGGTAATAGAGGGAACAAAAATCACAGGACAAAAGAGCTGCATTCCGGCATGTTTTTCTACATGTAAAACACACTTTGAAGGGTTTCTGTACAACACCACTGTCACAAACTTCGAACTGTCGTTTTGTATCCCTGCGTGACTCCCCAGGAAACGGGGTTCGTGGCAAAGTAATTTCATTCTTGTTTAGCTTAAACGCTTTCGGATTTGAACTTTGCTGGTTTTCTCGAAAGCTTTCCATAAGAAACTCTGGGCTCAACTTGAAGTCATCCTCCATTTCAGTTGCAACACTTACTGGGTCTGCACTGCTGTTCCCATTTACAAGAGGCTTCGATCTTTTTACTCTCGATACAGACGAATCATTATCTGTCTTGTTTGCTTCAGCTTTGCTGGAAGGCCTGCCTCGCTTTTTCACAGTTTCGTTCTTCATGTTACTCTTTACAATTTTAACTTGACAAGCTTTACAGACCCACTCCTGGGGTAGCTCGTCTTCCCTAAGAGGAGGCTCGTGGCACAACAGATGAAAGGACGCAGGGCAGCGATCGCAACAGATGATATCCCCTCCCTCTCCACAGGCATCGCAAAGGTCTCGGTTGTGTCCCTTTCCAGGAACTTTGTAGTATTGGTGGGGGTTGTGGAGATTATTTTCTTCTGGTTTGGGGCCAAGAAATTCTGATGGTGGAGCCAGCAAGGCCATGATCTGTGGCATCAAGCCATCTTCTTCTCGTGGAGGTCGTTTCCACGACATGCTAGAGGAGATTTTGCTGTGAGTATCAAGCAGACTACACTTTTATTGTTAGCTTCTACAAGCTTATGTTGAAGAGGGTTGTCCATTTTGGGTATAAAGTAGACAAGTCTGTGGGCATACTTGTCATCTAGTATGAACAAGAGCTACGAGTTCATTTGGCACTTTTTACGAGTAGGTGATGCAAGACAGTAGATGAAAACGTCACAAAGATACACCATTCAATCCCCCTAGGTTCGATCCTAGAAGTAGGATATTTAGTTTCCAGGGGCCCCCAAAAAATTTCTGGAAAAAAATCCGGTAAATTATGACTGGTGCAGCGAAGCCGAGCCAGTTAAAATTTATCAAATTCACCTGAACTTGATGATTTTTAGAGAATCTGCCGGATTATTGCTCAGGGAACCTACCGAAATCTTGCTCAAGGAATCTACCGAAACTTGTCTCAGGCAATTTACTGGAGGCAGGATCAGGGGATATACTGGACTTTGCCCGACGGAAACTAGAATTTTGGAATCTACCGAAACCTTGCTCAAGGAATCTACCGGAACTTTTCTCAAAGGATCAGGGAATCTGCAGGACTTAACTCCACGGAATCTACCAGAATCTGGCTCAGGGAATCTACCGAATAAGTATAGATTTGCCTACTGGGGTATATCGGTATTGCCTACTGGTCGGACAAAAAAGCGAAAAAAAAAAGACATAGATCAGACGGAAAAGCCTATAAAAATGATTATTTGTGTATGGTTCAGGGGGGGGAGGGGTTCAACCCCCTTACCCCCCCCTGGTTACGGCCTTGATTGCCACTAGTATGGTAAGCGTTCAAGCTGACTAAGACAATCCCTATTACCTCAGCAAAAGGGGAAAGACTTTTTTTTAGCAAGATTAAGTTGGTTAATACCAATTTGCATCCAACAATGGCTGACCAGCGTCTGTTGCTAATACCATGTGAAACTAGTTGCCGAATGTGAAATTGGATGTGTTGTGAACAAATGGAAAAGCTCAAAACGCGACGAACAAATGTGTAGGGTGGGTTGACAGTATTCTAGAGTTTCTCACTATGCAGATTTCCACTAAAACATCCAAGAATTCCGTTAAAACTCTGAAGCCGCACCCTACAGGGGGGCCTTCCTAATAGCCCCCCCCCCCCCCCGTATTAGGAAGGTCTCAGGACGCCCCTGCTAGTTTCACTCGAGTCTGGGCATTTCTGGCATCGCCTCGGATCATCTAGGGCAAACCAATTTTCTACTTTCCAAGTTTAGATCCACTCGTTTGATCCCTAGGCATGCCTAGACTCTCCCTCGATCGAGCCCGGATCCGGTCCGGACATTAAAAAATATGTTATCTATGCCATATGACTTCTCTAATTTCAAAGTTTCATTCAAATCGCTCCCCTCGTTTGACCACTATGCGAGCCACAAAATTTCCGGGGCTATCCCACTAGCTCCCCCCCCCCCACACCACTGTGGCAGAATACGACTCGAACACACAAACGTCACATTTCCGGACCCCACCCCTCCAACTGCCCCAACCATGGCCGAATGTGGTTCGGACACATGTTTTCCATCCCTAGGTCATCAGTTATTGTCGCCCATAAAGTTTCACTTGAATCGGATCCACCGTTCACAACCTACGGAAGTCAGTAATTTCCAGATTACTCTTCCCTCAACACCCCCAAAAATGGTCTGATCCAGAACCGGAAGTTTTTCTAGGGCATTGTGTCGGGTCCGTAAGTCTATTTGGTCAGGACAGTAATATGCATGCCATGTTTCATTTTCCTTAGCACATCTGGAAGTATCCCAACTCGCGATCACCCGACTTTCAGGAAACTCCCTCCAACACCTCGCAAAGAGCTCCGATACGATCTGGTTCTGTCAGGAGCATATCTAGGGCTTATGACTATTCTCTACACCAAATTCCATCCCGATCCCTCGATTCTAAGCGTTTCACGAGATTCCCCCCACAAGTATCGGCTCCGGCCCACAACAGAAACGGAACATCCGAGATGAGAGCTGTTTCCACTTGCAAGTTTCATTCAAATCCAATCACCAGTTCAAAAGTTATGCATGCCACTACATTCCGGATTCCCCATCCCTCCATTCCCCCCACGATGGTAGATCGGAGAAAATACTATTTTTCAAGTCAGTCTGTCCGGGTCCCTGGCCTGCCAAGTTTCATCGTCCGAATACATCAGGAAGTACCAAACTCGAGGGATCGTCGGAACTACGTACCCCCCTCCGACCCCCCCCCCCCCCCCCCCACAGTGCTCGAACCGGGTGAAGCCTTTTCCAAGATTTCCGGTTCCTCACTTCTACTCCGACCAAAGCCATCGGAACCAGTCTGGAACAGAACTGGGTCGTCTGAGACACGAGGTCTTTCCAAATACCAAGTTTCATTACGATCCGATCACCCGTTCGAAAGTTATACTACCTCAAGTTTCCGGATTCGTCCTGCCTCACTCCCCCCAGATGCTCGGATCGGGGAAGTGGCTTTTTACATGTTAATCTGATCGTGTCCTTCATGTGTGTCCAAGTTTATTGTCCTAACTTCTTTGGAAGTGCACAAACTAGCAAAACCCAGACCGACCGACCAATAGCTCAAATTTAAAGGTAGGCTATCCTAAAAAGTATTTCAGGAATTTGTTTTGGCCTATATGTGCAAAGGATTGAAACACAATCTACCTTCCGCAACGTGTACATGGTCAGTTTAATTGGCTCACATTCAATTGTGCAACTGATGGTGGTTGGTTTGTTTGAAATGCAACCAGTATCAACAGATGTTGTGATTTCTTCTGGTTTGTCTACATCCCCCCCCCAGACGGAAAAACACTGTTTTTATAAGTCTCAGGGTTTACTGGACAACAATCCTGGATCATTGCCAATTTGGAGGATTCCCAGGACTGTTCATGCTAGCTGGAAACAAGACCGGCCTTCCTTTTTTTACTGAATCTCCATCAGAGCTGCCTCTGATCTTGCTATCATACTTGGCAATAAAGTGTAATTGTCCAAAGTACAATGAGAAAAGACTAACCAATCTACTTCCAACGCTCAGCACAACCAAGCACCCTATTTCTTGGGATTGCTGAAAACCTGGGCGTGTTCCTAAATAAACAAGTTGCCTTTTCCTTGAATAAATTCAGTAAACCTGAAATCTTTTAGGGTACAATCAGAGATGGGCGAATCCGTGAGAGGATTCGAATCCGAATCCAGGGGTAGGTACGAATCCGATTCCGAATCCACCATTTCCTGCTGAGGATTCGAATCTGACCTTAAAAAAAATCAAATCATTTACATAGGTTATGGTTTAAAAATCAGTGTTGACATAAAGCACTGATATCTAAGGTATCAGATAATGTGATAGATTACTGAGGATGGTTGGAGGTGGAGACCAAAAAGTCGGATTGCCTAGACACTGTGTAAAAATTGGGAAAATGGAAACTGGAAGGATGAAGTCTAGGAATTTGAGCGGATTCATAAAACTGAGGGTTTGGAATCCGAGTCCAAATCCAGCCTGACAAGCAGAAGATTTTAATCTGGATTCGAATCCGGCCAAAAGGACGAATCCTGGATTCAAATCCGGATTCGGATTCGCCCATCTGTGGATACAATGCCCTTGACTCCTGGGCATGATAATGCCAACACTCAGGCACTGTGCCTTACACTATGTTATCCCAATTTAGCCTACTTTGTTCGCTAGAATATTCCGAACACCAAATACATCCACAGTCTGTTACGCACAGCCCATCTAAAAATGCGGGATTCATCAGAGAAATTGAGCATCCCCAAAGAGGTATGTTACGATGTCACCTATGGCACTAAAGCAAAAGGATATGAAAAAATTTGAACAAAGCAAATACTGATTTACAGTATGCTAATGAATTAAAACAATAATTTAATGTTGATATGTTCTTGAACAGTTGCTTTTCCACCTCTAAAGACACCCATCAACAGTTTCCATTAATGTTGTGTTCGGCCAAGGTGGCCTGTCCCAGCATAAGAAAATCTGAATTGATAAAGGAATAATTAGCAAAAGTCAAACTAAAAAGTTCCATTTGTTTGACTGTTTGAACGCAAAAAACAGAACTAAGGTTTGACCAAGCCCCAAGGTAGTCTTAACTTCAGAGAAGTTATCAAAGAGGATACTTCTACTATATGACTAGCCTAAGCTGATACTGTAACAATTAGCCTATGCCTGATACCACATTCTCTTTTATTAGGCCACTTCAATTTGTTTGACTGTTTCGGACACATTACGAGGCCAGAAACGAAACTGAAGTCTGAAATTTAGACAAGTTATCTCTACTTTATCACTAGCCTAAGATGTAAGATGTATTTATAGAGGCTTTCTGGCTGCTCATTTGAATAGTATAGGAATGTTTGGCAAGAATAAAATAAATTGCTGTGCCGAACAGAAACCAATAACTTTGGTGATGAATTCCAACCTCGAGGTCAGGCTCGACAAAGGAATAAATAAGACAGATATTCAAAAAAATCAGGACAAAATTATATTAAGGAGGGTATCCAACCTCAGAGAAGATCTAAAATTTCCATAGAAGTCTTTCCTTTAGAATAATCTATCTGGCTTAAAAAGGAACCAACAAAAATGAAAAAACATACTAGATTGAAGTTACCTGAATGGTTTACATGTTGGGCAACTTAATATTGCTTCAATATTTCCAGTTAAACATATTTTTCTTTTCAAACAAGATTAGCTCATTCTAACCATAGCTCAAATTCCTTGCCATGACTTAGCCTACATAATGATGAAAAAGGGCAGAGTTACCAAAGTCAATAGCCCCAAAATCCCTTTTAAAAGCAGCTTCAAAACAAAGAAAAGGCACAGAATTTGAATATTTTTGGACACATGACTGTTGAAATTTATTTAATATGAAAAGAAAAATAACAAACTTGATATAAGCAATAAGCAAACAGCCAACTATTTCAGGGTTATCCTGGAACAGACTTGAAGCAGAAATTCAATTAACTTTCTTTGATTTTGAATTTATTAGAAAGGTCCTTCCTCTTTGGGACCGCCATCTTTTCCATTGAAGGTGCATTCCTCACGGCAAACTTTTCAAATTATAAAAAGCAGACCAAAGCCTCGTTTTTGTTGCAATAGCGCTGCCGCAGCACTGCTGCAGCACTTCTTTGCTTTTGCATAATATGCGTTTTGGGATTCACTTTCTTCTTGGTTGAAGCGGCAGCGCTGCAGCCAGGGGTGGCCCGAAGCACTCAGGCCAGGGGGGGTGAGACCCCTCATTTCAACGACTCCTGGATCGTAATATACGACTCACAGGTACCAACAAAAATGAACTGTTGCGACTATGCGGCAATGGCGCACATTCCCCACCAACAAATAATAGAGCCGGTGTAAAACTAGCAGCAATGCATCAGCTGAAATTAGTCTTGTAATCAAAGTTTTTGTACACATACCTTCATAGCCTCAGCTTTACATGTCAACTTTCGCATAAGAGGAAAGCTGTCAACGCCTGTACCCGGGACAAATTAAAGCAAGCGCCGCAGGCGAATTTTTTTTAATCTGCCTCTGTCTAGAAAGGTTCTAGCCAGCCTTTAATGTGTTTCAAATCTAAAAAGTTCCAAGCCTAATCGCCAAGTAAATGACACACCGTTCCTTTAAGTAGAGAATACTATGAAATGTGCGACAGGCGAAATTTTGTGAAACACCGAGGAGACCATCTTTTTGCAATCCCATTGACAAGGAAAAAACAGCTTTGAAATAACAATCTGACCCTCGAAAAAAGTGACAAAATAGTGGCCACAGAAAACGAAGTAGATTTGTTCCGTATTAAAGCAAAAAAAGTGATTCCTGAAAAAAAAATTCCTGATTTATGGACGTAAGCCGAGGAGCAGAGCGTCATTTTGCGATCCCAATGAAAAATTAAGAATAGCTATGAAATCACGCCTCTGTCCATCGAAAAAGTGACAAAATAAAAGCCCATAGAAAAAAAAGTAGATTTGCTCCGAACTAATAGCAAAAAAAGTAATTTTCACGTTCAGAACACACTTCCTCAGAAACGAAACGAGGAAAACAGACTTGCCAGTGCATTAAAAAAAAATCCGGATTTACGGACGTAACGAGCTTTTGGTCTTGGCCTGACAGGGGTTTACAGATAGAAAAAGACGCCGGTTCGCCGACGAGACTTGAGTTGCTTTTTTTTTCCGGGTGATTTGATGTACTTTTGTTTCATTATGAAAGTACCGTGTACCCTTTTATTTGTCACTCGACACACTGTACTTTCATGTCGAAAACTAAAGCAGGTAAAGCTACAATGAGCTACATCTGAAGAATTGCAACTTAAAACTGGTTTGCAGAATTTGAGTCTACGCAACGGAAGATGCTATACACAGCAAATGAAGAAGAGAAGTTCGCTTTTAGAATAACTGAAACATAAAAGAGACCATTTTCGAGTTGTATGAGTGTCCTATATTTTACTAAATCTTTTCAGATGTGCTTTACACTAGCATACAGGGGCGTTGCGTATGGGGGAGGGGGGATGGTAAAAATAGATTTTCGCGATTTTTGTAAAAACACTCGATTTTTTGGGGAAACAGACGATTTTTCTTAAAAACGGTCGGTTTTCTTTAAATCAGTTAATTTTTTGTCAAAACAGTTGTTTTTCCGCAAAAAATGCCTGTGAAATTTAATAGCCAGTCAGTAAATACCCAGTAAATACCTTGCTCCTCTCATATTTGATAGTGCTATGATTCACAGTCAGCAGTGATACATACAATTCGCAGTCACCTTGGGCTGAAGGAATATTTTTGCTCCTGTCCCCCCCCCAAAAAAAAAATCATTTTGATAGTAATGCCTCTGCTAGCATAGAGGCCAAACATTTCCCTTCCGACTAGAAAGAGCTATTCCAGCATCTGCAGAACCCCTCCTGTCCTGGGAAACGACTTTCGGGTGTATATTAAAATCCTTCTTGTCCTTTTCAAGCGTTGTTCCTACCCCAACCAACCAAGCAACCTACCTCTACCTCGACCTCAACCTCTCTTTGTAATCGACATTTTTCGATCTGTTCTCGGCACACTTGTTTCACGTGTCTCCTGTCATTTGATTTCTGATGGCTTTTCCAATCTGTTTAAAAATTATATTCCTTCCTTTTTCACTTATAGCCAAAGAAGACCAAAAATCAATGCACATAACCTTGTCTCTCGCTTTTGGTCTATAAGGTATATCAATGTTACCAGTAAGACTTCACTTTAACAACTAACCCATTGTAATTTTGACAGGCTAAAATCTGAAAGACCGACTCCGAAGTTGGGCAGATCCAAATCCCATGGGAGTAGAACAGGTAGCCGCATTTGCCCCCGTGAGTCATGTCTCCGACCTATTGGGTTACAAAACCTGGTTTACACGACTTCTTCGCGGACTGGCTTATGACTGAAGATGTGGAGAGACAAAATAAAAATAAAATGTAAACGACTCGGATTATTTTTTATTAAAATGAATGCCCGGGACCTCGGCGAAGCTAAAATAAACGACTGATACGACTTAGCTAAAGGCCAAAATAAACGACTGATACAACTTAAGAGAAGGCAGGGGGGGTGAGTCACCCCCCCTCACCCCCCCTTCGGGCCACCCCTGGCTGCAGCATCTTGCAGGGAAGCACAGACTTGGTCGGGGAGCAAGTCCGTGATTCAGGAGAAGCGCTGCCATCTTCCTCGGAAGTGCTGCAGTGCAAACACGGATGCAGAAAGAATCAGTCCAGAATCGGCCAAGAAGTGGACCTGCAGCATGCAACAAAAACGAGGCTCAGGTGTCAGCTGAGTCACTTTCACAGATGAATTAGCAAAATATTCAAAAAGCGACAAAAGCGTGAGTGATTATTACTAGTGTTTTTAGAAAAAAATGCCTGGTTTGGGTTTTAGTTTTTTCTTCGGCGACCGTCCATTCACATAAGCATACCTCTACTGTAGAATAGCAAAATATCAGTAGAAAATCATTAGATCAGGAGACTCAAAAATAAATGGTAGGAGCCCTAAAAAAAAAACACAGATCTCCGATAAATCAGGAGAAGTGGAAGCACTTTTCTACGGCCTTTGATAAGCAAAAAAGCCAAGCCCAGAAGGCCAATAATACTCGAAGACAACTAACTAAAAAAACAGCGCTTACCTGTAGATTAAAAACAGATAGTATTTTCTACTGCAACGTTCCTCAATTCAAGGAAAAAAAATAATCAGGCCGCCAAATTTGGTATTAATTTGAATTCCTTGCGTTGATTACATTGTTGCCACGCCAACAATTCCAAAGAAATATTAACGAAAAAAGACATATATACTGATCAAATGAAACTTGAAAATGAGAGACATGTAGTGCGAAATCTGTCAAAGTTGTAACCAAAAAATTACAAAAAGCTAAAACGAAGCTATAAATCTTAACTAAATTAATAGTGTATTAACTGTATAACCGTTAGTTAGGCGATCGGCTTCTTTCCAAAGTTTTGTGAAACTTACGAACTTGCATATTTTGGCAATGCTGATCATGCAAGTAGACGCAACAGTAATTTTGTTTTTACATAAATATCAGAATGGTGAAGTCAGATAAACACTGAATGTACATGTACATGTGTACATAGCCTGAAACTAAAACAATTGCATCTTTTCTCATTTGATATAAAAGAGCAGTTCCTTAGCCTGTGATGAGCATGCACTAGGCTGATAAAAATGGTTGGAGCAACATCTCAGAGAGTGTATGGCTATATGCCTAGAAATTTGCCTGGAGGCCTGGTAAGTTGGATACATACAGTTACCAGTGTTGGGGGATATTTGAATTTTTTGATATATCAATACTTCACTTCCGATTTTTGATTTACAGGAGGGGTGCCAACCTCGAATTTGTATAGCCTCGAACTTGGCTTAAAATGGTTAATAGGAAAGAAGGAAAGATCAGTGCAGTCCTAAAAAGATCCTAACTTTCAAGAAATAGGCCCTGAATGACCTAGGGTAAATTTAGGACTCAACAGAAGTTAGTAGAAGAGATAGCTGATTGCTGTCGCCATGGATCCAGCATGAATCATGCCTCCAGCCTATTGGGGTTATGAAACCTGGTTTAAACAACTCGACTTGTCTTTAGGGACGGCTGTACAGTGAAGCTGTGCGAGCCAAAATTAATGAAAAAAAAAATTAAATGACCCAGATTGTTTTTGATGAAAATGAATGCCCCGGACCTCGGCGAGGACAAAATAAATGACTGATACGACTTAGCAAAAGGCAGGTGGGGGTGAATCACCCCCCCTAGGCCTGCCCTAGGCTGCCAAGCATTTGGCATAGACTATCCAGCATTTGACATAGGCTGGCGTAAAAAGTTTGTAGGCCTTTAGCCTAAACAATATTTGGCATAGCCAAGCAAAGCAAAATAGATTGGTCATACATTGAAGAATTTTAACTGATAGTTGTTTTCACAAATCATTCAATACTTTAGGGGTTTAATCTGGGCTGCATTCTCATAGACACCTCACAACAGGAAAAGAAATTCTTAGTATTACCTGGGACCTACCTGCTGCCTGCCTGGGACAGAATTATTGTAGCATCTATGTATTGAGTTTCTCAACCACACAGGACCCCAAAATTCATTTATGGTTCATCTCATGAAGGTATAGATAGATAGATAAGTATTTGTAGGCTCTTATTCTTAGACTTTCTCTAGGCCCGTGGACTTCTAGCAAAAAACAGACAAATTTTACATTCTATAACTGTATCTTTTCTTATGGATAAGCTTTTCACAGACAGTTGTGGAGAGCATGAGGAACATCAAAACTAGTGAAACACAAAAATTTGTAAAATTCAGTGCTGTATAGTGAGGGTGGCAACAATGTAGCTGGATTGGTTTATGGGGATTTTAAACAAAAAGAATTTTGCTACAATAAAGGGTTGTGCTAGGTACATCCTTGTGGGTATGGCACATTGTGAAAGATTTTTGTGGTGGTAGCATTTGCACATTTATTTTTTTGTTGTGATTAAATACAATATCATGAATAGCCATCTGGTAACCATATGAAATTTTGGTCTCCGAGTTGAAGAATGGATAGAGAGATTACAGGAGTAGCTTGGATTGGTGTTACAGGTATAATGGGTACTTTAAAGGACCTGTCTTACCTATAATACTAACGCAACTTACTTCCATAATCACTCCATACATTTCTAAACCCAGAGACCCCAATTTCGTACTGTACATTCTAACCCCTCTAACAAAAGCATGCTGACTTTCTCACTTGCCATCTTTTGCTACCTTCGATGTGTAGCACTCTGTCGAGGGTTGTCTGCGACAAGTTTTTCACCAGAAAAAACGGTTATGTCAATTGTTTCCCTGTTTTCGCTACAAGTAAACGGGTCTCGGAAAAGGCTTAAAACAGAGAAAACTGTGGGTTATTCGTTGCAAGCACAGACTAGTTTTAAAGTATTCCAATATTTTAAAATACTATAAGTTGAAGAGTAAATAGTGCGAGAGGTCCTTTAAGAATCAATCAATCAATCAAGTCTAATACGACTAGGTAAAAGCTAGAAGAGGAATAAGTGCCGCTAAGTGTCAGTGGTTTCTTTGACCCAAGCAAGAGTGCAGAAGACGCCAAAAGAGCTTGAGAAGAGCAAGAATTTTGGAGAGTATGCTGCTCTCCCAATCTGTGGTACCAAGAACAAATAAGAGCAAGAACTGCTGTCTCCCTATCTCTGTCACACACCCAAGCTGAGACGAGTCGACTCCCGACGCAAATGAGCGGAGGTGGATCTCACCCGGGACATCAAAAGTCGTTAACTCTACAGAGAAGGTGTAACGCAGTAAACCACTGAGGAAGAAAAATCGAATGGAGGCAGCGCAGCAGTGATAAGCCTGTTCACACTGGGCTGGGCGGGCGCTGAAACAGCGGTTGCCGGCTCATTGATTCAGACAAGCTTTCGGGGGTTGACAAGAAAATTCCGAAGCAATTAAGAATATATCAAAATATACAGAAACTGCCATTTGATGCAAAGTAGATTTTACAGATGCGTCAAATTTAGTTAAAAGTACGACAAACTGTATATATATCTGTGTTGAAAAACCCAAAGGCCGTATACAGGTAACGTAAGATATATGGTAACGTAAATTGTATCTTTTCTGGGTCAACTCAATTAAGTGGTGTCAATATCCAGAACAAGAAGAGATAAATTTCATTCCAAGTATTTGCTCTCATCTGAGAATATCAGATGAAAACAGGCAGATTCTTTAAAAAAAAAAAGGCCGTGTTTCAGGTTTAATAGGCTCAGTGGAAATGAACAAATATTACGCAGATGGAATAGGCTTCTACTCTGACAAACTAACCAGAAACAATTCTTAATTAAATTTAAAAAAAAACTAGGACTTCTATGTGGGTCCTAGACAAACTAGAACCAAGCTAGAACCCATGTGGCAATGCCTCAGTACGAAAACCTAAGACTTTATTTGATGGGAAAATACACCGTAGACATCGAATTATTTGTAAGTAGTGAACTAAAAGACAAAGGAGATAGACCAAGTTGACGTGAACTTTCGTCTTTCGATTAACTACTGAACTGAAATCTAACTCACTAAATCGAAATGTATACAATTATACATTTCGGAAAAAAAGAAGAAAAAACACAAAATATACACTCACCTACTGGTATTATTTTGACTATTCCATGCTATTCTACCATTTCGGTAATTTCAGTAATCCTCGAAAGCCTTAATTACGTTACTTCTAGTTTACACTCGTCTGACAAACTGAATACTACAGATGTTGAAACTCAATGGGTCATGACTTCAGTGAGTGTGCTTCAAATCCCGGTTTGCATTGTATGGTTCTCCCGAGAGACATAAAAAGGAATGTCACAAGGGATTTCAATCTTCATATTGATTGTCATGGTATAACAAAGGCGATTATGAATGACCATCGTCAAGTTCGCTTTTTGTTTTTCGCGTCACTAATATTCACTAATCAGACGCCAGCGTCTACTCAAACAAAACCAACGCTGTTTCCTTCCCGTG
Organism: Branchinecta lynchi; assembly: GCA_023053575.1. Classification (NCBI taxonomy): domain Eukaryota; kingdom Metazoa; phylum Arthropoda; class Branchiopoda; order Anostraca; family Branchinectidae; genus Branchinecta; species Branchinecta lynchi. The sequence goes on from JAKZAP010000020.1 coordinate 20,318,098, forward strand.
TGAACAGGCCAGAACATCCGCCTCGCTAGTGGCTACGTTGTTTTCTTCGTCAAGTGTGTAACGGCGGAGAGTCGGAGACCAACGAGTATACACGAGCGACAAAGAAATGGCTCCACCTCCGCTCATTGTTGACGGAACATTTATAGTCGGTGGATGGACGAGAGACCATTGTTCTTACTCGTTATTTGTTCTTGGTGGTACTGACTGAATCTTACACCAATGTTATTTTTTCCAGGTGGAGTCTACAAAGCTTTTGAAATTGAAAGTTGTTGCAGGGCATAACCTGGCCAAGAAGGATATTTTTGGAGCTAGGTAAGCTGTCTCATCATGACACCAGTGTAATAGCGTATTTGGTGGATAGTAGGCTATCGCTTTTCAGTTTACATACTCCTTGAGCCCAAGCTGGCTGGGAAACATATATTCAAACAATGGATAGCACAGATAGTCTTTGATATTATTCCAACGTCCATGTTTTGTGTTTGGTTTTTATTTGTATATTATAATAGGTCTGTGATAACGAATGGATGATTAATTGTATATATCATAAAATGTGCATTATAGGCTACTTGACATAATACCCAAATTTGGCATTGCTATGATAGTGTTTTTTTAAATAAATTCGTTACTTACTTACTTTACTTAGGCTACTAGATACGTCAGCTAAGATGCTTTGGCAGGGATATTTTGGACCTTCTTGGCAAGGTATAATTGTCAGGCTGTCAAACGCGCCGTTGAGGAATGGAAGAAACCTGCAGTTGACCCCATTAAACTTCCCATTCTTTTGATTATGTTACTAGTCATAGCTCTAATTTTTTTTTTTTTTTTTTTTTAAATGATCCCTATAATAATAATAGATAAATATTGAAACAATGTTTACAACGGATACGTCAGCTACGATTCTTTACTAGCGATATTTCGGCTCTTCTTGGCAAGGGTCCTCGTCAGGCTGTCAATCTTTTGTGATTTAAGATTGACAGCCTGACGAGGACCCTTTCCAAGAAGGGCCGAAATATCGCTGATGAATAATCATAGCTGACGTGTCCGTTGTATACATGGTTTGAATATATGTTTCAAAGTCAGCTTGGGCTCAAAGAATATTTAATAATAGATAATGCACATAATGCACAAACATACAAAAAGGTGGAGTAATTAAATAAAGAAGAAGAAAAAGAACAAAGAAAGAATTGAAAAAAAGGACATTACTGTCAGCAACAATAATGGAAATAATGCAAGACACTAAAAAAGAAAAACAACGCACACTGACAGAATTTACACTTTGTAAAGCATCTGCTGAGCTACATTAAGGCTGCACTTAAAGCACTCTCGCCTTTCCCGAATAACAGATATAGGTCGTGCTACTCGGTACTTTGAAGACAATCTGCTATTACTTATTCAAGGTGGAACCCTCAGCAGATACTTTACATATTTGTAAAAAGATTTACGAATGTCATTCACATCTGAGCAGGAAAACAGCTTCAAAAAAGGTGCCAAAGCAAGAACGTTCAGAACTACAAAGTAACATGTTTGTACCATATTTTACTAAGAAGATTAACAAAAAACAGTTCTAAGTAATTTTTTTTTTTTATGTAGTAATTGTATAGCCTATATTCAAGTATTTTACTCAAGTATTTAAATGTAATGATCGATATATTTAGTGCCATGTCAGCGCTACGAGTTGGATCAATAAAAATATAAAGATTATAAAAGATAAAAGTAATTATACATTTTAGCGAGAATAAATCTATTAAATTTTTCAATTTCATAGAAACAAGGATTCCGTATGCTTCACGAGCTTTATCATCTAAGAAATGTTTTTAGAAGCGAACTATGTGATTGTATTCGTATTACTTTTCAGTTGACCCCCAGTAAACTTACCCTTCTGTTACTAATGAGCTCCAACTTATTTTTGTTTACTTTCAGTGACCCCTATGTGAAGATAGAACTGCTACCTATTGAAGGATCTTCGACCGTTGATGTCATTCAGACGAAGGTGAAAAGAAGGGTGAGTTTTTGGAAACCTCTGTTTGAATGATTGATCAGTTTAGTTTTACCACTTGAATGTACACAGAAAACAAAAGAACAGCTTGTATATCAGCTAAGGTTAGACCTGTCAAGGTCGGGTCGCTCTTCCGAGACTTCAGCTCTCCTTATGCACATATTAGTCTGATCAGCCAAGTTCCGTCCCGATCTCTCCACCCTAAGTGTCACAAGATTTTCGGGAGCCCTCCGCCTCCAACGGCCGACCCCGGTCCGGACCTGTAACTGAAATTCTAGGGCATGTGACCTTATCAGCTGTTAAGTTCCATCAGAGTTGGATCACTTGTTCGAAAGTAATGCATGTCACAAGGTTTCGCGGAGTACGGGGTCCGAATCTAGTACGAGTTTATAAGTAGAACATCTGGCGCTGTCAATATTCATCTGAATTGGATTACTCGTTTGAGAGTTGTGCATGTTACAAGATTTTCACGTCCCCCCTGCATCTCCCCCTGGATCCGGTCCACATATGTCAGCGGGTGAAACTAGGGCTTATGCTTGCCCTGTTCCTATCCCTGCATTGTAAGCATGCCACAAGATTTCCGGTACCTTCCCTCTAACTTCTACAGTTTCACGGTCCAGTCCGGAAATGAAACGGAAGGTCTAGGACATTTCCTCTTGCCAGATGTCAAGTTTCATCCAGATCGGATGGTCTGTATGAAGTTTGTGCGTTCACAAGATGTCAAGATACAGTGTTCCCCCGCCAGGAAGACTCAGTATCAAAGTTAAACCCTCTAATATGCTTGAGAAGTTTCAACGTCCTAGTCCATCTAGAAGTAGCGTAACTCGCGTACCGCAAGATGTCCGGAGACCATATCCAGCCCCATCCAAAATGCCCGGTTCCAGTCCAGTTCATAAATGGTGTATCTCGGGCGCTTCCCTCTTTCCCGCCAAGTCTTGTCCCGATCCCTTGACTCCCTTGACGAAACTTATCTAGGCCTGTCACAACGCCCACAGTGTTTCCAGTCCGCCTTCAAACCCCTCAGAGTTTCCGGATCCCCATCCTGGATGGAAACTCGGATCCGAGTTTCTGTCCAGTTTCCGGATCCGGATCCTCTTGTCAGTTTTCAAGTTTCATCCAGATCCGACCATCTGATCGAAACTTATGCGTGCCACAAGGTTCAGGACTCCCCACTCCCTCCTTCTGGATCCCGAAGTGATAGTTTCTTAGTCGACCTGGTTAGGTCCCTAATATGCCTGCTAAATCCGTCTTAGCCCATCTGCACGTACCTTAACTATCATGCCTCAAGATTCCGGTAGCCTACCCCCTCCAACTCTCCCCATAGCTCCTGGATTCCAAACCATCGCTCCCCACCCCTTCTGCGTTTATTTCTGTATTTTCGTGTTGCTTATTTAAAAAAAAAGAGTTAATTCTTCTTCAAGAATAAGAATTTGACATGCACATTACACCAAAGTATAAGGCTTTAGATGGGAAAGTTTCATTCAGATCCAATAAAGCTACGTGCACAGACAGTCCTATTTTTGCAGTTTTTATGCGAGTACCCTCCTTCGTTCCGAAATTTTGACGTATCGCTTGGAAGTTTCCCCATAGCGACATGGATTCTCATTTGTATTTTCGCATGCGAAAGCTTATCGGACTTCGTGATCACGTAGCTTGAAAGTTGTGCATGCCACATTTACCGGATTCCACCTCCAGTAACTCCCAGAGAAATGGTCCATCACTGTCGAAAAAGAAGGGAGTCCCCGCCAATTGTGCGAAACTGCAGAATAATACTTAATTACAAAATGGTTAATTAATAATGTATTGAAGAAAAGATTTTGAATCAGAGTAAATTGCGGTAATTGCTCCACCGAAAGAGACTAGCCGGATCTATTTTTTCCTGTGGTTCTTGTAGCTTTCAGATCGATTGCCATCATGATCCTCAACCCGCTTTCACATTGACGCGTGGTTGCGATGCGTATATCTTGAGTTGCGTATCTTTCACACCTGTGCAAGAAGCTTTCACGCTGGATCCGTATTTACGTTTTTCTTTCTCTGTATCTTCTGCTGAGTTTTCGTTTCTTTCGTCATACACAGTTAAGGCATTTACTACAATACGTGTGTGTTACAATAATTCGTTCCGTCTCCTACATTCTCTGCCATCTTGGTGTAGCGCTACGGAAATGTTTTCTGATGCTACACTGCCTGATTTTGCGGAGGTAGTTCGCAGGAGCCGGGAATCCATTAGACTTCGGGTTGTACATAATTTTTGCGGTAATAGTCTTATCGAGGGAGTGAGTACCCCATTTATGCAGTTATCATTACCCATCTGGGATAAGATCAATTCCGATCTTTTTGGTTTCCCAGGTGGGTAGGTGATATTCGTTCTGTTACTGTTATTGTTTTGTTTGTATTTCTGTATTAGGCTAATCAAAATGGAATTTCTTTTTCCGGATTAAAGAGTATGTATGTATATGTATGTATCATTAGTAATTTTTCTCCAGTTTTTCTTCATTGAAAAATCTTATGCGTACGCGTCGACGCAACGCAAGAATTTAACGGCTATTTTGAGTGTAATTGTTTTAACTGCTCAAAAAAATTAAAAGAATGATAATTATTTAAAGTAGGAAATAAATTATAATTATAATTTAGTGTAAGAGTAAAGTGTAGGTGACGTATAGAGATAAGAAATTTGAGTTGTGATGATAAAGAAAGTTGCGTCACTGAGAGGAGTGGAGGTTGGACAAAAAAAAAAGAAGAATTTAACTTGGTTCTGTTCTTACGTTGCGTTTTATTTGTCTGCGTAAGCTCTGCGTCGCGTCATCGCAAGCGCGACGCAGAGGTTGTGTAGCCCAAAGGCCGTCAGTGGGAGTCAGGGGGGAGTCAAAGGGGGAAAGCGGCTTGGCTTCAGTCATCGGTTAGTCCTAGACTGCCCAACTTTGGCACATTACAAATATTTGACTATATGCTGCGATTGGAAGGCATATTTGTTACTCCATTTGAACGCCAAGGGCCTTTTGTGAGCGTGTTCCGCCCTACTTACCGTAGTTACTACACATGATGGATCCTGGCTTTTTGGCTCCAAGGCTGGAACTAGTTTTTCTATCTTCGGCAAAATATCGCGTCGCGGGCTCATCGGGCCAATCGTGTCACAGAGATCGTGGTTACCACACTAACAACGCTCCCAAGCGCGGTAAGCCAATAATTACTACTAGTTACTATTTCGAGAAGGTAATTGTATATATTAAGTGTATTTCATGTCGCGTATAAATTGTTGACCTCCCAGGTTATTTTTTTCTCTTGTGTAAGGATAGATAGATAGATGTTTAATGGAGCCCCTGGGCCATGAACAAAAAACACAAAACAGTACAACAGTACATTTACATTCGTTATACGAGCGAACTTTTAATCAACATAAAAAAACAACTCCCTTCAATCTCCAACTAACCTCACATACTTTTAATTAACTTATTTAAATGGTCCATAAATGCACCAACCCTGCATATACTTCTAGGGTACTGACATAATTATACCATTCAAAAACCTCTCACGCGGGACAGATAACACCTGGCACTTGTAAAGAATGTGGTCCAGCTTCCCTACCTCAACTTTACAAAATTTACAAATCCTATTATCCCTTGTCCCTGACCTTTTAATACCCCAAATAAAAAGGATTCTGATTATGGAAAGTCAGCATTTTTCGTGAGGCTGAAACGGGAATACTAACTAATAGTTACTGTCTGTATTTACGGTTCTTAGATTTTAGTTGCTTCTAAGGTGGCGGAGTGTTATTGCAAACCTCATCAACTAGTCTAAACAAGATTTTCGGGTTTTGTTGAAGATACTGAAGTGTGTAGGCTATTTCTTCGCAGACGCTCAGTCCTCGATGGGATGAGACTTTCATGCTCCGTGTGAAACCAGAGGAACACAAGGTCGTACTTACTGTCTTTGACGAAAACAGACTTACGAGAGATGATTTCCTTGGTCTAGTCGAGTTAAACTTAGAAGCGATACCGTATGAAGGAAGTCCTACGGAGATTTACAACAAGTACTACCTGCTGAAAGCTAGAAGGTAAGTTAATTCTTTTGGCTTAAAGTCTCTACCTTCAGTTCTGGGCATGGATAGCAACCAGTACACTATGGTAGCGTTCCAGCGACTTATTATTAGTTACGATTATTACTATTCTTGTTATTTGCCGTTCCAGAGCCCGCCGTAATAAGTAAATTGGCTCCTCCCACTTACTATTTTCGTTCCACGGCCGTTACGATCGTTACAATTTATTTATGATGGTCGCGAGCATCATATTGATAATACCTATCGGTTCTGCAGGAAGTCCCGTAAGAGTGATGACGTATGTCCGCGTTGTTGTTATTTTCGTTCCAGAGAGAGTGATAACTACCACAATACGTCGCTCGCCCCTCCTCTTATCATCGTAATTTGTAATAATTTCACTGGAACGCTACCTATGATCGCAAAATGAGATAAGGTCATTTCCAGATTACTGGTAATTTTGTTCAGTAAACTTACGATGATTTCAGTTTGTCAGTTGGCTACATTAAAAATACTCCTTGAGCCCAAGCTGACTGGGAAACATATGTTTAAACAGTACATACAACGGATATTTGAGCTACGGTGCTTGGCAGCGATATTTTGGCCCTTCTTGGCAAGCGTCCTCGTCCACGTTCTCCATTCTGACCAGTGCCCACGTTCCGCGCTATCATTTGGAATGATTCACTGTAACGCATTAGTTGCGTTTCTGATCCGAATTGTCAGTTCTCCGTTCTCGTACAAGTTACCGTTTTTGCTCTTCTCGCTTTTGACAAAAACACCAATTTAGCCACCCGTTAAATCATGCGTATACGGATTGAACATCCGCCCTTTGTTGACCAATCAGGAAGGAGAACGGAAATCGAGAATCCAATATCGAAGCAACTTTTGATTGATTCTCGAGAATCGCGAATCTTTCCCCATTCTCGGTTGTGACAGAAACGCCAAAAAAGGAGAATTGGCTCCTTCTCAAGAATTGAGATAAGAAATGCAACAAATATAATTGTGCCGCGAATATTATGGATTGTACTGTCACGAAGAATTTTGAAATTATTGTTGAGCTTTTCATTTATATTTGTAATTTTTTTATTTTTTTTAACCGGTTTATGTCTGATTTACGTATGGAGTTGCTCGATAGGCTACCTTCGAAACTGCTTAGATGAATTAAACTTTCCTCAGGTTATTTTTCTGTAATATTTCTGTGATTAATGTTTGTTGTTTTGAGATCACGCAAGGTATTGTTTTTTGTTTATTGTTTTTTTTTTTTTTTGGTCTCGGAACATGGTCTCAATCTCCATATTCTCTCTTCTTGTTTTGTCTATAAGTTATCACAGCCTGGCAAGCCCCGCTTGTGTTGTGCTATTGAATTTTTATGTGTTTACTACTAATATATATGTCAAGCCAGTCATCAGTAATACGAGTTCCCTTTTCAGTACAAAGTCTAGAGTGAAAGGACACCTGGAAATATTCCATGCTTACATTGACACAGATGGCAGCCACGCTGCTCAGTTGTCAAGGAGGAGCCAGGAACTTTCCCCTGTAACCCAAGACAGTGATGGATGGGAGGATTTAAATACCCGGGAATTGGGAGAGATTGAGCAACCAGCGCAAGTAAGTACCAGGAAGGTCTGTCTCGTAGAGAGAAGCTCCTTGTCACTAATACTCTATATGACTCCAAAACACGCCAGTGATCCTCAAGAAGAAGGAGAAAATGTCTCACTAACAACTCAAACTCAGCAACTCAAATCCTGCGTCAAACAATCACGGCGATCTTCGGGAGCAGCTGTGATACCCGAGTTGATACCGCTTCTGGCTCTTTGCTAGGTACTTGCCGATTTTGCATCGGCAAGGAGAGTTTGTCATCAAGAGTATTATCTTGTTTGTGAAAGTAACGCCATCTATGCAGGACTGAAAGAAATTCCCTATTAGGTGTGCTGACATGACGATTGCTTGAATAAACAAAATATAATTTGCTCCTCAAGGTAAAAGTGTAAAATAAAAGTAAGAGACTCGCATCAATGGTAGATTCGTTATCCGTCAGTAAGGACGAAACTGATGGGGTCGTGTGCCTCCTTTGATTCTGGGCGTATTTCTGCTGATCTGTCATAGCAGAAGCGCCCATAGTCTCATGCTATTTAAAAAAGAGATTTTGTTATTTTTTAAAACAGAAGTTAACTTCTTGGAAGTTTAGAGATTCTGCGTGGAGGTTCAACTGCTACCTTGATCAGAAAAGTTTAAACCTTCAGGTTGACTTTAAGCGTCCTCGCCTTTTATATTAAGCTACCAAGAGCAGCGACGCTCACTACCCGACCGAGAATCCGGGTTACCGTCTACGCCGAGAAGACAAGAGCAACAGGCCGAAAAGCCCTCAGAACAGAGAATAGAGGTGGTAGGTCACTATGATGAATGATAAGACTATTGAAGCAGCGATGGGCGAATCCGACCATGAAAGGATTCGAATCCGAATCCGCAGGGCTAGGTACGAATCCGATTCCGAATCTGAATCCACCATTTCCCGCCGAGGATTCGAATCCGGATTCGAAATCGACCTTAAAGTTCAATGGGCACATCAAACTACCCCAATCTCACTCTGTAACAACCTAGGAACAATTCTTACCCCCTAGATCAGCAGCTTTTTCAACAGTTTCCTCTCTGTGATATTTCAAAGCGTAATTTTTCGGGCCAGTACATGCTCAATTTACTAGCTTGGAAAAAGATAAAAGTGATGTTTCTTATAATACTTGGTAGATCTTTAATTTATGCAAGAATCAGCTTGTATAATTCAGATTCGAATAGGATATTTGTTTTTGAATGATTTTTGTAGTTACGTTATTTTTTATAAGCTTACTGCGTATTCTGGTACATTTTATAAAGCAAGCTAATCAAGCTTCACAACACTATTCCACAAAGAAAAACTTTAAATAGGCCCTTTAAGCCATGGAACTTCTGATGAAACACTAGAACAATCAGGTAATCTGCATCTGCGGCTTGATTTTTGTGACATCTCACAAGGTCACTATTTTCACTACGTCATGCTGGGCCGATTGTATGGAATATATTGCCAGAATCGTTAAGAAGGTCAGAGAATTTGTGTGAGTTCCGTCGAGATCTTAAAACCCTTTGTCTTCACCAATATGAGTTGTAAATTGTTTTATGTTGATTTGAGTCGTTCTCAGGTTGGCCCAGATTCCGTTATGTTTATTTAATCATTTATTATTTATTTATTTATTTGGTTTTGTTTGTTTTTGGAGACGGGATTTTGGAGTGTATAGATTTTTTGTTTGTTGGGTGTTCGACCAGGAACCGAGTAAGTGTTTTGTTTATTTTTTTCTTTTCTCTTCCATTCTTTTTCTTATTTCTTTATTTATTATAGTGTTATGTAGGTTAATCTCTCAAAGGGGGTTTGTTAAACCTCTTAACAAGTGTAAACTTCTAGAGGGTTTTGTAGTTCTTAGTATTTTTTTTCCAATAAACCCCATATATAATCTAATCTAATCTAATCTATATCCTTTTCTATCAAGCATTGCTGGGAGTTTTTGAATTTCCTGCCTCGATATCCCAGCTCTTAAGATTTGGATCGCCGAAATGCCAGAGAGGTAAAGACAATGGATAACAAGAAAACGGCCCATTTTCGTGGCGCCTTCTAAAGGAAGTCGGAAATGTTTATTTGTGAAGTATTTAATACAAAGTAAAGCATTAGAAGTGTCCATTGTGCTTTAACGAAATTTGAATCATGTACATAGATAAACAGTTTAAAAATCAGAGGTAACAAAAAGCATCGATGCCTAAAGGAAATGAGACGGTATGTAAACCATATTTTTAGGTTTTCATGTGTGCTTGCATAGCATACCTAAAGCATCGTTTGTAAAAAGTAGGAAATGATTCGGAATAGCAGCGGATTGGTAAGATTCAAGGTCTGGAATCCAAGTCCGAATCCGAATCTAGCTTGACAAGCACAAGATTCCAATCCGGATTCGAATCGGATCAAGACAACGAATCCTGGATTCGAATCCGGATTCGGATTCGCCGTTCTCTGCATTGAAGATGTGTTTGCCGATTAAGAATCCTATGAGGGTGGTAGGATTAAAAGAGTCTTACCAGTTTGGTAAAGTTTGATTTTCGATCAGTTGATACTGTAAGTAGCCTACCGGTTTATGAGTACGACCTTATTTCCCATGTCCCTATGCAGCTCAGTTGAGATAGTATTCATCGTTGCCACCAGAGGTTGTGGATCCAAATCCTACTTCCGATAGTATTTTAGCTCCTTACGACTTGACTTGGCGAAAGTCCGTATACTCATCGTGATGGGCCTGATTTCTCGTAGTTTGCGTCCTTAATTTTTCTTTCTTGCTGTAGCCTGTGATACTTCCTCAGCAAATGCAAGCCCCTGAAGAGTCCCACTCTCCCATACCGCCTGGGTGGGAAGAGAGACAGGATAACAACGGAAGGACGTATTACGTCGACCACGTGAACCGGACGACACAATGGGAGAGACCAACGTGAGCTTTACCATTCATTTTCCTTGGATACACTCTAAAGAGCGTTGCTCTGTCCTCGTCTCCACTTCCTTGCGCCTTCCTTGTCAGTGTTCCCTATAAGTAATTGACGGGAATGAAGTAATAATAATAATAAGTACAGTAGAGGGATGCTTATGTGAACGTTTGCTAACAGTGAACGATCGCCGAAGACAAAACTAAAACCAAAACTAGGCATTTTTTCCTATAAATACTAGTAATAATCACTCATGCTTTTGTCACTTTTTGAATATTTCGCTAACTCACCGTTCACCTATGAAAGTGACTCAGCTGACACCTCTGTTTTGTTTTTTATAATTTGAAAAGTTTGCCGGGAGGAACGCACCTTCAATGGAGAAGATGGCGGTCCGAACCGTCAGATGCCTTCAAAAGAGGAAGGACCTTTTTAATAAATTCGAAATCAAAGAAATTTAATTGAATTTCTGCTTCAAGTTTGTGCCAGGATAACCCTGAAATAGTTGGCTGTTAGCTGATATCAAGTTTGTTATTTTTCTTTTCCATTTTACTTTTTTATATGCAAGTACGAAAGCCAAGGTAGTGGAACAGTTAAAAACGTGTTCAAATAAGCATACCTCTACTGTAATTGAAAATAATAAGTAATTGACGGAAAGTAATTGCCCTACTCTGCGTTGTCAGAAGTTTCTTGCCCATCCTCTGTTTCATGCCCATGCCCGTCCCTGTGTTAAATATTATGACGGAAGTCGATAACATTTGCAACCATTTTAAATGTTTTGTTCACGGAAAAGTTATACTCATAACCTAAATAAATCTCGGCATACCTTTTAGCATTTGACGCAGGGATAATAATGATAATAATAATATACAAAGCAAGAGAAAAGGCTTTCGCCTCTAAATAACTCTAAGAAATTTTGAGTAGTCGAACTGATCAGAGTTAAAAATCTCATCAACAATGCACTTAAAACTATTGATCGATTCAGCATTAACCGGATCGTCGGTAAGGCTCTTCCATGGATCAACAATTATGTTGCCAAAACCCCACTTAAAAACGTCCTTGTGGAATCTTGACTTTGTAAGCTTGTACGCGTGTTAATGTTAAATGTTATCAAACATCTGACAGTATTTAAGTTTTGCAGATATCATGGTATCTGATATCACTGTAAAAAGGCGTGTTTGCAGTTGTCGTGATATCTGGCCAGTTATCATAATATCTGATATTCAGATACCACCGCCCGACCGTGGTATCTGAAAAAGTCATCTCACTTTCATCAGTTTTTTCTCAAATTGGCGGGAAAGAAATTTGGTACATAGTTATGTGACTGAATATCAGTTTTTCTTTTGGGGTGACTTCGAAAAGCGCAATTTCGGCAATTGTCGTTTTTGCAGAGCAACCGTGTATCAGATACCACGGTAGCTGCAAAACGACTAATTGCAGATCCTGTTACCGTGGTAGCAGATACCATGGTATGTGCAAAAACGCAACTAGTGTTAGTTTTAAGTCCGGTCTTCACCTCCCGGAACTTTTGGAATCTGGGCTTCCAGATATTTCTTTGACGTCTTCTGTAAATTGCATCTGGAATATGAACCGCTCCAGACATATATCAAAATAATCCGGAAAAAAGGAGCTTTTGAACTTCCAGATTTCCGGATGTATCGCAGAAGAAATAAAAAAAAAAATCTCAAAGAATCTGGGAACCCAGATTCCGGAAGGTGAAGACTCACCTTTACCCAATTAGTTACCCAGTTACCAATGTAGGCTATATGAAAGGTATGAAATTATATGAAATTAAATAAATATGAAATTTATGTTTAATATATATGAAATTTTCCGGTATCCGTGAAAGCCAAACTCCGTAAGGTCGTCTTGCCGTGCAGCGTCGTTTACCCTCAATACAAGCATAAATAGCTTGGGCGAGTCCGAACGTGTCCGAAACCTTTTTGGTGATGTAAATGCTGCATTAATGCTGCATTTTCTTTTCTTTTTTGTCCGAAAGCTGTTACCTTTTTTTCTTCTCTGACATCTCTGACACTTCTAGAATACCAAAATTTAAGTCAGGAAGAAGAAGAAGAAAAAAGAATTAGCTGTATAAAGCTGACAAAATGGATCAGCTATACTGATATCCAACCTTCTTATCTTTTCTTTCTTCGTTGGTCATGATCGCCAGCTGTCTTAGCATTTGGAATGTTTGCCGAATTGTTAGTCGTCTTTTTGAATTTGTTATGTTTGCCGCCGAAAACACTGAGAGAATCTCCGTACTCCCCAGTTTCTTCTTGAAAATTTAGCATTCTTGCTGAATTTTTCGATGAATTTAATGCTGAATTAATGCTGCATCAGTTGAGCGAAAATTTAAGTCCGAAAACGAAATGCTGCATAAAATGCTGAATTAATTCAGCTTTTTCGTTCGCTTCGGAGCTTTCTGACACATTCTCCATTTCTTACCTGTTACCCTACCTTTCCATCTAATATGATCCAACTGTTAATTACAAACACAAATAAATTAAGAAACCAAGTGCTGCTGAAGACATAAAAAAAAATAATCAATTAAGTCTTGTAATTCTTTGCTATAATCAAGTATGGAAGATTTCGTCATCTAGAAAGAAGGCCTTCTGCGTGTTTTTTTTATCGAGCGAAAACATCAACCCGGCAATCAGGTTTAAATCTAAATAAACTGGTGGCTTGCGATCAGTAAGAGAAGTTAAACATACTGTTTCTGTATCCATCTTCTGCTTAGCGGAAGTGAGCGTGCAGAAGGGACTTTACTCGATGAGAGCTAAGATACCAAGGGGAGCATAAACAAGCGGAAAACGTCATAATGGTCACTAAAGATTTGCCGCACTATCTTTTTTATTTTAGGGTAAGCTCTGTTGCTCTGCCAAACGGCGAAGCAAGGCAGCAGCCACGATTTCAAATTGATGAGTCAGCCTCGGACAGATCTAGATCAAATAGTCAGGTATGTGGACTAAACTGCTTTTAGGAATAATTCCAGTCTAAGATTCGAGTGTTATGCGTTACCCCCCCCCCCCCCCCAAGGAACTGTGAAGAAAGCATATAATCCGTGTCACTGTTATAGAGTCTCTTAGAAACAACTGAGTGAATGACAGTGCTCTTTCGCTGGAATGACTGGATTAGAACCATTGAGGGACTGGCGAGCCTAGATTGGCTCTGAATCATCAGGCTGGTTAGAAGAGTTAATACTGAATAACCTTTCTCGAACAGGTATGCAATGTATATCATCCTATAGGCCACGGTCATTCATACAGAAAGCTAGAGGTAGATACGAGAGGATGGTATAAATCATATCAGCCTCCCGAAGAGGATGATATGAAGTCATATCAGCCAGCCTCCCAAGAGGATGATATAAAGTCATATCAGCCAGCCTGCCGAGAGGGTAATATGAAGTCATATCAGCCACCCTCCCGAGAGGATGATATGAAGTCATATCAGCTAGCCTCGCAGAGGATGATATGAAATCATATCAACGTCCGGAGGTTTTGTGCATGGTTAATTGTCAATGGTTCTGTTCGAAGAAGTTCTAACAGTTAACACACCTCCATCTCGGTTGATATCGGAATAACAACTTCGACGGACATTTAAAAATATCAAGATCGCTGCGCTCGGTAGGTATTTTTCATTCAGCAAAACGGTCAGTGAAACTCGGTGCTATTTCCGATATCAACCTCGATGTCGGAGGTTAACCTTTAATAACTTTTCTCGAAAAGACGTGCAATGTACATCTTCCTATGTCCCACAGGAAGTTATTTTATGACAATTACTTTGCGGAGGATGTTACGGCCTCGTATCATCCTCCAGAGAGGCTGATACGAAGCCGTAACAGCCTCCGCAGAAGTTCGTCGAGCAATTTGCTCAAATACTGAGTTCATCGAGCACTTTTTCTCAAATAGTAAAAAATAGAAGCTGACTTTTCACACAAAAAATAATTAGAAAAAGAATACTTTCAGTAAAACACAACAAAAAGTACGTAAAAAATTATACAAAAAATAATAAGAAATAGAATAAGTTAAATGTGGAAAATAACAGAATATTCTACTCTCTTAAACAACCAGTCTGTGCCATAGGTCATAGCTTGTCACAGTCAGATTACCACTAAAAATACAGCTTGTCAACTAAGACAACATCCTACTATCCCTTGCTTTCCAGAAGCTAGTTATTCAGTATTATTCACTGTCTTTGTTCTGGAATTATCTTGTTTCTCAGAAGCCTTCACGTTGGATTGTTATTGTTCACTTTTTACTTCCACGACCCCTAGAGCGGTCATTTTAGTACATCTGTAGTAGGTTTCGGCCGCTAGATGGCACTCGAATCGCCAAAAAGTAAAAGACTATATTGGTAGAAACTGAAGTGCTCGAGTCCCAACAGTAAGTCATTTTATTACGCCTACAGTGGGCTTGGGTTGCTAGTTTACTAAAATAAAATTCCAGACCTCCATTAGCGCAAAAGTACAACAAAAGAAGAATAAGACCTACCCTACCTATAAAGATATTCTTTTCGAAAAAGTTATAATAGTTCACATACCTCCATCTCGGTTCATATCGGTATAACAACCTCGACGGTCATTTAAAAATATCAACCTCGCTGCGCTCGGCTGATATTTTTCATAACCTGCCTCGCCTTCGGCTTAGACAGGTTATTTTCAATGGCCGTCTCGTTGTTACTTTCCGATATCAACCTCGATGTCTGAAGTTAACTTTTAATAACACCTAGTTTCAATGACCGTTTTGCTGAATAAAAAATATCTATCGAGCGCAGCGAGGCTCATATTTTTAGATGTCCGTCGAAGCTGTTATTCTGATATGAACCGAGATGGTTAACTGTTATAACTTTTTCGAACAGAACCATTAACAGTTAACAATGCACAAAACCTCTGGAGGTTCATATGACTTTCATATCATCCACTCTGGAGGCTGATATGACTTCATATCATCCTCTCTGGAGGCTTGCTTATATGATTTGTATCATCGTCTCATATCTACCGCTAACTTTCTGTATTCAATTCATTTATTCCCAAAATTCTGATAAAACAAAATGCAAAAAATTTCAATTAAGGTTATCGTAAGATAACTGACCGTGGGTCATAGGGTGATATACATTGCATACCTGTTCGAGAAAAGGTATTCAGTAATATAATGATGGTTACTGGTGAATAAAATGAGGGTACAGATTTGGTGTTCAGTTCACCTCTACTTTAAGAACAATCTGATATTTATTCGCTGTCGGTTTTAATTTGTATGTTATCTTGACCTCTTTTTCCTCCCAGTGCATTCCTTTGGAGCAAGAAACAAATATCGACACAGGGGAGGTTCTCGTTGATATTAGACCCGCTGTCGCTCTGGAAACCCATTACCGAGAAAGTACTCAAGAGCAACCTCGACTTGCTGCAACCCCTGATCTGTCTGCGCGTAGACTTAGCTTGGGATCCTTAGATTATAGAGACCGACGATTAGATTCCCCGTGCTTACACCCTCGTACACCGGTTATTAGAGTTCGCAGTCCCACCCCTACTAGTCCCCCTAGTCCTTGCCCGTGTTGTGCCTGGGACTACGGTAGAGTTGGGAATCCACCTGCCTATTTTAGAAGAGTTAGCATTGACCACCCAGATATAATGCTTTGTGCAGAACCCCAGGAAATACCTAGTTTCCCTGTTGCGACACCTGGGTTTGATTTTTCGGGTAGCGAATCGGTTTCGCCGGACGTGGAGCCAGTTCTTCCCCTTGATTTGTCGAAAACGACTATTGCCACATCACTTGTACCAGTCCCTAGTGTGATCCCTAGTGAAGCCGCGATAGGGGTCGTTCCAGACAGGGGTCTTGACGACACTCGCCCGGTGGGAACGCCTATTGATAGTGTACTTCCGAGCCTGTCTTCTCACGGTGAAACCCTAGCATCCCTTTCGCCCCGTTTATCCAGGGCTTTTGTTGACCCTTCCCTTTCCTCGACCTTTCGTGGTTTGCGCGACCGTTCCTTACATTCCGCCCCTAACTCCTGCGCCGACTTTGCTACTCCCGCCGCCTTCGTGCTTGGCTTAAACACCACCTCTTCGATCCGCTCAACTCCGGATTCCGACCGAAGCCCCTTTTTGCCGCACGTACCGTCCAGATCCTTCAGTTATAATCGTCTGGGGGGTGAACACGGGAAAGATGGGGGATACCCGACGGACGATTCTGTAAGCGACCCACCTTCGGAGACGATACTCCGGCGATTCCGCCTTCCAACCGTTGAGAGTGTCTTATATGCCGGGAGTGACAATGATTCGGAAAATGCAGCGACGATAAGCCCTTCAGCGGATGATCGTGACAACTTGGTCTCTGATGAGGAGGATGAAGTAAGAGAGTGTCCCCGCCCCTCCCCCAACTGGTCAAGATTTAGTGACGTTTCCCTGTTTAATGCATTTTGCTGGAGTTCGCAAAAGCTTTCTGTTATTTAAATCCATGCTAAAAATGTTTTGACTTTTTTTTTGCGGCTTTTGTCTTTTGTATTCCGAGAGTGACAATGAGAGTGACATAATGGTAGTCTGGATTCCTCGTTTGGGTAGCTTGATTGTTAAAGTACAACTCTTACTAGGAATGATTTTTTCACTAAGAGCTGGATCAGACAAAAAGTTTTCGAAAATACCATTACTTTCCACCTAAATTTACCGATCTTCTTGTTAGCGCTTGTCGACTCTAACCAGCCTTCCTGCTCTCCGACGCGGCGGCTGAGCCCAGAACATTTGAAAACTGAACGCGCCGTGGTTAAACAGTGAGAAAACTAAGAGAACAAAAGAAATCATAAACAGAAGATTCTCATGTCATTATGTGTTAAAAGAGCCACAGCAAAATTTGTGTTTGTGACGGGCAAAACTCGGCACGCCCGAAAAAGCGCTATAAATTCGTAGGGACAAGACGAAACAGTGGAGAAAGGTTTTTTAGAAGCTTATAATTCTATAAGGGGGTTAGGCATGTTATAAAAAGCAGAATAAGCAAGAGGTGTCCTTTAATGATTTGCCACATCGATAAAAGCTAGCACATACATTAGACACGGGAAACAGTGGAGAAAGGTGGAGATTTTAGAAGCTTATAATTCTATAAGGGAGTTAGGCATGTTATAAAAGGCAGAATAAGCAAGAGGTGTCCTTTAATGATTTGCCACATCGATAAAAGCTAGCACATACATTAGACACGGACTGCAGGGACATTTTTAAGATAATAATAATATGGCAATACAAACATAATTGTAAAAGGTTTTATTTTGCCAGAACGGTAGACAAAGGAGTTATAAATGAGGTTTGGCGTGCGTATAGTAGTTAGAATACTTTACGTTACCATTTATTTTTGTGTTTCTTCTTTTCTTTTATGAATGAATGAGTGAATCTATTCACAAAAAAGCCCTTTGAATGAATGAATGAATGACATTTATTTCCCATTTTTAAGACACAAGTCACAAATGCAGTATAAAAGAAAAGAAAGAAAAAAAAAGACGAAAAGACAAGAAGACACAACTCTGGGCCGTGGCGGGATAAACATAAAAATAAATAAGCACTCCAACTGGAATGTACAAATAACTATCAAACAAACTAATACCTATCCCTAGCAGAACATCAACCTACATTAAAACGTTCACAGTGCTCCATGGCAACCTTCAGGAATGTACCCAACCGACGCAACTCTTGAAACACTTTACTACCCATCAAATCTTTCAAAGACCCCGCTTGAAGAACCTCCTTACCAACAAGACCAAAGGTTTCGATGGGATCCCAAAAATTCAATATTTGATCCAGACAATTGGGCCTTGTCTTCGCCAGATCCAGTCTTGGCCAGACTCCTTGAAATTTTTACTATTGAAATTCAGAAACAGATTAAGGCCAAATAGCTAATCATCTGAGAAAACCAATTTCAGATATGGATTCAGCATGTGTACGTGTTTACCCCTATAAGTCATATATGTTTTGACGAAACTTCCTGCCGCTTCTGCCAATTTCCCGGTTTCGGCCGAATTCTGGAACTACTTGTCTGGCGAAAAAAGAAAGATAAAAAACGAACTCGAGCGTTTCTTCTTTCCGCAATATTGAACATATAATTAACTTCAAATAAAAATTTAACTTATAATAAATTTTCAGGCTCCAGCCGGACTCCGGTCGAACTGTATGTCCAGGTAAAAAATGATTGTCATACACGGATTCAGCATCTCTTCTTACTCCTAAATCTGATATCTAATCAACTACAAATAAAACTTTAACTTTTAACAATTTTCCGGTTTGTGCCGGATTCCAGGTGAACTACTTGTCCGGGTAGAAAATTGTTTTCACGTAAGTGTTCAGCATGTCTTCTTACCCCTAAATCGAACTCCAAATAAAACTTTCACTTTTAACAAACTTCCGGGTTTTGGCCAGATTCCGGGTGAACTAGTTGTCCGGCGAGAAAATGATTTTCACCATCGTGTTCAGCATGTCTTCTTACCTCTAGATGCAACATCTAATCAACTTCAAATAAAACATTTACTTTTAACAAACTTTCCGATTTTGGCCCTGATTCCGGGCGAACTACTTGTCCGATGACAAAATGGTTTTCACCATCGTGTTCAGCATGTCTTCTTACCCCATAATCAACTATGACATAATCTTTGTAAAAATATTGCATTTGCCCCTTAATTTCCCACCCCTAAATATAGGGCTACAGGGCCCATCTACGAACTCGACCTTACTCTTGACCCAAAGATCTCATTCCCTTCGAGAGTTATCGTGCTCACAGAAGGACGGACAGACGAACAACTTTTGCTATGTCATAGGTATCCCGCCACTTACGTTTTGGGATCCCAAAAACTTCTCTCCTTAGATACCCCGACCTACTACAAGAACAAACCAAGTGTTCCACATCTTCATCCATCTTTCCGCATAACCGGCAAAAATGAGGACCAGAACCGCACTTAATTCTACCAATATATTGTCTTCTCGCAGCTACCGGTAAAGCATCTGCCCGAAAACTCACCATCCACTTTAGTTCATCGGGTCCTAAACCAACCTTGATATAAAGCTCCTCTCCCCATAAATTCTTTGACTTAGCATAGATCCTCAGATAAGGGGTCGAGCTCACCCCCCATTGCACTGCTGAATCTCCTGGTCCATTAACCTTGCCTTCACCTACCCTCGTAACCTCACCTACCTCAAACGATGGGCTAATCCCACATGTATATTTCACCGTACTTTGTGTTTGTCCTCTTTGACGGACAATAAAGTTCAATCAGAGATCTATATTCCCACATCTTCAGTAGTACCGATTAAATAACCAAAAATTCAACGATAACGCAATAACCAGCAAAACAATTGAATGCAATAAGTTGCTCGACTGTTGGTGAAAGGGATGTGAAAAGCTTGATTTTCTCTTCCTTTTTTCACCTGGATCGGGTCCTTCGAACTAATGCAGCGTTTACAAGTACAGGAAAACTTGAACAGAATCCGATCTTGGTGACAAGATTATGTTTACAGGCAGAGGAAAAAAATTAGATTCTTTAAACCAGAAAATCTGACAAAAATGAATTCACCAGTCAACAAAAAAGTATTTTGAGAGCGTTTATGACGTCTGTAGTAGGCTAGTGACTGCTGCTCTAAAAAGCTAGATAGACTTCTTTTTAGTGTTTTTACTGGCGTCGCCGACGAGATTCCTTTCGAGTAAACCGAATTCCTTTCATCATGAAAGGATTCTCGTCCCGCTAGACTTTTTTTCTACTCGTCTTCACGATCCTTTCTACTCGACGGGATGTCTTGTCCGTGTAAACGCTACATAAGTAATCGTCCTTCCTGTCTCAGTTGCTTTTACACCTCGGCTCACTGTCGTTTGGTCTTATACAGGTGGTCCACACTATCAATCGCCACACGATTCTGATGCCCTGTGGACATACCTGGAGTGTGAAGAGTACGGGTAGAAATCGTATATAATTTTAATTTTACGAAAAGCTTGTTTTGAATCAGCAAAGGAACTTCGAATTTTGGAAAAAAGTCTCTACTCCTGCTTGTCTTTCCTTCAGATTGTCAAGGGAGGTGAACACATGTTACTGCATGTGCTGCCACACTCTCCTCCATTGAACAATACCGCGAATAGTTAACCAGCATTCTCAAGGACGATTTTTCTTACAGCACAGCAGCCCTGCGGGTCTAAGACGTGTCTCCCTACCTGCCTCCCCCCAATCTCCTGCCGCTGACACCACCTCAGCCCCCCCTCCAGCAATTCCTCCCCCCTCAGCCGAGGGTCTACCTCCGGGATGGACCCTACAGGTTGCTACTAATGGCAGGATCTTCTTCATCGACCATGCGAATAAAACAACTACCTGGATTGACCCGAGGACTGGTAGCCCTAGTCCCATGCCGAATTCCCCCGTGCCTAAAAGGACGACCCGTGATGACCTAGGTCCACTCCCGCCGGGGTGGGAGGAAAGAGTTCATGCGGATGGAAGAACGTTTTTCATCGACCATAGTAAGGATACCATCATCCTTCTTGTGGCTGCACTGTCAGAGGTTTCATAACGGAAAACACAAGGATGCGCAGTTTCAACCGACAACACTTGGGATGTATTCTGTTAAGGTTTTGCAAACGCTATGCATTGAATGTTATGCATAACAAGCATTACCAGCAAGAGCAAAAAAAAATTCGAAAATGCATTTGCTGACTTTTCCGATATCATGAAGACAAACAAAAAGGACAGCAGATACTTTTTCGGTGTTTTTTTTTTCTCTTCCTTTCAATGTTGTTATGCATAACGTTCTCAAAATCACAAAAAATTATATCTCAAGTGTTATCTGTTATGAAAGTTCTGACAGTTTGCTGTCGAACCTAACCGAAGTACCTTTGCACAAGATGCTTCGGCTCCCACTACTGCTGCACTCTGAACACCATATGCGTGTGTGCGCATAGCTTAAAAGGACCTGTCTTTCTATAATACTAACGTAACCTACTTCCATAATCACTCGAGATATTTCTAAGTCAGTACATTCTATCCCCACTAACCAATCCAGGCTGATTCTCTCACTTGCCGTGTTTTGCTACCGTTGATGTGTATGACACTGTCGACGGTTGTCTGTGAGAAGTTTTTCCGTCAGAAAAACTGGTTATGTTAATTTTTTCCTTGTTTTTGCTGTAAGTCAACGGGTCTCGAAAAAGTCTTAAAAACAGCCAAAACCGTGAATTATTTCTTGAAAGCACAGCCTAGTTTTAAAGTATTCAAATATTTTAAAATACTGGAAGTTGAATAGTAAATACTGCAAGAGGTCCTTTAAGAGAGATTATCAGTCGCGGGCGTCGAAACTAACACGTATGTGTATGAATATCCCTTCAGCCCCAAGCTGACTGCGAGTAATGTTTGACAGTGCAAAACGGATACGTCAGCTGAATTAATTAGAGTTATATTTCAAGTTCGACCAACAAGTTTTTTTTTTTCAATTAGAGCTATATGTCAAGTTCGACCAACAAGTTTTTTTTCACAAGTTCATTTTTCAGTTTGAGCGACTTGAGCCTGAAGAGGACCCTTGCCAAGAATGGCCGAAATACAGCGCTAATACAATTCAGCTGACGTTTCCGTTTTGCACTGTCAAATGTAGCTCGCTTATATCCTTGTACGTACTCTTGACAGCAAGTGCATAGCCTTGAGAAAGCAGCACTAAGACGAGGGACAAATATTAATTCAGGCGTGAAGGACTCCAGTGTGGGAACTTCTTAGACAAACTAGGTGGGCCTCTTGGACGAAACCAAAGAAAGTCAAAGATTATTGTTTGATGGGGATTGTTATTTGCCCGAGAGATGAAAACATCTAAGTAGTGAACTGACAGTCAAAAGATTCCCCCCTAGGCCGGATTTAAATCCATGACGGTCGTGGGGTCAGATCCGGCCCGATGAAGACTCTATGTCGAAACGGTCACTATCTGCGGTAGAGCAGATATAGGCTACTGTTCGGTCTGTCGGTCGCGGCTGAAATTCCTGCCAGGATATTCAGTACCATGTCGTCCATTCTGTGTGAATCGATCCGTTATTAGCCCCCTACTTGGACGTTCTGATCCGAAGCCGTTAGGCTGACTAAACCTTGGGAGCGTCGAACGGTGCGGAAGTACCCAACTCTTCGAAGGCGTATTTGGTATCGTAGTCTTTCGTATAGGGAGGTCGGTTCCTTTTCTTTGACACTCAGTTTCTTTCTTTCTTAAATACAGTTGTATCTCGTTCAGTTCAACACTCGAAAAATCTACAGACCATCTATAAATCATCTCCCCGCGTCGGGCTTCACATCAAATTCCTATTTTGTTTTTATTTTCGGAAAGTGGGAGCAGGAAATTTGATTGTTAATTTGCACGATTATGCTGAACCGTGTCAACTTTTGTACTATACGCATGCGTCCGCACATACTGCTTGCTGGCATATGTTACCGTATTCGAGTTGTCCGATTGGGAAATATAGGGATTCAAAGCACAATGCTGGTGTTCATCTAAGCCAGTAAATCACATTATTGTATGCTATTTCTATTTCCCATGGATATAGTGTTGCATCCAACAGTGCGCACGTCCAAAATCCAAGCGCGAGCAAAGCATCCAGGAAGAGTGATAAGTTTGTCATGCTGTCAAAAAATACGTACGTTCAGGTTGAATGCGGTTTTGAATGTTTGTTCTTTTATCTTCTAATTTCTTATTCTTCTAGACACAAAGTTAACACAGTGGGAGGATCCAAGGTTCGCCGACCAGAGAATAGCTGGACCGGTAAGCAGTTTATCTTAGGTTTTTACTTTTTCTTAGTGAGCCCCCACCACCCCCGTCACGCACCTGGACCCAGCACTACTCGCCCTGAAGCACCGTCACTTTACAGAGGGTCATGTCCTCACGCCGTATTGAATTTGTCAGTGCTTCAGGTTTACAGTTTTTCTTAGAGCTTGGTCACACTGGGCTCAAAAAGCCGCCTATTCGACAAACAACTGAAAATCCCTAGGGGACGTGAGATTTGATGGGCTTTGTGGCAGCTGGAGGATAATGAGTAGACTGCAATTAGTGGTCAATTAGAGTTCCTGTAACATAGTTATACATGCTGTTTTGCTCTAGTTGATCTCCATAATTTAAAACATTCAGAGTTAATTGTATCTTGTTCTTTTTCTTTTTTCTACTTTTGAAACCCCAAAAGCCAGGAAATGTGCCAAGTGTGACCAAGCTCTTACATTACGTAAGAGGCCAAACAAAGTTAAGCGTGTGGCTTAAAAAGAAGTGAAAAAGTGTGTGCGATTGTGTCGAATTTTGCAGTGAGAAAAAAAAGGCTTGCCACCTCATTTTCAGGGACTATTGTGCCTTATATGTTGTATCTTCAACCTAACGGGTTTAACTTGAATGTGTATATTGACGTGAGTTCTTTATTATTGCAGGCGATACCCTACTCCCGTGACTACAAACGGAAATATGAATATTTCAAAAGTACACTGCCCAAGCCGGTAAGTAAAATGGAAATGTGTGGAGGGGCCAGCATCTGTCCATAGAAGACTTGGATTCGAGATTGCTTAAAGCAGGACTCCTACTAGAAATAATATTTCCACGATAAAATGGCTCAGATAAATAGTTTCTTCCAACAATGTTTTCAACGGATACGTCAGCTACGATTCTTCATCAGCGATATTTCGGCCCTTCTTTTCAAGGGTCCTCGTCAGGCTGTAATTACAGGTTTGTTTCTTTCCCCGAAGTTGAACAAGAAGACTGACAGTCTGACGAGGACCCTTGCCGTATCCGTTGAAAACATTGTTGGAATAAATGTTTCAAAGTCAGCTTGGGCTCAAAGAATATTTATAAATCGTTTCCAAAATTAACATTACTTTCGATGAGAGATTAGCGGTTTTCTTGTTAGCACTTGTCCACTATCCTGCCTTCCTTCTCTTCAACGTGGCGGCAAGACGCAAAACATTTGAAAACTAAAAGCGCCTTGGTTAAAAAGTGGAAAAACCTTGCAAAACAAACTCCAAAAGAGAAGGTAGATTTGAAGCTCTACCACGTCTTCCAAAATGAAAGTAATACTTGAGTGTTCTGATGTCCTAATTTATGATAGTATAGTTGACGGACCTTGATGCTTTCGGCTTAGTTTGCGATGTGTGACTGTTAAAACTCGGCTAGAAGGAAAAAGCGCTAAGATGTCGTTGCAGAACGAAAAAATTGCGAAACGCGGGGATTCCAGAATCTTACAATAGTTGCGTTTTTGCAGATACCATGGTATCTGTTACCACGGTAACTGAATCTGCAGTTAGTCGTTTTTGCAGTTATCGTGGTATCTGATACACGGTGGCCCTGCAAAAACAACTAATGGCGAAAGTGCAATTTCCGAAGTCATCGCGAAAGAAAAACTGATATCCAGTTACATCACAGTGCTCCCACCAATTTGATGAAAGTGACATGACTTTTCGGATACCAAGATCAGTTACCACGGTCGGATCGTGGTGTCTGAATATCAGATACCGCGATAACTGCAAAAACGCCTTCTGACCGTGGTATCAGATACCACAGTAACTGCGATAACGACTTTAGACCATGGCATGAGATACCATGGTATCTGCACAAACGCAACTAATACCATAAGGGAGCTAGGGGTAATATGAAAGGCAGAAGAAGCAAGACGGGTCCTTCAAAGCATCCTTGTCTGACTTAGGTTCAAGGGCACGACACGGGCTAAAGTTCGCACGCGGAAGAGCTCTTTAATCTGTTAAGCCATATGCGAACCGTGAGATGGGTCCTGTGACGTTGCCTAAAGAGGATATAGTAAATGGTGGCTGAACCTGAATCGGAGAAACATTTCGAGTTTACGGCAGATAAAATCTTACGTTCTATCAATCAGTCAGATTTACTTCTAAATAACCTAAAGGAAGAAAACATTTACGAAATACACAAACAAAAATTAACGAATACACTTACAAGATATGAGGAATAAAATATTTATCAAATACAAAAAAAGACAATAAATTAACGAATACACTGACAGGAAATGACTTGAAATAAATGTTGGAATGAAACTGTGTAAAAATCGGGCTGAGGAATTGACAGGATTATGGCTGTCTTTTGACAGCTTGATCTTCATTCCCCTTTATTCAAGGTCACATTCCATTAGGTTCTTCCGTTACTACTGTCTAGAGTCGTATTCTCGCCGTTCCCCGAGGACTCGACTTGAGGAGTCCCCGCGTTTTTGTTTGTCCCGGGAACTCACTCCCCGTACTGTCGAACTCTCACAAAGGAATTTACGAAGTTAAATATTTAACGCTAGGCTAGAGTCTTTAGTTTGTTTTCCCACAAGTTCGTTTTTCCAACTGAGCGGTTTTGAGCCTGAAGAGGACCCTTGCCAAGAAGGGCCGAAATATAGCTCTAATAAAATTCAGCTAACGTTTCCGTTTTGCACTATCAAATATGATTCGCAGTCAGCGTGGGCTGAAGGAATATTTATCACAACCAGATCACAACATATATATTCTCGTCAAGGGTGGTGAACGATTGGAACCTGCGAACGTAGGAAACCGCCACTTCCGGTTCCATGGCAACGTTCAAGTCTCGTCTCGACAAGGAGTGGGAGGAAAAACAGGGGTACCTGACCTCGTTTCACTCTACCTCGATTGTTGCCGCGAAAATGTTAAAATGAAATGTGCATGCTTTCCTGCAAAATGTGACTTTTTTTAACAGTCATGTGTCAAAAAATGTTCAAATTCTGTGCCTTTTCTTTGTTTTGAATCTGCTTTGAAAAGCGATTTTCTGGCTATTGACTTTGGTAACTCTACCTTTTTCATCATTTTGTAAGTCAATCGAGGTATGGTTAGAATGAGGTGATCTTGTTTGAAAAGAAAAATATGTTTAACTAGAAATATTGATGCAATATTTGTTTTGCCAGTATGTAAACCATTCAATTAGCTTCAGTCTAGTATGTTTGTCATATTTGTTGGTTCCTTTTTAAGCGAGATATATTATTCTGAAGGAAAGACTTCTCTGAAAATTTGAAATCTTGTCCATGGTTGGATACCGGATTACCTGTACCGGATTATAAATCTTGTTGAGTCAACGATCAGAATCAACATTATCAGAGAGCAAGAGGGTGGAAGAAGTGCGAATTAACCCGTAGTGCGAATTAATGTAATTAAGTTAATATATCATCTCATAAAATTTAACACAAGGATGCGCAGACATGAGCCAATTTCTTCCTTTAACCACACAACCTCCCCCCCCCCCCCACCTCGTCTTTTCCTGTCACTCTTAGTATATCTGATTGGTATTTAGAGTATTTGTATTTATTAACTCCACTTGCTTTCCTTTCTGGGATTGTATGTAGAAAATAAACGATTTATTATTCAACATTTCCTGTAGGACCGTCCCTGACGTTTAGCCGGCCACACTTTGCTGAGAGATATTCAAATAATTCATAACACGGATACGTCAGCTACGTTGTTTTGGCAGCGATATTTCGGCCAAGTTTGTTCCTTCCTTGACGTTGACCCTGAAGTTCTTGCCAAGAAGGGCCGAAATATTGCTGCCAAAGCATCGTAGCCGACGTATCTGTGTTACAGAGATAGAACCTCTGTCTTTGGTACCATGCAGCGACTATGAATACCTCGATAAAACTGAGCGGACCTAGAGGTATTTACTGTAGCTTTTTACCCATCTACTGTACTTCCGTCTTCACCGTTGCTCATCGCAGAGAAAGAAAATGCAGGAGACATACTCCCCGCGCTGACCCGCTCTTGAGCGCGTCCAAAGAACCAATCAGCCTTGTCTCCTACTTTTCCTCAAGGTGGTTTCACAGCGATATAGCTAATTGTAGAGGTAATGAAACATGACATGGCGCGAAGCTACTAACCTCCGCTCGTTCGCAGCGGAAAAGGCATGGGGAAATACACGACTCCGCGTAGTCATAGTACTGAGATAGGGAGACGGAGGTTCCATCTGATTATTTGTTCTTGGTGTTATGCATTATTTGAATATGTGTTTGAAAGTCATCTTGGGCTCAAGGAATATTTTATTTTAAGATCTGGCGTTCATATTAGTCTATTTCAGCCTCACCAGCCGAACAAAGTGGAAATCAAGGTTTCGAGAAAGCGAATTCTCGAAGATTCCTTCCGCGTCATATCCCAGATCACAAGGCCAGAAATCCTTCGGGCGAAACTGTGGATCGAATTTGATGGCGAAGTTGGCCTGGATTATGGTGGCCTGGCCAGGGAATGGTTCTTCCTGCTGTCAAAGGAGATGTTCAATCCATACTATGGCCTTTTTGAGTATTCAGCAACGTAAGTGAGCCCTGTAACTAATTTCGTCTTGATAATTTGCAAGCCTTTGTGTTGCGGTGGAGGATGAGCCATAGATGGCGCCAATTGGACCCATTTCCTAGGTTTACCCTTGGCTTTTTGGGATCCCGAAACATAAATGGAGGGATACCTATGACATCGCAAAGTTGTCCGTCCGTCCGTCTGAGAGTACGATAACTCTCGAAGGGTTTTAGATATTTTCTTCGAATTTGGCACAATGACTCTTTGGGTCAAAGTACAGGTCAAGTTCGAAGATAAGCTCTGTAGATCTATATTTGGGTGTGGGGGAGGGGTTTCAAATTAAGAAACAAAAAAAAATATTGTTTGAAGCTATTGAGATAGTCAATTTAGGAGTAAGGAGACATGCTGGATTCTAATATGAAAGTTATTTTCTTGCCGGACAAGTAGTTCACCCAGAATCCGGCGAAAGCCGGACACAAATTTTTTCGACCAATTTTCGGCTATAGCAGTCCCTTATTCGCAGACCAGTTATAGCTCTGCGCGTGGATGATGACGATTCATTTGTTTATTCTATGGGCAGAATTGGAGAGGTCTAGTGTAATCGAAGGCCGAAGGGGTTGATATATAATGTTCAAACGAGGATGTTCTTCAATGAGGATTCACTGGTAAAGTACAGGTCAAGTTCTTAGATCTGTCCTTTAGTCCTATCTTTACAGGCAGAGTATTGATGTTCATGATATTCATTGGGAGGTCCGCTGAATCCATATCTGAACTTAGTTTTCTTGCTGGACAATGGTTCATCACGAATTCGGCTGAAATTGGAAATTTGGTTGAAGCTCAAAGTTGTTTCTCAAATCGATTATAAATTCGGTATCTGGGGAAGGAGACATGCAGAATCCATAAATGTTCAAGGAATCTGACGAAGACTGGATGGCGAAGACATGACCCAATTGTTTGAATCAAGTGTTAGATTTTTGAAAACTGAACGCGCAGTGGTTACAGCGGACCACAAAAAATGGTCTTTCTACCTCACACACAATGCTAACCATCTCTACTGTCGCTATGAATGTTCAAAACCACAAAAGATACCGACAAACAATGAACAAATACAAAATAAAAAACTCAAATTCTAGGTTTTAAATAATTCGGTCTGGACTAAATCTCAGCCGATTATCCGGGACAGCCGTTGTGGAACGTAGGGAGCCAAGGATCAAAATAGTAATTTCCATATAATGCTCCAACTATTTATTACAAATAGAAATAAAATAAAAGACCAGTGTGGTACTTCTGAAGACGTACACAAAATAATCAATAAAGTCTTATAATTCTTTGCCAATCAAACGTGGAAAATTTCGTCATCTGGAAAAGAAGACGTTCAGCATGGGTTTTTTCTCCAGCCAAAACAGCAACCCGGCAATCAAGTTCAAATCTAAATAAACTGGTGGCTTGCGATCAGTAAGAGAAGGTAAACAGAATGTTTGGATTAGGTCTTTAAAAAGTGGAAAACTACACTTTGAAGCTTCTCATTCTCATGTCCTTCTTTGTGAAAGAGTTGTCCGCGGATTTTGAAGATTTCGACGAAGTTTGTTTTGCGTAACTAGCAAAACTTGGCTGGGCAGTAAAGCACTAAAAAAATCGTAGGTACTAAATTAAGTAACAAAGCTAAGTTGTAGCAAAAGGTGGGGATTTCAGAATCTTTAATTCCATAAGGGAGCTAGACGCAAAACGCAGAATAAGCAAGGGGGGACTTTACTGAATTATTATTTTATTTGTAACTCGTCAATATTTCAGTGTACAAAATATCCAGTGTAATGTTTTCCTTTTGTTTTCCTCTTTTGTACTCCTTTCTTTTTCTTTTTGAAATGACTGGGGATAAATGGACGGGGCTTATTCTTTATTCATATAGTCTTAAGGGAAACAAACCAAACAAATCAAAAAAAGAAAAAGAAGGAGAGAAAAAAAAGAAGAATGAAGGCATAACAAACAAACAAGAAAAATCCACTAACGAAACGAAACTGAACGATCTTCCATCAATAAAGCGCCCTTGCCGTATAGAGTATGTAAGAACCAAATAAGAACAATAATTACCCAGCTAAAATTTCTTTTGTGAGCAGGATGACAAAAAAAAATTGCAGTCCAGTACGAATGTTTCAAATTTCTTGCTTCCATTCGCTGACACAAAACAGTTCAAATCGTACAGACAACATAAACAGTCACCTTTTGCTAAGTTTTAATTTTATATAGAAGATGTCACGTGTGAGTGTTGATCCAAAATCAGTACGAAAACACCTGGAACCAAGCCCTTGACGCTCCGAGACGTGCGATTTTTTATTTTATTTTTTATTGGGGCTTTAAGCCGCTTTCACATTGACGCGTCGTTGCGATGCGCTGCGTATGCGTTTATCTTGCGCTGCGTACAGGTTGCGTAGCGTATCTTTTTTTTTTTTTTTTTAATTCAATTTATTTTCAAACTATTCAGGGACTAGCCGAATTTTTGGTTTTTTGTCAACAAAAGTATGTATGTATGTATCAAGTGAATAAATACAAGAACAACAACAAAACAAGATTCTCAGACAGCAATAAGAGTTGGTAAAAATTAAAGAACAAACGAAAATTTTAGAGGTATATTTATATACCGGCAGTTGTTGAAACTGCTTCAGAATCGAGCCGGATCACGAATGAGGGCACGAAGCTACGCTGATACCGAGCATGAGAGCATGTGACCGGTTGTATTACCGGAATCGGTTGGGAAGCTGCTCTGCCAGGTCTGACTCGAATTGCGGCGAAATCAGGGGGCAGTAGGATTGTAGGATTTGTTTTCCAGGTTAAAAGACAGCGTTTCTCGGCGTTGGGAAAGGGCTTAACATATTAATAAGAGTTAAATACGGCACCTTTGGGGATTTAGAAGCAATTAAAAGGGCCACACCTGTGCGACAAGCTTTCACGCTGGATGTGTATTTACGTTTTCATGTCTTGGCTTCTTGTGCTGAAGTTTCGTTTCTTTCATCTTTACCAATGGTTCTATTCTTGCGTTGCGTTTTATTTGTCCGCGTAAGCTTTGCGTTGCGTCACCGCACTCGCGACGCAGAGGTTGTGAAGCTCAGTGTGAAAGCCTCAACGCGTCAGTGCTTTACACTTTGCTGTACTTACTCGTTTCTTTTGCTTCGCAGCGACAACTATACACTTCAGATCAATCCTTTAAGTGGCCTTTGCAATGAGGAGCATTTGGTGTACTTCAAGTTCATCGGCAGGGTTGCCGGCATGGCTGTATATCATGGGAAGCTGCTTGACGGTAAGTTATTCCTCCTCTGGTACCCTAAAGACCTAATCCAAACATTCTGTTTACTTTCTCTTAGTGATCGCATGCCACCAGTTTGTTTAGATTTGAACTCGATTGCCGAGTTGCTGTTTTGGCTCGAGAAAAAAACCACGCAGAACGTCTTCTTTTCTAGATGACGAAATTTTCCATGATTGATTAGCAAAGAATTATAAGACCTAACTGATAATTTCTGTATGTCTTAGAGGTACCACACTGGTCTTGTTCTTTTTTATTTATTTGTATTTGTAATAAACAGTTGGAGCATTAGACATAAATTATTATATTGATCCTTGGCTCCCTACGTGACATAACAGCTGTCCGGGATAATCGGCTGAGATTTAGACCAGACAGAATTATTTCAAACCTAGGAAATTTGGTGTTTTTTTTTTATTTGCTCATTTATTGACGGAGTTTTTTGTGGTTTTGAGCGTTCATAGTGACAGTAGGGATGGTTACATTGTGTGTGTGGTAGAAAGACCATTTTTGTGGCCCGCTTTAACTTCCGCTGTGTACCTACTTCCTACCTCAAGTGGAACCCACTCGACGTACGACAGTGCTGGACAGTTACCTAGCTTAAAGTTGTACCAATAACCTGTTGTTGCGGCAATACTCTATATGACTAAGTCCAAAACACGCCAGCGATCCTCAGGAAGAAGGAGTAAGCGTGTCCGTACGACTCAAACTCAACGACTCGAAACCTGTGTCAATCAATCACCGCAGTCATATGGCAGCAGCTGTGACACCACATCTGCCTTTCTTCCGCTAGCTACCCGGAGAGGCGGAGATTTTGCATCTGCAAGGAGAGATAGTCATCAAGAGTATTACCAGTAGTTCTGCCTCAGTTCTAGTTGCATGGTATTTATGTATGTGGCTACTGCTCCTGCGAAGCCCAGACGATACTCCGAGCATGGCGTCTAATGCGAAATTGTCTCCATTTTGCGATTGACCTGAGTTGCATAGCAAAATCGCGAGTACGACTATGAAAGGAAAATCCAGACTTGGTTTGGGGTGTTGGTTGTACAACGGTAATATGTCTTTGGTTCCACCCTACTGGCAGTAGTAACCATTAGTTACTGTTTTCTTCCAACTTCGTGAAAACTTACTACTCTGACCGTTCCAACCTTCTCAAATTGTAAGTAATAGTAACTATTTGCTTACCACGCTCGGGAACGTGGTTAGGGTGGTAACTACGATCTCTGTAATAGAAGACTAAATCTCCGTTTAGCTCGCGGCACGATATTTTAACGTAAATAGAAAAATGTATTACAGTAGTTGCGTTTTTGCAGACACCATGGTATCTGATACCACGGTCTAAAGGCGTTTTTGCAGTTATCGTGGTATCACGCCAGTTATCGTGGTATCTGATATTCAGATACCAAGGTCTGACCGTGGTAACTGATCGTGGTATCTAAAAAAGTCATATCGCTTTCATCAAATTTTGTCAAGTTGGATGTGAAAGAAGTTTGGGACTTAGTGATGTGACTGATTATTAGTTTTTCTTTTGGGATGGCTTCGAAAAGCGCAGTTTCGGCAATTATCGTTTTTGCAGAGCAACCGTATATCAGATACCACGGTTATTGCAAAAACGACTAATTGCAGAGCCAGTTACCTTGGTAACATATACCATGGTATCTGCAAAAACGCAACTAGTATTGACGCCAAGAAGCCAGGATTTGTGACGTCATGCGGGGTAACAACGGTAAGTAGGATGGAACAGCCTCACGATGAAACAGTTCAGCCGTCATCTCAGCTTGAAGGCGTTGAGTTCAGATTAATTTTGTCGTTTCAGCTTTCTTCATCCGTCCTTTCTACAAGATGATGATTCGGAAAACCATTGAACTACGCGACATGGAAAGCGTGGATATGGAATATTACAACTCTCTGAACTGGATCAAAGAAAATGATCCCACAGAGCTAGAACTCAGTTTTTCCGTAGACGAAGAGTACTTAGGAGTGACAAAGCAAAGAGAGTTGATGAAAGACGGTGCCAATGTCCCAGTGAACAACCATAACAAAGACGAATACATCAAGTAAGTCTCTTCGTTTAAAGCTTTAATTCCCCCCCCCCCCCCCGATGATGAAAGTTGGGTTATTCGCGATTCAACTCTCAATTCTCCTATTTCGCTTTTTTTTGCTATTGAAATGAATCCAGTGTACTTATATCGTCTTGTAGTTTTCCAGATACTTTCATAAATCGCATCGTGGATATGATCACTTATCCCAGAAGGCCACCACAAATGTTGTAGGCCTATTTCATTCCTGTGTGTTTTCGGCACATGTTTAGGCCTTTTAAATTATGGTAGGACGCTTACATATATAAGCCGTGTTCGCTTTCGTCGTTGTCGGTACGAAAAACATTTAAATTTCATATTAGGGTTTGAGATAATTTCGTAAACCACATTGGCCTGATATATCACAAAAAATCAAAGAAGAAACCAACGAAAATGGGGTTTGTAGAAGATGGGGTTTGTAAGAAGAAACCAAAGAAAACGGGGTTTGTTCGTTGGCCTTTGCAAACCCCGTTTTCGTTGGTTTCTTCTTTGATTGTTTGTGGTATTAGGGTTTCTCTGACACATTCTATAAAGCTCATTTCACGAGCGAACTAGATATGAAAACGTTAAAGGTCGAACTAACTTAATATTTGCAACAGCAGCCACAGCAAAGTAGAAATGGTTGTTTGCACAATCGGCCCACTGTTTTAAAAATTGGTGTACAAGTTTATTTTTTTTCGCGAATTTACAAAGTTCGTGCCTATAAATCACCGAACTGAGATGTTGAAATGCTTCTTAGAAGAAGCTCCTAAATTAATCAACCGAAGAAATGCTCTTTAAAAAAATTTCGGAGCCAAAATAGTATGTTGTCCGCAGATGAGCCTTCTGTTACCCCCTCCCCTCCCTTCGTCCGTGCGTCGGTATGAGACGAACACTCGCGATCAGTTTTTGCCGTATCCTGCCAGTTCGTCAACCCAATTTTTAGACAGTTTCATTCCGACATTTATTCAGGTCACAACTTGTAAAGTGTAGTAGTTAGTTTGTTGTCGGTTTTGTACATTTCGTAAATATTTTATTGACCTCTTCTAGGTTTAAGCTATTTGAAATTACATTTTTCATTTACATTCAGTTTATTTTTTGCCGATATCATCATAAGATAGTTTGGACGCGTCACAAAGAAGACAATGGTCCAAATCTCACAACATGCACAATTGGGATTATTGGCTGTGTTCGTTTCCGTCGGTCGGTTTGCCGTGCCAACCGTCGTTTTACTATATGCATTTTCTTTATAACGTCGTTCGTGAACGGCGTTGGACTGCCGCGGATGAGGAGTTGTCTTTGTTCCGGTTGAACTGCCGTTTCCTTCTTCATTCCTGAAATGACGAACGGAGGCGGAAAGTCAGTATCAACATCTCGTTTCAGTAACTAGGCGCGAATTTTTTCGACAAAACAAATTAAACTTGTAAACTAAGCTTAAAAACAGTGGGCCTGTTATACGACAATCCATTTTTGTACTTTATTACAGCTGCTATTGTAAATATTAAGGTGCTTTTTTTTATTTAGTTTCGTTTAGTTTCACGTACTTTTCTTTCAGTTATGAAAGTACAGTAGACATACCGTACTTTCATAACTGAAACAAATGTGAAACTACATAAAAAAACACACCTTTATTTCGACTATTAACGTTTTTGTATCAACTTCGTTCGAGAAGCGACGTTTATGAATGAATGAATGATTTTATTAACCCATTCTAAACACAAAATGTGACAAATGGAGTATAAGAAGGGAAGAAAAAAGAAGAAGAAAAAAAGGAAAAACGAATCACACTAAACTAACAAATAAACAAAGAACTAGCACAACTAGCCTACTTTAGAAATGCCTGGTACAGGCTGGGCTGGGGATCCAGGGACTGTAGAAACTTTTTTCTACGGATGTTGATGATAAGACGTGCCAAAGAAAACACTACTATTAACAAATTTAAACGACATTCTTGATACTGACAACGACGCACGACGAAAACGAACGTGGCTATTGATTAAAACTGACTTTCCTCCCCAGTCCGTCGTTTCAGGAACGACGACCGAAATGGCAGTTCAGCTGAACAAAAAAACGCCTTATTCTCGGCTGTTCAACGTCGTTCATGAAGAGCGTTACAAAGAAAACGCTTATAGTAAAACGACGGTTGGAACGGCGAACCAGACGACGAAAACGAACGCCGCTATAATGGTGATGATGATGATGAGGAAATTTCATTTACGCACTTCAGAAGAGGAAAACAGCGCCGTATAGACTAATAAAGGAAACAATACACTGATCTTTCAGTAATATAGCAAATCCACAAGATCAACAAGAGCTACGAGCTCATATGGCACTTGTACGAGTAGGCTGTACAAGAACGACACCTCACTAATCTTTTTGCCATATTTCACTATTTTCCATGTTCGCTATGCTCCGAAAGAGTTTTCGCGTCTCATGCTACAGATGCGTAAAACCGGTTATCTGGATCTGGATATTTAGTTTCACTCATTTCTGAGCAGTTCCGGCATCGTCTCGATTGTCTGTAGCAAATGCACATGACTGTTCAAACTTTCATCCCAATAAATCCATTTGTTTGATCCCTAAACGTGCTACACGATTTCCGGTACTCACTCTATCTCCACCTACCGTGGCCGAGTCTGGTTCGGAATAAAAAAAATCGACCACCTAAAGCATCTTCTTTTATACCATCTATCAAGTTTCACTCGAATCTGAGCATTTTTGGAAAGTTCCGGTACCCCCCCCCCCCTCCCACCAACGTTGTTGGAGCCGGTTAGGGCCCAATCTCTGAATTCCCTGTTCCTGTCCATCAAGTTTTACTGACATTGGAGCATAGCCTATCTGCAAGTTTCCAGTACCCCCCCCCCCTACCTTGGCCGAATCCGGCCCGGACGCCAAATAACAAATCTAGGCCGCACAAACTCGGCACTGTCGAATTTGCATCTCATTCGGTCCATCCGTTTGGTTTTTGTGCATGTCAAAAGTCCCCCACCCCCAATTCCCCTAATCGTGGTCGCATATGGTTCGAACGCATGTTTTACATGTCGAGGCCATCGATTCGTATCACCCATGAAGTTTCACTCGAATCAGACCACTCGTTTGCAATTTATAGAAGTCAATTTCCATATTTCTTTTCTCTTGCTCCCCAAAAAGGCTCGGATCTAGGAACGGAAGTTTCCAGGGGTATGTTGTGTCAGGTTCTTAAGTCAAGATAATTCGGGTCGCTAATATGCCTGCAAAGTTTCATTGTCGTTTTACATCTGGAACTATTCTAACTCACGACTACCGGAATTCCAGGAAACCCCCTCCAACTCCCCCCACAGAGCCCCGAAACCATCTGGCTCCGTCAATGTCATCTAGGCCTAATGCTTGTTCCATCCATTAAGTTTCGTCCCAATCCCTCTGCTTTTAGAGTTTCTTGAGTTCCCCCCCCCTCCCCATCCCCACAGGTATCGGACCCGAACCGGACGTGACACTGAACGTCCGAGGTGATAGCTCATCAGACAAGTTTCATTCAAATCCGATCACCCGTTCAAAAGTTATGCACGCCACTAGATTCCGGACACCCCATACACCCACTCCCCCCACGATCGTCGGGTCGGGGAAACGGCTGTTCTCAAGTCAATCTGTTTGGATCCCTGACATACCTGCCAAGTTTCATCGCCCTAGGACATCAGGAAGTATGCCGAACTCGCGGGATCGCTAGAAATCCGGACCCCCACCCCAACTCCCCCACAGTGCCCTGATCCGGTCCGGTTATGTCAATGACGTGTCTAGGACTTGTGCTTGTTTTTCCCACCAAGTTTCATCCCGATCCCTCCACTCTAAGCGTTTCTCAAAATTTCCGGCTCCCTCCTCCAACTCCCCCCAGTGTCATCGGATCCGGCCCGGATTTAAAGTGAGATGTCTGAGACACGAGGTCATCCTAAATATCAACTTTCATCAAGATCCGATCACCCGTTCGCAAGCTAAAAATACCTCAAATTTTGGCTTCACCCTCCCTCCCCTCCCCCCCCCCCCCCCAGATGGTCGAATCGGGGAATTGACGATTTCCTATTTGATCTGGTCAGGTCCCAGACATGCCTGTCAATTTCCATCATCCCAGCACATCAGGAAGCGCGGAACTCGCGGGATCACTACAAATTCGGACTTCTCCCCCCCCCCAACTCCCCCAAAGTGAGCGGATCCGTTCCGGTTATATCAGTCACGTATCTAGGACTTTTGCTTGTACTTTCCACCAAGTTTCATCCGGATCCCTCCACTCTTAAGTGTTTTCCAAGATTTCCGGTTTCCCCCTCCAACTCCCCCCAATTTCACCGGATCCGGTCTGGATTTAAAATGGAGGGTCTGAGACACGAAGTCCTTCCACATATCAAGTTTCATTAAGATCCGATCACCCGTTCGTAAGCTAAAAATATCTCATTTTTCCTATTTTTTCCGGATTCCCCCTCCCTCCACTCCCCTCCAGATGGTCGGATCGGGGAATCGACCATTTCTAATTTAATCTGGTCCAGTTCCTGATATGCCTGCCAAGTTTCATCGTCCTAGCTTATCTGGAAGGGCCCGAACTAGCAAAACCGGGACCGACAGACCGACTGACGGACAGAAATTACAATCGCTGTATGGCACTTGAGTAAGCTCAAGTGCCATAAAAAATAAACATTACAAAAAAGAATGAAAAGTGACGAATCGGGTCTAAAAAATCTTCTTCTTACATTTGAAATCTTTTCGTCTCAGAATACCAAAAATTCCGGAAAGGTTGCAGCAAGGTCGTATCCCCTCCCCCCCCCCCCCCCGAAACATCCAAAAACACACATTTTATAGGCTTTTCCCTCTGATCTGTGTCTTGTTTGTACTTTTTTGTGCGACCCGCAGGAACCCCCCCCCCCCCCCCCCGAAATAAATTCCCGGATACGGTCCTGGATTGCAGACAGATAGTGCCATTTGTTATTTTACTTTGTCTTTTAGTGCTGTGATACAATGGCGCTTCGTGTCTCGGATTCAGAAGCAAATGAACGCTTTCCTGGAGGGATTCAGTGAAATTATTCCGTTGGACAAACTGAAGGTCTTCGACGAAAATGAAATCGAACTTCTTCTCTGCGGTATTGGACAGATCGACGTAAACGACTGGAAGCAGAATACCGCATATAAGGGAGAGTACCATGCTAACCATATTGTGATACAGTGGTTCTGGAGGGTAAGGAAAACCGTTTTATTTCTTCCGCTTTTGAAGGTCTGGTTTAAATACTTAAGGCGTTTTTTCGCCGTTCCCCGAGGACTCCTCGGGGAATTGAAGGAAACGACGAGAATAGAAGGAGTCACTCCACGCGGACTCTGCGTACGAAAAGAACGAGAATAGAAGGAGTCACTCCACGCGGACTCTGCGTACGAAAAGAACGAGAACACGGGGAATGCTTTCAAAATGGATTTGTTGTAAAAAAAATATGCAGTTAACGAAATTAACTTATTTTTGGTTTTATTCATTCTGATTCTTTTTAATTAGTTTTAGGTTACACCAACACCAGCAAAAATTGATTCCCCTCTGAATCTGAAAGGGAGTCCTTTTTGATGATGGTGATGATAATTGGAGCATTCCCCCTCCGTACGGGAGCGAGTCCCGGGGACAAAAAAGAATCGCGAGGACTGCTCAAGTGGAGTCCTCGGGGAACGGCAAGAATACGCCTTTAGAGCGAGTTCCACCCCAACAATAGTAACTACACTGTCTGAAGTGTCATAACAGACAGCAAAAGGATGCGCGGTTTCAACAGACATTGTGTATAGAACACGTCGGATGTTGGCTGTTTTCTTCAAAAATGTAATTTGAAGGAAAGGAGATATTAACGAAGGAAAAAAAAAAAAATCAACGTTTAAAGGACAACTGAATGAAGAGTACCAAGTATCATCTTTATCTGTATGACTTCCTTTAAAGTTCAATGGGCACATCAAACTACCCCAATCCCACTCTGTAACAACCTAGGAACAATGCTTACCCCCTAGATCAGCAGCTTTTTCAACAGTTTCCTCTCTGTGATATTTCAAAGTGTAATTTTTTGGGCCAGTACATGCTCAGTTTACTAGCTTGGACAAAGATAAGAGTGATGTTTCTTATAATACTTAGTATATCTTTATTTTAAGCATAAATCAGCTTGTATAATTCAGATCTGTATAGGTTATTTGTTCTTGAATGATTTTTGTAGCTATGTTATTTTTTATAAGCTTATTGCATATTCTGGTACATTTTATTAAGCAAGTTAACCAAGCTTCACAACACTATTCCACAAAGAAAATCTTTTAATAGGCGCTTTAAGCCATGGAACTTCTGATGAAACACTAGAACAATCAGGTAAACTGCATCTGCGGCTTGACTTTGGTGACATCTCAAATATATCCTTTTCTATCAAGCATTGCTGGGAGTTTTTGAATTTCCTGCCACGATATCCCAGCTCCTAAGATTTGGATCGACGAAATGCCAGAGAGGTAAAGACAAGGGAAAACAAGAAAACGGCCGATTTTCGTAGCGCCTTCTAAAGGAAGTCGGAAATGTTTATTTGTGAAGCATTTAATAGAAAGTAAAGCATTAGGAGTGTCCAATGTGCTCTAACATTGCCTGCAGAAAACCCAATCTAAATACGAAATAGTGTTTCCAAGCTATGATTTTAGCTCCATTTTGCATCTGTAACAGATTTTGCAACAGATGTCTCCAATCAGCCCTTCTTCTGGAATATTTTTTAACCAATTAAGCCCAAACATATATCTGCAAGAAATTCTAATACGGTCCGGCCAGCGCTGTACAAGATTTGTTGAATTGCGCTTTGTCTTGGAGTCTGCATGTGCAAACCTCTAAAAACGAACTTCCCTATTTTGAAAACATCACGATCCAGAGAAGAATGCTCTCCGTGGCCATGTCTGGAAATGCATGGTCCATGGTGTGTTCAAGTATGGTTTCATTGTTTAGATGTCCTTTAAAGATGTGATGAAAATGGTAAAAGGAGAAATAAGGGTAAAAGAGGAAATAACGAAGAATATTAAAAAATTAAACGTAGAGATAGAAGGAAATTGTAGGTGACGGTAACTATATAGGTCGATCATTGAAAAAAAAAAAAAATTAGATATTAGGGCCGTTCGCGTCACGGAAGGAAGTAGAAGCGTGTCACCTGGCCAAATTATATTGGACAGGAAGGACGGAAAAGATACTACGCGGCAAAAAAAAAATAAAGCAAAATATAAAAAATATTAAATGAGCGGTTTATAAATCCACCCCTAACTGCGTTGCTGCCCATGCATCGCGCTGCCATCAGGAAGAGCCGAAAAATTGCCAAAATCATCTGCTGAATTTTCCGGCATCACGAGGACAAACAAAAAAGTCAGTAGATGCTTTTTCGGCTCTTCCTGGCAATGCATAGCACTCGACGTACAACGTTTTCCAACACAACTGATACCATCACAAGTATTGGATGATACGCATTATCTGTTGAAACTGCGCATCCCGATGAAAAAGTTATCTAAGAATAGTAGTATGAAGTTGTACGAAAAAGTAGCATGGGGTACTAACTGATGCTACTACATGTTTCTGCTTCAAGACTACCATGTTACTGCATTCTACTATTAACAAGACTGGATGCTCCTAGAGCAAGACAGGATGCTACTGGATACTACTACTTAATGTTGGCCCAGTCTGGGACACTTTAAATGATAGTACTCTTTACTATTACATATCAGTAGATGCAATTTTTTCATAGAACTATCATACAACTACGCAGGCTACACATTTTTAATCGGGATCTTTCTGTTATCTTTTATGAAACTTCTGAAAGTGTATTAGTTACTATTTTCGCCCGAACCTCGTAAAAAGTTACTACGCTGACCGTTCCAACCTTCTCGAAATAGTGACTGCTAGTAACTATTTGCTTACCATTCTCGGTAGCGTAGTAAGCGTGTAACTACGAATCTCTGTAATGTGATTGGCCGGATTAGCCCGTGGCATGACATTTTTATTATTATTATTATTTATTTGAATCCTTCAAAACTAAAGAGTAATGTATAAAAAGAAACAACTGATCGTTAAAAGCATATTAGCCTACTAAATATACAATAAAAACAAGGGAAAAGTTACTAGAAGTTTGTTGAAAATAGAAAAACTTGTTCCCGACTTGACTCCAAGAAGCCAAAATTCGAGATGTCATGCGTAGCAAGTAGGGTGGAACACGCTCTTTGTAGCATCATCTGCGTGTCCCTTAAAGCACAAGTAGTTGTAATTACAGTTTCAGTTCCATTGTTCAGGTTTTTTACGATTATTAGCTCCTCTTGTAGAAAACTGGAAACTTGGAACCTAAGAATTTTTCTTTGAAACTGAAAAAAAAGAACCTAATTCTGTGGGCGCAAGGACTTCACAGTTTTTGTGGCCAAATGCCACAGGTTAACCGGTAAAGGACCGTCGTACCTACAACTATAATCTACTCTGCATTTCAGACTGTAGATTCTCAAATCTATAGTGTAGGTACGACGGTCCTTTAAAACTTAAATAACATATAAAATTTAACTAAGTAGCGAGTAGACAAAATTACCGAATTAGTCTTCTCTTCCTGGTTTTTGAGCTGAAGATGGCTCTCCCGTCTCGTTTTTTTTTAATCTTTTGATAGCCAACGAATCACGACCCCCTAATCTTTACCTCGTTCCACTTGCTTTTCTTTGTAGAAAGGGAGCCAGGGTTTTACATATTTAAACTTTGCTTAACTTCAGGTCGTCCTCTCGTTTAACGGCGAGCAACGTGCCCGCCTCCTCCAGTTCGTCACAGGGACTTCGCGCGTGCCCATGAACGGGTTCAAGGAACTCTACGGCAGCAACGGACCACAGCCATTCACGATTGAAAAGTGGGGGGAAAAGGTGAACTTTCCCCGGGCCCACACGTGCTTTAACCGAATTGATCTCCCACATTATGAGAACTATGAGGACTTGAGAGATAAGATTTTGATAGCGCTAGAAGGAGCGGAGGGTTTCGCTGGTGTTGATTAAGTAAGTAAGTAAGGAATGGTGCGAGTGGTTTAAGTTCCGAGTGTCCCGATGAAAAATTATCTCAGAACAGTAGTATGAAGTTGTACGAAAAAGTAGCATGCAGTACCAACTGAGGCTACTACATGCTACTATAGCAAGACTGGATGCTACTGGAGCAAGGCGGGATGCTATTGAGTATTACTACTTAAGATTAGCCCAGTGTGAGGCACATTACATTAAAGTATTCTGGACTACTGCATATCAGTACATGCAACTTTTTCGTACAAGTACACAGGCTACAAATTTTTCGTCGGGGTATTTAAGCTCGAGGTGTCCCTGGAAGACGATGCGCTCGAAGCTTGGTTCGCGCCAGAGGCGTTGTCCGCTTGAAATTTCGTGGAAAGCTCCCTCTCTCCGCCACTATCAAAAGATTGGAGATTTGACACAAGGATGCGCCAGTTTCAGCAGACGACACTTTGGATGTTATCCACAAGTATTACAGAATGTGTCCGTTATGACCTTTCAAGTGTTTGCTCTTTAATTTGCGATTTTCGGAAATAGGCTTTAACCAAAACCTATTGGGGAACTATTTGCTCATACGTTTGGGCCCCATGTCCTGCAGCAAGGCACAGTATCCAGTAAGCCACAAACCCCTGATTTTTGGATACCCTATGCCAGACGCTGGGTATATCTAATGTTTAGTACAGCCTATGCATAACGCTGGATAGCTCTTGGTACCCCTACCCTGACCTACCCCACTATCGATGAGTTCTGATTGGTTGATTTCTGAGCTTCACTCAAATCATCAACATTTTATTGGGTTCAAGTATCCAGCATTTGGCCATAGTCTATCCAGCGTTAGGCACAGGGTCTACCATAGTCTGGACATACCCAGTGTTTGGCATGGGCTTTCCCAAAATCAGGGGTTTGTGGTAGACTGACAGTATCCCCGTAAAAATCTATTGAATTGAAAGTCTGTAATGGAAATTTGCCGTTCAAACATATTTGTATGGTGTGCCCATGTTACAGGACATGGTGTCCCAACGTAGGATCAGCGGTGCACATACGTTAGAGCAGTGGTTCCCAACCGGTATGGTACCCAAAGGGGTTCGAGAGACCCCGCAAGGGGTACGCGAATGTCCCAAAACCAGGTTAGTCTATAGCTTTATTAACTCGCTTCA
The DNA here is from genome assembly GCA_023053575.1 of Branchinecta lynchi. Taxonomy (NCBI): domain Eukaryota; kingdom Metazoa; phylum Arthropoda; class Branchiopoda; order Anostraca; family Branchinectidae; genus Branchinecta; species Branchinecta lynchi. The sequence goes on from JAKZAP010000020.1 coordinate 20,361,365, forward strand.
GTCGTTTTTGAGTCCCCTAACTCAGTTTCAGTATTGCCCTCAAAATCATACCCACCGTACGCATTTTCAGATTTACATGCCTTATAATGATTACAGTAAATATCGTCATTTTGACGTTCTAATCGTAGTAACATATAGTAAAAAACAATTCGACAAAATAGGGGTACGGGACCTTTTTGCATCTTAATTAAGGGTACACGGTGCGGAAAAGGCTGGGAACCACTGCGTTAGAGCACCATGACCGAAAAATTGAAGACTTGAGAATGCCTAGAATATACCGGAATTGCCAAGTATTCCTTTATTCCAATCTGACTGCGAATTGTAGTTTGACAGCGCCAAACGGATAAATCAGCTAAGATATATTCTAGCTAAATATTCTTTGAGCCCAAGTTGACTTTGAAACATATATTCAAACAATGATTACAACGGATACATCAGCTACGATTCTTCACCAGGGATATTTCGGCCCTTCTTGGCAAGGGTCCTCGTCGGGCTGTCAATCTTCTGGGTCAACGTCGGGGAAGGCAACAAACCTGTAATCAAATCTGAAATAAATTGACAGCCTGACGAGGACCCTTGCCAAGAAGGGCCGAAATATCGCTGATGCAGAATCGTAGCTGACGTATCCGTTGTAAACATTGTTTGAGTATATATTCTAGCAATATTTCGGCCCGTCTTGTCGAGAATTCTCTTCAGGCTAAAGCAGGAAGGTGAACCTGTGATGTGATTCGTCTTAGTTAGTATTTTAGTGTTTTTAACTGTTAGGTGCAGTCAGACATTGTGAAATTCACAGAGCGAAGCAAAAATGGCCTTTAAAGGACACCTGAACAATGAAACCATACTTGAACACACCATGGAGAATGCATTTACAGACATGGCCACGGAAAGCATTCTTCTCCTGAGTGTGACGTTTTCGAAATATGGATGTTCGTTTCTGGAGGTTTGCACATGCAGACTCCAAGACAAAAAGCGCAATTCATTCAAATCTTGTACAGCGATGGCCGGATCGTATTGGAATTTGTTCTAGATATACGTTTGGGCTTAATTGGTTAAAAAATATTCCACAAGAAGGGTTGATTGGAGACATTTGTTCATTTCTAAAATTGTTCGGTACTGAAACAAGAACAGATGCAAAATGGAGCAAAAATCATAGCTTGGATTTCGTAGCTATTTCGTATTTGGATCGGTTTTCTGCAGGCAGGTGTCCTTTAAAGGACACCTGCATGAAGAGTAGCAAGTATCATCCCTATCTGTATGACTTCCGTCAACATTGCCTGTAGAAAACCCAATCCAGATACGAAATAGTGTTTCCAAGCTATGATTTTTGGTCCGTTTTGCATCTGTACTTATTTCAGTACCGAACAATTTTAGAAACGAACAAATGTCTCCAATCAACCCTTCTTCTGGAATGTGTTTTAACCAGTTAAGCTCAAACGTATATCTAGAAGAAATTCCAATACGGTCCGGCCAGCGCTGTACAAGATTTGAATGAATTGCTCTTTTTGTCTTGGAGTCTGCTTGTGCAGACCTCAAAAAACGAACATCCCTATTTTGAAAACGTCACGCTCAGGAGAAGAAGGCTCTCCGTGGCCATGTCTGGAATGCATTCTCCATGGTGTGTTCAAGTATGGTTTCTTTGTTCAGGTGTACTTTAATGGTTTGAAATTTAAGTGCAGAGTCTACACCGCAGCTCCCAATTTTTCTTTACAAAGAAGAATTTGCGCTTACTTGGTAGGTAAGCTTTCAAAATAAAACACGGAAGCGGCAGCTAGTTTGTAGTTAAACACGGATCAAACTGTGTGGTGGAAGACAATGCGTAACCTTATGGTCAATCTTTTTGGATTTTTCTCAGAGAAATGCGACTGGGTTTGCTTGTTCAATGACCAGTCCGATTATATGTTCTGTAACCTACCAAAAAAAAAAAAGAATCTTGCCATCTTCTTTCAAATGATAAGTCCAGGACGGACATTCTTTCCTTCTGGTATCATAAGTAAAGTTTAGTTTACTTATGAAGAAATATCCGCTTACGGTCAACGTGGCTCCAATCTTGACTGTATTTTCTTTCCTTTTTTTCTTTTTTTTTTACTGAAATATACTACAGAAATAGTACTGTGATAACTTTAAAGCTAGTCTAAGAGCTAAGTATGCATTCCCGTCGAACTCGCACCAAATTTTTTAAATTCAGGAACCAAACCACTTTTTATCCATTCCCCGTATTTTTTTTCTTGATTTAATCTTTTCCAAACCTATATTCAACCGAAAAATACCAATCAACAAATATTATTGTCTGAGAAACTTTTTTTTTTAGAAGAGGACGCGTGTTTTTGTGTTTTTTTTTGCAGAAATAGGTTAATGCAGAAAGGAAATGGGAGATGGTGGAATCAGTCTGCGATAATCTGTTTCTGTTTGCCAGGAGTGGTAAAATTTATTTGTATTATAGTTGGAATATATATTAAATAGAGTGTAGTTTAAAAAGCCTCGGGTGCGTTATTGCAATCGTTCGTTCTTTCATTATAGTCAGAGATGTAGTGTTATGTTCTTTTCATGATCGTGACTGTTTGTTTTTTTTGTTATATTTACGGTTTGTCATTTCGGGTGTGTGTAAATTTTTAAAATCGTCAAGAGTTATCTGTTATTTTTCGAGCTCTTGTCGAGATCGTTGACTCTCCATTTTTAGATTGATAGTGGAGGAAGACGGGTCTCGGGAGGTCTAGGTTTCATAATGCATCGGAGAGTTGTTTCGTTTTTTGGTTGCAGCAGGTAGCCATAACGTTTGTTTTCACTATTTGCTGGTTCTTGGGAATGACGCTAGCTCGAAACCTTGATTGGTCTCTAAGTTCGATAACGTTTGGTGTGATGAATGTGATGATTGACATTTACGGATCTAAAACATTGGAAACCGGGGGAGCGATACACTGAGTTCTTATGGTTCCTGAATACAATCTAACATTGGTAAATACTTTAATGGAAAGTATGAAATGATGTGCGAAATGTAGCGTATGAAATAATTAATACTTGTATCCCCAACAGCAAGCCACTTAATATTGGTCACTGATCTTGTTGGTAACTTTCAGTCAGCTGACTGACATTTCAACTTAACCAACAACGCTAGACAAAGTAAAGGTCTTACCTATAATATTAACGCAACCTTCTTCCATAATCACTCCATTATTTCTAAACCCGGAGGTCCCAATTTCGTACGGTACATTGTAACCCCTCTAGCAAAACCACGCTGGTTTTCTCACTTGCCGTGTTTTGCCACCTTCGATGTGTATCACGCCTTCGCCGGTTGTCCGCGAGGAGTTTTTCCATCAGAAAAAATGGTTATGTAAATTTCGTCTCGGAACGGGTCTCGGAAAAGGCTTAAAGCAGCCAAAACCGTGGCTTATTTGTTGAAAGCACAGCCTAAAGTATTTAAATTTTTTTAAATACTGTAAGTTGAATAGTAAATAGTGCGAGGGGTTCTCTAAGGAAATTGGTTGGTAGGTAGGTTTTTATTTTTCACCAAAACTTTGAAAATTAAATACGATAACATTACTAATATCTATTGCAGCAAAAAGAAAGTCTTAAGGACTTGTGCTGCAATTTATTAATACTACTTGTATCTAATAATACAAGAGGAAGAAAATCGTTTATTTTTTTTTCATACCCGGGTGTAGCGATTTGGACACATTGCTTTCCAGTGCCTTTACGGTTTCTTGACTTTCTCTGGTGCCTTGAGATCCTCGGTTTTTTTCTAGCTAGCCCCCCCCCCCCAAGAATTTGTGTCTGGCTGAGAAGCAGTGTCGTCTTCTGCCGTCTGAACCTTTTCGTTAAACAAAAATAGTAGCTATTCAATCAATCAGTTAATTTTCCAAATAGGTTACTAGATGAGGAATAAAATATTTACGAAATACGCAGACAGATTAACAAATACAATTACAAGATATGACCAGAAATAAATGATGAAGCTATTTAAAAATTGAATTTAGTGTACACAGAAGAAATTGAATTTAGTGAACACAGTGTCCCGAGAAATTAACAGAGGCGAAAGCCTTTTTTACTGCAGTTATATTATTATTATTATTATTATATATTATTATTATTTAAAAATTGGGCAGAAGAATTAGCAGGATGTTGTTTGCGTAATGACGATCCAGTGCTAGCGTGTATAATACAAGCTATTTAGGAATTAAAGTACATTATTTTATGGAGAAAAATGATTGCCAGTGTTCCTCCCTATTAGCTGCGTTCTTTGCCGCGGGAGTTTTCACCGGTGGTCTCCGGTTTTTGTTATAAGCCGTTTCTGCATCCACCGGTGACTACTCACCAGTCTTATAACGCGTTTTTGAACTAACCTATGTCCGGTTTTACCTCACTGGTGCGTACTAACCAGAACCTGCTCGGGAGCCCGGCTTCAGCGAGGAGTTAGCAAGTTTTCATCAACTCACAGGTGAACCAAAAAACGCGTTATAAGTGAAGAACGGGACACTGGTGACAAAACACTAAAGACAGCCTGGAGTGCAACGAACGCAGCAATTGGCGCTTCTAACAACCATTTCATTCAAAAACAGGCGAAGTCCGTTGGAGCTTCGGCCGCAGTCAGTTATTACGCCCATCCCCCCCCCCCTCCTCCCAATGCTTTCGGCCAGTCGCTAAAAAATGACCGAGTAGATTTTTCGTCAAAACAGTTGTTTTTTCATGAAAACAGTCATTTGTTTCTGAAAATTGGTCGATTTTTGTTAAAGTAGTCGTTTTTTCTGAAAATCGGTGGATTTTTATGAAAATCAGTCGATCTTTTTCAAAAATGTCATTTTTGTTGTTGAAAACAGTCGTTTTTTTCTGCAGAAAAAGTCGGTAAAAATTACCAGCCAGTTGATAAATGCCTCCCCCCCCCCCCAACATTTTGGCTAGTAACGCCTCTGGAGGTAGCTACACTGAAAACAAAAATCTTGCAGTATTTGCTACTCGGATTAATTTTCTCTCTATTGGGATAAGGTTATCTCTAATTCGGATTGTCTTATCCCAGTAGAGATAAGGTTAATCACACTAGCAAATACTGCAATTAACTTTAATCCTTACTCGGATAAACTTTGTACAGTGTAAGAGCCAGACTGAATGAGATCCTTGTAGGGCACACTAGCCTTTTTCGCTTCGTATTTGCACCATGCAAAAAGTTTTCCCGCGGTACAGTTTTGGGCCAAACACTACTTAGTGTTTGTCGCCAAAACAAGATTAGTGTCACATAGTGTCGCCAAAAGTTGAAGCTCCCGGAAATGCAGTTCTTTCTGTTTTTGGCGGTCATTTCAAATAATGTGAACATAAAATCAATATTCCTCAAGCCCAAGCTGACTGCGAATTGCATTTGACAGTGCAGAACGGATACGTCAGACGAATTTTATTAGAGCTATATTTCGGCCCTTCTTGGAAAGGGTCCTCATCAGGCTCAAGCTAAAAAATGAACTTGTGGAAAAACAACGAAAGATTCTAGCTCATGAAACTAAAGGATCAGTAAATATCGTCAAATTTGTATCGTGTCCCCAAATTTGACTTCAGATTGTAACACTAGGATCGTCACTTTGTTTTTGGTATAAATGACGTTAAAAGTGTTCAGCTCAGTCTGAGAGTAAATATCAGCCTGTAGTGTATGTATGTTTGTTTCGTTTTAGAAAGCGAATTCGCGGATGAGCGGTTGTGTTTTATTTTTAGAACGAAACTGTTCCTGTGGTTAATTATTGAATGAATACAAGTTTCTGTTTGTGTTATCGCACACTCGAATGTTGTTTCTTCCTACTTGAGCGATTTAGCTGAGCCGAACTATTCGAGGCCCGCGGGGGATGCTCACTTCTGTTGCAAGGTGTACATGGTCCTTCATTCTGTGCCAGCCGTTTCGCCGATTCTGTCCGCATTTCATGGTTAATAAGGTATGCTGAATGAGGGTTTGAGGTTCTTTAGCTCAGGGGGCGCCACCAAAAGCTAAAGCGGGCGCTCGCAGAGCGCCTGAACACAAAAGTCCATCTAAAACGGGCGCTCGCAGAGCGCCCAATCTTTTGTACCCACATTTCCAAATTAGGCGACTTAACGTGTTTATTGGTTCCCATTCTTTATCAAATTTGGTAATTAATCCAACTTTTGTTCAGTACGAGTGGAGTTCACCGCATTCGGTACCTCCCTATGTAAATTCGGTGATTTAACGTATTTATTTGGTCACATTGACTTTTCTCAAGCCCCTGTCTGTTCTATCGCATTCCGTCAGTCAATTTCATTGTTCAGTCATTTATCAAATTCATTTGGTTCTGGTTCCTGACCGAATTCGACAATTCATCCAACTTTTGTTCAGTCCGAGTCGATTTCACCTCATTCGGTACATCTCTACTTAATTCAGTGATTAAGCAATTAAATGTGTTTATTTGTTCCCATTCTTTATCGAATTTGGTAATCAATCCAACTTTTGTTCAGTACGAGTCGAGTTCACCGCATTCGGTACCTCCCTATGTAAATTCGGTGATTGAACGTATTTATTTGGTCACACTGACTTTTCTCAAGTCCCTATCTGTTCTATCGCATTCGGTCAGCCAATTTCAGAATTCGGTCATTTATCAAATTCGTTTGGTTCTGGTTTGTAACCGAATTCGACAATTCATCCAACTTTTGTTCAGTCCGAGTCGATTTCACCGCATAACGTAAATTCGGTGATTTAATGCATTTATTTTGTCTGTTTTGTTTGTGAATTCGGCTGTTCACCGGACTTTTCCCAAGTCCGTATCTGTTCTATCGCATTGGGTCAATCCATTTCATAATTCGGTGATTAATCAGATTCCTTTGGTTCTAGTTCGTTACCGAAATCGGTAATTCACCTGATTTTTGTTTGGTCCGCATCTGTTACCAGACTTGCCACATTCGGTTGCTTTAGGTGGTTCTACCAAGAGTCTTATTCCATTCCAAAATTCGGTCGTTATACCGCTCCCGATCTGCTACTTATTTTTTTAGTTAATTTTTCGGTAGTACGAAATCATTATTTGGTTCACCCAGGTTACTGTGCTTGATAATTTAAGTGGCATGAATTTAGCTCTTGTTCTTTACCTTTTAACGGTAGTTTCAACTGGTTTCCATTCATTACTTAAATTATACTTCTAATGATTGTCGAACTTCAGGAATAAGCACGTTTCCTGACGTGAAAACTAGCCTATTTTTGTTTGCTGTAAATTCAGAATAAATGTACTTTACATCTACTTTACTCTGGATGGACCCTTTTTTCGCCAGGCAGCTCTGTGGTGCCTTGGGATCGCAAAAAGGCACTTTGATCATGAGTGTTTCCAAAATTTTCGCCTTTGGCACGTTTAGCAGTCTTCACTATTTAGAAGAATGGTACGTCATTTAGTTGGCGTTTGACGCTTGTAATTTTGGGGTGCTTGAACCACGTTAATAGCTAGAATTTGCCAGAAAAAAGGCGGATTCAAAAAATTTTCCATTCCAATTTTCCGGATATACCCCATTTTTCCTGGGTACAGCCGTTTAGGACGTTGTCGCTTGGCAGCAACTGCGTTTTTTGTCGGCACATTTTCAAGTCCTGTTGGCAAAACCGGACGTCCCCCAAAGGTAAAAGCCTAGTGACAGCGTATCCCTGAAGAAAAAAACAAGTGGAAGAGCGTGAAAACACGCCAAATTTTCTCTTTAACTTACTATGCAAATTTTTACATTATACCTTGTTGAAGGCAACTCGCTGTGTTTTAGAAACAAATTATAGATTCGGTCAATATCCGATACCGATTCGGTCAATTTTTACCAGATTCGCCCCCCAATGAAGACAGGCTCGGGACGCCCGTGTTAAGGCGTCGATTGTTCTGGGTTCTCGAGCGTCTGGAATTGCATTCTCAGTCGCATGTTTGGAGAGGCAGGCTATTTCTAGTCGTTCAGATACGTAGAGGTTTTTTAATCATATTTTGTCAGAATGAGAAGTATGACTGTTAGATTTAAACTTCCATGACCGACAGAAGTAGTGTCTGTAGTAGGCTATCTGTAATGTCTCACGTTTTTCTGGTATCGTCGTGAACAAAGACAGACGGGCAGATCCTGCTAAGTGGCCTTTATCTTCATTTGATATCCGAAAAGGCGGTCTGACCATATAGGATTCCACAGAATTTGCCTGCGGCGCCTTTCATAGTAGGCTCTATTTACTGGAAAGTCGCGTCATTTCATTTGGGTTTTAGGCTTGAGATTTCGGGGCTTGGCCCGCATTAAAGCTATATAGACATTGTTGCCGGATAGTAGTGTTTTGCCCCAAAAAAGTCATGGCCTACTTCAAAAATTTCGCCTGCGGCGCTCATTTTCGTTCTGTCTGATATATAGATTTGCGGATATAGTGCTGTGTTTCTTTGCTATTGTTTCTAACTGGTATGACTCTTGGGCCTTCCAGACATCCGCCAGTCGTATATTAAAAAAAAACACCTCCCAAGCCCAAGCCCTTCAAACCGCTTCTGAGCTCGGAGATACAACTAGACTTCTAATCTCCAGTCTTCAACGCTAGCAGTTATCATGAGTTTTATTATCACATATGAGACGAAAAGTTTGCCCCCCCCCCCGCCCAAACGTCTTGAGAAAGTACTTTCGTGGGCGAAGCCCGTCTAAAGTTCACTTGTTGTTCACAGACGAAATACAATTTTGCATGCTTTTTGTCGGGCGTCGGTCGACGCCAACTGTAAACATATGTTGGAGAAAACTCAGAAGAAATCGAATTGTCTGTGCTTTAAAGTTGGGCCTCGTTATTCTCTTTGGCTGCATCGCTGCAGTTGCAGTTGCGCTAGCAGACAAGACAAGACACTGAACAGATTTGCAGAGCCGTCGTAGATCAGATTGTTTGCGTTATTTGATTCTTTCTGGTTGTTTCTGAGCTGCTACTGCCATCTGTCAGTTGCCTTTTATACTGCTAAGTCGATAATAGAATTCGCTAGTGCTGTTAGTTTTGTTTTATCTTGCCTTGCAGTTGCAGCCAGTGTTGCCACTTGTCGCACGATAGTTTGAATTGTCACTATATTTTGTTTTTGTCACTCTTGTACAGCCTACGTAGGACATAAAAATCCCTCTATTTCAGAAAATGACCAAATGTGTCATTTTTGCAACAGGGATTCTGACCAGAAGTGACTATTTCAAGTTTTTTACATGAAAGTAAAATTAAGATGTGTCATTTTTACACAGACGATTACGACGATTACTGCGGCCCGCCGGTAAAGTTCTGACGCCGTATCTTTTAAGGTGATATGTATGAGATTAGGTTTCCATTAAGCTTTATCTTCCCTGGACTCAACGTTGTTGTTCGGTTTTTGCTCATCAGCAAGTGCACTAACAGAAAATGTGGCGGCAGTGCAAGAATGACAATTTCTACCAGAAATTCTATGTTCGCTCCAAACCGTGTAAACAAAGTGCCAAATAGCGTTTGTGCCGCCTGTGGGTTTTTCACTCTGTCCAGCTTTTACTAGTTCAAACAGTTCCGGACAAGCTAGAGGCGTATTCTCGCCGTTCCCCGAGGACTCTTCGGGGAATCAAGGGGAACGGCGAGATTAGAAGGAGTCACCACGCGTACGGGAAACAACGAGAACACGGGGAATGCTTCCAAGATTGATTTTTTTCGAAAAATATGCAGTTAACGAAATTAGTCTGGATCCACACTATTTTTGGTTTTGTTTATTCTGATTGTTTTTAATTAATTTTACATTGCACCAAGACCAGCAAAACTTGATTCGCCTCCGAATCTGAACGGGAGTCATTTTGATGATGGTGATGATAATTGGAGCATTCCCCGTCCTGGGGACTCACGAGAATACGGGGATTGAGTCCCTGGGACAAAGAAAAACGCAAGGACTCCTCAAAAGGAGTACTCGGGGAATGGCGAGAATACGCCTTATGTCCAGTTTTGCTAGTCCTAGGATTTCTTTATAAGCTAAGACTATGAAGGACTATAAAGGAACAGACTGAAATACGGTCATGGGTCCTAGACAGCCAAGATTTGAATCTAGGACCTTCGGCTTTCAAGGCCACTGCTCTACCACTGAGGTACAGAGGGGCTTTTGAACTTAGTTCGCAAACCACTACCATGGGCACGAATAAGCAGAGGAGCAGCTATCCCGCCGAAAACAAGTCTATCTAAGCACTTTACATACCCATGCCACGGGATTAGATAACAGATGGAATTTGACACGAGGACTTGTCCTGTGACAAGTAAACCAGCTGATTTGTCTCGGTAAAGTCACTTGAGTAGTATTCCTTCTACATAGTATCTGGTCTCATCCCGTCCAGACCTCAGGCGTATTCTCGCCATTCCCCGAGGATTCCTCGGGGAATCGAAGGAAACGGCGAGAATAGAGGGAGCCACTCCACGCCGACTCCGCCTAGGAAAACAACGAGAACGCGGAGAATGCTTCTAAAATGGATTTTGTCAAAAAAAAAAATGCAGTTGACGAAACTGTCTGGATCCACTTTTTCTTTGGTTTTGTTTATCCTGATTCTTTTTAATTAATTTTACATTGCACCAACACCAGCAGAAACTGATTCCCCTTTGAATCTGAAAGTGAGTCCTCTTTGATGATGGTGATGATAATCGGAGCATTCCCTGTCCGTGGGGACTCGCCAAAATACGGGGAGTGAGTCACCGGGACAAACAAAAACGCGGGGACTCCTCAAGTGGAGTCCTCGGGGAACGGCGAGAATACGCCTCTCAAATGTCACATCCGGGTCCATGTCATGTGTCCATATCTCCTCAATCCCCACCGTGTCCACATGCGATTTGGACACGTAAATATTATCTCTATGGAATTTGCTCGTATCATCGACGGGGTGATAAAAAGGGTCATTCGACTGGAAGCCCTACCGAATTTCGTACCCGTTACCTTTGCACAACCAAAGTTTAATCCCAGTCCCACTATCTAAGGCCGTATCCAGGGGGGGGGGGTTAACCCCCTAACCAAAAATACTCATTTTTATAGACTTTTCCCTCTGATCTTTGTCTTTTTTGTGCGACCCGCAGGCAAAACAAAAACCCGAAAGGGACCCCCCGAGAAAACACGGTTTCGCTGAGCATTTAGAAACATGTCAAGTGTCATCGTCTTTAGCTTACGGAGAATGGATGTAACCTAAAGTGAGACAAATGGATCACCATTACGATCGCTATATGGCACTTGAACCGAAAACTGCAAGTACCATAATAACGCTGACGATTTGTGGTACAAACATTGCAAAAATTTGTTGGAAAATTGAAAAATAACCCCAAAAATGCTAAAATTAGACCAAACGCCGATAATTCGGCCGCGCGCCACCGCCGACGAATTTAGATTCGGCGCGGCTTCGGGGACTAAGCAAAAGTGTCCATTTGATGCAAATAAATTTCACTCCCAATTCACTCTCTGTTTTGGGCCAAAAGTCATTCTCTAAATATTTTTGACGTGGCAACACTGATTGCAGCTTGAAGACGCAGCGCAGTTCAGTTCAGCTTTTTCTTACAATTTTACCAGTTTCCAGTTCCTAACCAATTGTATAGGACTTGGCATATAAGAAAATATCAGCTCTTTAGTATTGGATCGTTATTATTCTTAGGTAATAATAGCCTTCATTTGTTAAAGTTCATCAGGTCAAGTCCAAGACACTAGGTCTTGATGTGGTACGCGAGACCTGCGCGAGACCCTTTCAAGGGGTACGCAAAGGAACCAAGATTGATTTAATCTGTAGCTTCAAAATCCATCACTCATTTTTGATTGCCGAAAGCCTAACATTACCAGCAGAGGCATCACCAGCCAAAATGTATCTTAAGGGACAAGGTATTTTTACTGACCAACAGGTTAATTTTTACAGACTGTTTTTCTTTTAAGTAACTACTTTTATAAAAAATTTGCGGTGCTTCGCGCCGACTCTTTTCTTTTTAATCGTCTGGCCGACTGGGGGGATGAGTGTTGTCAATCCGTGTGTGACACCTCTGGTTACAAGCCTTAGTGAGAGTCAGTGAAATAATGTTGATTCAAAAACAGCTAGCCTACTGCAGTAAAATCTGTTTCTGTGTCAAACAATATTGAGAGTGTTCTATCCTACTTACCGTAGTTACTACTCATGACGTCACAAATTCTGGCTTTTTGCTGTCAAGGCTGGAAGACTTTTCTATTTTCCAGCAGAATATCATGCCACGGGCGAATCCGACCAATCAGGTTGCAGAGATGCATAGTTACTATGCTTACTACGCTACCGAGGTAAGCAAATAGTTACTATTAGTTACTATTTCGAGAAGGTTGGAACAGTCAGCGTAGTAACTTTTCGTGAGGTTGGAACGGAAATAGTACCTAACTAATAGTTACTATTTGTGGAAGGGTGGAACACGCTCATTGTTTCAAGAATATTGTTATTCAGGTTGCGAATTAAGTTAACAAAAAAGTTTGTGATGCAGCTTAATGAAAGCATGGAGAACATCAAAACCAAACACGGAAACAGGCTGACTGTAAGAAATATGCTGCAAATGACGTCGAGTCGAGATTTGACTTGCCATTTATGATAATAACTATCGTCTTTTCCACATTGTGAAAAAGGGGGTACGGAAAAGGTTGGGAACCACTAAAGAACATCTAATAACTTCAAATAAAACTTTAACTTCTAAAGTTTCCGGTTTCAACCAGATTCTGGACGAATTATATGTCCAGGTAAGAATGATTGTCATATACCGACTCAGTGTCGTTTCTTCGCCCTAAGTCTGTCATCTAATCAACTTCAAATAAAACTTTGGCTTTTAGCAAATTGTCCGGTTTAGCCGGATTCCGGGCAAACTATTTGTCCAATGAGAAAATGGTTTCATCATCGTGTTCAGCATGTCTTCTTACCCCAGAACATCTAATCAACTTCAAATAAAACTTTTAATTCTAACCAACTTTCCGGTTGTTGTCGAATTCCGGATGAACTAGTTATCCGTCAAGAAGATGGTTTTCACTGTCGTGTTCTGCATGTCTTCTTACCCAATAATTGACTATCACATTAGCTGTTTAAAAATATTTTGTTTGCCCCTTAATTTGCCCCTCCCCCACCCCTAAACGTAGGGCTACTGAGCCCATCTACAAATTTGACCTTACCCTTGATCCAAAGAATCCTCACACAAAGTTTCACCGAAATATCATTCCCTTCTAGAGTTATTGTGCTGACAGATGGACCGACGGACAACTTTTGCGATGTCGTAGGTATCCTCCACTTACGTTTTGGGATCCCAAAAACTAGTCTGTCTGATCATTTGTGGGGGATGGGGTGAGTAGGAATCTGGGATCTGGTTCAGGGGCACTAGAAAGTCCTTCGATTCGGGCGGAACTTCACTAAGATGTGCTGTTTATCACCATCCTTCAATGGTGGAGAGGAGTTTCAGGGAGGTCCCGGAAATTTGTGACACGCGTAAGGACCTGATGGATGGAGTGATTGAGGTGAACTTGGAAGGTATAAAGTTGCTCAGCCCTAGATTTGGCCTAGATATGTAGTCTGAGACCCAAACTGGATATGACTTCAGTTGGGTGAGGCTGGAGCAGGGGTGCAGGACGCTTTTCGGGAGTGCTCCTATTCACGTGATACTTGATGGGTAGTAGGATCAGACGCCAGATGCTATGAATGTGCCATTTGTGTGTTCTGGTAGTGGTGGGAGGCTTGGAGTGGGGGGGGGGGTTAATTGACTGGGATAAAACTCGGGACAATACAAAGGTGATGTGACCTAGGTGGAAATTTGGAGACGGGTATTTGGCACAAACCTAAAAGACTAACAAACTAACAAGGATCCCGATTTGCTGACAAGGCTTGTTCCGATCACATGGTGTATGGGCACTACAACCAAAAAGGGCAGTTAATGGGTGCAGACAGACAAATGATCTATAAAAAAAAACATGGTTGCTGGTGTTCGCACCACTTTCACATTTGCTGATTTATCAACAAGTTGTTTGTGAGTCCAGAAAGAAAAAGGAAGTGTGTTTCCTGTTTACCAACAAGACTTTTCCCCAGTCAGTGCAAAAAAAGGATAGGAGGATCTCAATCTGTTTACAAGGCTTTCACTGTCGGCTTGCTTTTCCGAAAAGGCTTTTGTTGTCAGTACAAGAAATGGAACGAAAAAAGAGAATTCGAAATTTGTCCGGTGACAGCATCCAAAAGTCACCTGCAAACGAAATAAGGTTTTAATATGCAGACGAAGGTTTTCATATCATCTGCTTTTCCGACAAAACTTTCGCCGGTTCCAGAAACGGAACGAGAAACGGTTTTGTGGGTGCTTCCGATTTCCCTAAAAGGCTTTTTCCAATCATCGGAGAGTAGCCGGGGTTGCCACGTGTCGAACGATAGCGTGAATTGTCACTCTTTTTTGTTTTTGTCACTCTTACCCTACATAGGACATAAAAATCACTCTATTTCAGAAAATGACGAAATTTCTGACTATTAACTGACTATTTCAAGTTTTTTTCATGAAAGTAAAATTAAGGTTTGTCATTTTTACAGAGGCACTTCCGACCAAAAGTGAACATTTCATGAAAATAAGTTTCACTGCAAAATTCACTCTCTGTTTTGGGACTAAAGTCACTCTTTAAATATTTTTGATGTGGCAACGCTGAGAGCAGCAGGATCACTCAAATATGGATAGCTCGTTGGAGATTTCTGACAAAAGGACGAAGACCAAGCAAGGAAAATTGCTTGCCGTGCAGAACCGGCTTCCCATATGAAGCTTCCCTACTTACCGACAGAAATCTTGTCGCACTTGAGACAGAATCCACACCGACAGACAGCGACCATTTCCTGACAAAAAGTGTAATGATCGCACGATCGCATCGATTTCTCGAGAAAATGTTCCGTGATCGCACGACGAACAGTTCCGATTTCCCGACGGTAAGTTTCCTGATTTATCAACGAAGCCTTATCGTTACCAGAAACGAGCACTCACAAACACTGTCGATTTACAGACAAGAATTGTCGTGGTGGGGGGGGGGGGGGGGCAATTTCGCCACTGGACTTGACTGTGACACACAATGTTATTTCTGCAACAAAAACTTAGTGCCAAAATTTTGCTGCAGAAAAACGTCTGAAGTATCCTTTCATTTTGGTTTTCTGTCTTGATAGAAATGTTTTTCTGCTGAAAACAAGAGTGATGGCTGAAATTTTATCTCTGCACTGTCAGGCCTTGGTGATCCAGAGGGTGGGTTTGCAAGAAGCAAAAGCCGAAGATTGGAAACAGACTCTAAGCTACAACCCTAGACCAAGGATATTCGGGCCATCATTAACCACAAAGAACCAGTCTACTACTGTAGAAGTACCCAACCTCGAAATTGTATAACCTCGAAATTGGCTTCAGAAATAGTAGAAGAATATTTATTTACAGTTGTCACTAGGCTTTTCCTAGGTTATTAGGTTTTTCTTCTTGACAGTTGAACCTAGATAGGAATTTCTTTTTAACTTTTTGAGGCCAGTTTCAAGGCTGTGTAAAATTCAAGATTGGGTACGTCTCCGAGCATCTGGCAGGGGTGTGTACATATGTATCCGTACTCCTTGTTTACAAGATGGGTACTGGCCTAAAATATTTAGGTAATTAGAAAAAACAATATTTTATTTTGACTTGGGAAGTCTTGTATACTGGAACCCATCTGGGGAATGAGGGGTACACATAGGTATGAGTGAGCACCATGTTCACCCCTGCCAGCATAACCCAGCGTTTGCGAGCATGATTGTCGAGAAGATTGAAAAACTCCACTTGTTGTAGGCTACATCTCCTCGTGGATCCGTGATTTTTCAAGCTTGATCGATTGAACATCCTGTGATGACGATTAATGCTGAATTATGTAATATCCATTAGTTCCTTGTTTTAACTCCGATTGATTAATATAAATGTCTCGCGTAAGTCTCTTCTGAACAAATCTATATGTAATGGAGGGGAAGACACAGCTAGTCTTACACAGGGCTATCCAGTCAGTACATGTCTAGCGTAATCGCCTCATCTTAGCATAGGCAGTCCCAGGTGTTGGGCTTAACATGCTGTTAGTGTAGACTTTATCAAAGGGCTGTTTAGGGTCAGGCTAGGGTACGCAAAAGCTTGGTCATCCTGACTTTATAAAGTAGAAACTAAAATGCCTGTTTTTTTCTTGAATGATCAGTATCTTTAAATGTAAGCCTATCCCTAACGTTTGGCGTACATAAATTTGCCTTTCCATAGGCTTCTGTTTTTGCTGATTTGTTTCTTTATCATGCCGTTTTTCACTTAGATTGTCACAGCCAGAGGCGTTACGAGCCAGAATGTTTGGGGGGGGGGGCAAGGTATTTACCGACTGGCTGGTCTTTTTTTTTTGCAGGAAAAACAAGAAAAAAACGGCAGTTTTGAAAAAAAAAATCAACTGTTTTTAAGATAAAACCCACAGTTCTGATGAAAAAACGACTAATTTTTATAAAAGCCGACTGTTTTCATGAAAAAGTCAACAGTTTTTACGAAGAACTGCGGCACTTCGCGCAGATTCCTTTATTTCTTTTACCGACTGGTCGACTACATTGGGGCCGACACAACTAATGTGTTCTTCAGCTTTTTCTTCCTTTCTCTGATTCACCTGCCGAGGCTTAAAAGGATGGGAAATAATTTACCTTAACATTACTTTAAATCGCATTGTCCAGCGACAAAGGTGGACGGTCCTCGTGTGATTGTTGCTGGTTTGAGTGATATTAGAGCGTGATCCATCCTACTTACCGTAGTTACTACGCATGACGTCACAGATTATGCCTTTTTGTCGTCAAGGCTGGAACGATTTTTCTATTTTTCCGCAGAATATCATGCCACGGGCGAATCCGACCAATCACGTGACAGAGACCGGTAGTTACTACGTACTACGCTCCCGAGCGTGGTAAGCGAATAGTTACTATTAGAGAAGGTTGCAACGGTCAGAGTAGTAACTATTCGTGAGGTTGGAACGGATTTAGTAACTAATAATTACTATTGATACGAGGGTGGAACACGCTCTTAGTCACAGATGATGTTGGGACTGGCTTTTGGTTAATGTCTGGTAGAAGATTCCGGGGCATCCCACTGTTTGCAGGGTTTGTCTTCCTACTCCTTGTCAAGCTTGGTAAGTAAGTAAGTAAGTAATTTATTTGTAACCCGCCATTTCGAAAAAGCGGATTAAATATAAGAATAATAAACAAAACACAAAGACACAGAAAAAGACACTAATTTTCAATCTGCGGCCAGGAAGCAGTCGAGAAGGTCGTGCTCTGGTTCTTCTCGGTTGTCAGTGATTTTTGGTAGCGACGAAGAAACATCCAAAAGGGTAACACTTGCATCTCGAGTTTTGAGATTCTCCGTCAATGTATGGTTATGTCATAATTTCGACAAGTGGAACAGGTGCGTTGCATATTTTAAATAACACGATCTCATCTTTTTAATCTCCTTCTTTCGCAGAACATGAGTGACACCAGAATGAAGTAGTATAGAAGGAGCGCAGAAGGTGCTGTACACTTTTCCCAAAGCTTTACTGTCTGTCTGTCTGTCAATCTGTTTATCAATCAATTTGCTAATCCCCATTTTCTGGTTCAGGGCTGCCAACCATGGCCGGAAGTAGCACTCAACGTGCTCTTCAGCTCGAGTACAAAAGCTTCCAGGAAGAGCCAGTCGAGGGCTTCAGGGTGCAAATGAATGAAGATAACATGTTTGAATGGGAGGTGGCAATCTTTGGACCTCCGGACACACTGTATCAAGGAGGATATTTCAAGGTAAAATGAAGTATGCAACTGCTAGCCGTTTTTCTGTGTTGTCCAGAATTGTCGGCCCTTGGTCGAATACGCTTGTCCTGTTTGGCACTTTGCTCTTACCCAGTGTGAAACTGATAAAATAGAGCGAGTTCAGAAGAGATCGCTGCAAATTATCTATGGCGGTTCCCCCCTACCATACTCTTTTTACCTCAAAGAATTTAAAATTGAATCTCTTTCTTCCCGCTTCGAAAAACTATGCCGTAACTTCGGCTCCTCCCTGCTCCAGCGCCTCATGTACCGTTCATTCCTTCCCCCACCCTTTGTTCCTGTAAGATCTCGTCTCCCCCCCCCCCCCCGAGAAGTGGCTGAGAAGGTTCCCAAACTGACCCCAATCTACTGTAACACTATGCGTTACAGTAGAAGCTTTGTGCAGAGCTTCTTAAAGCAGTATAAAGATCTTTAGCATTTTTCTGCCCTGTTATTTTTTTTTCTGTTGACAACTTATTTTATTCTTGTTTATGACTAAAAAAACATCGTATTTTGGGCTCTGTCCACGAGAGATATGTTTTGCTTTATTATCAAATAAATTGAAAATTGCAATTACCAGCAGGGGCGTCGCAAGGGGGGGGGGTACAGTACCCCTGCTTTTTAAAATTTGTCGGCATTTTTTCGATAGCAGAACTATTCTGTATATTTACGGGGATTCGGTAGTTATACAGAGCTCCAAATAGGCCATGGGTACAAATCATTTCGGTATAATGATTCGGATTCGGTATAATTGCCAATATTCGGTAGTTATCACGAATTCGGTGAGAATTTACTGAAATTATTTGGTAATTTTTCGATGCCAGAACTATTCCGTATGTTTATGTAGATTTGGTACCGTGGTTATATCCCGACTTCAGCTCCAGTTTCGACAAAATTATACCGAATTCGAATATTATTGGGTTTCAGTACCGAAACAATTCGGTATAATAACTGGTATACGGTAGTTGTACGGAATCCCCAACTTGCTATCAGTCTAAACTTATTAGGTTGTTTAATTTGTAATGTAATATAAAAAATATAATATAATGTAATATAGTAACTTCGGTATTTGTTCGGTATAAATGCCAAGATTCGGGAGTTACCACGAACCTCGAAACTCGGAAGAGGTTAGTGAAGCACTGAGCCTCACTTTTGTTGCAATAGCGCTGCCGCATCGCTTCTTCTTGGTTGAAGCGTCAGCGCTGCAGCACCTTGCAGGGAAGCACGGACTTGGTCGGTGAGCAAGTCCGTGATTCTCGAGAAGGGCTGCCGTCTTACTCGGAAGCACTGCAGTGGAAAAACGGATGTAGAAAGAATCAGTCCGGAATCGGCCGAGAAGTGGACCTGCAGCATGCAACAAAAACGAGGCTCCGGTCGCAGACAAAAGGCCTGATCTATGATTTCATCGATAGTCCTTAGTTTTATCTTGGATCCCAAAAAGAAGATCTAATCATGAAGGTTTCGAAAATTCCGCCTTCGGCGCTTTTCGTAATGTTCTCTGTTTTGTGAAAGGGCGCGTCATTTGACTGGGGTTTTAAGCCAGTCTTAGGATTTCGTAACATTGAAAGCTAGAATCTGGATGGAAATAGTAAAATTTGGCAGAAAAAAGTTAACTTAAAAAAATCTCGCCTGCGGCTCTCACTTTATGTGATCGTGGGTACTAATGACTAGACTACAGTAGCTGCTGCTGCCGGAACGTCGCTCCATTCGGTTTCAGGAACTTCTTAGAGTCTCGGTATTTAATCCACGGTAAATGGTAGAATTTGTAAGAGAAGCAGTTCAATTTTAGCCTACAGGAAAAAAGATTGGATTTCGTAAGCTCCTTCTTTTCACTCATATAAAACTCCAGGGGTATAATAGATACAAGCTGGTGAAGCTGTAGAAGCTCCAGTCGTGCCCGTCAATATATTCTCCAAGTGGGCTTCGCCAAAACGCCGCCTAATAGTTGGCTTCTAAATTAGTGAACCTTAATGGAAAATATTTGTTGAGTGTTTTGCGATTATTTTATATTTCTTTATCTTTTTTTACTGCACTTACGCCCTTGGGCAGTGCGTCATAAATTCATTCATTCATTCTTATCCTCTTTAATGCTGCCCTTTAATGTTACTCTTTCCTACATAATCCTTTCTGTTCCATAAATTAAAGCTCGAATTCTCAGTTTCTAGGATTCGGTAAAGTTTTTTTTAGTGATTTGGTACAATTTTGGCTCTCCCCCCCCCCCCTCCCCCAACGAAAATGCACTTGCGACGCCCCTGGTCATCAGTGACCGGATTTATAGCTTAACCGAAAGGGCTGAGATCTAGTTACCCGTCACTTATTTACTTAAATAGGCTTGAAGACCTGATGAAAATTCGTTACTTCTTTGCTCCGCCATTGACGAATAATCGATTTTCACATCTATGGTACCTGTATTATCTTGTAACTGTGTTGTATGCTTGACTTGAATGCTTTATGAAAATGAAGTGTTCAGGCAGTGAGCTACCTGCCGCAAGCTGATCCCTGGTTACTGAAAAGCCGCGTTTCGGTTTAGATCCAAATTTTCCGCGTCATAGTAGAATTTTGCGTTGTGGTTGAGTTTTGCATAGATATTCTGAATGTCATTAGGCAAATAGTGACAAATAAAAACCCTTTGGACAGTCCAAATAATACAGTGTATTTAGTTAAATGATGCAAGAATAAGTTGGCTTTTCATTTAAACTCTAATTCGAAGGTGTAGTGGTTCCAGACTCAATATTTAGTGATCCTTGAAAGTAAGCAGTATAGGGAAATCGTCTCCTTTGGACGGGCCTGGAATCCGAAAAACTGCCGATGAAGGAAGTTTTCTGTTTGTTAATTACAATGTAGCCTACTGTAAAAAGCATTAGTTGAAAGTTTGTTTGATGCTCAGGTATTCTTCACCTTTTCAGATGATTCTTTTTACGTCTATACGTAAACTGGGATGCATCACCGTAAATCCCACTCGCTACTAACAATACTGTGCTGTCAGTTCGTGTTGACTTCGCTGATTAATCCATGTAGGAATGATTGGGTTTTGATTTACGTAGAATAGCACAGATCATTAAAGTTTAAAATTGCTCGGGACTTAGGTAGGGGACTCGGGAAGGTAAGCACCATCGCTGGATAGGTGTTTGGGTTTAAACGAAAATAATGCACTATATATAAAATCGCGCTGTATCATAAATATTCTAATAAAATTTTGCAGTAAGACAGAGCCGAGGGAACTAAATTTGTGCTTTTTTCTCTGTAGCCTGGTCTCTGTGATTGAGAATTGTGTATATAGTGTACGTAAAGTGATTTAACATGTGTGATAGTGTTCTAGTATCGTTTTTCGTGCATGGTCGCCTCACTGTTTAAACTTGAGCAACAACATCCCTCCCAGTCCATTTGTTCCAATTGTTCAGAGTAGGAGAGCACCAGGGCTGGTTCGAAAAATGAATATACTCGCCAACTTTGACGCATTAAAGAAATAAAGCTGCAAGTGAAAACAATCCATTCCGTTGTTGTACAACTTTCTGATCATGATTATTGCAGGTTTTAGTGAAGTTCCCAACAGACTATCCATACTCGCCTCCTCATGTGCGCTTCATGACCAAAGTTTGGCACCCAAATGTCTATGAGGTACGTTCACCGTAAAAAAAAAATCTTGCAGTATTTGCTACTGGGATTAATCTTGTTTCTTATGAGATGAGACTATCGCCAATTCGGATTAATCTTATCCCAGAAGAGATAAGCTTAATCCCAGTAGCAACTACTGCTGTTAACTTTAATCCTTACTCGGAGAAACTTTTACAGTGTTGTCAGTTCTTTTCTTGTAGGGTGTGTTTCAGACTCCTGGTGTTATTAGTTGCGTTTTTGATCGAAGTTTGAAGTTACCTTCAAACTCAAAGGTCTCTATTTAAATACCGTTTTTAGTCGCAGGTCACAGTTTCTTTGTCCTTCAAACTCTGCCGTCGAACTTCGTGAGCTAGTAAGTTCTAAGTTTGCTTAGAACTTCGACAGTGTTCGAAAAGGGAAATTGATCAACCGGCTAAGCCATGGGCGAACAAAACTTCGATCAAAAACGCAACTATTATCTAAGCTGAACGAGAAATTTAAAAGAGAAAACATAGGCGTTCGGGTGCAGATCGAATGCCAGTTCTGCTGCGTTCTTTCCCCGGTAGAGAAAAGAAACTTCACGACCAAAATGGTGTGTATCTTTATAATAATCGTTCATCATTTTATAAATGTCGGAAGAGTTCCCCACATATTTGGCTTTCGGATATTCTGGAACCCTTCCTACATTTGTAAAATGATGAACATTTATTTTTATAAAGTCACACAGGTATTCGGAAAAAATGTTTCACTATAAAAGATCAGGTAACCATTACCTGGAGAGGTTACATATAGGTCGGTTTGAGACAAGAGGATCAGGTTGGAAATACTTGGGTATGGATTTATGTCGGTTTTAGTCTACTCGAGTAGCTGTAACTTGATTTAAGACACATTGATGGGTTCGAGATTGAGACTAGAATTTAAGTCTATTTAGTGCAAAATGGATAGAATCCACCTAGGACCATGTTTAGGTTGCGTCAAGACACCTCAAATGACACCCCATCTTGGCAAGGGTCCTCTGTGGGCCAAACCCGATGAAAAATTTGTAGCCTGCGTAGTAGTATGGTAGCAGTACGAAAACATTGCATGTAATACTATGTAATAGCAAAGAATACTTTCATTTAATGTGCCTCAGACTGGTCCAATTTTATGTAGTAGTATCCAGTAGCATCCTGTCTTGCCATAATATCGTCCAGTCTTGCTAATAGTAGCATATAGTAGTATGCAGTAACACGGCAGCCTTGAAGTAGAAGCATGTAGTAGCATTGTCAGTACTGCATGCTACTTTTTGCTACTTTTTCGTACTACTTCATACTACTATTTTGAGATAGATTTTTCATCGGGGCGCTAGAAAGACCAATCCGGTTGGAGAAGTCGAATAAGAAGTGTGTGATAGTGTGCTAGTATCGTTTTTCGTGCATGATCGCCTCACAGTTTAAACTTGAGCAACAACATCCCTCCCACTGCAGAGGCGTTACTAGCCAAAATGGGGGGGGGGGGGGGGTAGGAAATGTATTTACCGACTGGCTGGTCATTTTTACTAACTGTTTTTGCAGATAAAAAACGAACTAGTATTGAGAAAAAGCGACTGTGTTGACGAAATATCGGCTGATCTTGAGGAAAAACTACTATTTTTAAGAAAACATCGACCATTTTTACGAGAAACCGACTGTTTTTAAAACGACTGTTTCCAAGGAAAAAATCGGCTGTTTTTAAGAAAAATCGCGGTGCGAACGGCTATTTTTTACCGACTGGCCAACAACATTCGGGGGGGGGGGGGGGGGGGGGGGGAAGTCCCCCCCCCTAGTCGTGACGCCGCTGCCTCCCAGTATATTTGTTCCAGACAGAGTAAGAGAGCACCAGGGCTGGTTCGAAAAACCTGGTTAGTGTTGAAGAGGCAGGTACTGAAGCGGCGCGCACATCCCTTCTTCATAAGTAGATCAGTTAACCTGTGGTCGGGGTTGCCACATGTCGCCACTCTATTTTGTTTGTGTCACTCTTGTCCTTCGTAGGACATACAAATCACTCTACTTCAAAAAACGTCCAAATGTACCATTTTTGCAGCGGGGATTCCGACCAGAAGTGACTATTTCAAGTTCTTTCATAGAAATACAATTAAGATGTGTCATTGTTTCAGACAATGGTTCCGACTAAAAGTGACCGTCTAACTTTTCTTTTCATAAAAATAAAATTTCACTCCCAGTTTAGTCTCTGTTTTGGGCTACTCTCTGGATGTTTTAGATGTGGCAACCCTGTGGAGCTCGCTAACACTGCCAAAAAACAAGCAGTTACAAAAACAATTAGATCAGGAGTGTTCAGGCAAACTGTGGATATTTTTTAGAAATCCAAACAAGACACCAGCCATAAAGTCGTTTATTAGGACAAATCCTACTCGTCTGCAGTTGCAAGTTTCAAGGTGATCTGCAGATAAATCATTCGTTCATTCATTCATATGATGGACGAAATATCGGGTAGATATGATATGACACACCATCAAACCTGTCAGGTCTTTTCTAGGTAACTTGAGTAGCCCACAACTATTCTTTTATTTTATTTACATACCCCGCTTTTCAAATCGCGGGTCAGAAATAAACTACTTACTTACTTAATACCAATTTACGAACGATTGTATGCTTTAATCAATCAATCAAGTTTAATCCAAATAGATAAAAGCTAGAAGAGGAATATAAATTAACGAATACACTTACAAGATATGTCCAGAAATAAATGATGGGAGGAAACTACGTAAAAATTGGGCAGAAGAATTAGCAGGATATGGAGGTAACTGGTTTTCAGTATGTGTACCAATTTACAAACGATTGTATGCTTTAATCAATCAATCAAGTTTAATCCAAATAGATAAAAGCTAGAAGAGGAATATAAATTAACTAATACACTTACAAGATATGACCAGAAATAAATGATGGGAGGAAACTGCGTCAAAATTGGGCAGAAGAATTAGCAGGATATGGAGGAAACTGGTTCCCAGTATGTGTACCAATTTACAAACGATTGTATGCTTTAATCAATCAATCAAGTTTAATCCAAATAGATAAAAGCTAGAAGAGGAATATAAATTAACTAATACACTTACAAGATATGACCAGAAATAAATGATGGGAGGAAACTACGTAAAAATTGGGCAGAAGAATTAGCAGGATATGGAGGAAACTGGTTCCCAGTATGTGTACCAATTTACAAACGATTGTATGCTTTAATCAATCAATCAAGTTTAATCCAAATAGATAAAAGCTAGAAGAGGAATATAAATTAACTAATACACTTGCAAGATATGACCAGAAATAAATGATGGGAGGAAACTACGTAAAAATTGGGCAGAAGAATTAGCAGGATATGGAGGAAACTGGTTCCCAGTATGTGTACCAATTTACAAACGATTGTATGCTTTAATCAATCAATCAAGTTTAATCCAAATAGATAAAAGCTAGAAGAGGAATATAAATTAACTAATACACTTACAAGATATGACCAGAAATAAATGATGGGAGGAAACTGCGTCAAAATTGGGCAGAAGAATTAGCAGGATATGGAGGAAACTGGTTCCCAGTATGTGTACCAATTTACAAACGATTGTATGCTTTAATCAATCAATCAAGTTTAATCCAAATAGATAAAAGCTAGAAGAGGAATATAAATTAACTAATACACTTGCAAGATATGACCAGAAATAAATGATGGGAGGAAACTACGTAAAAATTGGGCAGAAGAATTAGCAGGATATGGAGGAAACTGGTTCCCAGTATGTGTACCAATTTACAAACGATTGTATGCTTTAATCAATCAATCAAGTTTAATCCAAATAGATAAAAGCTAGAAGAGGAATATAAATTAACTAATACACTTGCAAGATATGACCAGAAATAAATGATGGGAGGAAACTACGTAAAAATTGGGCAGAAGAATTAGCAGGATATGGAGGAAACTGGTTCCCAGTATGTGTACCAATTTACAAACGATTGTATGCTTTAATCAATCAATCAAGTTTAATCCAAATAGATAAAAGCTAGAAGAGGAATATAAATTAACTAATACACTTACAAGATATGACCAGAAATAAATGATGGGAGGAAACTGCGTCAAAATTGGGCAGAAGAATTAGCAGGATATGGAGGAAACTGGTTCCCAGTATGTGTACCAATTTACAAACGATTGTATGCTTTAATCAATCAATCAAGTTTAATCCAAATAGATAAAAGCTAGAAGAGGAATATAAATTAACTAATACACTTGCAAGATATGACCAGAAATAAATGATGGGAGGAAACTACGTAAAAATTGGGCAGAAGAATTAGCAGGATATGGAGGAAACTGGTTCCCAGTATGTGTACCAATTTACAAACGATTGTATGCTTTAATCAATCAATCAAGTTTAATCCAAATAGATAAAAGCTAGAAGAGGAATATAAATTAACTAATACACTTGCAAGATATGACCAGAAATAAATGATGGGAGGAAACTACGTAAAAATTGGGCAGAAGAATTAGCAGGATATGGAGGAAACTGGTTCCCAGTATGTGTACCAATTTACAAACGATTGTATGCTTTAATCAATCAATCAAGTTTAATCCAAATAGATAAAAGCTAGAAGAGGAATATAAATTAACTAATACACTTACAAGATATGACCAGAAATAAATGATGGGAGGAAACTGCGTCAAAATTGGGCAGAAGAATTAGCAGGATATGGAGGAAACTGGTTCCCAGTATGTGTAC
The DNA here is from genome assembly GCA_023053575.1 of Branchinecta lynchi. Classification (NCBI taxonomy): domain Eukaryota; kingdom Metazoa; phylum Arthropoda; class Branchiopoda; order Anostraca; family Branchinectidae; genus Branchinecta; species Branchinecta lynchi. The sequence continues at coordinate 20,387,406 of JAKZAP010000020.1, forward strand.
CAATTTACAAACGATTGTATGCTTTAATCAATCAATCAAGTTTAATCCAAATAGATAAAAGCTAGAAGAGGAATATAAATTAACTAATACACTTACAAGATATGACCAGAAATAAATGATGGGAGGAAACTGCGTCAAAATTGGGCAGAAGAATTAGCAGGATATGGAGGAAACTGGTTCCCAGTATGTGTACCAATTTACAAACGATTGTATGCTTTAATCAATCAATCAAGTTTAATCCAAATAGATAAAAGCTAGAAGAGGAATATAAATTAACTAATACACTTACAAGATATGACCAGAAATAAATGATGGGAGGAAACTGCGTCAAAATTGGGCAGAAGAATTAGCAGGATATGGAGGAAACTGGTTCCCAGTATGTGTACCAATTTACAAACGATTGTATGCTTTAATCAATCAATCAAGTTTAATCCAAATAGATAAAAGCTAGAAGAGGAATATAAATTAACTAATACACTTGCAAGATATGACCAGAAATAAATGATGGGAGGAAACTACGTAAAAATTGGGCAGAAGAATTAGCAGGATATGGAGGAAACTGGTTCCCAGTATCTGTACCAATTTACAAACGATTGTATGCTTTAATCAATCAATCAAGTTTAATCCAAATAGATAAAAGCTAGAAGAGGAATATAAATTAACTAATACACTTGCAAGATATGACCAGAAATAAATGATGGGAGGAAACTACGTAAAAATTGGGCAGAAGAATTAGCAGGATATGGAGGAAACTGGTTCCCAGTATGTGTACCAATTTACAAACGATTGTATGCTTTAATCAATCAATCAAGTTTAATCCAAATAGATAAAAGCTAGAAGAGGAATATAAATTAACTAATACACTTACAAGATATGACCAGAAATAAATGATGGGAGGAAACTGCGTCAAAATTGGGCAGAAGAATTAGCAGGATATGGAGGAAACTGGTTCCCAGTATGTGTACCAATTTACAAACGATTGTATGCTTTAATCAATCAATCAAGTTTAATCCAAATAGATAAAAGCTAGAAGAGGAATATAAATTAACTAATACACTTACAAGATATGACCAGAAATAAATGATGGGAGGAAACTGCGTCAAAATTGGGCAGAAGAATTAGCAGGATATGGAGGAAACTGGTTCCCAGTATGTGTACCAATTTACAAACGATTGTATGCTTTAATCAATCAATCAAGTTTAATCCAAATAGATAAAAGCTAGAAGAGGAATATAAATTAACTAATACACTTACAAGATATGACCAGAAATAAATGATGGGAGGAAACTGCGTCAAAATTGGGCAGAAGAATTAGCAGGATATGGAGGAAACTGGTTCCCAGTATGTGTACCAATTTACAAACGATTGTATGCTTTAATCAATCAATCAAGTTTAATCCAAATAGATAAAAGCTAGAAGAGGAATATAAATTAACTAATACACTTGCAAGATATGACCAGAAATAAATGATGGGAGGAAACTACGTAAAAATTGGGCAGAAGAATTAGCAGGATATGGAGGAAACTGGTTCCCAGTATGTGTACCAATTTACAAACGATTGTATGCTTTAATCAGTCAATCAAGTTTGATCCAAATAGATAAAAGCTAGAAGAGGAATATAAATTAACTAATACACTTGCAAGATATGACCAGAAATAAATGATGGGAGGAAACTACGTAAAAATTGGGCAGAAGAATTAGCAGGATATGGAGAAAACTGGTTGCCAGTATATGTCAATCAATCCTTATACTCGTAGAACGGAGATCTCTGCATATCCATCCTTCACCCACCAATCGATGATCCACAGAGCGGAGAGCTTCCATGTGAAAGGTGGAACCCAACCCAGAATGTGAGAACTGTCCTCTTAAGTGTGATATCTCTATTAAATGAGCCGAATTGCTCGTCACCAGCTAACGTGGATGCCTCAGTGATGTATAGGAAGTGGAAAGAAAACAAGGACAAGGAATATGAAAATATTATCAGGTAAGTTGGAGTTATCATTTTGGACTATGATACAGAAGTCCCCCCCCCCCCCCCGGAAAAAATATTATATTCTCCTTTTTTCCGTACGTATTTGTCAAACTTGGAGATCCTGCCTGTAAACCGATATTCAGCTTCTCTTAGCACCCAATTACAAATAAGCTTTTTTATATTATTATATAGAATATATTTATATGTTCTGACAAAAGGCATGTTTCAGTATAAAAGACCAGGTAACCAGATCATTAGATAGATAGATAATATTCAGCTTTCGCCATAAACATACACTACAAAAAGAAAATAAAAATAAAAAATAACAGGGCTAAGCAACAGCATCCCTGCCATCACTCGAGCAGTGCTTGGTTAATCTTCAGGTTTGAGAAGAGTGGGTCAATTGCATGTTTAACTAGCACATAATCCGACTTGTGGAGTCTCAAAAATAGGCTTGATCTAGCCTTACGATTTATCTCATCAAATGTTAAGACATTGTCTTGAGATTGAGACCATTTCACCAGAGACACTGCAAATGGTGGGAAGTCCGCCGAAAACCGCCAAAACACGTTGTTGAGTCCTGCTGGACTACATATAGATCGATTTGAGACAAGAGTTATAGGATCAGTTTGAGAAAACTTGGGTACAGATTTATGTCGGTTTGAGTCTACTGGAATACATGTAACTTGATTTAAGACACCTCGATGGGTTCGAGATTGAGACTAGAATTTAAGTCAATTTAGTGCAAAATGGGTAGAATCCACCTAGGACCATGTCTAGGTGGCGTCAAGATCACTACAGAAAGAGCTTTGTACCATCTTTTGTTGAAGTTTTGAACAATTGATCAACTATTTCCCTTTAATGTTTTAATTGTCTAGGGTTTTTATTCTGTTTGATCATTTTTTGACTATTGCTTCATTATGTACAACCGCCTTATTAAATGTTTTGTAATTATGATGTACCTGACGAAAACGACAAGTTCGGCAATCCAATGCTGTGAAAGTCTCGTTTTACAATAAAGTATCAGTATCAGTATCAGTACCTCAGATGACATGCAGCGGCCACTGCGTGATAAGCCACCCCATTTGATTTCGTTTCCATGCAGCGGCCGCTGCATGATAAGCGACCTTTCTCCAATTTCGTTTTTATACAGCGGCCACTACGTGATCAGCGACCCCATTTGATTTCGCTTCCATGCAGTGACCACGTGTGATCAACCAGTGATGTGGTTTCGAGGGTGGTGGATAAGGCTATGTCGTGAATAGGGTCACTGGGACATGGTGGATAGCGTGGAAATCTGAATGACACGCAAGGGTCCTCTGTGGGCTAAAGCTAGAAACACCAACTCCGGTTGGGTTGGAGAAGTCGAATAAGAAACCTTGGACTTCTTATAGAATTTTCTGGTAAGCTACTCCTCAGCTTCAGTGTAAAAAAAACTTTTAGTATTTGTTAGTAGGATAAATCTTGTCTCTACTGAGATAAGATTATCTCTAATTCGGATTAATCCTATCCCAGTAGAGAGGAATATTCTTTGAGCCCAAGCTGACTTTGAAACATTTATTCAAACGATGTTTACAACGGATACGTCAGCTATGATTCTTCATCAGCGGTAGGATACGTCAGCTATGATTCTTCATCAGCGGTAGGATACGTCAGCTATGATTCTTCATCAGCGATATTTCGGCCCTTCTTGGCAAGGGTCCTCGTCAGGCTGTCAATCCTCTGGTTCAACTTCGGGGAAGGAAACAAACCTGTAAACCAGTAGAGAGAAATACTGCATTTGACTTAAATCCTTACTTGGAGAAACATTTTACAGTGTTTGATGAAAACAAGTAATAAGTAAACGTCTAGTCGAAAGAGTTGATTCACGCTTCGAACATCCGTCGCAAGTTCAGTCAGTGCGTCTTGGTCACTCGCGTATGCATGGTAGGGTTGTCAGAGATTCCGACTCACGGACCTTCTCTTTAGGAAACAAGTCGAGCATTCCCGCATCGAAGCAGCTAAAGACGGAGTCATAGTTCCGACCACTCGCGAGGAATATTGCATAAAGATGAAGAAGCCCGACTTAGCACCGGAATCCGCCGACTTGGATTTCTATGATGAAGACTACGACGATGACCTCGATGATTACGAGGAAGACCTTGAAGATGAAAATGACGATAGTGGGAATGAAGTGTGAAAGTGTATTGACAACTGCTAGTTCGCTGTCAGCTGGCGAAGAGTGGATAAGTCGTTATGGATAATGTTAGCTTCAAGTGTTTTGGACGCTGAAAGACGGAACTAGAATCTAAGAGAAAGGTAATTTTGAAGTTAGGAAAACGAACGGCAAGCGAGGTGCTTACTGAACAGGGATTGTCGCGGGCGAATCCTGCGTCGATTTTTGCTTTCACGCCCTTTCGCGAACACGTTTTGCCTTCCGTGGGAATGCAGCTGATGCTTCGGTGGAGATTGTAGGCCGACGGGATGTGGTTTCCATACAGTTGAACGGAGATAAATATAAACGAAATAGCTATATTTTAACTCTCACGTCTGCTAAGCTTTATACGCAGATTAAGCCTGTTGTCTGTTGCCCCCGCACAGGTCCTTATCCAGGAATTTATTTCGGGGAGGGGGGGGGGAGGCGGATCTGACCAAGAGGTACAAAAGACATAGAGATTAAAACTATTCGATTATTCCAGTTTAAGACGGCACTTCATTCAATGTAACTCAAACAAAAATAACAACTCTTCTCTTAGTGCATCACCCCAGCATACTGACATACTGACGAACAAAAACACTGTTCATTTCCCTCTGCTTCATTCAACACCCCGGGCCAAACGATGTGATATAGCACCCGCTACACCATCTGAAATTTCTAAACATAGATACGTGCGCCGTTGCCCGCATCCACGAAAGTATATCCTAGTCGTTATGATTTAGTTTGGTGTTCGTAAGGTAAAAACAGGCAGTGCTATGTAGGCTTCAAAAAGAGGCCACGTCTTCTCCGTTCTTTTCTCGGTCTTCTTTTTTACTTGCTTAAGGCTAGGCTTCACCTTCCTGATTACCAGGTATTCCTTGCTTCCGCACATTAAGGCAACCGTTCCTTTCGAGCTCGGTCACACTTTGCTAAAAAAGCAACCTATTCGACAAACATCGGAAATCCCTAGGGGACGTGAGGTTTGATTGGCTTTGTGGCAGCTTTGGGATAATGAGCAGACTGCAATTATGGGTCAATTACGGTTCCTGTAACATAATTATACACGCTGTTTTGCTCTAATTGATCTCCTGAATTTAAGACGACAACATTCAGAATTAGTTGTATATTGTTCTTTTTCTTTTTTCTACTTTTGCAACCCAAAAATCCAGGAAAATGCGCTAAGTGTGACCAAGCTCTTCATTACAGTGATGATAGCTTCAGGATTTCCTAGATTTCTTTCACTCATTGCGTATTTGTTCGTCTGCCAGGTGTGCCCTACCGGATTCGGAAAACTGGGTGGGGTCAACACCGCCGGTTTCCGGCGAATTCCATCTTGACGAATCTGAAATCCCGCGAGGAAGATAAAGCCTGGTGCTTCGTAGCAATTCTGTAAGATTACTACGAAATTGAACACGAAAAAATATAGCAGAGGATATCAGTATTACGGCTGAAGCTTTGTCATGTTTTTTCTAATGACTTTTTCTGTTTCTAACCTAAGGCAATATTACGATCTGTGTACTCTTTTGTTTTGTAGTGGCGTATAGAGCGATTCGTGCGTTTTCTTTCTACTTATTAGTTTAAATGTAATAAACGATAAATAAAATGTGACAAAAGGATGGACATCAAATTGAACTAGCATCGAAGTAGTTCAGGAAAATCTTCAGTTATGAGAAATCGAGGCAGCGCTTATGCCATCTGCGGTATTTTGGGCGAACATTGCATTTTGAAGAAGTTAAATCACGCGCAGACGCCAACTAGTCCATTTTTATGCCGAAACCAATGCTCAGAATAACTAGTGCCTATACCATCTTTCGGGCGTGTATACTGTTACAAGTTTCATAACACTTAGGCAGATAGCTGTTATGGTTTTTCAGAAGTTACGCATTAAGCGGAAGAAGAAGGAAGAAGGAGATACCGTACGCTAAATTCGATTCTGTATTTTCTTTGTTTGATAGACAAGTAGTTCGCTCGGAATTCGTGCGAAACCGGAAACTTGGCAGAAGTGAAGCAGGAAGTCTCGGTCAGTATCGTCAAAATAGATATGGCTTATAGAGGTATATCTGAACTTGGTTTTCTCTAATGATTAGCCTGAATCTGGCGAAGACAAGACCCAATTTTCTGGATCAAATATTAGATTTTTGGGATCCTTATCGACACCTTGGTCTTGTTTTTTAAGTTAATATTGTCTAGTCCCTGATTCGCTTACCAATGCCCACCGTCCTTGCATATCTGGAAGTACCTTAACTGGGCATCAACGGAATTCACGACCTCACTTGGCCAGAAGCAATAAAATAGCGTGAACTTGCTTTTAAGCAGTTGATTGCTCGACAGATAACATTTTATTGCTGTGAAACTTGAGCACACTAAACTTACTTACGTTTGGAGCTTTCTTACGTTGACCACTGATTACACGTTGTTCCGAGAAATCTGCATAAGAACATCACCGCGGAACATAACCAGAATCAATGCAAAATTAACTTAGGAAATCACGTCGATTCCAAGTTTAAACTTTGGGAAGAACATATATCCAAACCATCTACTGGCAGCGCTTTCAAAGACGCGAATGAACACAAAGTTCAAGCTGGTTTAGCGACCAGTGTTAAAAATGTATTTCATCGGCGGCTAATTGCACGGCGAATACGATTGAGTACCTTATTCGTATGCGTGTGTTGTAGTTAGAGTAAGAAAATATTGCAGTTCATTAAAGGTGAGATGCAGTTGTATCTCCAAGCTCTAGCGCACTGCATTCGAGCGCCCAGATCAGCTTAATGTGCGTGTCCGAGCGCTCTGCGAGCGCCCGATTTGACCCATTTATTTAGACCTGGCGCTCTCCGAGTGCTCGTTTTAGCTTTTTCCTTTCGTCGAGGGGGGGGGGGGGGGTGTAGCTTCAAAATTTTACCGGAATTTTTCGAAGTTTTACCGGATTTTTTTCAGGTTTTACCGGAAATGTCTCCGTAATGACCATCTCTGCAGAAACTCTAGAATAGGCCTACTGTTGTGTTCTCACTTCTATTATATGTTACAAATAACACAAAATAGGCTCGTTAAAGTTTTACTGAAAAGGCAGCTTGTTTTTCATTCTGATTTTTGAATACTGAAATATTTGGAACACATTTGAGGGATTTTGTAGTTTTCGTACTAACGTTCAGAGCGTGGGCTGCTTGCATGGCCAACCAAAATTCATCCAGACGCGAAGAATTTGAATTTAAACAAATGCCTGCCTTTCCAGGTCTGAACTGAAGATGCGACATCGGAGAAGTTAAGCCTGTAGAAAAGTAGGAAAATGATTTTAAATATTCCTTCGGCCCAGGCTGACTGCGAATCATAGTTGACGGTGAAAAACGGATAAGTCAGCTACATTTTCTTAGAGCTATATATCGGCCCTTCTTGGCAAGGGTCCTCTTCAGGCTCAAGTCGCTCAAGCTGGAAAATTAACCTGTGGTTTTCCAGCTAGAGCCTAAATAGGACCCTTGCCAAGAAGGGCCGAAATATAGCTCTAGTAAAATTCAGCTGACGTATCCGTGTTGCAGTATCAAATAAAGAAAATGATTTTAGGATATGTCTTGCAATCAATCTGATATTTTTATTTCATTTTTCGGCAATGGCTTACATTTCTAGTTGGTGAATATTTCAAGCGTAGAGGTACGAGTACATAGATGTATAACAAATCCTAAAGAATAAGTTTATTCTATGATATCGACTATCCCGGGATAACGGAGAAACGAAGTAAAGCATTTTTATCGGTTTTTCAGGAATATTAAGTGAATAAGTGATATGTAACTAGACGTGTTAAACCTTAGACCTATTCAGTTAAACTTTAAAATTGTCAGTTAAGACTAAAAAGTCCTCGACCTTCAACCCACCTACACTCTTTTTTCATCTCGTTTTCCATTTGCTCACAACACATACGATTTCACATTCGTCAACTAGATCGGTTTCAAATGCGATTAGTAACAAGTGCTCGTCAGCCAATGTTGAACGCAAAGTGGCCTTAGCCAACACTCATCTTGGTAAAAATGTCTTTCCCCTTTGCTGAGGCAAAAGGGATTGTCTTGGCCAGCTTGTAAGCTTGAAAGCTTTCCATACTTGTGGAGACATCTTTCAACTCACGAAAAACTTCGAATATTTTCTTTTTGCCTGTTTTGAGTCTCTCCTGGCAACTTTCGAGATCATGTCGGAACAAGGCTAACTCGTCGGTGAGGAGTCGAGAAAGCTGTCGAAACTGGAGTAGACGGTACCGTGAAACTGTTCCTGGAACATTATTTGTATTTGTGGGATTGTTTTGTAGTATTTGTGGAAATGGTGGATTTCAGTAGGTTGCCCAATTCTTGAAAGCTTGAAAGCTACCGGAATCACACGATTAATTAATTAATAATTTTATTATAATTTTATTAATAATTTTATTACCCATCGTAATGTATAAATACACAAAAAATGGAGTAGGAAAAATAAGGAAAAGCTACACAATACACAACACTACGTAACCAACAACATTCCTTGAGAAAGGTACGCTATGTTGTCTGTTCCGGTACGCTATGTTGTCTGTCTGCAAGACTCACTCTGGTAAGTTGTGTGCCGGGGTCATCCTGGTAAGCTGTGAGTCTACACTTATCCGGTAAGCAAACAAATTCCGGTAGATTCTCTGAGCCAAATTCTGATTGATTCCGTGCATTACCAGTAGATTCCCCGATCCAGCCTCTCCAGCCTCTAGTAAATTTCCCGAGACAAGTTCCGTTAAATTCCTTGAGAAAGACTGAGAAAGACTTCGGTAGACCTTGAGAAAGACTTCGATAGATTCCCTGAGCAAAATTTCGTAGATTTCCTGAGCAAAATTCCGGTAGATTCCCTGAGCAAAATTCCGAAAGATTCCAAAATTAAATTCTAGTAGATTCCGTGGGGCAAAATCCGGTATATCCCTTAATCCAGCATCCAGTAAATTCCCTGAGACGAAGTTCCGGTAGATTCCTTGAGCAAGATTTCGAGTTATGCCCTGAGCATAATTCCAGTAGTTCCCTGAGCAAAATTCCGGTAGATTCTCTGAGCAAAGTTCCGGTAGATTCCCTGATCCAGCCTCCAGTAAATTCCCTGAGACATGTTTAGGTAGATTCCTTGAGCAAGATTTCGGTAGATTCCTTGAGCAAGATTTCGGTAGATGCCCTGAGCAATATTCCGATAGGTTCCCTGAACGAAATTCCGGTAGATTCCCGGAGCAAAATCCCGGTAGATTTGCTGAGCAAAATTCTGGTAGATTCCCGGGGGAGAAATTCTGGTACATGCCCGGAGCAAAATTCCGATAGATTTCCTGTGCAACATTCCGGTAGAGTCCCTGAGCAAAACTCCGGTAGATTCCAAATTCTAGTAGATTCCGTGGGGCAAAGTCTGGTAGATCCCCTGATCCAGCCTCCAGTAAATTCCCTGAAACAAGTTCCGGTAGATTCCTTGGGGAAGATTTCGGTATATACCCTGAGCACAGTTCCGGTAGGTTCTATGAGCAATTATCCGGTAGACTCCATAAAAATTATAAGTTCATGTGAATTCGACAAATTTTGACTGGCGCGGCAAAATTTACCGGAATTTTTTTCAGCAGACCTTCTGGAGGGGGTGCAGCCGCCCCCCCCCCCCCTCTGGACACCCGTGTGTGTTGCTCCCGGGTTCAGACTTAAGCCCACAGGTCGAACATTTAGTTTAATCAGAATCCAATAGATAGCTTATTGGCTCATCAATGCGTCTGGAGATCGAGCACCTACGCTATCTATTCAGCTTCAGCCGAACTGAATGCTCGACCTGTTGACCTTAATTTCTTGACATGTTGAGAATTTAAAATCAGAGATCGAGCATGTAGTTGTGCCAAGAGGTTCTAGGTTCGCCTTTCAGTGTCACTATCTCTTTTCCTCTTCATGCAGCGATGGATGTTCGACAGCCTGACGAGGACCCTTACCAAGAAGGGCCGAAATATCCCTTCTCCCATCCTGGCAACACAAAGCATAGTAGCTGACGTATCCGTTGTATGCATTGTTTGAATATGTATTACTGTACTATAGATAAATTAGAAAAACTTTCTTTACCGTATCCGACCGTCCTTAGGGGTTGAAGGAACGGCCAGTAAACTAGAAACATGCATAATAAGCCACGTGCACACAGAGTCCGACAAGATTTCGCGTCCGAAAACACGCATGCGAAATTTGTTCCACCCTTCATGCGATGCGTCTATGTCAATAATCGGACTATGTGTACAATACATGAACTATGTGTACCTTAATTCTCGCACGTCGTTAAAGGACCTGTCGTACCTACGATTTCAATGCAACCTACTTCCGTAAGATCATTCATTAGTTCTTAAAGTTCAATAGGCACATCAAACTACCCCAATCCCACTCTGTAACAACCTAGAAACAATGCTTACTCCCTAGATCAGCAGTTTTTCAAAATTTTCCTCTCTGTGATATTTCAAAGCGTAATTTTTTAGGCCAGTACATGCTCAATTTACTAGCTTGGACAAAGATAAAAGTGATGTTTTTTATAATACTTAGTAGATCTTTACTTTATGCATATCAGCTTGAATAATTCAGATTTGAATAGGTTATTTGTTTTTGAATGATTTTTATAGCTATGTTATTTTTTATAAGGTTTGAAGCCATGCTGACTATTCATTTCAAATAAAATAGAAAAAACGAGATTTTCGTTTTTTTTGTCTTGATCAGCTAGTTACCCCTCCAAGATGATGTGCGAGGTATAAATAAAATTTCGGATATTTCGGTTGCACTTCCGGCAAACAGCAATCAAGCTTGTATAATTCAGATTTGAATAGATTATTTGTTTTTGAATGATTTTTGTACCTGTTATTTTTTATAAGCTTATCGCATATTCTGGTACATTTTATAAAGCAAGCTAATCAAGCTTCACAACACTATTCCACAAAGAAAAACTTTGAATAGGCACTTTAAGCCATGGAACTTCTGATGAAACACTAGAACAATCAGGTAAACTGCATCTGCGGCTTGACTTTGGTGATGTCTCAAATATATCCTTTTCCATCAAGCATTGCTGGGAGTTTTTGAATTTCCTGCCACGATATCCCAGCTCCTAAAGGCGTATTCTCGCCGTTCCCCGAGGACTCCTCGGGGAATCGAAGGGAACGTCGAGAATAGAGGGAGTGACTCCACGCGGACTCCGCGTCCGGAAAACAACGAGAACACGGGGAAATGCTTCCAAAAGGAATTTTCTTCTAAAAAGAAGTATGCAGTTGACGAAATTAGTCTGGATCCACTTTATTTTTGGTTTTGTTTATTCTGATTGTTCTCAATTAATTTTACATTACACCTACACCAGCAAAAATTGATTCCCCTCTGAATCTGAAAGGGAGTCCTTTTTGATGACGGGGATGATAATCGGAGCATTCCCCGTCCGTGGGGACTCGCGAGAATACGGGGAGTGAGTCCCCGGGACAAAGAAAAACGCGAGGACTCCTCAAGTGGAGTCCTCGGGGAACGGCGAGAATACGCCTTTAGTAGGTCTTTATTTTATGCATAGATCAGCTTGTATAATTCAGATTTGAATAGATTATTTGTTTTTGAATGATTTGTATACCTATGTTATTTTTTATAAGCTTATTGCATATTCTGGTACATTTTATTAAGCAAGCTAATCAAGCTTCACAACACTATTCCAAAAAGAAAAACTTTGAATAGTCACTTTAAGCTTTAAGCCATGGAACTTCTGATTAAACACTAGAACAATCAGGTAAACTGCATCTGCGGCTTGACTTTGGTGATGTCTCAAATATATCCTTTTCCATCAAGCATTGCTGGGAGTTTTTGAATTTCCTGCCACGATATCCCAGCTCATAAGATTTGGATCGCCGAAATGCCAGAGAGGTAAAGACAAGGGTTAACAAGAGAACGGCCGATTTTCGTAGCGCCTTCGAAGTCGGAAATGTTTATCTGTGAAGCATTTAATACAAAGTAAAGCATTAAAAGTGTCCATTGTGCTGTAAAACCGGAGATCCAAATTTCCTATTTTGCATTTGCATTTGCGGCGATTCACTAGTTTAATGCGCATTACGCTCGAGACGAATGTTTGCGTATCATGCTATTAATGTGTAAAACCGGTTTTCTGATTTTGCCGACATCTTGCGAGAAGTCAGTGGGCCTGGGAAAAGGCTTAATACAGGCAATAGACATGGATACTTTTTTAAAAGTAGAACAAACGGTATTCAGACAGCTTTGAATACTGGAACAAACACATACCCTAGATTTAACAGCCTGCGTCAGGTTTGGCCGTTATTTAGGGAAAGAGGGTTCTCAAAATTAAATGGGGGGCATTCCAGATTCTTAAAGGACCCCTCGCACTATTTACTCTTTAACTCCCAGTATTTAAAAATAATTTAATACTTTTTTAAGCTTTTTTGACACCGTAGCGGAAATCTGGAAAATTTTACATAACCGGTTTTTCTGATGCTAAAACTTCTCGCAGACAACCGTCGACAGCGTGATACACATCGAAGGTAGCAAAAAACGGCAAGTGAGAAAATCAGTGTGGCTCCATTAGAGGGGTTAGAATGTACTGTACGAAATTGGTGTCTTCCGGTTTAGAAATACACGGAGAGGTTATGGAAGTAGGTTGCGTTATTATTATAGCCAAGACAGGTCCTTTAAAAACGATGCCCGCACTGCCGAAAGCCATGCCAAGATTTTCTTTTTTGAATTAATCGACGAATGAAGAGATTCGTGGCGTAATGGCCTTGACTTACGGTCTTGAAGCGAAAACAAAAGCAGCTTGCAACTCTCCTGTGTTGGGGATAAAGAATTTCTAGTTTGTTGACACGTAAGATACAGTAACAACTTCGATCTGGCATTGCATTTGTTAAACGACTTCATCCACCATTAAAGAGCCCACATGATTTTATGTTGTTTTTTAAGCACATATGTTTGACCGTTTAGTATAGTGTAATTATTTTATTTTTTTCTCTTGTTTCGATGCAAACCGAAATAGCAGTAGACTCGGCAGTTACGCTAGTTTTTATTTGTTTATATATATTGATGTGTATTTATATGTTGGCGTTGGAGTCAGTTGGTCGGCACACGCCGTGAGTAAGATTCTTAATGAATAACGATTTGATTTGAAATGCAACTCATGATAGGCGTGAAATCTCTTTCTTTGCCAGACAGCAGTCTGTTTACTCAAAGTTTTATATCCCGTTTCATCCATAGTACATCACAGTTTAGGACTCTATTCACTCGGGTACTAGAAGTAAAGTAACGTATGCATGGATCTCGCTGGAACTGTGAACTCCAGTACTCCTCGAAGGGTGTCCGACATCTGAACCGTCTTTGATTCAGACAACCTAAATTAAAACAGTGTCAGCGGAACCTCTTGCCTATCTTTCTCTCGTCATCTAACAGCACGAGGAAGAGCAATTCCAGGTTTCTTCAGAAGTTTTTTGTTGACATTCTGCGCATTGATCATAAAAAGGCGTGTCTATAGCCGCGTTCGATTTAGCATTGTCTCGGCCCTGTCAGCCAAATGCCGTTTTATTTAGAGGGTGTTCCACTATTAGTTATTTAGAGGGTGTTCCACTATTAGTTACTATTTTCGTTCCAACCTCGTAAAAAGTTACTACGCTGCCCGTTACAACGTTCTCGAAATACTAACTATCTGCTTACCATGCTTGGGAGCGTGGTAAGTGCGGATAACTAGGCATTCCTGTCACGTGATTAGTCGGATCCGCCCGTGGCATGATTTTCTTCTGGAAAATAGAAAAACCGTTCCAGCCTTGACGCAAAAAGCCAGAATTCGTGACGTCATGCGTAGTAACTACGGTAAGTAGGATGGAACCCTTTCTTAACTGCCTTGTCCGCTTAATGCCGTTTTATTTGTCCTGCTAGCTTGCAATCGTTAGTGCCGTGCTGGACAGGACCCCGTAGAAGGATGACATGGAGCGTGTTCCATCCTACTTACCGTAGTTACTACTCATGACGTCACGAATTCTGGCTTTTTGCCGTCAAGGCTGGAACGATTTTTCTATTTTCCAGCAGAATCTCACGCCAGGGGCGAATCCGACCAATCACGTTGCAGAGATGCGTAGTTACTACGCTTACTACGCTCCCGAGCATGGTAAGCAAATAGTAACTATTAGTTACTATTCCGACAAGGTTGGAACGGTCAGCGTAGTAACTTTTCGTGAGGATGGAACGGAAATAGTAACTATTGTTACAAGGGTGGAACACGCTCATGATCTCGCAGCAAGCTTTGGTCCTGTCTCAGGTAGATTTCTCGGTCTTGACTAAACTTTAACCGATTATCTACGGCCTTTGACGTTTTCGTGACGTCATGAAAGAAATAGGGGAATTCGATTAAATTAATGTTGCACGGTATATATTTGTATCGATATGTAGAGCCGAGCGGCCAGCGAGGCGCCGGACGCGTTTACACTTATGAACCGTTCTTGGGACAAGATCAGATTTGTTGGTAAATGGAAAATATAGACTATAGAAAGTAAAGAAAACGAAATGTTTTTTTTTCGTGCAGGAGCACAGATAGTCTCGTATGACGCTTCCCTGAAAAAAAAGACAAGGCGCTTTTCATCTGACCGACCTTACATCACGAAGGAGGTTAAGAATTTGGTAAAGGAAAGGCGACGGCTTTTCGTGAAGGTAAGCAAGAACAGGCGAATAAACTTAAAAACAGAATTTGCAACTTTTGCTAGCTGGTGTACCCATTGTTTGTTTTCGGTTAACTTAATGTATATCACGGGAGAGGGACTTGTAAGTAGGAATCGGTTCAAGAGGGGCTAGGAATTTTTGCTAATGGGTGCACATTGTATTCGATTTCTATAAATCTGACGGTAATAAAGTTTGTGTCGATGGTCTATCAATGTAACCTAGGATTAACTGTTTACACAACGGATACAAACAAAAATTCTCTCTAATTCTACCGCTTCTTCCTCCTTTGATATTGCGAGGGGACAGCTAAGTCAACGAAAGAAGAGTTAGCCATCTTTATAGCAGGACGGTTCTTTCGTGTGACGTCACGACCCGTAGATAATCGGCTAAGGTTTAGTCAAGACCGATTGTCTGCTGTGTCAGTCACCCGACAAGGCTCAAAACAATACGGCTTTAAACCGTGACAAGGCAGTAACAAGAAGACAAGACTTAGACAAGACAAGAAGACAAGACTTGTTGGTGCCTCCCACAGCTACTGCTGCGACGGGTGGTCAAACTGTACAAGATGAAGTTCTTGGTGTGTCTGTCTGGACCTACAGCACTATGGAAACAGAAGAATTTACTAAAACTTAGAAAAGTCAGGACGATTTACGAACATTTTATGTCTTCAAACTGATTACAGATTTGTTCTTCTCCAACGTTGACCCTGAAGATTGAGACTGACGAGGACCCTTGCCAAGAAGGGCCGAAATATCGCTGTCAAAGCATCGTAGCTGACGTATCCGTTTTATGCATTATTGGAATAATGTTTCTAAGTCAGCTTGGGCTCAAGGAATATTCATTTTACTGTCATTATTCTGCACGGGCTCAAATGTCCAGTTTCACATAAATTATTACATACCTCGCTATGCCCTTTAACTAACTTTTAAATGACCTGTCGTACTCATAATATTAATGCAAGCTATTGCCGTTCTAAACCCAAGAGACCTGAATTTCATACGGTACAACAAAGCCCCTACCGACACCACACCGATTTTTACACTTTCTGTGTTTTGCTACTCTCGATACGCATTATGCTTCCGTCGGTTGTTTTCGAGAAGCTCATTCATCAGAATAACGATTATGCAATTTTCTCCGTGTTTATGCTAGATGTCAACGGGCCTGGAAGCCTTAAAACAGCTAAAGCCGTGGTGAATCTGATAAAAGCGAGCATATAGTTTTAAATATTCAACTGTTTTAAAATACTGGAACATACACAGTAAATAGTGCGAGAGGTCCTGTGAGTATTTTCTAATGACCCATAATAATAATATACAAATGTAGCAAAAATGATTTCGTCTCTATGAATTCAAATAGCATAAGTTATAGCGTGTTCCACCCTTCTAACAATAGTAACTATTACTATTTTCGTTCCAACCTCGTGAAAAGTTACTACGCTGACCGTTCCAGGCTTCTCAAAATAGTAACTATTTGCTTACCATGCTAGGGAGCGCAGTAAGCGTGGTAACTACGCATCTCTCTAACGTGATTGGTCGGTTTGCCCGTGGCAGGATACTCTGCTGGAAAATAGAAAAATCGTTCCAGCCTTGACGGCAAAAAGCCAGAATTCGTGACGTCATACGTAGTAACTACGGTAAGTATGGTGGAACATGCTCTTAATGTTCGATGTTTCCTCAGGAACAGGCTATCTAAATCTTCACCTGTTTAAAACGAGCAGAACGATTTGATTATCTGGTCTCTCAGCTGCGAAGACGGAAAGGCGACTGCTGGTTTCCACCACATCAATTCGTCTACTTCCAGGGAGCACGAACTTTGAGACGTGAGCCATAGCGTAGTACATTGGCTGTCGGTAAAATTCGTCCGCCGTTGCGTTGACGATGATAGGGGAGTCGACGAAGTTTTCAGCCCAGTTGGGTCCACCCTGAGGGTCTAGGGCGACGTTCCAATCAGTCCAACCTTGTACCCAGTGGTTCAGGTCCTAGAATGGAAACATATTTAACCAAGAATGGCAATCAAGTACAAGTCGATTGCCTTTCGTGGTCTGCCTTAAGACTGCAGCCGAAACCTCAAGCCCCCCCCCCCCCCGGTGCAGACAGACTGAATGCTACTGTGCACAATTATGAACGAATGATTTAAAGACAAAACATTAAAGCCACAATCCCCTCATTAGAACAGGTTCTGACGTGTTTAACAGTTAACTTGAGGAACTTCCCGAAATTTCTTATTTTTTTTAAACCTTAACTCCTCAACACTTTTATACTCAATTGCTTATTTATCCTCTACCCAAACAACCTCCTCCCTTAGTCCCTGCAATCACACAAAAAGTGGCATACACCCTCATTTATTTCCTGCACACACTACAATGGTGATGATTACGATAATAATCGTATAATTGCACCAGAAAGGCTTTAGCCTCTATATATATATAGGCCTATGATGGTATTGCACATTACACAAAAAGTATAAACAGTGCAGTATGAAGAAACGTCGGCTTACCGACGAAACAGTCCCCATGAGAAAACGTCCCCGGCGAAACGTCCCCATGACAAAACGTACCCGTGACAAAACGTCCCCATGACAAAACGTCCCCGTGACAAAACGTCCCCATGACAAAACATCCCTGTTTCAAAACGTCCCCAAGCATAGATTTTTTAGTTTGCTTCGATCTTCAAGTGCATGATCGAGGTAAAACAACTTCAGAATGCGCATTACAGATGCGGAAACATTCCTTATTAGCAGGAAAGATCGGACACAAAACAGGTTGCTCAGAGAAAGGGGAAGCCTGCTGTGGCTCAAAGAGAGCCAAACAGGAAAATGCAAAAATAAGCGTAGTGCCGTTATGCTGGATAAAAATGACATGGGAAGCGAGGAAACAAAAGCGGATGGAACGAGTAGTTATCTATTAGTTGGGTAGAGAGATAAGTAAATCTAGGTTAGACGGTTTGATCCTTTAATCAAATCTTTTAATAGTAAATATCACCAAATTAAATATCGGACAAATGCGAGATCAATGAGTTATATCGCAGCGTAAACTAACATACAAAACAAACCAATTAAATAAAAGATAACTGAGAAACTACTATATCTTTGCACTTTCTTTAAGAAATGGGTAAAGCCGAGAGCAATACTTTGGTTGGTTTCTTGAGTAGGCTATCGGTTAAATGCTGAAGCAGTCAACCCATCATGGTTTTCAAAAGTTTAAATTCCAAAAACTTTTTTTTGCCTGAAATGATGACGCAATCATTAGTCTCATAGGCCTAGCTGTCCCTCAGTGATAACAAAAAATTCTATAGCCAGGGACGTTTTGCCACGGGGACGTTTTGATCGGGGACGTTTTGTCACGGGGATGTTTTGTCTTGGGGACGTTTTGTCACGGGGACGTTTCGTCGGGGACGTTTCGCCAGGGGACGTTTCGAATGGAGACGTTTTGTCGACAACCCGAAACGTCAGATCTTGATTTACCAAACCTACCCAACCGTAACTAAGAAACTATGCCACAGGTTTGCTGCAACAGTTCACGTCGCAACATAAGACTAGTGTAGTGGAAGCTGCAGTGATAATCTGGAAGCTTCGGTTATAGTGCTAGCAGTCATTCTGGTTGTGAATAGTAAGGTTGCCTCGCAAGAAGATAGAAGGGTGCTCTACAAGACGGCCCTGTATTCAATTCTCAACTGCAGGAGAATTCTTGTCAGGACAATTCGTTGTCCCTCAAAATCAAATAAACAAGTGACAAGAAAGAGTGACTCACTACAATGATATCATGCAGGTAGCTCTCTCCCCTCTCCCATGAACCGAGGGCAACCTTAACGGGGTCAAGAGGGTTGGCACCTGTAAGAGATGATATGAAACTGGTTGTATGATACGCCAGATGAGCCTTTTATAGCCGGCAATATCGCGTACTTGAATCAAGACTTATTTCGGCCATCACGTGAAATACGCTTCAGCGGTTTGGCTTCAGAGAGTTCTACTGCAGAGCTCGAAAAAATAAAAAAGGAGCAACGCGGGTCGTCGTGGGAAAACACGGCTTCGCACACGAGAATACTCTACATGACTAATTCCAAAACACGCCAGCGATCCCCAGGAAGAAGGAGTAAGCTCTAAGGCTTGAATTAGCTTCGAGGACTGGACTCTGCCGAAATTTGACAGAGTCTGAAGCGTAGGGTCCCCTCTATAAATCAAATCTGGCTCCGCCCCTCGGACCTCAGGATTGGCGGAGGGCTAGAGTTGGCTCCTCCCAGGGGAGGAGTCAAGTAGTGGTTTTGTCGTGATGGGTGACAGGTTGGGCAGCCTTGGAGGAGGAGTCAAGTGGTCATTCAGTGTTTGGCAGTCGAGTAGGCATGAACAGGGGTCCTGCCTGTGTGGCTTGGGCTGGGGTGCTCAGGCTAAGGCTAAGTGCGACCCAAAGTCACCGACTCAAATCCTGTGTCAATCAATCACCGCGATCTTTGGGGGCAGCTGTGACACCACTTCTGCCTTTTTTCCGCTAGATACCCGGAGAGGCCGTAGATTTTGCATCGGCAAGGAGAGATAGTCATCAAGAGTATTGAGAAATTGCACGTTTATTACGCTGAGCCTGATGTTCGATAGCCTGACGAGGACCCTTGCCAAGAAGGGACGAAATATTGCTGCCAAACTTAATTAAGGCGCGCCGTTCCCCGAGGACTCCTCGCGGAATCAAGGGGAACGGCAAGAATAGAGGGAGTCACTCCACGCGGACTCCGCGTACGGAAATAGCAAGAACACGGGGAATGCTTCCAAAATGGATTTTGTTAGAAAATAAAGTATGCAGTTGCTGAAATTAGCCTTGATCCACTTTTTTTTTCTTTTTTTCTTCTCATTGTTTTTAATAAATTTTACACTGCACAACACAAGCAAAAACTGACTGCCCTCCGAATCTGATAGTGAGTTCTTTTTTATGATGGTGATAATAATCGGAGCCTTCCCTGTCCGTGGGGACTCGCCAGATACGGGGAGTTAGTCCCTGGGAAAAACAAAAACACAGGGACTCCTCAAAAGGAGTCCTCGGGGAACGGCGAGAATACGCTTTTAGACTTAGGTCTTCCCACGCCTGTTGACGCATAAGGCGACAGCTACTGGCCTCCACTTGACTCTGTCTTGGGCAGCATTCCGCAGTTCAGTCCGACAGTTTGCCCACACGTCAGGTCACCTACACGTCAGTTCGCCTACACGTCAGTTGAACTACTGTCAGTTCGCATATTTCAGAAATCCGTCAGTTCATCAACACGTCAGTACGCATACACCTCAGTTCATCAACCGTCAGTTATCATAAACGTCAATTCGGCTGTATAATCCATCACTACACCAAAAACTAATACCCACCAATTAGATCGAAGTCGACTGGGCACCGGAAGCAATTAAACAAAGGGAATAAAACCCAGGGGATTAATAAAGAAGGCGACATTGGCGCGTATTCATGCTATGTGGCTATGTGATCAGAGATAGCCACAAATGAGGTCAAGTACTGCCTCAAAAACAGGTGTTGAGGAGTGCTCACCACTCCACTCTTCGTTGTTCGGCTAAGAGGTGGTATGTCATGTGAGATGGTCCCTTACCTGCACATGCTTCAGTTCCAAGAATAAAATAGTCCGGGAACTGCTCGTTTGTCAGGTCCAAGGCTCCTGGTGGGATTAGGGGGTCAATGTACCAATGAACCGCTATACCGTCGATATACTTGGCAGCTGTTGGGTCGCTCAACACCTGAAATAGTCCCAAGACTTGGAGTTTAACTGAAACGCCAACTTTTGTATCATTTAATTTAATACGCGGATTCTGCTAAGGTTCTTTTTTTCACTGTCTGCTCTAGATAGTGACGTTCAGAATATCTACGGCCGTCCCCACAACGCAAATTCTACTATGATGCGGGAAATTTAATTCTTAATACAAACGCGGATTGTCCAATAGTGACCGTGATGAAGACTGCTTACTGTCTGAACAATTTTTTTTGGTAAACCGTCAAGCATACGACACAGATACAAGAGCACAAAGGTACCACGAATCCGACAGGGAAAGACCACTATTCAAACACAGAATATTCGTGAATAGCGGAGCAAACAAGTATCGCATTTGTATCAGGTTTTCAAGTCTGTTTAAGTGAGGAAGTGACGGATGGGTAACAAGATTGTCAAGATTGTAGCATCTTGGTAGCATCTAGCGGCACGATTCGATAACATCTGCAAGGGCAAGCAAAAATAGATCGTAAAAAGAAAATCAACAACATTTGACAGGTATATACAATATAATAAAATACTATAATAAAATTACAATAATAAGGCTTTCACCTCTATAAATTTCTCGGGACAGTTTACACACTAAATTGTATTTCAGCCAGGTGGTAATCGACACCTATTTTGAATTGGTTGATATTTTCGGGATTTACAACACTTTCTGGGAGATCATTCAAAAATTCTACTATTCTACTATATAGATAACACGTAATAAAAAACAAGACCAAAGGTTTCAATGGGATCCCAAAAATCTAACATTTGATTCAACAATTGGGTCAGAGAGAGGAGAGAGAGAGAGAGAGAGAGAGAGAGAGAGAGAGAGAGAGAGAGAGAGAGAGAGAGAGAGAGAGAGAGAGAGAGAGAGAGAGAGAGAGAGAGAGAGAGAGAGAGAGAGAGAGAGAGAGAGAGGGGGGGGGGTCTTGGAAATCATTTGACACAATAAGGTGGAGAGACCTGGACCTGAACGGAACTGAAGGGGAGGACTATCTCAGGGAGTCGTAGGGAGGTCTGGCAAGAGCCATCTGACCTTGACAGTGCAAACCTTGGCTGACGAGAGAGAGAGAGAGAGAGAGAGAGAGAGAGACGGGTTTAATGCAAACAACCGGCAGTGAGACACTGAAAGGGTTGTACAAAAAAAAAAAACTGAACTTGAATAAGCACTAGATACTTGTTCTAGCCATGAACGGCAGTGCCGAGCGGCGGTAACGCTCCGTGTTACGTTTCACAAGTTCAAAGCCTACCCGTACTTCGTACTGATGGATTTCTTCGGAGCGTTTTGGGAGCAGGGCGCGGAACCGGGCTGATCGTGATAAACTTTGACCAAATTTCATACAGGCCAGAAGTCTTCTGCCGTCGAGTCTTTCCAGTTTAGTTCCAGTAGTGCCTGCTCGTACCCACGATAACCACTTCCGATGATGAGTTTGCGCTCTCTTTTGGATTTTTTCAATGGCCTGTGACTGCTGGTTGTCGAGGGATGAGTGCCACACAACAGACATGTATTCCAAGACTGGGGGAACGTAGGATACATAAGCGTTGAGCTTAATTTCTCGCTCCAGCCCAGCCTTGCGAAGGGCGTGCAGCATGGACAACCGTCTAGACCCATTGTGGGCTATTTCTTCGGTGTTTCTGGCCCATTTCATAGTCTTCGGTTTTTTTCACACTGGATGCCACAGTCTTCTATTTCTTGCCTAAGGTAGTCAGACGATTCTCGTCCGAAGCCAACGACAATTGCTTGCATTTTATTTCTGTTGATTTTCATTTAATTTTCACATGCCCAGTTTTCGAGTACACTGAGAAGTAGAAAAAAAAACACTTTCTGTTTCAGCGAAGCGTTGAAAATATCGCAAATGGGGGTTGCGAGATCATCTGAAAACTCCTTTAATAGCTGACTGGGTTTATCTCCGGTCCTCGAGCCTTTTTTACCTGTAGTCGTTTCAGACTGTTTGCCACTTGAGCGACAGATATCTCTTTATAGGGTCTGTTTCAACTGCTGGGATTATCATCGTCAGAACTAAGCGGTGAGTTAGTCTGAAAAACTGACGTGAATTGTGCCAACAGCTGTTGAGCAGTGAGTCCGAACTCCGGCTTATGGCGGCCTCTAGAAATGCTACATACTTTTTCGATGAGCTGATACTTCGCTCTTGGACCAAGGTTTTTCATGTTCTCCTTCATCTTGTCTTCTGAAAGTGCCTTAGCTAAGAGAATTTTTTGAGACACACGGTTGCGAAGGCGTCTATAGTCCACGGAATCACGCGAGCGTTTGAATTCCTTATCCCTTGCACTCATGAGTAACGTTTGAACACTATACAAGATAAGATAAGATAGTTATTACCTTAAAAGCCCAAGGGCCATGTCAATACAAACAAACAGAAACACAATGAAAAACTTATTTCTAACTACCACTAAAACTACAAAAAATGATCTCAATGAATCGTTGACAGCTTGAGGAATCTACCCACTTTCTTTCTAGTACCATAACACTCGCTCTTAAACATTTGCTCAAATTGCTTGAAGAGGGTCCACATTTGAAATGTAAGAGTAACAGTACTTACCGTCTCGGGCCATTTGGGAAGCTGAGAGCGCTGGTCATCATTTATCATCAGTTTGACGTCTACATAGCCAGCTGCCTCCAAAGTTGGTCCAAGATGATTGGCTATCCAGTCTCGTTGAGATTCAGCAGTCCATCCCATGCAGTTGAATGGGAAGTCTGGAATATTTCCGTCGGTCGGTTCATTCTGTGCAGTTAAACCCCAGAACTCGAGACCCTCCTGTTTATACGAGTCCAGGAACCTGCAAAGGCGAAGCAAAACCTGATGAAAAATTATCTCAAAATAGTAGTTGAAGTTGTACGAAAAAGTAGCATGCAGTACCAACTGACGCTACTGCGTGCTACTATAGCAAGACTGGATGCTACTAAATACTACTGCTTAAAGCACAATGGACACTTCTAATGCTTTACTTTGTATTAAATGCTTCACAAATAAACATTTCCGACTTCCTTTAGAAGGCGCTACAAAATCGGCCGTTTTCTTGTTATCCCTCGTCTTTACCTCTCTGCCATTTCGACGATCCAAATCTAAGGAGCTGGGATATCGTGGCAGGAAATTCAAAAACTCCCTGCAGGGCTTGATAGAAAAGGATATATTTGAGATGTCACCAAAGTCAAGCCGCAGATGCAGTTTACCTGATTGTTCTAGTGTTTCATCAGAATTTCTATGGCTTAAAGTGCCTATTAAAAGTTTTCTTTGTGGAATAGTGTTGTGAAGCTTGATTTACTTGCTTAAAATGTACCATAATATGCAATAAGCTTATAAAAAATAATATAGCTACAAAAATCATTCAAAAGCAAATAACCTATTCAAATCTGTATTATACAAGCTGATTTATGCATTAAATAAAGATTTAGTAAGTATTATAAGAAATATCACTTTTATCTTTGTCCAAGCTAGTAAATTGAGTATGTACTGGCCCAAAAAATTACGCTTTGAAATATCACAGAGAGGAAACTGTTGAAAAAGTGGCTGATCTAGGGGGTAAGCATTGTTCCTAGGTTGTTACAGAGTGGGATTGGGGTAGTTTGATGTGCCCATTGAACTTTAAAGATTAGCACAGTCTGAGGTACATTAAATTAAATTATTCTTTACTACTGCATACCAATACATGCAACTTTTTCGTGCAACTACCATACAACTACACAGGCTACAAATATTTCTTCGGGAAGGAAGTCAACTGAGTTTAGAGATGCTATAGTTTTAAGAGGAGGAAATAAGAAAGCAGTATTGTCCCTATTTTGTCTTACTTGGTATAGCAGAGAAGTTAACTGCACCTAACGTTCTATTATTATGTTCAATACCAGAAAAAGGACGGGCTCTGCTCAGCCCTTAGAGAATACTTCCTCGACGAAGAACCACTTGGGATGGACTACAGGAAGTACATGAAGGAGATCGATAATTTCACCTATGACGTCGACAAGTTCAAGTTCAATGGGTTTAATAACAAATAAGAAAATAAATCGCACATAAATCAAAACACTCAGTACATTCCTGGACGCCGAGAACCACAATCTTTACATTTTAAACATAATACGCAGAGTGGTCACTGCTCCTACTCTCGGACACAACCTTACCTCTCAAAAAATAACAAGACCAAAGGTTTCGATGGGATCCCAAAAATTCAATATCTGATCCAGACAACTGGGTCTTGTCTTAGCCAGATCCAGTCTTCGCCAGACTCCTTGAACATTTTTACAATTAAATTCAGAAACAGATTAAGGCCAAATAGCTAATCACCTGAGAAAACCAAGTTCAGATTTGGATTCAGCATGTGTGTTTACCCCTATAAGTCATATCTGTTTTGACGAAAACTTCCTGCCACTTCTGCCAATCTCCCGGTTCCGGCCGAACTCCAGAACTACTTGTCCGGCGAAAAAAGAAAGCTCAAAGACGAAATCAGGGTATCTTCTTTCCCCAGTAATGAACATCTAATCAACTTCAAATAGAAAATTTAGCTTATAACAAATTTTCCGATTCCAGCCGGATTCCGGTCGAACTATATGTCCGGGTAAAATACGATTGTCACACAGGGACTCAGCATCTCTTCTTACCCCTAAATCGCTTATCTAATCAACTAGAAATAAAACTTTGACTTCCAACAGTTTTCCGGTTTTGGCCGGATTCCGGACGAACTACATGTCCGGGTAGAAACTTGTTTTCACATAAGTGTTCAGCATGTCTTCTTGCCCTAAATCGAACATCCAATCAACTCCAAATTAAACTTTTAATTTTGACAAACTTTCCGGTTTGGGCCGGATTCCGGTCGAAATACTTGTCCGTCGAGAAAATAGTTTTCACCATCGTCTTCAGCATGTCTCCCTACCTCTAAATCGAACATTTAATCAACTTCAAATAAAACTTTTACTTTCAACAAACTTTCTGGTTTGGGCCGAATTCCGGGCGAAATACTTGTCCGTCGAAAAAAATTATTTTCACCATCGTCTTCAGCATGTCTTCCTACCCCTAAATCGAACATCTAATCAACTTCAAATAAAACTTTTACTTTCAACAAACTTTCCGGTTTGGCCGGATTCCGGGCGAACCTACTTGTCCGATGACAAAATGGTTTTCACCATCGTGTTCAGCATGTCTTCTTACCCCATAATCGACTATCACATTAGCTGTTTTAAAATATTTTGTTTGTCCCTTAATTTCAATCCCCTCCCCCACCCCTAAATGTAGAGCTACAAAGCCATCTACGAACTTGACTGGTCCGACGACCCCAACGAACCTTCTCACCAAGTTTCATCAAAATATCTCATTCCCTTCGAGAGTTATCGTGCTTACAGACGGACGGACAGACGGACGGACGGACGGACGGACGGACAGACGGACGGACGGACGGACGGACGGACGGACAGACGGACAACTTTTGCGATGTCATAGGTATCCCTCCACTTACGTTTTGGGATCCCAAAAACAAAAAGATAACCAATTACCTTCCTGCACCTTACCCCAGAGGAAGCCAACCCATCATAAGAAAATAGACCTCGTGGGTCCTCTCCCAACCAGCACCCAGCGTACTACTCTCAGCGATAGACAACTTTACTTCGTACTGCTGGGCCATTCCGCTAAGAGATATACCGTCGGAAACTGTATGCAGAGCGCTCACAGACTTATTCTTGACATTCGGGAAGCCAAACACTGTGATGAGCGACAGAGGAGCCCAGCTTATCTAAACTGTCAATGGAAGTTGCCAAACTGATGGGCATTGCCAGATGGAAGACTTCAGCTTACCGACCTTGCTCTAGGGCAAGATCGAGCAAGTGCACAGACAGTTTAATAATGGGCATAACAACCAAAGACGACAAGCTCTTATGGGACAAGCAGCTACCATACCTATGCCACAGCATCAACACGGCCTAGTCTGCAGTGACGGGAGATACCAGCTTCTTTTATGTTTGGCCGAGACAGCGCCCTTCCAGGACAGGACAATCATCGAAGAAGAGCCACATACCCATCAAGACCACAAGGCAGATCTCATTACGAGGATGAACAATGCATATGCTGAGGTCGAGAAACACCTCACACAGTAAAAATTACAGCAAAAGGAGTTCTATGATAGGAAGGCGAAACACTTCAAGAAATACGAAGTGGGAGACATCGCAGGGCTGAAACAAGAAGCAAAAGGCGCCGGGAAAAGGATAGAGGATAAATAAACAGGACCATGGAGAATAACAGAACGGCTCCCAAATGACGTAAGCTACAAGCTACACCAGATCGACGAGGTAAAAACGGATACTGTGGCACACATGGACAGAATGAAACCCGCAGTATTTAGATACCCTTCGCAAGCCACCCCACTGTCGGATTCTAGCAGCAGCGATTCAGAAAACGAAGAAGAAGAGGACAATTACGCTGATCCGAAGGCGAACCCTCTATCTCGATCGCCCATTCCACTGGCGCTACGATAATGATAGCTCAGACGAAGAGGACACTCTTAAAGGACACCTGAACAATGAAACCATACTTGAACACACCATGGAGAATGCATTTACAGACATGGCCACGGAGAGCATTCTTCTCCTGAGCGTGACGTTTTCAAAATAGGGATGTTCGTTTCTGTAGGTTTGCACATGCAGACTCCAAGACAAAAAGCGCAATTCATTCAAATCTTGTACAGCGCTGACCGGATCGTATTGGAATTTCTTCTAGATATATGTTTCGGCTTAGCCTAACTGGTTAAAAAATATTCCAGAACAAGGGTTGATTGGTGACATTCGTTCATTTCTAAAATTGTTCGTACTGAAATAACGATAATAATCGAGCACAAATCATGGCTATAGGAAACACCATTTCGTATTTGGATTCTGTTTTCTGCAGGCAATGTTAATGGAAGTCATACAGATAGGGATGATACTTGGTACTCTTCATTCAGGTATCCTTTAAAGAATATCTACAGTCAATAAACGAGGGGCCCGGAACAATAAGTACAGGGGTACAAACGAAAACAGAACTAAATCCGATTGCCCTGCCATTCCGACCACTATTGCCGACACTTGAAGAAGAAATTTCAGAAGAAGAAGACGAAGAGGAAGAAAGATCTCTTCAAATGTTCCACCCCTTCAACCGGTCGCCCTTAAATTGCAGGGGATAGGTAAATCTGAATGAAAAGGGGCTTAGGTTTTTATAGGTCATTATGTTTTAAATTTATGTTTTAAATTTGTTGATGATTATTTTGACGTTAAAGTGACATATTGTATTTTCTTAACCAGACAGTGAGCGTGGTCTCTTCCTTCTATAGTGTGACGCGAGCGCATATGGTCAGCCGTGTTGACCGAAAGCGCCAAGTAACCAACCAACCAACCAACCACCCCTGGGGAAAGTACACCCCAGCGCCACCGAGAACAAATCCTACAGATACAGTGGAGCCGGTCGGCCCAATCGAACACGACAGGATAAGATACACAGACCCCTTTCAACCCACCCCCGTGAGGACAGAAAAAGAGAGAAGGGGCTGGCTACCAAGATACCTAGAGAGGGGTTACAACATATTTCAGTATCGGACGTATACCAGGACAAGAAGAAGAAGTCCGGCAGAGAATGGTCATGGATAAATTTCATACCAGCCCCTCTCGAAGATTTAACTGGTGGACAACGACAAGTCGGTGGGGACACAGGAGCCCACGAAAATACAGTTCTGGCAGCTCGGCAGACAGCGAGTCTCCCAAAGTCCCACCAGTGACGCCCACACGGGGCCATACGAATGAGAATGAACCTGGAGGTTCCGGAATGAGACGCGAACCTACAAGAACAATCCAAGGAGGGATTGTACCTGTAAATAAAATAGAAACAAGAGCTACGAGCTCATATGGCGCTTGTTACGAGTAGGCAGTACAAGAAAGTAGATGAAACGTCACAAAATACACCCGCCATCCAAAAATGTGGTTCGGAAATAGAAATAGAATATTTAGTTTCACTCACTTCTGAGCAGTCCGGCATCGTCTCGATTATCTGTAGCAAATGCACATGACTGTTCAAGCTTCCAAATTTCAGCCCAATAAATCCATTTGCTTGGTCCCTAGACGTGCTACACGATTTCCGGTACTCCCTCTATCTCCCCCTACCGTGGCCGAATCTGGTTCGGACTAAAAAATGGACCACAAAAAGCATCTTCTTTTATATCATCTATCAAGTTTCACTCGAATCTGAGCACTTTTAGAAAATTCCGGTCCGCCCCCCCCCCCCCTACCAACGTTGTCGGATCCAGTTCTGGCCCAAAATATGTCATCTAGAGTACATGCTCTCTGTACGTTCCATGTTTCATTTAAACTGATGCACTCGTTTGACCCCTATGCGAGCCTCAAAGTTTCAGACAATCTCCATCCAACTCCCCCCTAGTGTGCTATTCCGATCCGGCTATGTCAATGATGTATCTAGGACTTGTGCTTGTAGTTTCATCCTGATCCCTCCGCTCTAAGCGTTTCCCAAGATTTCCGTTTCCCCTCTCTAACTCCCCCCGAAGACACGGGATCCGGTCCGGATTTTATGTGGATCGTCTGAGGCACGAGGTCTTTCCAAATACCAAGCTTCGTTAAGATCCGATCACCCGTTCAAGAGTTATAAATACGTCAAAATTCCGGATTCTCCCTCCGGCCACTCCCCCCACGATGATCGGATCATGCAAACGCCAATTGTCAAGTCGGTTTATTCAAGTCCCTCTTATGTCAGCCCAGTTGCATCGTCCTAATGCATCAGGAAGTACCGAACTCAAGTTTAATCAGAAATCCGGATCCCCCCCAACTCCCCCCATAGTGCCCGAATCCGGTCTGGTTATGTCAATGAGGTATCTAGGACTTGTGCTTGCTCTTCCCACCAAGTTTCATCCTGATCCCTCCACTCCAAGCGTTTCCCTAGATTTCCGGTCCCCATCTCCAACTCCCCCGAAGTCACCGGATCCGGTCCGGATTTTACCTGGATCGTCTGATGTCTTTCCAAATACCAAGTTTCATTAAGATCCGATCACCCGTTCAAGAGTTATAAATACCTCAAGATTCCGGATTCCCCCTCCCTCCACTCCCCCCACGATGCTCGGATCGGAGAAGTGACTATTTCCAACTAAATCATTTGGGGTCGCTGATATGCCTGCCAAGTTTCATCGTCATAGCTTATGTGGACGTGCCCGAACTAGCAAAACCCGGACCGACAGAAATTGGCCGAAGGACAAGTGCCGTAATTTTTTTTTTTTTTTTTTTTTTTTTTTTTTTAATACCCGTAGCCATAATTTAACTTATTTTTATATTACTTAAAAAAAAAAGAAAAAAATCTTCTTTCGTACATTTTGTGGCTACTCCTCCTTCCCTCAGTGACGTTAATTTAGTCTATTTTTACCCATTTTTAACTATTTACGTCACTTAACTTTTGAAAATAAGCCCGTATTGTATTTACTATTCTTCCCCCCTAAGACATCTTATTTTTATTTTTGTCTGTCCTACAAACCTCAACCATAAATTAAATTTTACTCCCAACCAAACTATTGTAAATTACTAAAAATAAAAAAATAGAACCATAAAGATTTTACCATACCACACATATAAGGGGAAAAAACGACATAAAGGGACAAATATATCTTTCCAACTATAAACAACTATAAAACATTTCCAACTCCACACAATATTTAAATTATACTATAAAACGCAAAATGCATTTTTGGAAACAAACTTGACTAGTTTACTTTATCACAAACATATTTATTTTTAAATCTTTTTTTAAACTCATTTTTCAAAGACATAAAAACTAATTTACTGGAAAATTACAAACAAACAAAAAACACGAAATACCCACGACTGCAAGGGGCTCTTCCCGTCCGTAAAACTAAATAACACTATCACTTTAAAATAATCAACCATTAAATACACAATTTACAATTCATGACGTAATTTACATATAATTGGGTACACACAATATATATATATCAAAACAAAAACATAACAACTCAACACAATCACTGGGCCTTGCGTTGTTGGGCATTTCGTAAAAATTAAATTTTTTATAAACCATAAACTTTCCAGTAATTCCTCTCAAAACTACAAACACACAAATAATTGCTTACTTCTTTACCACCAATCTACGTCGTTTGTCTCTAAACTATACATATTTCCATACAAAACAAAACAAAAAAGAAACTAAATAATTTCAAACTTCATCTCTTACCATCACATTTCCGTTTTCATTTCCATTTTTCCATATTACATTATACTAAAAAATATGTTTCTACTCTTCTTTTCTCACTCTTAATTTTTTTAAACTCTCCCATTCTGTCCTAACCATCATCATAATTTTTTCTAGACTATCCTCTTTACCTCTTCCTTTCCAACTGTAATAACAAAATGTTCCTATTAAAAATCTCGCCGTAATAACGAGATTTTCGTTTTTTTTTTCTTAATCAGCTAGTTACCCCTCCAAGATGATGAGGGATAAATAGAATTTCGGATATTTCGGTTGCACTTCCGGCAAACCGTCCTCACAACAGGAAAACGATGTGGGACCAACAGACAATTAGACGACATTTAACCTCTTAAAGAAGAGGTAGACGTCTTTGATATTTGCGGCGACATAACCCCACTCGAAGAAGAAGCAGGGGATTTACTCGAAGAGAACCCACGAAGTGCTAGACAACCTCCTCAGAGCGGGAGCGGAGCCGCTGGTCCTAGCAAGGCAGCAGCTTTGAAAGAAAATAAGGAGAAAACAAAGAAGGCACACAAGAACAAGAGCTACGAGCTCATATGGCACTTGATACGAGTAGGTGGTACCTAAAACGTAGACAAGAAACTAAAATACCCCGCCATCTAAAAATGCGGTTCGGACCCAGAAATACGATATCTAGTTTCACTAAAGTCTGAGCATTTCCGCAGCGTCGGATCACCGAGGGCAAATGACTTTTCTACCTTCCAAGTTTCAACCATAAAGATCCATTCGTTTGGTCCCTACACATGCCACACGGTTTCCGGTACTAAATGGATCATGTGAGCTCTCTACATTCCAAGTTTCACTAAATTCGCTCCACTTGTTTGACCCCTATGCGAGCAAACACGTTTCCAGGAATCCCCTTCCAGCCTCCCCCCCCCCCTTGTGGCTGAATACGAATCGGAAACATAAACGACCCATCTCTGACATAGCCTATCCGCAAATTTCCGGTTCCCACTTCACACCCCTCCCCTACCGTGACCAGAACCGATCCAGACACCAAATAACAAGTCAAGGCCGCATTCTGTCCAACTTGCATCCCATTCTGTACCCCTCCCCTCTCCTAAACGTGCCCAAATGTGGTTCGGACGCATGTTTTGCTTTTCTAGGTCATCAGTTCTTATCACCCATAAAATTTCACTCGAATCATCGGACCACCCGTTCACAACTTCCGGAAGCCAATGATTTCCGGATTCCCCTTCCCTCAACTCC
Organism: Branchinecta lynchi; assembly: GCA_023053575.1. Classification (NCBI taxonomy): domain Eukaryota; kingdom Metazoa; phylum Arthropoda; class Branchiopoda; order Anostraca; family Branchinectidae; genus Branchinecta; species Branchinecta lynchi. Next base: position 20,419,409 of record JAKZAP010000020.1, read on the forward strand.
CCAAAGATGGTCGGATCCAAGAACACAAGTTTTCCTAGGGCATTATGTCGGTTTTTAAGTCTTTAATAGGCCTTCAAAGTTTCATTGTTATTAGAATAGCTGGAACTATCGTAACTGGCCATCACCGGAATTCCGGGAAACACCCTCCAACTCCCCCCGCAGAGCCCTGATACGATCTGGTTCTGTCAATTTCGTATCTAAGGCTAATACTTGTTCTTCTCGCCATGTTCCATCCCAATCCCTCAACTCAAAGCGTTTCACGAGATTTCCGGTCCACCCTTCAATCCCCCCCCCCCCCAGAAACATCTGTTGGACCAAGACTTGACATGGAACATCTGAGACGATATTTCTTTCTACTTGCCAAGTTTCATTCAATTCCGATCACCCGTTCAAAAGTTATGCATGCCACCAGATTCCGGGCTTCCCATCCCTCCACTCCCCCCACAGTGGTTGGATCCAGGAAACGACTATTATCAAGTCAATCTTTTCGGGTTCCTGACATGTCTTCCAAGTTTCGTCGTCCTAGCAGATCCGGAAGTACCGAAAATCCGGACCCCCCCCCCCCGCCTCAACCCCCCACAGTGCCCGAATCTGGTCCGGTTATGTCAACGACACGTCTAGGACTAGTGCTTGTTCTTCCCACGAAGTTTCCTCCCGATCCCTCCGCTCTAAGCGTTTCCCAAGATTTCAGGTTCCTCCCCTCCAGCTCCCCCCTAAGTAACCGGATCCGGTTCGGATTTAAATTGGGTCATCTGAGACACGGGGTCCTTCCAAATATCAAGTTTCATTAAGATCTGGTCACCCGTTCAAAAGTTATAGATACCTCTGTATTCCGGATTCCCCCTCCCCTACTCACCCCACGATGCTCGGATCGGGGAAGTGACTATTTCCAACTTAATCTATTGTGGTCCCTGATATGCCTGCCAAGTTTCATCGTCCTGGCTTATGTGGAAGTGCCCAAACTAGAAAACCTGGGCAGACAGACCGACTGACGGACGGACAGACAGAAATTGCGATCGCTAAAAACTGCTGAGATTTGACTTACTGACGAGAAGGCCGACAAACCAACGAGAAACAAAAAATTCAGAAGCGCAGACCGCAAACCAAGGGAGCTACGTAACAAGGTCAGGAAGGGAATAAGACCAATACAATTTTATCCATCGGTCAAATAAATAGGATAAGAGGATAGGACAAGAAAACACTGGGAATTAAGAGTAATCTTGGGACAAAGCAGGGCTAAGTCACCCCCTTGCGGTGACCCGACAGGAGAAAGAGAAAAATAATTACCTTAGCACTCCTGGAGATCCAGCATCCCGGATTTCCCCCAACAGAAGAGCATCCTTATTCACATTATTTACACTATTTAAAGTATTGTTAAAAAAAATCCAGATTAAATGTCCCGAAAGAAAACGACCCGACCATCGGTCTGGGCACGGAAAAAGATGGTCTGGGGTCGATTTGGGACCGAAGATGGAGCGATAGGGGTTAGAGGCGGCATGGCCTCTACTGGAGCCTCGTATTTGACCAGTGCCGTCGAGGTCGAAGGGACCGGATCTGTGGACTGCGAGGCTGACGACACTGGCTGGAATAAAGTGGAGGAAGAAGTAGGCATCGCAGGAACTGTGCCGTGGACTTCGGCGGCAAAAGGGACGGGGGGCGGCCCGTTTCCGAGCTGTGGACACCCTGGTCACGGGGCCGGCAGCGGGGGCACCCAACATAGCCTCAGCAAACAGCTGAGACGCCGTCAGGTTGGCCCTTTCAGCAACCGCGTCTGGGGGCCAAGAATACGGGTCGGTAGCGTTCACGGAACGTTGGGAGGCCCGCAGAAGCCGCCCGAGCCCTTCCCTCATACGGAAGCCCTCGGCCTCCAGCAAATCAGCCCTTTTTTTGGGGGCACTGTCGGCCGTCTCAGCTTGCAAATTAGCGAGCCGATGACCCAAACGGTGATTCTCTCTCTGAAGAGACTCGACGTGTCCCTTCAATGCAGGTTCGACCGACCGCAAAGAAGCAGTCAGAGTTGCAAACTCCTCAGCCGTTAATATTTTTTCGTTCATGATAGAATATTACAGGATACTTCTCACAAAAGAACACACTTCAAGCAACTACAAAATAAAACTGACAAGTCCTTGGAATCAGAACCGTAAACAAAATTTTTGAACAGGAAGTCAATCTGCTGATTTCTTTTCCAGGAGGATATTAACCTGGAAGTTCCAGATCAGCATTTTGGTTCTCCTTCGCATAATAAAACGCAGGCTATAGGGGTGAAAGTAGACACCTTCCGCCGGAACAAAGGTAAATCATAGATAGATTTTCACACAAAACGGGGAACTTGCTCTATCGACGATATCTTGGAAGATTTTCTTGCGACTTGATGGTAACCCCCTAAATGAGTTGGAATCAGAAATTTCAAAAGTAGGAAGTGCACTAAGCCCCTTGAAAAATGAACTCACAAAAATGGACAACGGTTATCCATAGGCAAGGGAACGTACATATTGGACACAAAAATAGCAGTCTGGAGAGTATCATGACCAAGCAAGTTTCAATTTTGTTCGACCTGTACGAAGGCGAATGTGGAAAAATTCGGGACGCAGCAAAGAGGATTCAAATCACCTTTTCCTGTAAAGGGTCAAACCTAGACCGATCGAAAAGGGAAGCCGGGATATTCCCATTCGCCGGGCAAGTGATAAGCAAAATGTTCTCTCTGGCAACTGACGACGAAATAAAGACTTTACGAAGTACTCGACTTACACTCAGTGACAAACAGCACTCTTCACATAAAAAAAATGTTTACGAGTATATCCAGCAAGCAAAGCGAGAAACTGGAGTCGGTAACCCAGCAAGTACGAACGACGGTGACAAGTTGGAGGAATTACGCGTGGAAACCTACCAATTAGGTTCCCTAGACGCCCTAATGACCACCTCACCCGAAATCATCTCAGCATCCCTCCTAAACATCGCCAAGGACCTAAGTAAAATAGAACTTGCCCTCCACAGCCTTTTGAACGGGAAACTCAGCCCGGATTTTATTACCCCTCAGACGTTATTTGAAATTCTTTCCGAAATAAATCAGAAGATCCCTTACGGGATACGCCTCCCTATCCCTTTATCCCGAGATAGCATGCTCCTCTATTATTTGAGAATGAAGACGAACCTTGTGGTAGTCGACCGACACCTCTTTTCGGTTTTATTGTTTACGTTAAACAGTTTGCCGACCCCTATCGGACAAACCAAAGTCATGATAAGAATTAAACCTCCCACTGAAATGTTACTAGTAAGCGAAGACGAGCAACAATATGCACCGTTCCTGCACCGTTCTCAGAGAGAGATTTTGCCTCGTGTTTTGATTTCCCTGTTGTAGTCTGTCAAGCAAATTTCCCCGTATACAGCAGAAACCACCGAATTGTCTGGCCCAAGCCTATTTTGAAGCTGGAAACGAACTACCCCTTCCTTGTACAGACACAGTCTAAGAACAAGACCAAAGGTTTCGATGGTATCCCAAAAATTCAATATTTAATCCAGACAATTGGGTCTTTGTCTTAGCAAATCCAGTCTTCGCCAGACTCGTTGAATATTTTACTATTAAAATTCAGAAACAGATCAAGGCCAAATCGCTAATCATCTGAGAAAACCAAGTTCAGATATGGAATCGACATATTTGTTTACCCCTATAAGTCGTATCTGTTTCCGGAACTACTTGTCCGGCGAAAAAAAGAAAGCTCAAAATCAAACTCAGCGTATATTCTTTCCCCAATATTGAACATCGAATCACCTTCAAATAAAAATTTAAAACAAATTTTCCGGCTCCAGCCGTAATCTGGTCAAACTATATGTCCAGGTGAAAAATGTTTGTCATACACGTATTCAGCATCTCTTCTTACCCCTAAATCGGATATCTAATCAACTACAAACAAAAGTTTAACTTTTAACAATTTTCCGGTTCTGGCCGGATTCCGGGTTAACTACTTGTCCGGGTAGAAATTATTTTCACATAACCGTTCAGCATGTCTTCTTACCCCTAAATCGAACATCTAATCAACTTCAAATTAAAATTTAACGTAAAACAATATTTTCCGGATCCAGCCGGATTCCGGGCGAACTATATGTCGGGTACAAAATGACTGTCATACACGGGTTCACTATCTCTTCTTACCCCTAAATCGGATATCTAATCAACTACAAATATTTTTATCAATTTTCCGGTTTTAGCCGGATTCCGGGCGAACTACATATCCGGGTAGAAACTTGCTTTCACAGAAGTGTTCAACATATCTTCTTGCCCTAAATCGAACATCTAATCAACTTCAAATAAAACTTTTAATTTTAACAGAGTTTCCGGATTTGGCCGGATTCCGGGCTAACTACTTGTTCGGCGAAAAAATGGTTTTCGCCGTCGCGTTCAGCATGTCTTCTTACCCATAAATCGAACATCCAATCAACTTCAAATAAAACTTTTACTTTCTACAAACTTTCCGGTTTTGGCCGGATTCCGGGCGAAATACTTGTCCGGCGAGAAAATGGTTTCCGCCATCGTCTTCAGCACGTCTTCTTACCCTTTAATCGACTGTCCCATTAGCTGTTTAAAAATACTTTGTTTGCACCTTGATTTCAACCCCCTCCCCCACCCCTAAATATAGAGCTACAAAGCCCATCTACGAAACCCGACCTTACTATTGACCCAAGCAATCCTCACACCAAGTTCCATCAAAATATCTCATTCCCTTCGAGAGTTATCGTGCTTACAGACGGACGGACGGACCGACAACTTTTGCGATGTCATAGGTATCCTTCCACTTACGTTTTGGGATCCCAAAAAACGAAAGAAGCCTTCATAAGGTTAAACGGCGAAAGTTGGGCATTTAGCGTTCCCACAGAAACAAAATTTTCGGACGTTTTCCACCAGGCAACATAGAACCAATGCTTGCAATACGCAGCAAAGTCACTGGAATCGGAATAATACGAGTTCCGCAAGGTTGTTACCTAGCAACAACCACAACTAGGATAACATACCCCTTCGTAACCACCGCCGTCAAAGACCTCGCCCCCCAAATTCATCAACTGCTGAACTTAAATATTACACTCTTCGGTTCCCAAAATTGGACAAATCTCTTTGCCGGTAACAACCGCACTAAAACCAAGAATAAATAATCCCTTATTCATTGTGTTGCAAGAGCAACACTTTGGTTTTGTCCTCGTTTTTTTTTTTTTTTTTTTTTTTTTCCATGACTCCGATTTCATTTTATTCCTGGTAACTGAGAAGGGTCTAACCTGTGCGGTTTTTACGGAAAGTGTGGACCTTAGGCCGGATTGATGAATATGACATTACATTTTGGAAAGCTCCGTAGAACTCTTGCCTGGGGCCAATAAGGATGGTTTTTGCTTGTCCTCGAGCCAGAGCCTACGGTTTGCGAAGTGAAGTGGAGTTGTATAGCCTATGTCAGAGAGGACTATCTGAAGTTGTGTAGCAAACCTTTCGTTTCATCAAAAGATGTTTCTGCTTTCGAGTGGAAAGCTCCGTTCTAGCACGCAAGCAGGCAGGCACCAGTTTCAAATTGAAGATGGACTAAAATCTATAAGTGTTAAATATATGCGGCAGTTACCCGGCCCCACAGCCAACATATCTTCTTTGAGTGATAAATAGAAAAATCTACAAATACAAAAAAGTGGCTTTTTCCCACGGGTCCGAAAGTGCTGCCATCTATTGTTTATGTCCATGTCTGCGACGATTTCAGCTGAGTTTATAAATTTTTTTTGCACTTTGGTTTGTGGTAGAGTAACGGTATCAAATGTGCCTCTTAAACTTTAAAAGTTCTCTCATTGCTAAAGAAACTAGAGCTAATCCTTTGCTCCTTTCTAAGTCGTGACGTTAGAAAGTTGGCCTACGGCAAAAAAGTCAACTTTTGAACTAAGACAGGTAGAATTGTTTTTTCGACGGCAATCGATAGCCATTGATGAGCTGATCAAAGTATATGTCATCCATTTTTTGGTACAAAAATTCCTTCATGAGATACACCAGTTTGAAAATTTCAAAGGGGTTGACAACTTCATAGTAAGGTACACTGAAACCACAAATAGGCGATACCAGTTATGATACATATAGGGGACTTTTAAGCAACAGTCGACTGTTAGCCCATAATCATCTTCGGTAATGAGGGGTTTGCAGCTTTTGCTAGTTGGTATACCTGTTATTTGTTTCCGGTGTATTCGATGGTAAGAACAATTTGGTTCCCAATGGTAAGATATGCAAGGGACTTGTAAGTAATAATCGGCTGTTATGCTACAATCATCTTCTGCGATGATGGGTTTGCAGCTTTTGCTAGCTGGTGTACCCATTATTTGTTTCCGGTTAACTTAATGTATATCACGGGAGAGGGACTTGTAAGTAGGAATCGGTTCACGAGGGGCTAGGAATTTTTGCAAATGGGTGCACATTGTATTCGATTTCTATAAATCTGACGGTAAGAAAGTTTGTGTCGATGGTCTATCAATGTACCCGAGGATTAACTGTTTACACAACGGATACAAACGAAAATGCAAAGCAATGAGGTAGTTTCATAATAATTAATAGTGTCATCTATGGTATTTTAATCCTGAAAAGTTACGGATAGCTTTCTATTACCAACTAGATTATATAAGATATTGTTCCAAGTTTTCATCCGTCACGATGTCTACGATTGAAAAGGATAAAGTACAACTGACTGCAAAGTTAATTTAGTCCCTTCTTCCTATATTATTTGGTTGTTGTTTTTACAACGCTGAAGAATACCTTTTGATCATATGATTAATTTTTTTAGAACATCCCGTTTAAAAAGCTTATGCTATAATCATCTTCAGCGATGAGGGGCTTGCAACTTTTGATAGCTGGTATATCCATTATTTGTTTCCGGTGAATTTGATATCAATCACGGGAGACGGACTTGTAAGTAAGAATCGGTTCACGAGGGGCTAGAAATTTTTGAAAATTGCTGCACATTGTATTCGATTTCTGTAAATATGACAGTAAGAAAGTTTGTATCGATGGTCTATCGCTATAACCTAGGATTAACTGTTTACGCAACGGGTACAAACGATACGGTAATGTAAAACAATAAGGTAATTTTGTAATAATTAATAGTGTCATCTATGGTATTTTAATCCTGAAAAGTTACGGATAGCTTTATAATATCAACTAGATTATACAAGATATTGTTCCAAGTTTTCATCCGTCACGATATCTACGATTGAAAAGGATAAAGTTCAACTTCGACGGCAATCGATAGCCGCTGCTGAGCTGATCAAAGTATATGACATCCATTTTTTGGTAAAAAAATTCATTAATGAGATACACCAGTTTGAAAGTTTCAAGGGGTTGACAACTTCAGTAGTAAGGTACACACTGAAACCAAAAATAGGCGATACCAGTTGTGAGACATTTAGGGGACTTGTACGCGACAGGCGACTGTTAGCTCATAATCATCTTCGGCAATGAGGGGTTTGCAGCTCTCGCTAGTTGGCGTACCTGTCATTTGATGAACAATTCGGTTCCCAAATGTAAAACATGCAAGGGACTTGTAAGTAATAATCGGCTATTATGCTACACAAATCTTCAGCGATGAGGGGTTTACAACTTTTGCTAGTCGGTGTACCCATTATTTTTATCCGGTGAACTTGATGTCTATCACGGGAAAGGGACTTGTCAGTAGAATCGGTGCACGAGGGGCTAGAAATTTGTGCAAATTGTTGCACATCGTATTCGATTTATATAAATCTGACGGTAAGAAAGTTTGTATCGTTGGTCTATCGCTGTAGCCTAGAATTTACTGTTAACGCAACGGGTACAAACGATACTGTAATGTAAAACAAGGTAGTTTCGTAATAATTAATAGTGTCATCTATGGTATTTTAATCCTAAAAAGTTACGGATTGCTTTATAATACCAACTAGATTATATAGGATATTATTCCAAGTTTTCATCCGTCACGATGTCTACGATTGAAAAGGATAAAGTTCAACTGACTGCAAAGTCAATTTAGTCCCTTTTTCCGATATGCTTTTGTTGTGGTTGGGGCAATCGATAGCCCTTGAAGAGCTGATCAAAATATATGCCATCCATTTTTTTGAACAAAAATCCTTCATGAGATAAACCAGTTTGAAAGTTTCAAGGGGTTGACAACTTCAGGAGTAAGGTACACACTGAAACCAAAAATAGGCGATACCAGTTGTGAGACATGTAAAGGGACTTGTAAGCAACAGTCGACTGTTAGCTCATAATCATCTTCGGCAACGAGGAGTTTGCAGCTTTTGCTCGTTGGTATACCTGTTATTTGTCTCAGGTGTACTCGATGGTAAGAACAATTTTGTTCCCAATTGTAAGACATGCATGGGATTTGTAAGTAATAATCGGCCTTTATGCTATAATCATCTTCAGCGATGAGGGGTTTGCAACTTTTGATAGCTGGTGTATTCATTATTTGTTTCCGGTGAATTGGATGTCAATCACGGGAGATGGACTTGTAAGTAAGATCGGTTCACGAGGGGCTAGAAATTTTTGAAAATTGGTGCACATTGTATTCGATTTCTGTAAATATGAAAGTAAGAAAGTTTGTATCGATGGTCTATCGCTATAACCTAGGATTAACTGTTTACGCAACGGGTACAAACGATACGGTAATGTAAAACAATAAGGTAGTTTTGTAATAATTAATAGTGTCATCTATGGTATTTTAATCCTGAAACGTTACGGATCGCCTTCTTCCGATATTGTTTTGTTGTTGGTTTTACAACGCTAAAGAACAGCTTTTGACTATGTGATTATTCTTTTTAGAACATACCGTTTTAAAAGCTTCGATAAGTTGACAATTTCAGCATCTAACCGACAGCGAAGAAACAAAACCAAAGTGTTGCTCTCGCAACACTTTAGCCGGCGAAGCCGGACAAAGGTTGCCGCAACACTTCACGTTGCCCGGGCAACGTAGGTCTAATTCTTGCTAAAACGGGAGAAACGACAAAGCCGCTGGATACTTCGTTCGAAAGAGTGCGAGATGCAAAAGACAACCAGATTCCAATTTGACGAAAGAATCGGAAAGACGGAAGCACTACGCTGAAAAAATTAACCCTTTCCCAAGTAATGCGATAACCTTAGGTGTCGGACTGTCCCTATTGGTGCTTCTATTGATTGTGATAAAACTCATACGTAGATACATCCTTCGCTACCTGGCTAAACCACGACGCCCAACGGAACTTGAGCTCTTTCCCAATATCGTTACAGTTATATACTCAAAATCTCCTTCCTCTTTATGTAAATGTTTGAAGTCTTCTAGAAGAGTCAGATTTCAGGTCCATTCCCGAAATGGACTAGAGTTCTAGAAAGATTAACAAGTCAGCAAGTTACAAATTACAAATTAAGTATCAACTCGATAGCACATCCGGACACCTATTATAAAAGACCAGTAGCCCGTAAGACAAATTAGTTAGTCATTAGAAGTGAACAAATGGATACCTTACCAAATTCAGTCATGGTAATCTACAGTTTTTTCCATCAGGTATTAGAAAGAGGGGAGGGGCTTGACATAGATGAAGCATGTAGATTCGGATACAATATAGGATGTCTAGTTAAAGACGAACTGACAATCCAGTACGCATGTGTAGTAAAGTTAGAATGGCCAATCGACACGAATAACCTCATTAAGAATGCCACAGGAGCGTCGAGAGCCAATGCCACGACAATCACCAAATGTTTCCCGACGGAATCACCCTCAGCATAAATGCGCAAACCGTACAGGTTCAAGGGAAGACGGTGGACCCCAAGTTCATAACATTTCAAGGATAGTTCCGAAAAACAGTTGGGCTGAGTTATTTCCCAATTTTAAATTAATAAATGATTACTGAAATTGTATCAGTTATTATATAACTGATAATTGATAACTCATTCAAAACGTCTACATTTGAGATAACAACTTATTATTTTTGGTCAAGATGTATATCATTAACTCGGCTAGTTGGCCAAACGCTTCATTATCTCTCGTATTAAAAGTCTTTTTTTCATCACATGAATGTTTTTGTGTGAAAAAAAAGAGTACATCTTACTTCCCACTTCACCAGACACGGATATTCACATCATTAAGTGCCAAAGTTCTTTCCCACCAATTTGACAAAAACTGATGAAACTGAGATGAAGTTTTCAGATACTACGCGTTCTGAGTGGCCAAAGCCAAGGTATTGGTAGATGACACATATTCCTGGGACAATAGTTGAGTTTTTGCAGATGCCATGGTATCTGATACCATGACAACTGCAAAAACGACTTTAGACCGTGGTATCAGATACCATGGTATCTGCAAAAACGCAACTATTGTCCCAGGAATATGTGTCATCTACCAATACCTTGGCTTGGCCACTCACAACTGCAGAAGCCCGTGACCTGGACGTCTTCAATCACCAATGCCTGCTACCCATACCCTAAATGAAGTGCAAAAACTGGCAGGTGACCGACCCATCTGTCGGACACAATCAAAGCCAGGAGATTCAGATAGTTCAGGGACGTACTCAGACGACCTAAAGATGCGCTGTCTAAACAATAGTTGCGTTTTTGCAGGTACCATGGTATCTGTTACCACGGTAACTGGATCTGCAATTAGTCGTTGTGCAGTTACCCTGGTATCTGATATACGGTTGCTCTGCAAAAACGAAAATTGCCGAAACTGCGCTTTTCGAAGTCATCCCGAAAGAAAAACAGATATTCAGTCACATCACTCAGTGCCAAACGTCTTCCCCACCAATTTCACAAAAACTGATGAAAGTGAGATGACTTTTTCAGATACCCCGACCAGTTACCACGGTCGTACCGTGGTATCTGGATATCTGTTACCACGATAACTGCCCAGATAACACGACAACTGCAAAAACACCTTTTGACCGTGGTGTCAGATACCACGATAACTGCAAAAACGTAGACCGTGGTATCAGATACCATGGTATGTTCAAAAACGCAACTAATGCCCCAAGTCACCCCCTCCCTGGGTGGAAGAAGCGAACAGCAGGCAAACGTAAGACATGAGGCGCGTTTTTTATCTGATATCACGATCAAAGGCCTTTTTGCAGTTTTTGAATATCAGATACCACGGTCCAACCGTGGTAACTGATCGTGGTATCTGAAAAAGTCAACTCACTTTCACTGGGAAAGAAGTTTGGCACTTAGTGATGGGACTGAATATCAGTTTTTCTTTTGGGATGACTTCGAAAAGCGTAATTTCGACAATTGCCGTTTTTGCAGAGCAACCGTATATCAGATACCATGGTAACTACAAAACGACCAATTGCAGATCCAGTTACCGTGGTAACAAATACCATGGTATCTGCAAAAACGACTAATACGCACCTCATAAAATTCCTCTCAGATTAGTTCTTTTTTGGCCGCTAGGTGCGCTATCGTAAAGAAAACAATGACACGTTACTTCTTGGTGTACGTTTATCCAGGTCTGTTTTGCTATTTTCAATTCCTCTTAGGCTTAACCATGTTTAAAACTGTTTAAAATGCCTCTTCCCCTCTTTTTGCTTTACCCAACTCTGTTCTGTCAAGCAGCATCAAGTTTGTCATTGGCTTCCGACTTCAGTGCCGAGTGCTGGCTGACTTTTCAAAGGTGCTAATGCGCGACTCGATATGAAGCGAAAGCCTAATCGCTTATTCACCCGTCAGATAACTTGTCCCCAGGTCTCACGTGTGATTGTTATTGTTCCTCTAGCGTGTCTGGCAGCAATTCGTCATCGGATTTATGAAGGACGTATTGCAGATCCAGTTACCGTGGTAACAGATGCCATGGTAACTGCAAAAACGACTAACTGCAGATTCAGTTACCGTGGTAACAGATACCATGGTATCTGCAAAACGCAACTATGGCTTATGACGGTCAGGGCGGACCTCGAACTCATTCGAGGCTTTAGAAAGTATACGGGGCGATGGGACACCCAATGGCTAGCCCTAGCCGATACAGCTACGCGAGAATAAGAGGGTTTTAGCGAAACACAAAAGAATCAAGAACACAGGAAATGTTTCCACTCAACCGAGGATGTGAGCACTCTAAGCCAATAGTTGCGTGTTTGTTCGGCTTATGCCTTTCCCTTTTCAGCTTTGGCTTTTTATCGTTTTCAGGCCTTTTTTAACATTCTCGCGTTTTCGCAAGTTGCCGTTACTACTAAGGACTTTTCACTTTTCTCGGATGAAAACGCTATTTTGACAAATGCCGTTTTATTTGTATTTCAGATGCACTTCAAATTTTTCATCTTTAAAATCGGAGACAGTCTCGAAATACTGATTTTCACCTTGAATCAAATTCCTCTTTTATTGGATTTTGGGATAAACTGGCTAAAGTAGCGAGGCGAAAAGCCAAAAGGAGAGCGTAACTTGGTCACCTACCAAGTTTGCCTTTTTGCGAAAAGCCGAGGGAAAAGGCAAAAGTCGGCGTTTGCCTTTTTGACAAAAACGGGAAATTGTCAAACAGTGTTTAGGACCATTTTACGAAAACGCAAAAAAAGTAAAAAGCCGTCGAAAAGGCGAGGTAAAAGTTGAACAAAAACGCAACTAATATCAGTAATCCAGAAGATTAAGTCGACACATTTTCAATTATTTACCGGAGAAGCACAAGTAAGATCCGGTTAATATGATGCCCGACCCCGAACCTCTTGCTTTTTCGAAAAATAACTACACTGAAGAAAGACCCGAAACGCTGAAACTACGAACATCTCTCAACATAAATTTAGACACAAATTTAGGATCCAAATACCATGCTCAAATCTTAGCTTGCCAAGGTATCAAATAATATTGCCCCCCCCCCCCCACACCTAGCAATGCCAATGACTCAAGCACCAGGAGTTGCAGTATACCAACCCCCTGCGGTGATCGGTCTCAGTGGGTTTAAGATGCCCAGGATAGAGCAGTCCCGCCTGGCACAAACATACTAGCGTCCGAATAACATCGCGACATTTTGCCCAAATTCTCCGAAAAAAAGAAGTTGCCGAAGCACAAGAATGACCGAAAATCTCACAATGAATTAGAAGAATCAACTAATTCCTCCTCCAATACACTCATCAGAGCGTTACCTAAAGTCTTTTGTACCATACTTTCTTTTGTACCTTAAAGTTTTTTGTACCATACTAGTTTACAGGTTCCTAGCTAAGGTATCCAATTTTGAGTTTATTTACGAACTTGATTGTTTTATTTCGAAATTTAATGAGACACGGTATGTACTTTTGACCTGTCTTTTGTCTAGTGATGTAGTTTATTTATGAACTTGAGTCTTTCATTTAGAAATTTTAATGTTATCAGATAAGTAATATTGACCTGTCGAGTTGATTGATAGTGCTTGAAGTGTCTTTATTTGAACTGACATATCCAAGGCTATTTTTATGTATTTAAAGATATTACGGATTAAATCATCATATATTTAAAAAAAAACACGGATTACTCACTTGACAAAGTAGTCTGCCCAAGTCTGGTTGTATTCCGGGAGCAGCTGTCCTTCGCCGTAAAAATCATTGTTGGTTTTCATCCAAGCTGGAGCTGTCCAAGGCGATGCAAACAGGATTACTTCTCTATCAGTAAGATCCAGCGCTTGACGGATCAATGGTATCTACAAATAATCAGCATCTTTAAACAAAAAAAAAACTTTTGGAGGATGCCCGAAGACGGAGCCGGGTTCGTTGAAGGACTTTGGACTCTCCTTGGAGATGTAAGCCAACCAACCCGGCTCCGACTCTGGACTTTCTTCCACCAGCGAGCCCTGCTCCGACTTCGAGTTTTGAAATTTTGGATAAACTTTGGTCAACAAACCCGGCTCTTACTGTGGACTTAATCAAATTTTCACCAACAAACCCGGGTCCGACTCTTTCTGGACTAATTTTTCATCTAAGGCCCTAGTAGTGACGATCAGAAAAATTTAATCACGTCTGAAAGATGGTCATGCGCAAGATCACGTCTGAGGAACGCCCTTTCCCGCCATTTTCAGGACTCAAAGAGCGTGTTCCACCCTTCTATTAGTTACCTCCACTAATATTTACCTCCTATTCTATCAGTTATTAGTTATCTATTAGTTACCTCCACTATTAGTTACTATTTTCATTCCAGCCTCTTCAAAAGTTACTACACTGACCGTTCCAGCCTTCTCGAAATAGTAACTAATGGTAACTATTTGCTTACCACACTCGGGAGCGTAGTAAGGGTGGTAACTACGAATCTCTTTGATGTGGTTGGTCCGATTAGCGCGTCGCACTAAATTTGCTGAAAATAGAAAAATGTGAATTCCTGACGTCATGCGTAGTTACTACAGTAAGGAGGGTGGAATACGCTCAAAGTTACTATGAGCGTGTTCCACACTTCTACAAATAGTAACTATTAATTACTATTTCCGTTCCAGCCTCACCAAAAGTTACTACGCTGACCGTTCCAAACTTGTCGAAATGGTAACTACTAGTAACTATTTTCTTCCCACACTCGGGAGCATAGTAAGCGTAGTAACTACGGATCTCTGATAACGTGATTGGTCGGATCCTACAGTGGCATGATATTCTGCTGGAAAACAGAACACGACAAAAGGTTTCGATGGGATCCCAAAAATTCAATATGTGATTCAGAGAAATGGGTCTTGTCATAGCGAGATCCAGTCTTCGCCAGACTCCTAGAACATTTTTGCTATTCAAATTCAGAAACAGATTAAGGCCAAACAGCTAATCATCTGAGACAAGACCAAAGGTTTCGATGGGATCCCAAAAATTCAATATTTGATCCAGACAATTGGGTCTTGTCTTAGCCAGACTCCTTAAAAATGTTTACTATTAAAATTCAGAAACAGATTAAGGCCAAAAAGCTAAAAAACAAAGTTCAGATATGGATTCAGCATGTGTGTTTACCCCTATAAGTCAATTCTGTTTTGATGAAAACTTCCTGCCACTTCTGCCAATTTCCCGGTTTCGGCCGAACTCCGGAACTACTTGTCCGGCGAGAAAAGAAAGCTAAAACGAACTCAGGGTATCTTCTTTCTCAATAATGAACATTTACTCAACTTCAAATAAAAATTTAGCTTATAAAATTTTTTCCGACTCCAGCCGGATTTCGGTCTAACTATATGTCCGGGTAAAAAATGATTGTCACACACGGATTCAGCATCTCTTCTTACCCCTAAATCGGATATCTAATCAATTGTCCGGTTTTGGCCGGATTCCGGGCGAACTACTTGTCAGGGTAGAAAATTGCTTTCACAGAAGTGTTCAACATATCTTCTTGCCCTAAATCGAACATCTAATCAACTTCAAATAAAACTTTTACTTTTAACAAACTTTCCGGTTTCGGCCAGATTCCGGGCGAACTACTTGTCCGATGACAAAACGGTTTTCATCATCGTGTACAGCATGTCTTCTTACCCCATAATCGACTATCACATTAGCTGTTTCAAAATATTTTGTTTGCCCCTTAATTTGAACCCCCACCCCTAAATGTAGGACTACAAAGTCCTTCTACGAACTTGATTTGTCCGATGACCCAACGAATCCTCACACCAAGCTTCATCAAAATATCTCATTCCCCTCGAGAGTTATCGTGCTTACAGACGGACAGACGGACAACTTTGCGATGTCATAGGTATCCCTCCACTTACGTTTTGGGATCCCAAAAATCGTTCCAGCCTTGACGGCAAAAAGCCAGAATTCGTGACGTCATGCGTAGTAACTACGGTAAGTAGGATGGAACACGCTCTATATAGTTGCTTAATATTTTAAGCATAGAGTCACAAGAACGTCTGTAAGAATAAGTTCATTCGATAAAATGGATTATTCGGAAACAGCGAAGCAAGGCATTATCATCGGGCCTTCAAGCCTATATATTTAAGATCAGTGGTTCCCGTACCCCTTTTTGAAGAATCATTGTTCTACTAGTCTAGTAAGATCTGTCAAGATTAGAAGGCCAAAAATTTATTGTCATAAGCGGTAAGGGATTAATGTGTAAAACATATACAAATAAAGGGGATACGAGAGGCTCCTAGGCTGTCAATTTCATTCTCGTTCGAAAACTGGCCAAGGGCCAGAAAGACACTTCGCTATTTCTTTGAAACTTCGTAAGCCCAAACTCTATTTTCTTGACAAAAGCATACATTTTCAAATTCCCTTCCGAAGGTCTCACGTAGCCCCGATTGGGAACCACTGGATTAGATGATGGATAACTAGATTGTCGGACCTCAGCCCTCATCTCAGCTCTATTCGGCTAAGCTTTATAGGACCCGTATTCTATATTGCAGCTTCACTCTACATCCCTAACAGTTCCATCCGTTCTCATTCCGGGATTCCTAACTTCCTATCTTATAATTATCACCATAACAGCAATATGCTGATTCTTCAATTTACCATAGTTGCGTTTTTGCTGATACCATGGTATCTGTTACCACGGTCTAAAGTCGTTTTTTCAGTTATCGTGGTATCTGATACCACGGTCAAAAGGCGTGTTTGCAGATATCGTGGTATCTGGCCAGTTATCGTGGTATCAGATATTCAGATACTACGGTCCGACCGTTGTAACTGGTCGTGGTATCTGAAAAGTCATCTCACTTTATCAAATTTGTGTCAGATTGGTAGAAAGAAGTTTAACTGGATATCTGTTTTTGGGATCCCAAAACGTAAGTGGAGGGATACCTATGACATCGCAAAAGTTGTCCGTCCGTCCGTCCGTCCGTCTGTAAGCACGATAACTCTCGAAGGGAATGAGATATTTTGATGAAACTTGGTATGAGGATTGTTTGGGTCGAGGGTAAGGTCGAGTTCGTAGATGGGCTCTGTAGCCCTATATTTGGGGGTGGGGGTTCAATTTAAGGGACAAACAAAATATTTTTAAACAGCTAATGTGATAGTCGATTATGGGGTAAGAAGACATGCTGAGCACGATGGTGACAATCATTTTCTCGCCGGACAAGTAGTTCGTCCGGAATCCGGCAAAAACCGGAGAGTTCGTTAAAAGTAAAAGTTTCATTTGAAGTTGATTAAATGTTTGATTTAGGGGTAAGAAGACATGCTGAGCACGATGGTGAAATCATTTTCTCGCTGGACGAGTAGTTCGTCCGGAATCCGGCAAAAACTGGAAAGTTGGTTAAAAGTAAAAGTTTCATTTGAAGTTTATTAAATGTTTGATTTAGGGGTAAGAAGACATGCTGAGCATGATGGTGAAAATCATTTTGTCGCCGGACAAGCAGTTCGTCCGGAATCCGGCCAAAACCGGAAAGTTGGTTAAAAGTTTGATTTATGGGTAAGAAGATATGCTGAACCCGATGGTGAAAGCCATTTTCTCGCCGGACAACTAGTTCGCCTGTAATCCGGCCAAAACCGGAAAATATGTTAAAAGTAAAAGCTTTATCTGAAGTTGATTAGATGATATATTTAGGGGTAAGAAGAGACGCTGAGTCTGTATATAATGATCATTTTTTACCCGGACATATAATTAGTCCGGAATCCGGTTGTACCCGCATTTATTTTTAGTCAAAATTTTATTTAAAGTTGATTAGATTTCTTTATAGGGATAAGGAGATACGCCGGCTTCGTTTCTGAATTTTTCTTTTTTTGCTGGACTAGTAGTTCGCTCGGAATTTGGGCGAAACCGCAAATTTGGCAGTAGTAAAGCAGGAAGTTTCGGTCAGTATCGTCAAAACAGATATGGCTTATAGAGGTATAGATAGGCAGATAGAATATCTGAACTCGGTTTTCTTTGATGATTAGCCTGGCGAAGACAAGACCGAATTGTCTGGATCAAATCTTAGATTTTTGGGATCCCATCATCACCTTTGGTCTTGTTCTTTTGGGATAACTTCGAAAAGTGCAATTTCGGCAATAATCTTTTTTGCAGAGCACCGTGTATCAGATACCACGATACCTGCAAAAACGACTAATTGCAGATCCAGTTACCGTGGTAACAGATACCATGGTATCTGCAAAACACAACTCATGTTTGGCTTCAGTTAGTTGATTATGTTTGTTGTTTCAAAATCGCTATTTCCCTGCCCTAGCCAAGCTCTCCTTTGTGCGTTCCTGGCAGGAATGTTAATTGTGTATTTTTTTGTGTCTTTAAATATAGTCCAACGGAACTGAAACTGACCTGTCGAGGCGGGCCAGCTAAAGTATATTAAAGCCGCGTCCAATTTGAGTCCTCCTTGTCTCGGTCCTATCTTCTTGTTACTGCCTTGTCACGGTTTAAACCCGATTTATTTAGCCCTGTCAGGTGAATGACTCAGCAGACAAGCATCGTAAATAAAACGCAGTCGAAAAATCTACCCGAGACAGGACCAAAAGTTGCTCCGAGAGCATGTCATCATTCACGGCGTCCTGTCTGACAGGACACTGACAAAACAGCCACAGGACAAATAAAACGGTATTAAGCGGACAAGGCAGTTAAATAAAACGGCATTTGGCTAACAGGACTGAGACAGGACCGGGGCAAGGCTAAATCGAACGCGGCTTAGTTCAAGGAGCTCACTGGTCAGAAAACCGGTTACACAACTTCTCCGTGTTTCTCATCAGAAACCAATGGGGCCGAGCCACCGTTTATACCTTTTCCATTAGCAAGGTAATAACAAGTGCAATAAACCAATTCGTAGCAGACTAATGCCCCCTTTGTCACACTTCATTAAGAACGGCATATCATCGATCATATGACAAACAGTCCAGTTTCCAACTCTTCATTAAAGATTAAAGTACGTCGCGTCGTCTTATTTGTTGATGTTACACCAGATCCTTATCCATAGACATATCTCCCCAGATATACAAGAGTTGGACTTGAGACCTGCCATAGATGAACTTAGTCATGGAAAATCTGGGCCCAGCTGCCCATGAACGGGAGGGGGGGGGGGACCCATCGAAATGCGTATTGACACCTCTTTTTTTCCAAGTATACAGATTAGAGTTTGATTCCAGTAACGGGTCAAAACTTTTTCTATGGGCAATTTTAGGCCCACTTGCCAATGAACGGGGAGCGTGGGGGTGGTTCAACTCTCCCCGGTCCCTATGAACCAAAAGCACAAAGGAATTTCATCGCCTTATCCCAATGCTCACAATCCTACCAAGTTTCAACTTGATACCTGTTGATTCCTGGCAAGGTTAACTAACTTTACTCCAGGGCAATCTGGGCCCAGTTGGGGGAGGTGCAACTTTAAAAGTGATTTCCCAGCCCTAGGATCTACACGTCCAAGGAATTTCATCGTCCTATGTCCAGTTCTGGTCAAGTTATGAACTTTATTCACTGGGCAATCTGAGCCCATTTGCCCCTGAACCGGGTTGGGGCGGGGGGTGGACACCAAAAGGCACAACTAGACCCCAATACCCAACTAGCATGCCAAGTGTGAACTTGATACCTGTTGATTCCTGTCACGGGTAACAAACTTATCTCTTGGGCAATCTGGGCCCAGTTGCCCATGGACATGGGGGGGGGGGGGGAGGTGCAACTTTAAAAGCAATTTCCCAGCGCTAGGATCTACATGTACAAGGAATTTCATCGTCCTGTGTCCAGTTCTAGTCAAGTTATGAACATTATTCACTGGGCAATCTGGGCCCATATGCCCCTGAACCGGGTGGGGATTGGGACCCCCAAAAGGCACAACTCGACCCCAATTCCCACTAGTATCCCAAGCTTGAACTTGATACTTGCACTGGTTCACGAGTTATGAGCTCCACAAAATACGGTGAAAACCGGAAACCGAAAACCGAAAGCTGCTACAGCGCTCGCAATAGTGGATTGTTCCAAGGAACACTCCACTAAAAACCGTATTTACTTCGACTATTACTTTAAGGGGGAACATTCCAAAATAGTGGCCATATCGAGCAAAAACGGTATATGTAACTCAAAACGCTGCATGCGAACGAAAATTAGTAGCCCACCCGACCCGAAAATTGCCTGTTACAACCATAAAATGGACCTCCACTTTTGATGTGATGACTGTACTGCCATCTGTACGGCGAATAAAAATTTCCACCACCTGATCGATGAATGCAAGAGATGGGTCTGCACGGCGAATAAAAATTTCTACCGCCTTATAAATGTAAGAGATTGTTTGGACTAAAAGCAGAAGGTTTTGCCGAAATCCAGAGAGCAGGAGAGGAGATCGACTTATAGAGTCCGATAAATATTCTTTGAGCCCAAGCTGACTTTGTAACATGTATTCAAATAATGTATACAACGGAAACGTCAGCTACGATTGTTCATCAGCGATATTTCGGCCGTTTCCTGTCATCGCCCCAATCGTGCATAAACAAGAGCAAAGGTGTCGATGGGATGCCAAAAGTCTAATATTTCATCCAGACAATTTGGGTCTTCTCTTCGCCAGGTCCAGTCTTTGCCAGGCTAATCATTAGAGAACCAAGTTCAGATATACCTCTATAAGCCATATCTATTTTGACGATACTGACCGATACTGACGATACTGACTGACTCCTGCTTCACTTCTGAAAAGTTTCCGGTTTCGCACGAATTCCGAGCGAACTACTTGTCCAGCAAAAAAAGAAAATTCAGAATCGAATTTAGCGTAACATCTAATGAATATCCAATAAAAATTTAGCTTCTAAAAAAAACGGTTACAACCGGGTTCCGGACGAATTATATGTACGGTTAAAAAATTATCGTCGTTTGCAGACTGAGCGTCTCTTCTTACCCCTGAATCTGTCATCTAATCAACTTCAAATAAAACTTATTACTTTTAACAAATTTTCCGGCAAATACGTGGTCAGCTTGTCTACTTACCCTTAGATCGAACATTTAATCAACTTCAAATGAAACTTTTACTTTTAACCACTTTCCGGTTTTAGCCAGATTCCAGACAAACTACTCGTCCGGCGAGAAAATGGTTTTCCCCGTCGTGCTCAGCATGTCTACTTACCGCAAAATCGAACATTTAATCAATTTCAAATGAAACTTTTACTTCTTACCAACTTTTCGGTTTTGTCGGATTCCGGGCGAACTACTTGTTGGACGAGAAAATGCTTTGCATATTCGTGTTCAGCATGTCTTCTTACCCCATAATCAACCATCACATTAGCTGTTTAAAAATATTTTGTTCGCCCCTTAATTTGAACCCCATCCCCAACCCCTACATGTAGGGCTACAGAGCCCATCTACGAACTTGGCCTTACTCTTGACTCAAAGAGTCCTCACACCAAGTTTCATCAAAATATCTCATTCCCTTCGAGAGTTATCGTGCTAACAGACGAACAGACGGACAACTTTTACGATGTCATAGGTATCCCTCCACTTACGTTTTGGGATCCCAAAAACAGCGGCCGTGCAAAAATTAAATCTCAGGACTAGTTCTTTATTTACAGTGGTATTTGAAAGTAATTTGCCCAAATAAGATATTTATAGTCAGTATACTGCACTCGAATGAAACGCAAAACGGACGAAACCTCGTCTCGTGTCTCGGTCTACAAAGGCCCGTTTTGGCGTGCAAAAATGCATTAGTTGCGTGTTTGCATGGTATCTGATACCACGGTCCAAAGTCGATTTTGCGGTTACCGTGGTATCTGATATCATGGTTTAAAGCCGTTTTCGCAGTTACCGTTGTATCGGAATATCAGATATCACTGTACCTTGCCAGATAACACGGTAACTGCAAAAACGCCTTTAGACCGTGGTATCAGATACCATGGTAAAAACGCAAAAGCAGTAAAAACTGCAAAAACGCAACTATTTTTTCAAAACCGACGCCGAGACGTACCTTGTAGGATGTGTCTTCTTCTACCAATGCGAAGCTGGACAGCGTGACGTCACCGGGAACATCGTCATAGGAATAGGTTCGGGTGGAAAAATCGCAGCCGCCCATATTGACGCGGATGATACTATATTCTGCACTTCCCGGTCCGAAGTACGACCTACAATAGCAGAGAAAAATTACGAGAGCCCTGCGAACTGAAAAAGCCCTACTTACGCGTCAAGGAGCTGAATGGCTTTTCCTGCAAGTTTTCTAGCTTTGGCCTAAGAAAACTTTTCTTCCTACAGTCCCGTCGAGTAAAACCCGTAGAGTTTAACTGAGAATTTCACTTAAAGGAAACCTAAACAATGAAACCATACTTGAACACACTATGGAGAATGCATTTACAGACATGGCCATGGAGAGCATTCTTCTCCTGAGCGCAATTCATTCAAATCTTGTACACCGCTGGCCGGATCGTATTGGAATTTCTTCTAGATACACGTTTGGGCTTAAATGGTTAAAAAATATTACAGAAGAAGGGTTGATTGGAGAAATTTGTTCATTTCTAAAATTGTTCGGTACTGAAATAAGGACGGATGCAAAATGGAGCAAAAATCATAGCTTGGAGACACTATTTCGTATTTGGATTGGGTTTTCTGCAGGTAATGTTAACGGAAGTTATACAGATAGGGCTGAAACTTGGTACTCTTCATTCAGGTGTCCTTTGAGGCTTAAACATTTGATGAAAATTCGATACTTCGTTGCTCAGCTATTCACGAATAACCTATGTTCAAATAGTGGAATTTCCCTGTCTGATTTGTGGTACCTCTATGCGCTTGTATTAGTGTTGTATGCTTGACGAAAACAATTCACGAAAAATAAGTGTTCACACAGTGAGCCATCTTCCTCGTGCTGATGACCGACCACTAAAAAGCCTCGTTTAGATTAAGATTCAAATCTTTCGCGCCATAGTAGAATTTTGCATTGTGAGGTCGGTCGTAGATATTATTAACGTCATAATAGAGAAAATAATGAAAACAAAAAAAAAACTCCTTAATGCAATCAAAATAATCCAGTGTAATTAATTAGATAATACAAAAGCAAGTTGTTTTTTTTCAGTTAAACTTTAACCTCTTCACCACCGACGTGCAAAACGTAAAGTAAAATTCTTGCTAACACCGTGCTTGCTTACTAACACCATTCTTGCTTTCGAGATCAACTGTTTCGCAGGAAGCTGAACATTAAAGGGCGATTCTGGCGGTCTGAAAAGCTTCCATTTTTCCATTTTGACACCGTGCTGCAGAATAAAGCAATCCGGATAATATGTGGAAACGAGTCGCGTGAATCGCTAAGAGAAATTTACCGTGAAGTTAAAATATTACCGGCTGCTGAATAAAGCAATCCGGATAATATGTGGAAACGAGTCGCGTGAATCGCTAAGAGAAATTTACCGTGAAGTTAAAATATTACCGGCTGCTGAATAAAGCAATCCGGATAATATGTGGAAACGAGTCGCGTGAATCGCTAAGAGAAATTTACCGTGAAGTTAAAATATTACCGGCTGCTGAATAAAGCAATCCGGATAATATGTGGAAACGAGTCGCGTGAATCGCTAAGAGAAATTTACCGTGAAGTTAAAATATTACCGGCTGCTGAATAAAGCAATCCGGATAATATGTGGAAACGAGTCGCGTGAATCGCTAAGAGAAATTTACCGTGAAGTTAAAATATTACCGGCTGCTGAATAAAGCAATCCGGATAATATGTGGAAACGAGTCGCGTGAATCGCTAAGAGAAATTTACCGTGAAGTTAAAATATTACCGGCTGCTGAATAAAGCAATCCGGATAATATGTGGAAACGAGTCGCGTGAATCGCTAAGAGAAATTTACCGTGAAGTTAAAATATTACCGGCTGCTGAATAAAGCAATTTATTTATTTATTTAACTAAATGGACGGCCAACAAGGGCCATATACATCTATAAACACCAACAAAACAAAACAAAATTAAAAACAAAACACTAATTCACTGAAGGAGAGAAATTGCAGAAGAGCAACTTCCCCCACGACAACCATATTGGCAGCGTCAGCCTCATGTGCGGCCCAGCCAGGACAGCCAGCAACGGATTCTGGGACTCAAGAATACGCTTCTGCGGATAATATGTGGAAACGAGTCGCGTGAATCGCTAAGAGAAATTTACCGTGAAGTTAAAATATTACCGGCTGCAGAATAAAGCAATCCGGATAATATGTGGAAACGAGTCGCGTGAATCGCTAAGAGAAATTTACCGTGAAGTTAAAATATTACCGGCTGCTGAATAAAGCAATCCGGATAATATGTGGAAACGAGTCGCGTGAATCGCTAAGAGAAATTTACCGTGAAGTTAAAATATTACCGGCTGCTGAATAAAGCAATCCGGATAATATGTGGAAACGAGTCGCGTGAATCGCTAAGAGAAATTTACCGTGAAGTTAAAATATTACCGGCTGCTGAATAAAGCAATCCGGATAATATGTGGAAACGAGTCGCGTGAATCGCTAAGAGAAATTTACCGTGAAGTTAAAATATTACCGGCTGCTGAATAAAGCAATCCGGATAATATGTGGAAACGAGTCGCGTGAATCGCTAAGAGAAATTTACCGTGAAGTTAAAATATTACCGGCTGCTGAATAAAGCAATCCGGATAATATGTGGAAACGAGTCGCGTGAATCGCTAAGAGAAATTTACCGTGAAGTTAAAATATTACCGGCTGCTGAATAAAGCAATCCGGATAATATGTGGAAACGAGTCGCGTGAATCGCTAAGAGAAATTTACCGTGAAGTTAAAATATTACCGGCTGCTGAATAAAGCAATGCGGATAATATGTGGAAACGAGTCGCGTGAATCGCTAAGAGAAATTTACCGTGAAGTTAAAATATTACCGGCTGCAGAATAAAGCAATCCGGATAATATGTGGAAACGAGTCGCGTGAATCGCTAAGAGAAATTTACCGTGAAGTTAAAATATTACCGGCTGCTGAATAAAGCAATCCGGATAATATGTGGAAACGAGTCGCGTGAATCGCTAAGAGAAATTTACCGTGAAGTTAAAATATTACCGGCTGCTGAATAAAGCAATCCGGATAATATGTGGAAACGAGTCGCATGAATCGCTAAGAGAAATTTACCGTGAAGTTAAAATATTACCGGCTGCAGAATAAAGCAATCCGGATAATATGTGGAAACGAGTCGCGTGAATCGCTAAGAGAAATTTACCGTGAAGTTAAAATATTACCGGCTGCTGAATAAAGCAATCCGGATAATATGTGGAAACGAGTCGCGTGAATCGCTAAGAGAAATTTACCGTGAAGTTAAAATATTACCGGCTGCTGAATAAAGCAATCCGGATAATATGTGGAAACGAGTCGCGTGAATCGCTAAGAGAAATTTACCGTGAAGTTAAAATATTACCGGCTGCTGAATAAAGCAATGCGGATAATATGTGGAAACGAGTCGCGTGAATCGCTAAGAGAAATTTACCGTGAAGTTAAAATATTACCGGCTGCTGGTCTCAGAGGCGTTACTAGCCAAAATGTTTTTGGGGGGGGGACGAGGCATTTACCGACTGGCTGGTAATTTTTACCGACTTTTTCTGCAGAAAAAACGACTGTTTTCAACGACATAAATGACAATTTTAAAAAAAATCTACTGATTTTCAGAAAAACCGACATTTTGACGAAAAATCGACCAATTTTCAGAAAAAACGACTGTTTTCCTGAAAAAAATCAACCGTTTTGACGAAAAATTGCGGCGCTGCACGCCGACTCGGTTATTTTTTACAGACTGGCTGACAGTATTGCCTCCCTCAGTATATTACCTCCCCCCAGTCGTGACGCCCCTGCCTGGTCTACGTGATCGGTATTCCTTTTTATATACCAATATCAGAGGAATACTTTACCGTCATGTTTTGAAAAGAGTTTTTGTTGTTAATTCTGATGTTCACAGCCACGACACGCGTTCGAATAATGATCTTTGTGCTCCATTGGCTGTGACGACTAGGTCTAATTTTCAATCATTTATAGAGGGATTAAATGGTGGAATGGGTTAGAAAAGGAAAATATGAATGAGTTTAAAAATGAGATTAAAAATAAAATGTATGGTAAGATTAAAGTAGTCGATTATTTTAGATTAAATTAATAGATTAATTTTTTTTTTTTTTTTTTTTATTTGCCCAGTTGGAGGAGAGAAAGTTATTTTTGGTTTGTTTGTGGTTGAAGGTTGATTCCACTGCTGACAAAGTTACGTGATCGGTATTGTGGATTTAGTGGTCACCCCCAGGACAACCTGGACGACCGGGTTCTCGGGTGACTGGTTTATTTGAAGATGTATCGTTTAGTTTTATGTTCTTTGTTACAAGTTGTTTACTGTGATTTTGTGTAAAATAAAGAATAACCTAACCTAACCTAACCTCCGCTGGTTCATCCGCCGTATGTTCTTGCCATTCGGCTAAAACTCGCTTTGCTTTCCCAAACTGTTATTGCGCTCCACTAGTTTTGGAAAGTGATGTGGAATTTCGCTAGGTGCGTGGACGGTGGCGAGCCAGCGAGAAGTTATAAGGGTAAAAAGGGTTACTAAAAGTAAGGGTTACTAAAAGTACGACTTTCCGTTACTTTTAGTGATCGGCGGATTATCGCTTTGCTTTTTGGAAGGTGAATCCGCGAGATCGCCAGAGTCGCCCTCCATCGGAGCGACCACATAACCAACCAGAAAAATCGCTTTATCTTGCACCAGCTCCTGGTAAAAGATGACATACACCAAGAAAGATGGTACAATTTGGGGCATGTTACCCGTATAGCGGAAGATAGAGGGTGTTCCACCCTACTGACCGTAGTTACTACGCACGACGCCACGGATTCTGGCTTCTTTGCGTCAAGGCTGGAACTATTTTTCTATTTTCCAGCAGAATATCAGGCCATGAGCGAATCCGACCAATCACGTTACAGAGATGCGTAGTTACCACGCTTACTATGCTCACGAGTATGGTAAGCAAATAGTTACTATTTCGAAAGGGTGGGAACAGTCAGCGTAGTAACTTTTCACGAGGTTGGAACGAAAATAGTAACTAACAGTTACTATTGTTAGAAGGGTGATGCACACCGCCCGAGTGGCAGCCAGAGGGAACCCGAAGAAGAGAAAGGTAAAAAAATACGCTTCGTCGCACCTACCAGCCGAACCTGAAGCACATCAGTACGATAGTCCCACCCCAGCCCGATGAAAAATTTATCTCAGAATACTAGTATGAAATTGTACGAAAAAGTGGCATGGAGTACTAACTGAGGCTACTACATGCTTCTACTTCAAGGCTACCGTGTTATTGCATTCTACTGCATAGACTACTAGCAAGACTGGATGCTCCTACAGCAAGACATGATGCTACTGGATACTACTAATTAAGACTGGCCCAGTCTGAGGCACATTAAATGATAGTACTCTTTACTATTACATATCACTTTATGCAACTTTCGTACAGCTATCATACAACTACGCAGGCGACAAATTTTACATCGGGAGTCGGAAGAAGTCTGGGCAGCAGAACATATGAGGGATGGCTGGCGCCTCTTTCTGGATGGCTGGCGCCTCTTTCTGAATGGGATGGGCGCTTCTGGCGGTACAGGAGGAACCAAGGTCTAAGGTAGGGCAGCCCCATTCCCCTAAACTTTGTCATGTCTCTACATGGCCCGGCACGGGTAAGGCCAATCAGGTCCGCTGCAAAGTCAGTACCGTAACTTCTACCAAAGAGTTATATCGCATACATTGAGCGTGTTCCACCCTTCTAACAATAGTTACTATTAGTTACTATTTCCGTTCCATCCTCACGAAAAGTTACTACGCTGACCGTTCCAACCTTGTCGGAATAGTAACTAATAGTTACTATTTGCTTACCATGCTCGGGAGCGTAGTCAGCGTAGTAACTACGCATGTCTGTAACGTGATTGGTCGGATTCGCCCCTGGCGTGAGATCCTGCTGGAAAATAGAAAAATCGTTCCAGCCTTGACGGCAAAAAAACAGAATTCGTGAGGTCATGCGTAGTAACTACGGTAAGTAGGATGGAACACGCTCATTAGGATAGCTGGGTGTCTTTCCGTGATGTTCTGAATGCCGGGCCACAATTTAATTAACATTGCAATCTCAGTTGCACATCTTGTAGCCTTTATGTATACCGTATGGCTCGAAATCGTCGCCCCATTAACCCAAGACCCGTAACCTGTGGAACTCAACAGTCTGCCAGATCCTGTCGCCAGGGAGAGCTACATAGCTTGTGTCCTGATCCAAGTACAAGTATGTATACCGTAATGATCTTGGTTGATATTGATTTATGGCACGAAAAAACGACAACAGGCCTCCGCCCTTCACATCTTCTTTGAAGAAAGTAAATAACCTCCTGTTCATGTTCTGTGAGCCTCTTTTCGAAAGTCCTCTCTGTCCTGCCCCTTCTCGCAGTCGCAGGGTATCGAATAAATACCTCGTTGGTTCTGGTTTGGGACTTGATCTTTGCCGGTGTTAGGTAGGACAGTAGAGTGTTCGAGTCCGGTGAAATGCTTCGATGTTGTACTTTTTTAAATTCCTGGACAGTTTTTCAGTGACTCCTTGAATGTACGGGAGGTAGACACGGGCATTGTTCTCTTCTGGTTTGTCACTACTAAGAGTGCCAGTGTTGCTTTTGGGGGCCAAAAGCCGACCAATGACCCAATCGAGCAGCAAATACAGAAGCCGTGTCCAAAATGAGATCGCAGCAGCCTTTTTAACTCCAAGCAAGACTAACGAAGGAATTTACGAAGTTAAATATTTAACGCCAGCTAGAATCTTTAGTTTTGTGTTTCCCACAAGTTAATTTTTTCAATTTGAGCGGTTTTGAGCCTGAAGAGGACGCCTTGCCAAGAAGGGGTCGAAATATAGCTCCAATAAAATTCCACTGACGTATCCGTTTTGCGTTGTAGACGAATTCTGTAGAGGCCAATAGCCTATTTTTTGCGTTATATTACTATTACTATACCTTAGAAGCTTATCTTGAGCTCCTTCCGAAAGTGTGGCTATATTTATTGTGGCAGCATCTGTGAATGCCCCACCAAATCCAATTATTGGTTGGTAATGGATGCTCCTATTGACCACCATCAGAACATCTGGAAAGAGATAATTTTCAAAGATAATTTCGTAAACCACATTGGCCTGACATATCACAAAAAATCAACGAAGAAACCAACGAAAATTGAGTCACTTGCTAGTATCGAGCGAGAACAATCATAATTGTTAGTCGCAGGTATTGATGAGTGGCTCGCTGTCTTTATTTTACGCTTTCAATTCTTTCAATTTTATTTGAATCTTTGGTTTCTTGTTGGTTTTTTGGTTTGTTTTAGTTTTCTTTGGCTGGGATCTTCATCCTCGTTTTGGAATTCTTTCTCGAAATTTTCTGTCTGCGCTGAAGAAGGGAGGCGGTTGTCCTTCCGAAATATTCGCCTTTTATTTCAGTATATTTGATGGCCTAGAAAACCCCATTTTCGTTGGTTTCTTTGCTGATTTTTTTAGATAATTTTCAAAACCAGAGTGACTTTCATATCTTAGCGTAGTAGCCTACAGGTTTGATACCATCTATCCAGCTGTAAGCCGGATAGGTGCAATTGATGGAAGAGAGTATGGTCAAAACAAGATAAAACCCAATTAAGAAAAACCTCAGGGTTGAGACGAGGAAACGGTGGTAAAAAATTTACAATACAAAATACCAAAAGGTATTTCTTTTTCAGGGTTAAATTTTTATTACTAACACTAAGTTGAAAAAAAAAGTTTTAGCCGGATAAAAAATCAATTTGAACCGTTCGAACCCTTCCATGAAAAAGTCAATAAAACAAAATCGACCCAACGCTGAGTAGAATAACCACCGCACACAGCAGCTGACAAGAAGCGAAACCAATCCAGACACCCACCCGAAAAAGGTGGGAAGGAAAACAGAAGGCTAGCAGTACTCGAGGAAAACAAATAAACAAATATAATAAGAACTAGGTAGTAGCATATATCAACAACCATACCTGCTATTTCGTTGGAAGATTCGACAAACTCCAAGTTCCGATGAACGAGTCTGTCACTATCTTTGTCAGACGATACCAGGACTGCCTGGTTGATCTCTGGTACTGCGAAATCAGCAATTTCCTCGCAATGAGTGGCGTTACAAACGCAGACAAACGAAGAAAAGCCAAAATTCTTCTGAATGCATCCTTCGGACACTGAAATATGGTAGTGTGTGTAGCTTACGCGCCTGTTATTGTGTGTATAATCTGTACGGGCTTAAGGTTGGGGGAAGGGGGTCTTGTCTCTGCTGTGTAAACAGGGACAATATCATCTTTCGTGACAATTTTTAATTCTCACGACTAAAACAATATTTGTTTTGTTCCATTTGCCTTTATGTATTTTGGTTGTGTTTAAATTGTATATGTATATATTGACATCTGCAAATCCCCTGTAAATGTCAATTGACAACGTTTTCATTTATGACATGTTGACGAGAAATGCAAATCCGGAATGATTGCTCTGAAAGTCATTTTCAAATTAAATTCTACTCTACTTAAAGAATCCAGTTTTGGCTTCAGCAGTAGCAAGGACTTGTAACACAAGGTATTGCAACACGTTTTAACAACACGCAAAACGTTCAGACTAGCAAGAAAGAAGCCTTTACTCTATTTGATCCCTGTGCTCCTCAGTAAACCCTATATTGCTAGAAATCAACCAAATGGTTTCATAATATAGTCTCAGGATGTGTGTAAAAATCAAAAGAAAAATCGTTGGCCTAGGGCTAGGCTTTCTTATAAAAAGACTGTACTCACAGATATTGGACAAGAGTACTGAGACAAATATTATGGTTGCCTTCATTGTGACATATGCATAGACAATGCCAAGACTCAGCCGGAAAACAGTTACGACTTTTTATAATTTGTTATCTTGCAATTCTTATCTTGAAAAGAGCCCGGAGATATCATGTAAGAAAGGTAGTAAATACCTTAGTATTTCTGAATCTCCTCATTTCGACTCGCACTACCTGTTTCCCAGTATCTCTGCATTTTAGCAGTGATAACGTAGGCTGCAATATGGTGCTGTGACATTATCAACAAAGGATTTTGCTAGTGCTATTTTCTTCTTCCACTTGCTGGGACAGAAGTAGTATATTGGTGGGCTTAAGAAGTCCCCCGAGGTCTCATAGGCAGTGAGTGGCACTACTAGCCAAAATGTTTGGGGGTGAGCCACTGTATTTCACCGACTGGCTGGTCTGAGTTACTAGCTACTATCCAATAGGGTCTGTAGGAAATCATCTATTTTTTTCGACTCGTAGAACTGCTGCATTTACGGACCAAGATCCAGATTTCTTTTTAGATATTATGTCAGTCCTATTTTCATCTTCTTCCCTTAGCTGGCAATAAAGTTATGGGGCAGGTTTTACTGATTTAATTTGTTTTTGCCAAGTAGTGACCAGGGGAGGGGGTTCCCCTACCCCAGTGTCAGGCCGAACATCTGTGTGCAAGTTCAAGATTCTTAATGTGCCCTCAGCCAAAATCAAACTATCTGAGGTTCAAAACTGCCTCAAAATATGCAGATTTTATGGCACCTCATTTATCCCACCTCTTAACAACTTATTCTTTTAAACAGTATCACAAAAACTGAAATTAGTTGGCTTTCTTCACACTAAGTATAGTAGACACTAGACGTATGCTTTTTGAACGTTTGTTGACTTTAAACAGTGCCATTTTCATGCACTTCCTAAGTCAACTGACAGTGAGTCAAAGTAGCTAATTAAGGGCCTTTGAAAACAACTGAATAGGTATTTTGGGTTTTCGTTCTACCATTTAGCCCAAAAATGTAGGTATCTGTTCAAATACGCATACATATACTGTAAACCCCCGTAAATAGTAGGGGGAGAGCGTGGTACCATGAACCACATTTGTTTTGATTTTTGATGAGTTTTCAGAGCTTTCGAGAACAGCACACCGACGGTTCTAGAAAATTCGTTCAGCTGGTTCATCCTACCCCACCCCCTGGGTACCATGAACCACCCTTAGGGGCACGATGAACCAGTGTGATTGATCTCCTTTGGCTGTGTAGTTTTCGAGTACAATATGAAGATAAAAACTACTAAAAAGTAAAAAGTTTATAAAATACCAACTGTATCTTATCCAAGTGGATACCTCCCAAGGTTAATTCCAAAAACAAACCTCCCTGCTTGGCAGGATGTCCCACGAACAGGGACTGGCTTTGGGAGGCGAAACCCCAATTGGAACTTCGAAATGGATCGCGTCTCATCGGTAGAACTTCAAGGTCCAAATTGTCAATGTACATTGGACATCCCCTCAGCAACATTGTGTGCCACGCGTGACTCTTGTGAGGAACAACAAGCCCATGGTTCCCTTCTTCTATCTCAAGATCTCGCAAGCTCATGTCTATGCCTAATCCCCAAGGTCCTCAAATTTCCTGCGCCGATCGACCCAGGTGGGGCCCAGTGAGCATGGCCGACTCGAAGTTTACCCCCAGAAACACCACCAGAGAGAGGGGGGGGGGGGGGGGTAAAGTCCCAAGTGCACCCGATTGCAGCCAGCCATGACTGTTACCTGAGTCCGACGTTCTGCGGAGGTGGTCTTTCCAAGCGGCTTGGCATCTATCGAAGAACTTTGGGATGCACTTTGACATCATTTACTTGTAGAGCAAGCGCTCTTGCCCTTTCCTGAAGATCCCGTGGCCTTTTCCATAGTTAGGCGCAGATTCACCTCTTTTCCTTGTGGTTCTAAATGTATTGAAAGAGGGATATACGAACAAGCTGTTTCTAGTACTTTTGCTCCTTCAACAACTTGGATGCAAACTTCATCACATTTTGCAGGAGTCAAGCCTTTAATAGTTTTCCTTGCGGGATTTCGCATCATAAAGTCAACAGGTATTGATACGATATAATATTGTCCAACCGTTCAAATAGATTCAGATAACTAATGGTAGTAAGTAAAGGCTAAAGCAGTAAGTAATCAAATCAGTAAGTATGCAGTAAGGGAAAAAAAAACAATTGGCGCTTCACGATCCATTACGGAGTACGGTGAACCACTGGTTCTTTGTTCCCCATGGCAAGTGATTCATGGCATTCTATGGCATAAGAATTGCTAAAAAAAATGGCTAACTAAAAAAGATAAACGGAACGTAAATCGAAATCCACAGTCTTAAAGCCATGACCTTATTCCATTACAAACCCAACAATTATCCTGATCTGACAGGTTCTTCACCTTAAAAGTAATGGTCTGAAACAAAATTTTTACTTCACCGCCCCAAAAATACTCTTATTGCCATCACAAGTGGAGGCTTGGTCCATAGTGAACAGAAATACATCAGAACCTAGCGGTGCCATGGGTCAATATTGGATGAAAAAGAGGAGCAATCACAGCAACAGGAAGAGGGGTAATACAGCCCTGGTTTATGGTGCCCCGTGGTTAATGGTACCCTGCTCTCCCTGTTACTTTGGAAATCAGCTAACTTTGAAAGGTGCCAGAGAAAATGGTGAAATCATTCTAAAAATGCACTGATGAAAATAATGATTAAAGCAAAGCAAAGCTGACTTAATTTACAGACTGATATTTGTATTTCACCTTGTGCTCTTTTGGCACAGTTACTTTCAGTTCTTTTGCACTTTCCTTGCCCCTAGACTGTTCTATATGCAAGAAAAAAACAAGGTAGTAAACAATTTAGACAACTGTTCAAATAAATATACCTCTAAAAGAGGATGTCTCTGTCTGTCCTTAAGCAAACAAATAAACAAGATGCCACAAGAAAGCTGAAACATTTGGCTCTCAGACTTCTAATGTTTTACAGCACACCAGATGTAAGCTTCTTTGAATGATCCAACTGAAAAAGCAATTCAAGGTTACAGTAAGGAAAAAACTGAAATTCGAACACATAAGAATTTGAACTTGTTCATCAGGTTCAGTTTCAGGTTCTTTTATTTTGAAAATACTTTGTGACAATATATTTTGATCACTGGGGGCTGGCAGGGATACGAGCTTGTTAGCTCGGCCCCATAAAAAAAATTCAGACACTTTATTTTATTTATCACAGCGAAGTCACAGTCACATCAAACGATTTCAAAATGATGAAAAAAGCGGAGTTAGGAAAGTCAATAGCCAGAAAATCCCTTTTCAAAGCAGCTTCAAAACAAAGAAAAGGTACAGAATTTGAATATTTTTGGACACATGACTGTTCAAGAAAGTCTAGCTCGCTTGACTGTCAGGACAGCATGTAGCCTACACTTCATTTTAACATTTTCGTGGCTAAAATCGAGGTAGTGTAAAAACGAGGTCAGGTACATATTTGACCATTGTGTTTCATACTCCATTTGTGACTTGTGTCTTAAAAATGGGAAATAAATTTCATTCATTCATTCATTCATACCAATGGCGAATGTCGGACCTGCAGACAGCTGCCCAAAATGGAAAACAGAGCAGTCTAGTACACTAGCCCAGCACTAGCCCTTTTTCAGTCACGGTGCTCAAATGTCTAGGACCATGCCTGAGTGCTAGAGGTTTGAGCACTGTACCTTGAAATTCATGCATGGTGGATGGATTTCAGCATACAGTGCACACATGAAAAAGCACAATTTGTTTGGTATTCAGTATGTAGCAATACAAATCATGCTTTTTGACGTGTGCACTGTATGCTGAAATCCATGCACCATGCATGAATTTCAAGGTACAGTGCTCAAACGTCTAGCACTCTAGCAAAATGTAGAGTACTTGACTGAAAACAGAGGGGCTATGCTGAAAAGCTTTTATTAATTACAGATATTCAGGCATAGCAACAGGTTTCTGATTTTAATTAAGAAGCAGGTTAATTCAGTCCCTGACTGTCTATAAATTATTATATCTATAAATTATTTAATTTAGCAAGAACTAATCCTGGGACAGGCAAAGAAAATGTGTGACAATCTCTCCAACCTTATTCACAAAGGTCTGAGGGCAAAATTGTTCTAGCAAACATCAAAGAAGAAAAAAACAAGAATATCTGTCCAGATTTTGATCTTTTACCCAGTTTTACCTTACATTATTAGCCTTGGTTGTTCAAAATTTCAATTCAAAGAAGATGTTTAAAATCTAGAAAACAAGAAGAGTTCAAACAAGAACACATCTACTGTACCTCCACTCCAGCTAAGTATAACAAACAAAATAAATATGACCATGGTAAATATATCACCGAAATCGCGCAAGAGAACAAATTTGAAATATCTGCCAAGAAGCAGAGGCACTGTTCGACAATTCGAAGCTTCACATTTCCACCACCCAGTCCGCTAGATGACGGACATACTGAGTTTTTGGGATCCCAAAACGTAAGTGGAGGGATACCTATGCATCGCAAAAGTTGTCCGTTTGTCTGTCCGTCTGTCTGCGCGATAACTCTCGAAGGGATTGAGATATTTTGATGAAACTTGGTGGAAGGATCCTTTGGGTCAAAGTACAGGTCAAGTTCGACGATGGGCTCTGTCGCCTTACATTTGAGGGTGGGGAGGGGTTAAATAAAAGGGCAAACAAAGTATTTTTTGAAAGCTATATAGATAGTTGATTTAGGGGTCAGGAGACAGGCTGAATTCGAATATGAAATTTACTTTCTCGCCGGACAAATAGTTCACCCGGAATCCGGCGAAAACCGGAAAATTTGTGAATAGTAAAAGTTTAATATGAAGTTGATTAGAGGTTCTATTTAGGGAGAAGGAGAGGTGGTGAGTCCGAATATGAACTTTATTTTCTCGCCGGATAATTAGTTCGGCCGGAATCCGGCCAAAACCGGAGAATTTGTTAAAAGTAAAGTTTTATTTAAATTTGATAAGATGTTCGATTTGCGGGTAAGAAGACACGCTGAATTCGCATATGACAATCATTTTGTCATATGCGTTAAAAGTTCATCATTAAACTTTTTCTAAGAGACGGTATTGTTAGGGATAAAATGAGATGTTTTGAAACTAAATTGGTATAATAAAATGATAAAATGAGATGTTTTGAAACTAAATTGGTCATTTTATCCCTAACAATACCGTCTCTTAGAAAAAGTTTAATTTTTTCCGATATCTCGTATAGTCCCAGAGGTATAGGCTAGTATTTATTAATTTTCTCTGAAAATCTCGAAATCCAAGGGTTTATTTCCAGATTCGGCACGTATCCCGTAACTTAATATATTTTTAGGATTTTCAAACTTTTCCAATATCAAATTTATTTTTCAACCAAATATTCACTACGGTTATCATAGGCTAATTACTTATTTATAGGCCTAAATTTTTTTCCAAAAAATGATAGGCTACTGCGAGACATGTTTCTATGCCAAATTTTAACCCCGATTCCAACGGCAGTGTTGGTTTGACTATCGTGTGTCGAGTTTAGTTGATATATGCTATTTAATTTGCAATAAGGTCTAATTGTCTTGCAAATATTGTTGCAAGTCCAGGTTATAATGAACCCACGAAGCTCTGTAAGGTAGTAGACTGACCCAGAAGCATCACTCACTCTTGACAGAAGCTGTAGCTAGTTAAGAGTGCTAACACGATTAGACAGTGTTTTGTGACGGGGGCTACCGTACATTTATTTTCAAATCCCGATGCTGGGAAAATTGATCTAGTAAGAAATATAAGTAAAGCTGCCAAAATATGATTCGCGTACATCCAAACGGTTTTCCCCAACGTACAAATAAAATTCTCGTCTGAATACTAGCTGTCGCCACCACATTACCCACCATATGCGCCAAGACTGTCACAGAGCATTTCCCCAGACAAGGGTCATTGTTTGCCGCACGCAGTCTACTGTAATAGAAGGTCGAAGCCTTGTTGACAGGCGGAGGCCAGAGCGTCAGCCCCGAGGTCACTATGGACTGACCCCTAAAGTTTCGTGACGGGCCAGCGAAACTTGAGTGGGTTGAAGGATTATTTTTTGCCATTTACCGATAAAACCAATTTCGCAAAATATGCAAGTTTTCGGGCTCGTACACGACGATGTTTAGAACATCACTCCTCACTTTCAGTGTAAGCTTAGCAATTTATTCAATGACCTGAGACTGAACAGCAAATGTAGCAAATATTGTTTTTGCCTTTCGGTAAGGGAAAGCTGACCGCATCAGGTCCACAAGTGCAATGTAGCAGCCATATCCTACGACAGCCCATGATTTTCTGTTGACAGTTTGGTAGATCGGAAAGATACTGTCACGGAACTGAACTTAAAGCTCGGTTTCATAGACCGGGTAACATATGCAGAGGAACAGTTCTGTAACAGAATGACTGCGATTGCTATGTGATTCGCTTCAATAATACTTGGGAATATCCGTCTTCAGTAGCATTCGGAAACATGGGCAGCCACGCGCGTGTCTACTTCTTCATGTATGCTTAGCTGCATAAGGTAAATTCGTAGTCCGGGTTTGTTCATTTTGGATGGGACCAGTTTTAGCACCTTTATTCTTTCACTGAATCCGACAGAGAGGTAATCTATGAATCCCACAGAAATGGCTCGAAGCATAATGTCTCAGTTTTCTAGCACCGTACAGTTTGCGACGACGAAACTCTTCGTCACTGAATTCCCTATCCGCTCATGAAATCCACTACTGCCTTTCAGAACAATAGGATGCCCGGAAATGTTTACAAGACCGAGCTTTCTGTCATGTCCATCAGCAATAATACGAAGCTCGTTATAGATTTTGGGGGTCGATTTAACAGCCTTGCAAAGATTCGTTTCGAAAATGTCGATGTTTTCGGTTTTTTCTGGCACTTGGGACCGGATTATTCGAATTAACAGCATGAAATCTGCCACCACACCATTTCCGGTGAAGCGCAAAGAGCACCGCATACCTGTCAGAGTACAGCACGTCATCTAGTGGAAACTGACGAAAATTGTCAGGAACAAAAAAAAGCCGAGAAATTAACCACTAAAGGACCTGTGGTACCTATGATGTAAATGCAACCTGCTACCGTAACATCATTCATTTTAAAATAGTAGTGACACGTATGACGAATTATTTTTGTACTTGTCATTTTAATTCGCGTTCGTATTTTGATGAATTGTATTTTAAACCGTGAATTGTATATATATAAATCGTAGGTTACCTTAATTCGCACTTCGGAACGAAATAAGATCAGTCTTGATCTGTTTGAATCGCTCCGTCATTGATGAGGCATCAGATGCATCCCAGTTGTATTTCCACTCTTCATCTCGCGACTTTTTAAAGGCTTCCTCGTTGGCTGCTGATACCATGTCATTGGTCAGACTGTTCCATCTGTTGACAACTCGACATGAGAAGAACTGTTGTCGTTGTCGGGTTCTGACAGATGGCTTAAACAGCTTCTTAGAGTGTCCCCTTCTATCTGCGCCAACGCTCTGGACAATGGGCATACAAATTGTAAATATATCCCTTGGTTGATCTTTTTTATTTGTAATGACATGTCCAGCACTATTTTTTGTTTGTAAAAGATATTTATGGATAAATAAATCGAATTGTAATTGTAATTCATTAGTTCTTAAACCCGGAGATCCAAATTTTACATTCTAAACCCGAGAAAGACACCTCAGTAATCTAGCATTATTAATTATTAATCTATTATTAATTAATACATTACATTATTAATTATTAATTCATTATTAATCTATTAATTATTAATTCATTATTAATCTATTAATTATTAATTCATTATTAATTCATTATTAATCTATTAATTATTAATTCATTATTAATGTATTAATTATTAATTCATTATTAATTATTAATACATTATTAATCTATTAATTATTAATACATTATTAATCTATTAATTATTAATACATTATTAATCTATTAACTATTAATATATTATTAATCCATGATTTGCCGCGATTCACTATTTTCCATGCGCATTACGCTAAAGACGAGCGTTGGCCTATCATGCTATTGATGCGTAAAGCCGGTTTTCTCAATTCTGCCGAGATCTTGCTAGGAGTCAATGGGCCTGGGAAAAGGCTTAAAAAGGCAATAGCCGTGGATACTTTTTTAAAAGTAGAACATAGCTTTACCGTATTCAGATATCTTTGAATACTGGAATATAAACAGTAAATAGTGCGAGGTTTGCTTTAAAGGACATTTCTTACTTATGACAGTAACTCATTCTACTTCAGTAGTATTTTGATCTATCCTCGTTCCTGAAATTCACTTCATATGTGCATCCTATCTCCTTTATTAGAATTGACTGATGATCACGCTTCTCACAATTTCTTCTCTTTACGTGACGTACCAGGCGCCCGATTATTGTTTCCGTGAAGCTGTCTCCGTTCGAAAACCAGTCATGCAGATTTTGCCAAGATTGCCATCCAAAGCAAGTATCATAGAAGAGGCTAAAAGCAGCCGAAGCCGTGTTTAATTTTCTGTAAAGCCGTGATTAATTTTCTGTGAGCACGCCTAGTTGTAAAGTGGTCATCTTATCTAATGAACATCCTACCAGAAACACTATGGGGGTGTTTCTAGTGTTTCCAGAAACACTATAATCGTGGAGCGAAAATAGAGGGAGTCAACTCTACGCGGACTCCGCCTAGGTAAACAACGAGAACAGGGGGAATGCTTCTAAAACGGATTTTGTTCGAAAAAAAATAAAAAAAATATGCAGTCGACGAAGTTAGTCTGGATAGATCCACTTTTTTTTTCTTTCTTTTTATTCTGATTCTTTTTAATTAATTTTACATTGCACCAACACAGCAAAGTCAGCTTGGGCTCAAAGAATATTTAGAAACTGATTCCCCTCCGAATCTGAAAGGGAGTCCTTTTTGACGATGGTGATAATAAACAGAGCATACCATGTCCGTGGGACTCGCGAGAATATGG
Source organism: Branchinecta lynchi (assembly GCA_023053575.1). Lineage (NCBI taxonomy): Eukaryota > Metazoa > Arthropoda > Branchiopoda > Anostraca > Branchinectidae > Branchinecta > Branchinecta lynchi. The sequence goes on from JAKZAP010000020.1 coordinate 20,458,953, forward strand.
GGAGTGAGTCCCCGTGACAAACAAAAACGCGGGGACTACTCAAGTGGAGTCCTCGAGGAACGGCGAGAATACGCATCTAGACAGTGCGAGGTGTCCCCTAACCTATAGAACTTATTCGACCTTTTCTACTTAGCTCCCATATGGAATTATAAGCTTTCCCATCCCTCAACAGAAACTTTGCTGGAATCTTTATTGTCCGCTGACAACTCTTTCACAAGTTAGGATGTGATTGTCTCCTGTTTATTACTTCTTTTGTTTGCTTCGTTTTCCCACTTTTTAACCAATGCACATTCAGTTTTTAAATCTTTTGCGCCAAGCCGCCACATCGGAGAGCAGGAAGGCTGCATACAATCGACAAGCGCTAACAAGAGAATCGCTAGTTTCAGGTGGAAAGTAATGGTATCTTCGAAAACGTTTTTTCTGATCCATTTTATAGGGAAAAGATTATTTCTAGTAAGAGCTGTCCTTTAATAACACCTCGCAGACCTTGGCTAATAGAAAATACCCCTTCCGAAAGAACTCATCAAACATTTATTGACAAGCACAGAATACAAGTCAAGAAATTACAATCTCATGGTGTAAACAAAATGAGAAACGAGTACCTAGAAAAACGCGCTCACTGAAAACGCCTTCAACTCAACTGACGACTACTATGCTCGAAGCATTAGTGCTGCAGCGTGCATTTGGCAAAAGGTCCGACCGAGCTGAGTGAAAAAAAGTTAACTGGAAAACTGCTCAAGTACATTGAGAAATACTGCGTAATACTTCTAACAGTTGTAGAAGCGGAGAGGGAGGTGGAGGGGTTCATTGACGATTTGCCATATGCACTATGATGGTGGATAATGCACGAAAAGGCTGAACAATAAGTGACTACAAGACGACACATTCTACTAATCATCTTAGAACTCTAACCATGAATTCCTGAGTGTTTGTCCCCGACAGGATTATCAGGGCAAAACAGTGGCGTGTGGGGGGGGGGGGGGGGATCTGAAACGATGGACCCTTTTCGCTACAGTAACGATACGGATTTGGGGAGCTTAATCCCTCGGAACGGGCACTCTACGTAATTCCGGTTTAACCATATGCCTATCACTTCGTTAGAAAGCCAGATTAACTTGCTATCTGGTCTAAGTCCAAATTAATACAGCAGCAACATAATGGCTGGAATGGAAAAAAATTGCTAAGTTCACTGTGACAACCTGCACATACGGGTGGCTGAACGTCAATCGAAGAGTGAATGTCCCTTCGCTTTGTTCCATCTTCCTCTTGCAACGAAGAAAAGCAGAAAGAATCTCGCTCCCAGAGGAGCTTATTTTTTTAATTAAAATATTGATTTATTTCCCGTTCGCAGCTACCAGACCGTCGGTGGAAGTATGGATTTCCGCCAATATAGTACAGTTATGAACACAATATAACACATGCTAACGGAGCGTTTCCAAGTCGACGATGCAAGCGTCACACTTTTTGGAAATTTCATCGGCTCTGCCAAAAATCATGAGGGCCCAGCCAGCACACGACACTCTACATTCTTTTCTGGCCGATGAATGAAAAGTTGTATATTGTATTTGTTGATGAAAAACCGAAAGGTTCTACTTATTTGTGACCCTACCATCACCAGATTTCGGCTTTCGAAATAGTGCCGTCTTCAGGGTCTCTCGTGATAACCTAAATATTTTACCAACGTAGTATTTTTCTCCTCCGTCGTTTTCCGTTCGAAGGGGATATACATCCTGTCCATACACTTTTCTCATAAACGCTACCGGAGCTGCAGAACTCGTTCTAAACGTGTCAACTTGGTGGATATTGCGCTGAACGAACGCTGACCCTCTCAAAACAACGCCACTTTCTGAGACTGGTACACCATAACCGCACGATGTCACAGTGAACTCCGCAATACCTCCACTTCAAAAAACTGACAAGTCAATTCGAACATCACCTATTATAATCACCGAATAGATTCACAAATTAATCTACTTCCATCTTTCCCTGTGGCGTTTCTTCCTGAGGAGCCTGCTGTCCTTCAGGTGCTGGTGCTTCCTGTGGTGGTGTCTCAACCTTTGGCTTTGGTTTCGGCTTCGACATGATAGGGTTCACGTGGAAGTTGAAGGCCTATAAAGCAACTTGAGTTTAACATCCCAGTCTCAGCAGGCCACCAGTCCTAGAGTCGTATTCTCGCCGTTCCCCGAGGACTCCTCGGGGAATTAAAGGAAACGGCGAGAGTAGAGGGAGTCACTCCACGCAGACTCCCGCGTATGGAAAACAACGAGAATGCTTTCAAAGTGGATTTTGTTCTAAAACAAGAGCTACGAGCTCACATGGCACTTGTTACGAGTAGGTGATGCAAGAAAGTAGATGAGAATGTCACAAAATACTACCTTCAGCCCCCTAGGTTCGGACCTAGAAATAGGATATGTACTTTCACTCGAGTTTGAGTATTTCCGGCGTTGCGTTGGATCATCTAGGGCATGTTACTTTTCTAACTTTTAAGTTTAGATCCACCCTTTTGATTCCCAACGTGCCACACTATTTCCAGTACCCCCCCCCCCCCCCCCCAACTCCCCCTGTCATGGCCGAATCTGGTTCGAACACATCAATGAATCATCTAAAGCATCTCTCTTACTGCCTATCAATTTCACTCGAATCTGAGCATTTTTCGGGAAATTGCTCAAGCACCGTGCTCGGATTCGGTCCGAACCCTAAAATATGTCGTCTAGGGCATATAATCTCTCTACTTTTAAGTTTCATTAAAACCGCTCCACTCGTGACCCATCTCCAAGACACATAATTTCCGAGACTCTCCCTCCAACTCCCCCCTCTGTGACCGAATAGATTCACCAAATAACGAACCTGGGACGCATAAATTCGGTCCTGTCCAACTTGCATCCCATTCGGCCCATTCGTTTGGTTTTTTGTGCACGTCAAAAAGTTTCCGGACCCCCCTCCAACTCCCCCAACCATGGCTGCATGTGGTTCGGAAACATGTTTTGTATATCTAGGTCACCAGTCCTTAGCACCCATAAGGTTTCACTCGGATCGAACCACCTGTTCGCAACCTAGGATAGTCTGTAATTTCTGGATTCCCATTCCATTCGCTTCCTCAATAACGATCGGATCCGGGAATGGAAGTTTTCTTAGGGCATTGTCTCGGGTTCTTAAAACTATTTGGTCGGGTCAGTAATATGCCCGCCAAGTTTTATGGTCCTTGGCAGACTCGGAAGTGTCATAACTCGCGATCACTGAAATTCCGGGAAACCTCCTCCGACTCCCCCCGATCTGGTTCTGTCAAGAACGTGTCTATAGGGCTTATGCTTGTTTTTCCTACCAAATTCTATCCCAATCCTTCGACTCTAAGCGTTTCACAGATTTCCGCTGGCCCCCTCGAACTCCTCACACAAGTATCTGATCCGATCTGGACATTCGACGGGGAAACAACTATTCTCAAGGCAGTATGTTCGGGTCCCTGATATGCCTACCAAATTTCATAGTCCTTGTACCGAACTCGTGGGATCACCGAATTCCAACCCCCCCTCTCCCCCCACTGTGTCCGAATCCGGTCCGGTTGTGTCAACGATGTATCTAGGATTTGAGCAAAGTTCTTCCCAACAAGTTTCGTCCCAATCCCTCTACTCTAATCGTTTCCCAAGATTTCCGGTTTCCCCTTCAGCTCCCCCCTACAGTTACCGGATCCGGTCCGGATTTTAACTGGGTCGTCTGAGGAACGAGATCTCTCCAAAGATCCAATTTCATTGTTATCCGATCACCCGTTAGAAAGTTACAAATAACTCAAGACTCCGGATTCCCCCTCCCTCCACTCCCCCCACGATGCTCGGATCGGGGAAGTGACTTTCCATTTTAATCATTTAGGGTCCCTGATGTGCCTGCCAAGTTTCTTTGTCCTAGCATATCCAGATGTACGAACTAGCGGGATAACCAGGATTCCGCCTCCCCCCCTCAACCCCCCACAGTGCCCGAATCCAGTCCGGTCATGTCAACAATGTATCTAGGACTCCTGCTTGTTCTTCCCACCGAGTTTCGTCCCGATCCCTCCACTTTAAGGGTTTTCCAAGATTTCCGGTTCCGCCCCTCCAGCTCCCCCAAAGTCACCGAATCCGGTCCAGATTTTAAGCGGGTGCTCTGAAACACGGCGTCTTTCCGAATATCAAGTTTCATTAAGGTCCTATCACCCGTTCAAAAGTTATAAATACTTGATGCTCAGATCGGTGAAGTAACTATTTCCAACTTAATCTTATGGGTCCTTGATATGCCTGCCAAGTTTCATCGTCCTAGCTTATGTGGAAGTGCCCGAACTAGCAAAACCTGGAAAGACCGACCGACAGACCGACGGACGTACAGAAATTGCAATCGCTATATGGCACTTGGCCGAAGGGCAAGTGCCATAAAAAAGTACAGTTGACGGAATTAGTCTGGACCCACATTATTTTTGGTTTTGTTTGTTCTGGTTGTTTTTAATTAACTATACACTGGTAACACTTACACAAAAAACAACGCGGGGACTCCTTAAGAGGGGTCCTCGGGGAACGCCGAGACTGCGCCTTAGGCCACACTCCCTTTTTTTACCTAAACGTTCCACTTAGCCATATTTTGTGAAGATTTTTAACATGTGAAGACACGTATAATGTTTTGACAATTAATCTAGTATTACGTATTTTATATTTTTTATGTTTGACATACCGTTCAATTTTGCTACTAGTTATGAAGTGCAAGTTTTATAATGAATTGTATAAATCAATTATATTTTGTTTAACTTGACAGTCCTATGTTATCACGTTGTGAAACAGATTTCAGAAATAAATACGATGATTGATTGATTGGTCCATTCTTATTCCCGAAATTGCAACAACCGCATTGCAACACTGGAAATAAAACAGCACTGGACTAGGGATGGGTGAATCCGACCATGTAAGGATCCGAATCCGAATCCAGGGCTAGGTACAAATCGGATTCCAAATCTCCGGAATCGAATCACAAATTCGAATCCGGCATTAACGAAAATCAAATTGTAAATAGGTTATGATTTAAAATCAGAGGTGACAAACAGCCCTGACATCTAAGGTAATCGGAAAACATGATAAATTACTGAGGATGGTTGGTGGTGACTGGTGGACATAAAAAAAAAAAGTTGGATTTTTTAAGCACCCTGTGCAAGAATTGGGAAACGGAAGCTGGAAGAATTCAGACTAGACATTTGAGCGGATTGTTAAGATTGCGGGTTTGGAATTTGAGTCCGAATCTGAACCCAGCCTGTCAAGCAAAAGATCGAATCCGGCCAGAAGGACGAATCCAGGATCCGAATCCGAATTGACCATCTCTGCACTGGACACCCTGATTTACTGGCCTGGAACTTACTACTAACACTTTGTATAGGCCTACCTAAACTACAACTCAAACATTATATAAGAAAAGAAAACACGAACGATGAAAATACAGAAAAGAGGAAAGCGTTTTTCTTTTTCCCATGTTTGCTCCTTTTTAAAACATATCCGGGTCTCTGCTGTTTCCTCAAAGTAGTTCACTGGTCCAGAAGCCCGGTTATGCAAATTTTGCTGCGTTTGGCGCAGAATCCAAAGGGCTTGCAAATCGGGTAAAAGCGACCGAAAACGTGTATATTTGGCCAAGAACAGAGCTGAACTGGAACAAGCAGAGGCGTCACGTATCGGAAGGGGGGGGGGGGCTCCCGGTGTTGTTAGCCATTCGGTAAATAAGTAAGGTAAATGAATGGATATATTCTCTGTCCAAGAAATACTTCCAAATAATAACAAACAATCTCATGAAAAACATACTCTTAAGAGCTACGCCCCCCCCCCCCTCCGAACAGACCAGAACTTGCGCTCTGCTAGTGTAGGGTGACATATGGCGCATACCCTGCTTGTGGTGGGGGAGTGCAAAGCCCTGGAATTATTTGACTAAAAAATAAAGCCTATGCTAGAAAAAATAGATGCAACGTTCGCCGTTAACCCAAGCGGATCAACGGATCCGGATTCGAATCCAGGATTCGTCCTTTTGGCCGGATTCGAATCCAGGATTCGTTCTTGTGGCCGGATTCGAATATTCTGCTTGTCAGGCTGGATTCGGACCCGGATTCCAAACCCTCAATCTTACAAATCCGCTGAAATTCGTAGACTTCATCCTTCCAGTTTCCGTTTTCCTAATTTTTACACAGTTTTCTCAGGCATCCAACTTTTTGGTCTCCAGCACCAACCATCCTCAGTAATCTATCACTTTATCTGATTACCTTAGATATCAATGCTTTGTAAGGTCGGGTTCGATTGGATTCGAATCCTCAACATCAAATGGTGGATTCGTCGGAATCGGATTCGTTCCTAGACCTGGATTCGGATTCAAATCCTTACTTGATCGGATTCGCCAATCTTGGACCTTGACTTCCACTCTGTGAGATCATCACTGATCGGGAGGAAGTGATGGGATAGAGTCCTAGGACTAAGCTCCTTACCTGAAGTTCTGCAGTGAAAGCTGGCGCTCGAACACTCGCAGGTACATCGCAAGTCTTGGTTAGTCTCGTAGCTTCCCCAATCCTCTGGTCTAGCCACTGCTGCTTATCCTTGATGGCCTTGTCGACCTTCTCTACCTCGATGGGGTCAATGTGGTTGTATTTATCATCTCCGCTGTGGAAAGCATCGACGAACTTCCGAGCTCTATGAATCCCTGCACAGAAGTCTTCAATTGCTCGAGGCCGGGCTTCGAACTCGCGCTTTCGGTCTTTGGCTACTTCACCGTATGTCTGAAGAAAAAAATAATTAATTTACAGTATATCTACGCATGAGCACAGATCCTATGACCCTTTCGGTTGGATACTTATTTCGGGTAAATTCATTTTCTGGGATCCCAAAACGTAACTTTGTATTCCTCTTATAGCTTTTAGCTATTTGGATTAAACGTGATAGATTGATCGACTGAAGTGGAGGGATACCTATGACATCGCAAAAGTTGTCCGTCTGTCCATCTTCAAATTCAATTTCCTTTGTACCATATTTCACTGAGAAGATTAACAAAAAACAAGTGAATCCTAAGTGATTTATTTTCTTTTATGTAACAATTGCATATATTCAAGTATTTTACTCAGTTATTCAAGTATTTAAATGTAATGGTCGACGTATTTAGTGCCATGTCGGCGCTACGAGTTGGATCAATAAACATATCTATCTATCTATCTATCTATCATCTGTGAGCATGATAACTCTCGAAGGGAATGGGATATTTTGATGAAACTTGGTGTGAGGGTTCTTTGGGTCAAGGGTATTGCCGAGTTCGTAGATGGGCTCTGTAGCCTTACATTTAGGGGTGGAGGAGGGGGTTCAAATTAAGGGGCAAACAAAATATTTATAAACAGCTAGTGCCAGACAACTAGTTCTTCAGAAATCCAGCGAAAACCGGGAAGTTTGTTAAAAACAGAAGCTTTATTTGAACTGGGTGATTAGATGTTCAATTTAGGGATAAGAAGACATGCTGAATACTTACGCGAAAATCATTTTCTACCCGGACAACTAGTTCGCCCGGAATCCGGACGAAACCGGATAATCTGTTAAAAGCAAAAGTTGTACTTTATGTTGATTGGATGACAGATTTAGTGGTAAGAAGAGACGCTGAATCCGTTTATGACAATTATTCTTTACACAGTCATGTACTTTGTCCGGAATCCGGCTGAAACCGGAGAATTTCTTATAAGTTAAAGTTTTATTTGAAGTTAATAAGATGTTCTTTATAGGGATAAGGAGATACGCTGAATTTGTTTCTGAACTTTCTTTTTTTGCTGGACAAGTAGTTGGCTCGGATATTCAACCAAACCGGAAATTTGGAAGAGGTAAGCCAGGGTTGGTCACCAAGAACCAGGGTGTACAAGTTACTTCAGGAAACTTCGGGTTACTTTTGGTTACACTGCATTGGGTTACATTAGGTTACATTGGGTTACTTTGAGATACTTTTGGGTTACATTCCAGGGTATATGAAGTTACTTTTGGTGACCAACCCTGGGAGGTAAGCAGGAAGTCTCGATCCGTACGTCAAAATAGATATGGCTTACAGAGGTGTATCTGAACTTGGTTGTCTCAGATGAATAACTATTTGCTGAATTAACCTATTTCCATATTTTAATAGTAAAAATGTTCCAAGGATTCTGGCGAAGAGAAGACCCAATTGTCTGGATCAAATATTGAATTTTTAGGATCCCATCGAAACCTTGGGTTTCCTTTCGAAACGATTATTCGAAACTGATTATCTTATCGGCTAAAATACTGCTTAACAAATATGTCATGGAGTCTACTAGAATGATATTTCGTTTTTTACTGCCCTAAACAGATACCTCAGCTAAGATTAATTCTAGTGGTATTCCGTCCCTTCTTGGCAAGGGTCCTCACCGTTTATACGATTATTCGCAGTTAGCTGGGCTGAAGGCATATCTATGACCATATTTACGGGATCTCACAAAGACCAGAATCTTTTCATTTTTCATTTTCAATACGAGTTTAGAAGGGATTACAGGGCACATCGCCTTTGTGTCTTCTTCAACATAAACTGTTACACACAACGACTCATTACCTACAAATTTTTCTTTCCCGCCTTCATCAACCTTTTTAACTGGCATATGAATTTGAATATTTTATCTTATTTTTGACAAGTCTTTGTTATATCCAAACTAGTGTAGAATTATCGTTTTTTATATATTTAGTGTTGGATGATGGACGAGAACCACTAAATCGGCTTGACCGTTGTATCAATTTTGAAAATAAATTGAGCTGAATTACTAGTGAACAGCTTACCTTGAGCTCGTCCAGCTTCTGAACGTAGACTGATTTCTGGCAGTTCTCTCCCTCGTCGTACAACCAGTTCTCCATTTCATCAAGCTTGGCAAGAAGTGGGGTCTTCTCTGACTCTTTCAAGAAAGGCTCGAGATCAGACTCGTCTGTCGATCTATTCCGAGAATCATAGACGTACTCTTCTAGTGCGTTCTTAGAATCCAGGCGTTCGCGTTCCTGTTTGTCGTGGGCGATCAGGTGGGCCTAATAAGAGAAAATAAGATTGAGCGCTTCCTCTCATCGAAAGGAACGTTCCAGCAAAAAAAAGCTTTTGTATCCAAAAGTTTAAGCGCGGTACAGTCGACACCCCATTCAGAGGCGTTACTAGCCAAAATCTTTTTTTTTTTTGGGGGGGGGGACGAGGCATTTACCGGCTGGCTGGTAATTTTTACCGACTGTTTCTGCAGAAACAAGACCAAAGGTGTCGATGGGATCCCAAAAATCTAATATTTGATTCAGACAATCGGGTCTTGTCTTCGCCAGATCCAGTCTTGGACAGGCTAATCATCAGAGAAAACTAAGTTCAGATATACCTCTATAAGCCGTATCTATTTTGACGATACTGACCGAGACTTCCTGCCGATTTCAGACCGAACTACTAGTCCAGCAACAAAAAAAATTCAGAAACAAAACCAGCGTAACATCTAATCAACTTTAAATAAAAGTTTGACTTAAAAAACCATTGTCATATACCGACTCAGCCTCTCTTCCCCTTAATCTGTCATCTAATCGAACTTTTGCTTCTAACAAGTTTTCCGGTTTTGGCGGATTCTGGGCGAAGTAGTTGTCCCGCGAGAAAAAATTTTTCACCACCATGCTCGGCATGTCTTTTTACCCATAAATCTAACATTTAATCAACCTCAAATTAAACTTTTACTTTTAACCAACTTTCCGGTTTTCACCGGATTTCGGACTAACTACATGTTCGGCGAGAAAATCTTTTCACCATCGTGTTCAACATGTCTTCTTACCCCTAAATCGACCATTTAATCATCAGACTTTAACTTTTAACCAATTTTCCGGTTTTTGCCGGATTCCGGACGAACTACTTGTTCGGCGTGAAAATGGTTTTCACTGTCGTGCTCAGCATGCCTTCTTACTCCATAATCGACTATCAAATTAGCTGTTTAAAAATATTTTGTTTGTCCCTTAATTTGAAACCCCTTCCCCACCCCTAAATATGGAGCTACATAGCCCATCTACGAACTTGACCTTACCCTTGACCCAATGAATCCTCACACCAAGTTTCATCAAAATATCTCATTGCCTTCGAGAATTATCGTGCTTACAGACGGACATTTTTGCGATGTCATAGGTATCCCTCAACTTAAATTTTGGGATCCCAAAAACGACTGTTATCAATAACAAAAAATGACGGTTTGGAAAAAAATCGACTGATTTTCAGAAAAAATCGACTGTTTTGACGAAAAATCGACCAATTTTCGGAAAAACCGACTGTTTTCATAAAAAAGTCAACTATTTTGACTAAAAATTACCGACTGGCCGACAGTATTGGGGGGGGGGGCATCAACCCCTTCCCCCCAGTCGTGACGCCCTTGCCCATTTCACTCAGTTGCTTTTGTAGTTTGAAAATTGTTTACTTTTGTAGTGTGTCTAGGCATGGGCACTTTTCTGTTTTTGCATTCAAACAGGAACAGGCAGAAACAGGTCACACAAGAACAGAAACAGAAAGAAAACAGGAAACTTGAAAACAGGTCCTGTTCTGTTTTAACAGAAATGATGACTTCGAAAACAGAAACAGCTGTTAAACAGGCGAAAAAAAACAGAACCGGCTGTTTAAAACAGGTGTTTTTTTTATTATTTGATTTCCCGTATTTTTTATTATTTTTATAGCAGAGTTCACCTATAGTTTGCCCTGTACCAAGAAGTATCTTAAATAGTTCTTCCTTGCACCGCACAGATGCCTTTCTTCGAGTTCTTTTCATAGAACAACAAATATCTTGGTCCATAATGCCAGCTCCCTTTATCAATGAATTACACTTTTTCCCGATGGAAAATGAGCCATGGAAGTTTCGTTTGTCTTAACAACAAATTTTCGCATAGCCCACCTTTCCACTTAGATTGTTTGTTAGCAATTAAGCAAGCTTCACTTCGTGACAGTGGTTGGTGACGATGGTCATTTTTTTGTGAGAAGAGGGTCGTGAGGGATGCATGTTCAATTAGAATACCGAATAGCTTTTCCTCGGTGGTTTCTTTTGAGCATGGTCATACAAGGCTCAGAACGCGCGGATTTCTCGGCTGAATGTGAGTCTACTATTCTGCGAAAATTCGTGAAACGGAGTTTCACTTTCATTATCAAGTAGAAAAAAACTCAACTTTTCCGTATAGAACTGAGGTTGTGCCAAAAATACTGTCAGGAATTCCAGTTATCGTTTGTTTACATCATGAACCGGTGCGGATGTTGTGATGTCGCTAAGCTAGTTTCAGCCTTTCTAGCCTTTTCGAAGTTAAAAGTTCTAGACTTTTGAAATCACATTTAACTTCGCTGCACAGATAATACGTCATGTGAGCCCTTCTTGGTGATCACATGTTCGGTTTTAGTGGAAATTTCGACACTCCACTCTTGCGGCCGCGATAGCCGGTTTCCCGTTCTCGGTTTTCACCGTTTTATTTTGGCATTCTTACCTCGTGAACCATGACAGATGCTAATTTGAAACCTGTGATTCTTGGGGTCTAGTTGTGACTTTTGGGATTCAACCCCCGATACACTCTCGGTTCAAAGGCAATTGGTCACAATCCCCCCAGTGACTAATGTTTCCTTTAAAGTCTAACCTAAAAAGGCTGGGATAGGACAATCTAGTTACCCATCACTTATTCACTTAAAACAGCTTGAAGAGCTGCTGAAAATGCGTTACTTCGTTGTTCCGCTATTCACGAATAATCGTTTTTCAAATAGTGGAATTTCCGTGGGATTTGTGGTACCTCTATGCGCTTGTATTTTTGCTGCACGCCTTACGAGAAAGGTTTATGATTTTTCTTTTATTCCGGCACTAAACACTCTTCACCAATCTCACCACTGCCCAATGAAAAGCAGCGTTTGTGTTTAGATTAAAATTTCCCGAGTCATAGTAGAATTTGTGTTGTGGGGACGGCCGCACATATTTTGAACGTCATAACTAGAGCAGATAGTGGAAAATAAAAAATTCCCTTTGTAGAATCCCAATAATTCAGTATATTTAATTAAATGACACAAACATTAGTTGGCTGGAATTACAGGCAATTAGTTGCCTGACTAAATTCGTAAACTTGCTAAACATGCCTGGTACTAAGGTGGAACTTTGGAATGCGTGAACAACATTGTCCAGATGGGTCATTGGACCCACCCAAAGACCCATCTAGATGTATCTTTCGGTGATACTCCCCCCCCCCCCACATCCAAACGCTGGCAACTTGTCCCATATTGACCAATGAATTAAAAGTCAAGGGCGAATGGTCATTAGGCTGTTCGTACACAATATATGAAACAGAGATGGGCGAATCCGAATCCGGATTCGGGTTCGAATCCAGGGTTCGTCCGTTTGGCCGGATTCGAATCTTCTGCTTCTCAGGCTGGATTCGGATTCGGACTCGGATTCCAGACCCTCAATCTTACGAATCCGCTCAAATATCTATTCTACATCCTTTCAGTTTCCGTTTTCCCAATTTTAACACAGTGGGCTTTAGACAATAAAATTTGTTTGGTGTCCACCACCAAATATGTTAAGTAATTTATCAAATTATCTGATTACCTGAAATATCAGTGTTTTTTGTCACCTTTGATTTTTAAACTATAACCTATGAACATGATTTAATTTTTGTTAAGGTTCGAATTGGCGTCCTCAGCATGAAATGGTGGATTCGGATTCGGACTCAGATTCGTACCTAGCCCTGGATTCGGATTCGAATCCTTTCGTGATCGGATTCGCCCATCTCTGATATGATATACGTTTTACTTTTACACATCACCTTTGAGCGCTTGCGCACTTGTTCATATTGGACCCGAAGGCGGCTGCTGCCACGAAGGGTCGGAAAGCTGCAACAGTAGTCTAAGACTTCGCTGACTACGTATCCATTTAGCTCAGTCAAATGCAATTCGCCGTCAGCTTGAGCTGAATAAGTATTTAGAGTATATGAAGTTTCCATTTTTTGCTGTTGTTCCTACTATTAACTGATTCTTGCTCAATATTTTTGATAGCCGTCACCGCATCCACATTTCGCGTGGGTCACTGGTAAGGCTGACAAATTGGCCTCTTTTGGAATATGGCATTTCGAAATTATGGAAATCTTGAGTTAAAAGATTTGTTGTACTGATAGGGCGGGTTGCCCCCAAAAAACAGATTTGGCTGTTTAAACAGGTAAAAAAAACAGGAACAGGGCAAAACAGGGTACACCAAAACAGAACAGAACAGGTGAGAAAAAAAACAGCTGGCTTCAAAACAGCTGTTCTGTTTATTTTGGGTCCCTGAAACAGAAAACAGTAAACAGTAAAACAGGAGGAAAAAAACAGAAACAGAAACAGAAAACAGGAACAGTGCCCATGCCTAAGTGTGTCAGTTTCTGTGTGAAGTGCATCTGATCCGTTTTGTACTTGTGTAGTAGTGACGACAAGCTAAAAGCTTAACGCCAAATGTAATATAACAATAAAAAGTTTTGTTTGGCCAGAAAAGCACAAATATCAGTAGATACAATTTCTATTCCAATACTCGAACACTAACCACTTCGAAACTATGCTGAGCTTCTCAAAGATCACAAACCCCTCTCGGCTGTTTTCAGCCCCGCACAACCTTGGGTTTGATCAACAGCACGGAGAAATCTGCAAAACGTGTTTGTCGTGAGCGATCAGGTGGGCCTAATAAGAGAAAATAAGATTGAGCTCTTTTCTCTTCGAAAGGAACGTTCCAGCGCTTCTGTAAAAGTATTGTATCACCGGACAGAAGCGCAAATATCAGTAGATACATTTTTTTATTCCAATATTCGAACAATAACCACTTCTCCTGGCCCCGTTTTGGACCAGTCAACCCCACTAACGAAAGCTATGCTGAGTTTCTCAAAGATTACAAACCCGTCTCTGCTGTTTACAGCCTCGCACACCCTTGGGTTTGATCGCTGACACGGAGAAATTTGCAAAACGGGAATCGCTGACCAATCAGCTCATTTGAAGGGATGCGCGGGAGCCTGATCTGGCTCGAAAAGCGCTGATTACAGAGAATGCAAGAATCAGTCTAACGGCCGTTAGCGTGGACAGACATTACATACAATGTTCGGCATCTCGGGAATCCTTTACAAGGACCCTCGCACTATTTATTCTTCAACTTACAGTATATTAAACTATTCGAATACTTTAAAACTAGGCTGTGCTTTCAACAAATAAACCACGGTTTTGGCTGTTTCAAGCCTTTTCCGAGATCCGCTGACTTGTAGCAGAAACAGGGAAGCAATTTACATAACCGGTTTTTCTGACGGAAAAACTTCTCGCAGACAACCGTCGACAGCGTGGTGATACACACCGAAGGTAGCAACACACGGTAAGACAAAAATCAGCGTGATTTTATCAGAGGGGTTAGAATGTACCGTACGAAATCGGGGTCTCCGGTCTTAGAAATATATGGGTCATTATGGAAGTAGGGTGCGTTAGTATCATAGGTAAGACATGTCCTTTAAGGTTCTCAAGCTTCGAACAACTGTCGTCACATAGCTCTATCTAATGCTCTTGTTATGCGATCGACAGGCAACGAAAGATGAACAACTTGTAACGCACTGCCCGCGATGTAAGTGCAGTAAACAGAACGGAGAAAGGGAATTACTGAGACGTAGAAAATAGGGAAGTTCGCCTGGCAAGGTTTAAACAAATAATGCAACCAACAGCCGAGACGCTTTTGCTTGAGTGTCCAAGATAAGGTCCCATCCGACGGTTTGCAAGTTCTGAATACAATTTTAACTTCTGAATATACAAAATAACAGAAAAAAAAGTAAGAAGTAACAAAACCTGCATTTTTGAGAGATGACAATTTAATATGTTTGTCTTCCCCTGTCGCGGTGTTTCGCTAGACCCTTATAGTTTAACTGAAAAGCCAATTTTTGTGTGTTACATTTGATTGAACACACTGAATTATTTGGATCCTGCAAAGGGATTCTAGTTATGACATTCAGAATATCTGCAGCTGTCCCCACGACGAATATGATGCAGGGAACTTTAATCTCAACAAGAGCTCGGATTTCAGTGGGCAGTGGTGAGATTGGTGAAGATTGCTTAGTGCCTGAACAAAAAGTCATAAATTTTTCTCGTAAGGCATACAACAAAGCGAATAGAAGTACAACAAATCACACGGAAATTCCGCTATTTGAAAATCGATTTTTCGTAATAGCAGAAAAACGAACTAACGCATTTTCAGCAGGTCTTCAAGCCAGTTTTAGTGAATAAGTGATGGGTACCTAGATTGTCCCATCCCAGCCCTTTTCGGCTAAACTTTAACACATACATCAACGCAATAAATTTCCAATCCAACTACAAACTTACCTCCTTCTCAATGAAGGCGTTCAGCTGCGCCTCCGACATACCGGCTGTTCGACTATCAATGGGCAGTTCAACTGACTTAACCAACACCTTCTTCGGTTCTTCTTTCTTTTCCTCTTTCGGTTGTTCAGTATCCATAGTTTCTTCCGGTTTCTTGTCCGCTTCCGGTCCGTTAGGAACTTCCGTCTCCATTGCATCCGGTCCCGTTGCGACTTTTTGTTCATGGAGGGAGGCGCTGCTAACAGTGAACACTCCGTCGGCGTTGATTCGGATCTTGATCTTGACTTTCTGGGCTTCACCATCAGCTGATGGACGTACGTCCTTGATCATGAACTCACCTGGAAACGAAAAACTGGAAAGTCGTATTCCATTCAAGGTTCCAGGCAGAGTCACGCTGTCAAAGTTTCATAACAGATAACACAAGATAAATTCTCCTTGAGCCCAAGCTGACAGAGAAACATATAACAATGCATAAAATGGATATGCTCAAAGTAATAGCGTAGTAGTAAGCATCGTAGCTGACGTATCCGTTCTATCACGAACAAATAATCAGATAGAACCTCCGTCTCCTTATCTCTGTAATATGACAATGCTGGTCGAATATTTCCCCATACCCGGCCCGCTGCAAACGAGTGGACGTATTAGCTTTGTGGCATGTCACGTTTCGTTACCTCTATATGTTGCTATACCGCTGTGAAGCCGCGCAGAGGAAAAGCAGAAGTCAAAGCCGATTGGTTCTCTGGACGCACTCCAGAGCGGGTCAGCGCGTCTCCTGCACTTACTGCTCTGCGATAGTAAGGGCGAAGACGGAAGTAGACTGGTATCAGCTCAAAAGCTAGAGCAAACACCCCAGATCCGCGCTGTTTTATCGGGGAATCCATAGTCGCTGCATGAGACAAAAGATGAAGGTTCTATCTGATTATTTATTCTTGGTTCTATTCATTATTTCAACAGAGTTGATTCTATGCATTGTTTGAACACAGATAGCACAAGTAGGCATGGGCACTGTTCCTGTTTTCTGTTTCTGTTTTTTTCCTCCTGTTTTACTGTTTACTCTTTTCTGTTTCAGGGACCCAAAATAAACAGAACAGCTGTTTTGAAGCAAGCTGTTTTTTTTCTCACCTGTTCTGTTCTGTTTTGGTGTATCCTGTTTTGCCCTGTTCCTGTTTTTTTTTTACCTGTTTAAACAGCCAAATCTGTTTTTTGGGGGAAACCCGCCTTATCAGTACAACAAATCTCTTAACTTAAGATTTGCATCATTTCGAAATGCCACATTCCAAAAGCGGCCAATTTGTCAACCTTACCAGTGACCCATGCGAAATGTGGATGCGATGACGGCTATCAAAAATATTGAGCAAGAATCAAGCAATAGTAGGAACAACAGCAAAAAATGAGAACTTCAGATACTGTAAATATTTATTCAGCTCAAGCTGACGGCGAATTGCATTTGACTGAGCTAAATGGATACGTAGTCAGCTAAGTCTTAGACTACTTTTGCAGCTTTCCGCGGACCCTTCGTGGCAGCAGCCGTCTTCGGGTCCAATATGAAAAAGTGCGCAAGCGCTCAAACGTGATGTGTAAAAGTAAAACGTATATCATATCAGAGATGGGCGAATCCGATCATGAAAGGATTCGAATCCGAATCCGAATCCAGGGCTAGATATGAATCCGAATCCACCATTTCATGCTGAGGATTCGAATCCAAAATTGAATCCGGATTCGAATCCGACCTTAACAAAAATTAAATCATGTTCATAGGTTATAGTTTAAAAATCGGAGGTGACAAAAAGAACTGACATTTCAGGTAATCAGATAGTGTGATAGATTACTTAACATATTTGGTGGCCCACTGCGTAAAAATTGGGAAAACGAAAACTGAACGGAGGTAGAATAGAAATTTGAGCGGATTCGTAAGATTGAGGGTTTGGAATCCGAGTCCAAAACCGAATCCAGCCTGAGAAGCAGAAGATTCCAATCCAGCCAGAAGGACGAATCCTGGATTCGAACCTAAATCCGGATTCGGATTCGCCCAGCACTGTATCATATATTGTGTACGAACAGCCTAATAACCATTCGCCGTTGACATTCATTGGTCAATATGGGCCCAGATACCAGCGTTTGGATGTGGGGGGGGGGGGGGGGGGTTAATACCGAAAGATACATCTAGATGGGTCTTTGGGTGGGTCAAAGACCCATCTGGACAAGGATGTTCACGCATTCCAAATTTCCATCTTAGTACCAGGCATGTTTAGCAAGTGTGCGAATTTGGTCAGGCAATTTACTCTGGGCCCAGTTGCACATAATTCGCAAAACAGTGGTAAGCCTTTAAAATTTAACTGAAAAGCCAACTAAGTTTTGTGTCATTTAATTGAACATACTGAATTATTAGGATTCTACAAAGGGAATTTTTTATTTTCCACTATCTGCTCTAGTTATGACGTTCAGAATATATGCCGCCGTCCCCACAACGCAAATTCTACTATGACTCGGTCCCCACAACGCAAATTCTACTATGACCCGGGAAATTTTAATCTAAATACAAACACAGCTTTTCGTTGGGCAGTGGTGAGATTGGTGAAGATTGTTTAGTGCCGGAACAAAAGAAAAATCATAAATCTTTCTCGTACGGGGTGCAACAAAAATACAAGCGCATAGAGGTATCACAAATCACATGGAAATTCCACTATTTGAAAAACAATTATTCGTGAATAGCGGAACAACGAAGAAACGCATTTTCAGCGGCTCTTCAAGCTGTTTTAAGTGAATAAGTGATGGGTAACTAGATTGTCCTATGCCAGCCTTTTTAGGTTAAACTTTAAAGGAAACATTAGTCACCAATTTGAACCGAGAGTGTATCGGGGGTTGAATCCCAAAATTGACAAGTAGACCCCAAGGCCCACAAGTACACCAAGTTTCAAATTAGCATCTGTCATGGTTCACGAGATAAGAATGCCAAAATAAAACGGTGAAAACCGAGAACGGAAAACCGGCTATCGCGGCCGCAAGAGTGGAGTGTTCATAAATGAATTTTCCAGTAAAACCGAACATGTGATCACCAAGAAGGGTTCACATGACGTATTATCTGTTCAGCGAAGTTAATTGTGATTTCAAAAGACAAGTACTTTCAACTTCTAAAAGGCTAGAAAGGCTGAAACTAGCTTAGCGACATCACAACATCCGCACCGGTTCATGATGTAAACAAACGATAACTGGAATTCCTGACAGTATTTTTGGCACACCCTCAGTTCTATACGGAAAAGTTGAGATTTTATCAACTTGATGATGAAAGTATAACTCCGTTTCACGGATTTTCGCAGAATAGTAGATTCACATTCAGCCGAGAAATCCGCGCGTTTTGAGCCTTGAATGACCATGCTCAAAAGAAACCACCGAGGAAAAGCTATTCGCTATTCTGATTGAACATGCATCCCTCGCGACCCTCCCCCCACACAAAAATGACCATCATCACCAACCACTGTCACGAAGTGAAGCTTGCTTAACTCTGAGTTTGTATGATCCGTAAACTTTAGTTTATTACCGATCACTATGACAAACAATCCAAGTGGAAAGGTAGGCTATGCGAATTTTTTTTGTTAAGACAAACGAAACTTCCATGGCTCATTTTCAATCGGGAAAAAGTGTAATTCATTGATAAAGGCAGCTGGAATTCTGGACCAATATATCTGTTGTTCTATGAAATGAACTCGAAGAAAGGCATCTGTGCGGTCCAAGGTAGAACTATTTAAGATACTTCATGGTACAAGGCAAACTATAGGTGAACTCTGCCGTAAACATAATAAAAAATACGGGAAATCAAATAATAAAAAAAAAAACTGTTTTAAACAGCCGGTTCTGTTTTTTTTTCGCCTGTTTAACAGCTGTTTCTGTTTTCGAAGTCATCATTTCTGTTAAAACAGAACAGGACCTGTTTTCAAGTTTCCTGTTTTCTTTCTGTTTCTGTTCTTATGTGACCTGTTTCTGCCTGTTCCTGTTTGAACGCAAAAACAGAACAGTGCCCATGCCTAAGCACAAGGATGCATGTTTTCAACAGATAACACTTGGAATGTTAGCTGTTAGGTTTTTCATGCGTTATGCGTCATCATAGGAAAATAGTATAGCTTTCACAAACACAACAGGCAGATTCTCGGTAGGTTATTAAGAGGCAAAAAACTTACCGATTTCTTGTCGCGGGTACGGTATCTGGCCAATGTAAGCAGCTCGTAAGAAGAACGGCTCCTTTCGCTTCAAAGTCATCATCTTCGTGAAAGGTACAGCGTGGAATCGTGGGAACAGTTCCATCTCCCTACAAACAATAATAATAAAGGCTTCTATTTCGCCAACGACACAAAGGAATAGATATAAAGGGGATGCGAATATGATTTTCTTTATCCGGTACATAGTGCATACCATCCCGTCTACCGATATCTACCTCAATGTCGGAAGTTAACCTTCAAGATCCTAACATTTCCTGACCAACAAGACCAAAGGTGTCGATGGGATCCCACAAATCTAAGATTTGATCCAGACAACTGAATCATCAGAGAAAACCGAGTTCGGGAAGTCTCTTAAAAAATAAAGTGAATTGAACTTTAACGACTGGGAGGGGGGCATCGAGACTGTGCGGGGTGGATATGAAAGTGCTTGAGAGATGTGGAAGACATGGGGTTCTGCTTTAAGTATTTTAAAATATTTGAATACTTTAAAACTAGGCTGTGCTTTCAACAAATAACCCATGGTTGTGGCTGTTTGAAGCCTTTTCCGAGACCGGTTGAGTTGTAGCGAAAACAGGGAAACAATTTATCTATCTATACCTCTACAAGCCATATCTATTTTGACGATACTGACCGAAACTTCCTGCTTTACTACTGCCAAGTTTGCGGTTTCGCCCGAATCTCGAGCGAACTTCTAGTCCAGCAAAAAAAGAAAAATTCAGAAACAAAATCGGTGTATCTCCTTATCCTTATAAACAGCATCTAATCAACTTTAAATAAAACTTTGACTTAAAAAAAAAATGCTAGTTCAACCGGATTCCGGACTAATTGTATGTCCGGGTGAAAAATGATTATCATATACAGACTCAGCGTCTCTTCTTACCCCTAAATCTAATGAACTTCAGATAAAGCTTTTGCTTTTAACATATTTTCCGGTTTTGGCCGGATTAAAGGCGAACAAGTTGTCCGGCGAGAAAATGGTTTTCACCATGGGTTCAGCATGTCTTCTTGCCCCTAAATCAAACATTTAATCAACTTCAAATGAAACTGTTACTTCAAACCAACTTTCCGGTTTTGGTCGGATTCCGGACGAACTGCTTGTCCGGCGAGGATATGATTTTCACCGGCTCAGCAGTCAGCATGTCTTCTTACCCCTAAATCAAACATTTAATCAACTTCAAATACTTTTACTTCTAACCAACTTTCCGGTTGTTCCCGGATTCCGGACGAACTACTTGTCCAATGAGAAAATGATTTTCACCATCGTGCTCAGCATGTCTTTTTACCCCAAAATCGACTATAACATTAGCTGTTTAAAAATATTTCGTTTGTCCCTTACTTTGAACCCCCTTCCCCTACCGCCAAATATAGGGCTACCGAGCCCATCTAAGAACTCGACCTTACCCTTGACCCAAACAATCCTCACACCAAGTTTCATCAAAATATCTCATTCCCTTCGAGTTTATCGTGCTTACAGACGGACGGACGGACAACTTCTGCGATGTCATAGGTATCCCTCCACTTACGTTTTGGGATCCCAAAAACAAACGAATCTATACAATCGTGTCGAACAAAATGTATTCGATACATTTTTTAACGATACACTAATAACCGTTTCCAAGCTAGCTGTCAGTGCACTCAATTTGCTTCTTTAAACCGAAACAACTTCTTAATATGGTTCTCCCATATCTGCCACAAATAAAACAATTAAAAGTTCAATTCTTCAGTATATTAGAGATCGAAAAAAAAGAAAGGAAAGGTAGTTCAGTTCTTCCATCCAGAATTCGTAGTAATTTCTGCACTTGTCATTTACAGAGGGTTTCGGTCACCGCCAGCTTGTATGGCTTATAACATAATATATTATATTATAATATGGCGTAATAGTTCGATCTTGCTCTAAGCCAACATAGAAAGCACGAACAAGATTGGTCTGAGAGGCGAAGAAGGATTTGATAAGTCAGATAACAGAAAATACGATAAAATGATCCTTGGAGTTGGCTTCAAACATTTTGAGTTAGTAAATTGTAGTCAAATCAGTGAAACATTTTCAAGACTTTAGTAAACTGAACTCTTGTGAGGTGGCAATACTGCTTTTATTTTTATTATATATAAATTAAGTCTGGGAGACGAAGAAGGAATTAATTAACTAAATAACAGGAAATACGAAACAGCGGTCCTTATAGAGCTGACACTCGTCAAAGGGCGGAATTCGCGAAACAAAAGACCAGCTTACCCATTATCAACGCCAGATGGGTCCTGCCAGATCAGCTTAATCGGGTAAGGTTGGAGATCCTGGATGTTGAACTCCCTCACTTTGAAAGATGGCGACAGCATCGCAGCTTGAAGGGCGGCACCACGACAGATGGCCTCATCCTGGTTAAGGGTGGTGGAGGGCACCTTCTCGAACACAGCCTGGATGAGTGCTTTAACGGATGGGATACGAGTCGAGCCACCAACAATTTCAACCTCGTCAATGTCCTTTGGCTGGACCCCTAATTTAAATATAAGCTGTCAGTTTGAGGCATCCACAACTACAGTATCTTGGCAGTATCCCGAACCTGCCAATCACAAATCTTCCCGCCTCTGACGCAACGATCTAAGAATTCTTTTGCCACACACTTTCAGAAGTTTCGTATCAGATAATACAAGGATGCGCACTGTCAACAAACCACACTTGAGATGTGGTCTGTTGTGATTTGAAAACGTTCTGGATTAAATGACGCATAACAGGTATTGCCAGAAAGAGCCCAAAACCGCCAAAAAAGCATCAAACAAAAAAGTTGGCAGATGCTTTTCGGCTCTTCCTGGCAATGCTTGTTCTGCATAACCTTTAATTCATAACGTTTTAAAAATCACGACAGATTACATTCCAAATGTTGTCTGCTGAATTTCGCATCCTTGCATTATCTGTTATGAAACTTCTGACAGTGTACTTGAACGCGCCTTTGAAACACGACATCGAACATGTCTCGACTAAATCTTCTTTGAATCCTCAGGGGCACAACAACGTAAATCCTGTGAGACTTTGATAAAGTCAAATCAGTACTATCACACTCTCTTTTACCGCTACTGAAAGGGCCCGACAAACCCTCCATCGACCCTTTCGAAGACGAAGACTTCGGCTCTACAGTGAGTAATACGAAGAACCCATAAGCTACTATAGGACATCTTTGATCCTTCTCTCCCTTCAGGCAATGCATTCTTAATTCAACTATGCAATCCCCTACTCAAATGAGCGCCAGCGCTGTCCCCGGAACTTCTTCAGCTTCAGGTCTTTCCTGATTCAGTCCACCAGCAGTACGGTGCTTAGTATAGCAATGTTAGCATCCAGAACACCCCTTAACCCCCCCCCCCCCCCCATATAGTGACGGAACCCCGTACGGACACCGGGACACATGTGGATCATCTATGGCATCTCATTATTGGCTAACAAATTAGGCTCAAAACCGCTCAAATTGGAAAAACGAACTCGTTGGAAAACCAACAAATTGAGTGGTTTTGAGCCTGAAGGGGACCCTTGCCAAGAAGGGACGAAATATAGCTGCAATAAAATTCAGCTGACATATCCGTTTTGCACTATTAAATACACTCAGAGAAGCTTGAAGACTCGATGAAAATGCGTTATGGTACTTCGTTGTTCCGCTATTTAAGAATAATCATTTTTTATATAGTGGAATTTCCTTGTCAAATTTGTGGTACATCTACACGCTTGTACCTATGTTAAATACTTGGACATAAACGATTTACGAAAAATGTGTGTTCACTCAATGAGCTATGTTCCACCAGTTACTCACTAATCACTGAAAAGCCGCGTTTCAGATCGTAACTTAGAATTATGCCTTGTGAGGACGGCCGTAGATGTTCTGACCGTCACACTAGTGAAATAGCGGACAAAAAATTCCCTTAATACAATCCAAATAATGCAGTGGATTCAGTTAAATGATGTTTGCTTTTCAGTTAAAAATAAAAAATAAGTTTGCTTTTCAGTTAACCTTTGAAGTCGTTATTATGCTTCAACTCTCGAAAGGCTAAGAAATATCGCTTTTATGAAGGACAGAAATTTTGTGGGGATAAAGAATAAAGAATTTGGTTAGTTTGGGCATGGCATATAGAGAACATTTTTTGTAAGGTGAGTTAGGAAGAAAGGGGTGTCTATCAGAATATATTATGTGCAATATATCTGTTGGATTAATCTGGAAATTTTTGTTGTTGAAGTTAGTTTTTCTTTTTTTTTTCTCTGTATTTATGTTAACCATGGCCATTTGGGCTTTCAGTGTTAATATCTATCTATCTATAACTTTCCACCCTTGAGACTGTTCCTATTTTGTGCAACAAGATTTTAGACCACTAAACTGATACTAATCTGAAAACAAAACAAGGATCACAAAAATTACCTGTGACTTCCAACAGCTGCCTGAACACAGCTTCGACACGCTTGAAATGACCGGCACAAAGTTCTTCAAAGTCCACCCTAGAAAGAAGAATTGATAACAACACTGACACAATAGTTGCGTTTCTGCTGATATCATGGTATCTGTTACCACGGTAACTGGATCTGCAATTCGCCGTTTTTGCAGTTATCGTGGTTTCTGATACACGGTGCTCTGCAAAAACGACTATTGCCGAAATTGCACTTTTCGACGTCATCCCAATCCCAAAAGAAAAACAGATATCCAGTTGCATCACTAAGTGTTAAACTTCTTTCTCACCAATCTGACAAAATCTGATGAAAGTGAGATGAATTTTCAGATACCACGACCAGTTGCCATGGTCAGACCGTAGTATCTGAATATCTGATACCACGAAAACTGGCCAGATACCACGATAACTACAAAAACACCTTTTGACCGTGGTATCAGATACCACGATAACTGCAAAAACGACTTTAAACCGTGGTAACAGATACCAAAATATCAGAAAAAACGCAACTAATGCGCTAACAAGGTCAATGACCTCATAATTGCTAGCAGTGTTCCGTCCGCTCGGTTTACCTCCGAGGTAATATGTTACTACGTAAGTTCAATCATTGCTCTTCTGATGTTAAAGGGGTATTCTCGCCGTTCCCCGAGGAATCAAGGGGAACGGCGACTGTCCCTGGGACAAACAAAAATGCAGGGACTCCTCAAAAGGAGTCCTCGGGGAACGGCGCGAATACGCCTTAAGACAATGACGTGACGTTAAAGCACAACTCTTACTGGAAACGATCTTTTCCCTGCGAAACAGACCACGGAACAATTTTCGAAAACACTATTACTTTCCACCTGAAATTAGTGATTTTCTTGTTAGAGCTTGTCGACTCTATCCAGCCTTCCTGCTCTCCGATGCGGCGGCTGAGCGCGAAAGGTTTGAAAAATAAACGCGCCGTGGATAAAAAGTTGTAGAACTAAGCAAATAAAAGAAGTCAAAAAGAGAAGATAATCATATCCTTATATGTGAAAGAGTTGTTAGCGGGACAGTTGAGATTCCGGCAAACTTTGCGTTGTCTGACGGGCAAAACTCGGCACAGCCGATAAAGCACTAAAAGTCCGTAGGCAGAAAACGAAACGATGGAGAAAGGTGGAAATTTCAGAAGCTTATACTTCCACAAGGGAGCTAGGTATATTACAAAAGGCAGAATAAGCAAGAGGGGTCCTTTAAGACTTTTCTTTTCCTTTCGTGTTGTACTAGCACTTTTGGCCCCCCGCTTGTACATAATTACACTAATAACGGAATCCACGAGCTTCTTGTTGCGTACAACGATACGAAAAGGTTCCTTCGCGGAATACCGCGTTTTTGTAGTGCTACGGGGCTACGCGCTAATGTTTGTGTCTTGAATTTTCATCAACTACATTACGCTTACAAAGCGCTTCAAAACTGCAGCCGCCTCCTTTATGGCACTGAGTGAATCACTCATCGCTAGGATGGAAGGGCATTCCAACAATTCGCAAGCCTGCTCCGAATGAACCAACGTCCCTGACGAGACGCCAACCACTCAACTCGACATAACACGCTTGGTCATTGGTGTCGAGTTGGGACGTTGCAATTTTCGATGAAGGCTCCGCCCAGACTACAGGCGTATTCTCGCCGTTCCCCGAGGATTCTTCGGGGAATCTCAGGGAACGACGAGAATAGAGTGAGTCACTCCACGCGAACTCCACGTACAGAAACAGCGAGAATACGGGCAATGCTTCCAAAAATGGATTTTGTTCGGAAAAAAAATAAGCATCTGACGAAATTAGTCGCGATCCACTTTATTTTTGGTTTTGTTTATTCTGATTGTTTTTATTTAATTTTATATTGCACCAACACCAGCAAAAATTGATTCCCCTCCGAATCCGAAAGGGGGTCCTTTTTGATCGGAGATAGGAGCATTCCCCGTCCGTGAGGACTCACGAGAATACGGGGAGGGGAGTGAGTCCCCGGGACAAACAAAAACGGGGGGAACCCTGAAGTGGAGTCCTCGGGGGACGACGAGAATGCGCCTTACAGTATGACTGGACTGAGAAAGGAAGTTGTGGAGCGAAAGAAAGCATTTTGTAACACGACACTGCATTTTTCCAGGGTGTCACAATATGTGTCAAGAAAATGAACAATAAAACAGCGGTCGTCTTCCGGTATCGGTCTAACAGGCGGTTATGTTACATCTAACGCCGTTAACGAACATGTTGAACATAAGACACCCAAAGACAGCTCCCTGAGGAAGAAAGACGTTTCGGAGCTACTTAGCTTGACAGCGAATACTTAAGTGAGTTTAAGTTTAAAATCTTTTTTTAATCCAGTTTATAACACCCCAAGTTATATTTTTTTAACCAGGCATATTTTTTAACCAGCGTACCAAGCATATTTTTTAACCAGCGTAGCATCTTCTGATATATCTGACATTTGTTATTTCCGGGCGACGGACCCTCCTCCATTCGGGGACCCTGCTCTTTCTAACCTTAAATCTTTCATACCAAGAAACTAAACCACAGTATGTTGTATAATAGTTTTTGTTCTGCCTCTATAAATATTCTTTGAGCCCAAGCTGACTTTGAAACATATATTCAGATAATACATACAACGGATACGTCAGCTACAATTCTTTATCAGCTGATGCTGATGTTCTCCCTCTGTTTGTAACCTTTCCGGAATTTTTGGTATTCTGAGGCTAAAAGATTTACAGCGCGTTCCACCCTACTTACCGTAGTTACTACGCACGACGTCACGAATTCTGGCTTGTTGCCGTCGAGGCTGGAACGACTTTTCTATTTTCCAGCAGAATATCATGCCACGGGCGAATCCGACCAATCACGTTACAGATATACGTAGTTACCACGCTTACCATGCTCCCCTAGCACGGTAAGCAAATAGTTACTATTCGTTACTATTCGAGAAAGTTGGACGGGCAGCGTAGAAACTTTTACGAGGTTGGAAAGAAAACAGCAACTAATGGTTACTAGTTGTTATAAGGGTGGAACACGGTCCTAAAAGGTATCAGGACTTTAGATTTCAGATGTTGTAAATTCCTACTATACCTTCCTCGTATCTAGCTACAGGAATTCACACGTAACTGCAAACTTTCTACCATCTGACCATTGTGCAAAGCTATCCTCCATTACTCAGGACCTCAATGTTTCTGCTCCCAATATCATCATCATGTGTTACGGTTTTGTCCAAAGCATTACTAATCAGGGTTTGATTTGCTATACTGAACCAATGTTACAATGATTTTTAGGAGCTTTTCTACAAATTATAAGGTTTTCTATAAACTTATTAGCCCGACAATGTGCAAGACTACTATTCGCCGATATTATAATGCAACACAAAAATGCTCTTCCGGCGGGATTTGAACCCCAAACCTTCGGCTTTCATGGACATCGTTCTAACACTGAGCTATCGAGTAACTTGTGAAGAAACCACTACAATTCCCAGATAAAAACCGAAAGACAGTGATCTACGGGGCTCGGACATTCGGCCCTGACTTGTCTATGATGCTCCGGCGTCGCAATCCTCGACTTCGAAAACTAAATGAAGAAATACTTCCAATGACCCTCGCCAAGAAGGGCCGAAATATAGCTTTAATAAAATTCAGCTGACGTATCCGATTTGCACTATCAAATACTTATGATTTATCAAAGTAAAATTTCCTGGTATAGATTTCTAACTTGTGGCATATTTCACCATATCACCTTATCATATGGGTAGTGTCCATTTGTTATCTGTTCAATGATGAGGCAATCTGAAGCAAATTCGTCCTGTTAGTTAATTGTAATTACATTTCTTTATTATTCGTTTCTTTTCTCGTTGTCACAGAAGCAATATGCCGTGTCTATCTATGACACTTTCTGGTTGAAATAAAGAATCTTAACCTGAAACGTATCAAGCAGTAAAAATACAAGATTATCAGTAATACAATACAAAATCCAGCTAAAAAAGAAATTATGAATACCGTTTCATTGAGCTGGTAACATCCTTGTCATCCATGAAGCATTCGATATTCAGCGGCAATACAGTCGAGTTGGCTGACATGTGCTTCTTTAGCTTCTCACTTTCTGTCAACAGTCGGAGATGTGCTCTCTTATTGGTTCGAACATCAATTCGGTACTTGGTCTTGAACTCCTCGATGAATGTATCAGCGATGGCGTAGTCGAGATCCCGACCCCCCAAATGGGGATCAGAAGCGTAGCCGACCATCTAAATCACAAAATGCTAGGGGTTATTTTCGAATTTGTGACATATCTGCTATTAAAATTTCATATTTCAAATTTTCCAAATTTCTCCTCGGGTTCCCCATTTCTTTCAGTAATTCACAGTTGGTTTCCAATTTTAAAGTAAAAGACCCAGTTCTAATTTTGAGGAAAAAGATGACCAACTTTTATAAAAATGGGTTTGGTAGCCCTCCAAACCCACAACCTATACCCATTTTTTAACAAGTGAATAAAATAGTGCGTACATAATTGTAACTTCATTGTCGACATCGTTTGTATTTTTTATAGTATTTATGTGTTAATGAATGGACCAGATGGTTTAGGCATAGTTCTTTTTATACATTATTTTGTACTCCTCAGTTCTGAGGGAAATAAACGAATAAATAAATAAAGTTATAAAGGATTCATTTTCAAGCTTCGACGAGATGACTTTCCTCGAGTTTCTCGTCGATTACTCTTGCTGTATCAACTGCTGGAAGGTAAAAGTTGCGTTTTTTCAGATACCATGGTACCTGTGACCACGGTAACTGGATCTCTAATTAGTCGTTTTTGCAGTTACCGCGGTATCTGATACACTGTAAAAGGTTCCTCCGAGTAAGAATTAAAGTTAACTGCAATATTTGCTACTGGGATTAATCGCATCTCTACTGAGACAAGATTAATCCGAATTGTTTATTGTGAGTTTGAACTGGTGAGTACTACTGTTCTCCTTGTATTTTGAAGAAGGTAATTGTTATTCATCACTCCCATGCCACTCGTGCTTTACCCTCTGCCGGGAGTATTTGTTAATTTACCTGAGTACAATTAGTTAAAATCATGAACGAACCTAAACCTTAAACCTAAATTAGAGATAAGATTATCTTTTTAGAGACAAGATTAATGCCAGTAGCAAATACTGCAAGATTTTTTTTTACACTGTAACACGCTAGCTCTACAAAAACGACAATTGCCAAAATTGCGCATTTCCAAGTCATCCATAAAGAAAAAGCGATATCCAGTTACATCACTAAGTTCCAAACTTCTTTCTCACCAAATTGACAAAATCCTAGGCTCTATTGTTGGTAATGATGAAAGTGAGATGACTTTTTCAGATACCACGACCAGTTACCACGGTCGGACCGTAGTATCTGCAGATCAGAAACAACGATAACTGTAAAAACGCCTTTCGACCGTAGTATCAGGACGGTAACTGCAGCAACAACATTAGACCGTGGTATCTGCAAAAACACAACTAATTTCAAATGCACAAAATATCATAAATAATATTTGCCCTTGCTTGCTAGGGTTTGCCTATTTGTTAGTTGCGTTTCTTCAGATGCCATGGTTTCTGATACCAAGGTAGCTAGGTGTACCTGCATTTTTGCGTGTATGCACTTAGCATGGTATCTCATACTACAGTTGCTATGCGAAGACGAAACGACAATTGCCAAATTCGCGCCTTTAGAAGTCATCCGAAAAGAAATACTTATATCCAGTCGCATCACTAGTGCCAAACTTCTTTCCCAACTGTTCGACAAAAACCTAGCCTCTTGTGTTGGTTGTGATGAAAGTGAAATGACTTTTTCAGATACCACGGAAGCTTCAAAAACGACTTTGGACCGTGGTTTCAGATTTCATGGTATCTGCAAAAACGTAACAATTTCTTTTCCCCATTTCCCCATTGAGACGATAGAAGATGATCACCAAGCAAAAACTTCCTGTCTTCTTTGCGGGGAAGTTTTGCCACAACAAAAAGATTTAGAGAGTGACTTTTGGCCCAGAACAGAGAGTGAAATTCTATTTTCGTGGAAAAACGTTAAATGGTTGGTTTGGTTTGTTTGAATCGCCTCTGCAAAAATTACCTAATTTGTTTTCATTAAAAATAAGCTTGAAGTAACCACTTCTACTCAGAATCCTCGGTGCAAAATGACGCATTTTGGACGTTTTATGAAATAGAGTGGTGTTTATATCCTACGTAGGACAAGAGTGACGAAAACCAAACAGAGTGACAATTCACACTATCGTGCGACATGTTGCAACCAGAGACGGGCAAATCCCAATCCATTCGGATTCAAATCGAGGATTCGTCCTTTTGGCCGGATTTGAATCTTCTGCTTGTCAGGATGGATTCGGATTCAGACTCTGACTCCAAACCCTCAATCCTACGAATCCGCTCAAATTCCTAGACTTCGTCCTCTGAGTTTCCATTTTCCCAATTTTTACATAGTGTGATTAGGCAATCCAACTTTTCGGTCTCTACTACCAACCATCGCCAGTAATCTATCACGTTATCTGATTACCATAGATATCAGGGTTTTTTGTCACCTCTGATTTTAAACCATAACCCATATACATGATTTGATTACGGTTAAGGTCGGATTCGATTCCGGGTTCGAATACTCACAATGAAATGGTGGAATTGGATCCGGAATCGGATTCGCAACCAGCCCTGGATTCCGATTCAGACTGAATCCTTTCATGACCAGATTCGCCCATCTTTGGTGGCAACCCTGGTGCGGGGATGCTATATAGTTTCCGCTTCTTCTTAATCGAATCAGAAGATATAGCTGGGGAGCGGCATTAACCCCTCGGGCGCTACACGGGACCCAACGGGGCAGCTGAAAAGCTCATACTAGTGTTCTATGCCCTGTAAGGTACACCCAGCAGGAGCCGAAATTCAAGTCAAGAATAAAACCAGAACAAAGGCTTCGATGGGATCTCAGAAACTTAATACTAATAGGACCCAGACAATCAGGTCTTGTAGATAGATATCTAGTCTTCGCCAGACTCCTTAACACTTTTATTATTTATCACTGGTCAGCCACTTAAAAATAAACATAAACGATACCGTAGAGGTGTTTAATGACAATTACGGATGATCGACTAATTATGCCAGGAAACCAGGTTCAGATATGGGTTCAGCACCCATGTTTATCCCTACCTCTCATATCTACTTTGATTAGTCCGGACAAACTTGCTTTAATAATACAAAGAAAGAGAAAAGGCTTTCGCCTCTAAAAAACTTTAAGAAATTTTGAGTAGTCGAACTGAATTAAAATCCCATCAACAATGCACTTGAAACTATTGATCGATTCAGAATTAACCGCACCTTCGGTAAGGTTGTTCCAAGGATCAACAATTCTGTTACCGAGGGTAGGAAGAAAAAATCAGATATCCATTTGTTCCAGCCCTTTTGTCCCGTTTGAGTTCATGATCCGCTCGCAAGAGAATCGGCATTCTACGGGCACAAGTAAGTAGAACCTTACCTTCAAAGATCCTTTGTTGAAATGCACCAAGGAGGCTTGCAAGGCTGCCTGGCCGAAATCAACAATCACCACTTGTCTCGGTGGTTGATCAGGGGCGGGCAAGTCCTGCTTGTAGAGACCGTAGCAGAGGGCCACTGCTGTGTTTTCGTTCATCAGCTTGAGTACATTCATTCCAGCGATATTCACAGCATTAATCAAAGCGCGGCGCTCAGCATCAGTGGCGAAGGTTGGTATCTGGAAAAAAACGATAGTGAGTTGTGCACCCTGGAATATCCGTCATCAGAGAAAGGGGCAGCGGCAAGAAAAATACTGGGCTAAAATGACTGAAAAGCCGGCAACTGGTCTCATGCTTGTCTGTGACTCATTCTCATTCTACCACTTTGGATGCTCAATTGTAGAGGGTAAGATTCAGTCTGCGAACCGAGGAGCTCTCTTATCAAGCTCTTTCTCTCAAAGGACACGTCGTACTTATGATAGCAATTCCCGACATTCTTCACTTCATAAGTGTATCCTATCTCCTCTTTTAGCAATACACTGATTATCACGCTTGCCAAGATTTCTTCTCTGTACGTGACGTATCAGGCGCCCGATCGTTGTTTCCGAAGAGCTGTTCCTGTTCTCGGTTATGCAAATTTTGCCAAGATGTCATCCAAGGAAGTGGTATCGAAAGATATGCGATGCGATTTTATGTAAGCATAGATTCTATTAGTAGTGAACTGATAGACAAAAATGCCCCGAGGGGCTTATGAATAATTCACAAGCCCCGTGGTAGCTCAGTGGTAGAGTGACTGCCTTGTAAGCAGAGGGTCCTGGGTTCAAATCCCGGCTAAGGAGCATTTTTGTCTATCAGTTCACTACTTATAGAATGTTTCCATCTCAAGGGCGTCTTCCCCATTAAAATTATATATTTGGTTTTCACCCTGAGACCCCGTCTTGTGGGTCCTGGTTTGTCTACGTGGCTCTGACAAGGGAGTCCTAGACTTCTAAATTATATTCGAAAAATTGTTTATGGTATGTGTCACAGTACAAGTCCCTTGTGTAAAAGTGCCATCTACATTAAGCATAGATTAGTTGTGAAAATTGTCAACTTTCTCAGAACATCTAAGCAGATACAGTTTCTCAGTAAATCCAGTTTCTTTTCCAATATACCTAACATACCTAGCTCATCTGAAGCTATGCTGGGATTAAAAAAAAAAATACAAAATAAAATACAGACCCATGCCAGCTGTTTAAGGGGCGGGTCCCCCTTAACTTTGATGAAAAAAAACGATTGCATAACTGGTCTTTCTGATCGATGAGCACATCGGAGGCAATAAGCGGAAGCCTGATATCCCTTGAAAAAGGAGTGCAACATACTACGCACTGGAAATAATCTATTTGACTGGAGTATAAACACAGTATACCATTAGAAAATACTTACAGTGATGACACAGTCCGAAATCTTGCTCTGCAATGCACTTTCAGCGATTTCCCTCAATTTGGTAAATAGCATCGCTGCAATCTGCTCAATTGTGAAGGTCTCTTGTTGATCAGCAAAATCAACCTAAAACAGGAAGCTTAGGAGCCAGTATCACAAAATAACAGCATACTAGCATTGAAATGCATAGAAATAAATGAAAAATCTGTCAAAGAATTATTCGAGATTTTAAATAGTAAAAATGCGGAATGACTACAAAAAGCTAATAAAACTCTTATATACGATGTGCCAAAATATCCTGAACCAATACTGAACTAATAACTTTTTTTTTGCAGTGATGGTTAGTCTCTTTATTACCATTTGGATACGAAACACTTGAGCTTTAACTACAGTATTTGCTACTGGGATCAATCTGATCTTTATTTCATATTATTCCCCAGTAGATTAAATTTGTAGCAAATACTGCAGTTAAATTTAATCCTTACTCCGAGAAGCTTTTTACAGTGTAGCTGAATTCAAGAGTTCTGGTCTAACTAAACATCACTGGCTTTTGAAGATGATACAAAATACTAATAGTAATTTATTTCATAACCACAAATTCCAGAGGTGAAACAAGCTGAGTACAATAAAGAAAAAGAAAGGAAGAAAATACTAAAAATAACTATACATACAAACACACTAGCACATAAACAGGGGGGTAAGGGGGTGGTGTGGTGAAAACCGAGAGTAGGCTGAACCCGACAGCTTTCTGTGTAGCATTAATAATTTCTCCGAAATATCTGGAACACCGAACTTACAAACAACTACTCTATTCCGATGCCAAGGGGGGACGTATAGAATGAATTTACAGTAAGCTTTTTTTTTTTAGAGAAAGAAGGTCTTTCTTTTTAAGAAGAGGATATAGTCCAGAAACACCGAAGACAGAATGGTTGCAAAAAGTTGAATACATCCGACCAAGAGCTTGTCTATTATAGCGACAATTTCGAGTAACCCAATTGTATTTTCTTTAAACGTAAATACAACACTAAATAGCTGCCTTCACTTTCCTACTTACATTCACAGAAATTCCACCAGCAGGAGTCTTCACCATGTTGTAAGTGATATACTTCATCTCTTGCTGAACAAATGGATCATCTACAGGTCTACCTAGTAATCGCTTGAAGCTATGGATAGTATTTTTCAGATTTGTGATCATCTGATTCTTGCCTCCTGTTCCCAGTAGCCTGTTCATTCCATGAAATGCCACACATGACCTGCAAGGAGAGGGGCTCTTATGCAAGCTGGAAATATATGGACGATTTATCTCTGGTTGAAGTTGTTTGGTGCAATTTAAAAAGTAAAGCAGCAAATATTCTTCAAGATGCAGCTGATGAGGCCTTAACTGCTAATATGGTTTTAGATACTGATAAGTCATCAGTTGTAGGTTTTTCTTTTTTTAAAAGTAGCCCTGAATTTTTTCCTCTACCTGAAATGGTTCAATCGCTGAAAAAATCACCCATATTGGAGTTATGCTTTCTTTGGATTAAACTTGGAAGAAGAATAAGACAGATCCTTTTAGGGCTTCATGCTGGCTTCATGCAGGGGTATACTTTTTTTATTTCATGAAAGTGTCAAGGAAAAACACTGAAATCAATACCAGGCAACTTTTACTACAAAACATTTGCAACCCCCCCCCCCCCCCCCCCATGTGTAATGCCACAGTAAACTCTTCTTCATTATTGGTCTTCATGGAATTTCTCTTTTAGCAAAACTACATGATCTAACCTCATTTTTTTAACTACTTTGATTGTGGCTTCAAAAATGTCAAAATGAAATGTAGGCTACATGCTATCCTGACAGTAGGCTACAAAAGACTTCTCTGGAAATTTGAAATCTTGTCTCAGGTTTGAAACCTCTCTAGCTGTCTACCTACATGTTTTATTTATATGGTGAAATTGTCTGTTTTCAACAGAATTAAGGACAGGAACAGTACTTACGGTGTATCCCTCAAGCTGTAGTCATTGGTAATAACCTCAATGCCACCAGCTCGTGCTGCAGCAATGTAACAGTTGTCATTTCCAAAATCAATTCCTATAACTGGCACAGACATTTTAGATCCAAATGCTTGCGTTCAAAATTCCAAATCAGCACGCACGATGAAATCCTATGAATTAACTAAAAATGAGGTTCTAGAAATAAAAACCGGCAGCCTGGTTCCAAAACGTTGCTGTTGTCAAGATGAAAACCGTAGTGTAGAACATTCGAGACAAGACGCTCGTCTTTGCCGCTGCCGCCGGTCAACGAGGCACCGTTTCAGACGGAACCATTTTTACACTTGCCACTTCCACGTACCGGCTTTGATGCAACAACACCAGCAACCAAATAGATTGTTTGGTGTTTACAGTAGAATCGGAGTTTTCTGCGCCTCTGCTGTTTGGGCAGAAGGGAACTTGTTGCTTTGAGTAGCACTGCTTTGAAACCGTCACAGTAAATATTTTTTGTTCTCTGCTGTAATTTAGGTGTCGATTAAACCTTAGCCAATTAATGTAGGCTCTTCATGGACATGGTGTCAGTGATGTGACATTGTCACGAACAACCAAACAAGTCTATATTTTCCATTTACTAACAGAATTGATAGTCCTTAGGACAGTCATACACAAATCGTCAATTTTTGGGCATGGTGACCCAATGTCTGGGTATGCCCTAACATATCAGTCTACATAGTACATCAAAAACACAGTTTCTGTCGTAACAACTGAGCACCAGCTCGGACAGGGCTGAAATTACTACCATGAATTAGAGAAATCAGAGACAATCCTTTATATATTTTTCACAACAAAAACAAAAGGGCTCGGCTGATGACAGATGTGAAAAACCTCATTTCCTTTTCTACATAGTCAAGGGTTTTGCATGCAAAGTGTCCTGTGCCTCAGCTTTATCTACCTAGCAGCCAACCAGAATATTGGCTCTTGGGGGATAGATAGGGTAAATACATGGAAAATAGATAGGGTGCTGTTAGGTTTTTCATCTCCATCATCATTAGAGCCCTTTTGTTTTTGTTTTGAAAAATATATAAAGGATTGTCTTTGATTTCTCTAATTCTCTAAAATAGTAGTAATTTCAGCCCTGTCCGAGCCGGTGCTCAGTTGTGATGACAGAAACTGTGTTTTTTCTGTATGCACTGTATACTGAAATCCATGCACCATACATGAAATCCAAGGTACAGTGCTTGAACCTCTAGCACCCAGGCATGGTGCTAGACGTGTGAGCACCGTGCCTGAAATGGGGCTAGTGTACTAGACTGTAACATATGGACATGGTGCCCATACGTGCCCATACAAAACCTAAATATTGTCATCTCTCTGTCTTAGATCAAAAGATTCCTCTGCTTATATTCTACACAACCATGTTTTCCTGTTTTAAAAATATCAGCGCGTTCAAAATCTAGAGCCTGGCCCGTAGAGCTGTTCACGGCTGAGCGTGGATCATCACCCCAGTGTCGGAAAAGGGCTCAGAGCGATTTGAGCCTGTGGCTGTTGATAACAGTGGGGTAATTGACGAGACACTTGTTCAAAATTAAGAATATTACGGTACCTTGAAATTTGATCAGTATCCACAAAAATACCTGCAAAATCTGAATATTACAAGACTCAACACAATCTGACAAGCCGGGCTGAATTGACAACACTGTTTTTCACAATTACTCAAATGTACAAGATTCGATTGTCTGGATCAAGAAGTCTGATAAACATTAAAATTTTTGGGATCCCATCGAAACCCTTGGTCATGTTTGCTTAAGAAGCAGGCACATTGAGATAAAACAGTGGTTATTTTCCATTGTTCAATATAAAGATGTTATCAGTTAGGATTGTAACAAACTTTTTATTATTTTGTTTGGCAGTTAAAATATCACACATCCTTACTTTCGGAATACTGCATGCCAAACTCCGGGTACATCTGGCTGTGGACTTTCTGAAGTTAAAACACTAAAATATTAAAAAATTCAAACACACATGAATTTAAGTAAGTAAAGTAAGTAATTTATTTATAACCCGCCGTTTTCAGAAAGCGGAGTTTACATGTTAGTCAAACATGGTTTTTTTCTCTTAGCAAGCTCTTACCACTTGCAAGTAAGTGCTTGGCTGTAGTGTTGGACCATTGGGTGTACGCTAGAGCTATATGAGATGGTTATTCCATATTCAGCTACAGGATGCTCCTTCCATGCCAGATAGCATTTATTTCTGTAGCAAGAAAAATCCTGGGAGAAATGCAGAAAACATGAGACATTCTGCTCTTTAATCCAACCTAAACTGTAAAGTAATGCTGTCCTCACAAACATCAAATAAGTAAAAGAACAGAAGTATGTATCAGAATTCAATGTTTTACCTTACCCTAGCATTTATTTCCGTAGCAAGAAAAATGCTGGGAGAAATGCAGAAAACATGAGACATTCTGCTCTTTCATCCAACCTAAACAGTAAAGGTAATGGTGTCCTCACAAACATCAAAGAAGTAAAAGAACAGAAGTATGTATCAGAATTCAATGCTTTACCTTACCCTATACCTAATGCTGGATATATTACTACAGTATTCCTTGTTTTTCCTCTGTTATGTGGATGGGGAGAGGGAGATTGAGCATCAAGTAATGTGTAGGACTGATATTTGAAGACAACTTCAAAAACTTACTTTCTCTGGACTATACTGCACTATTTCCCTTTCCTTGGCAAGTGCTGAATAAAACTTAATCATTATCATCATATATGCAAAACAGAATCTACTTAAAATATGAACATGATGACGGGGCAGGTCTTTTCCAACTCATGCTAGTTCACCTCTCATAATCTCCTTGTAATTGTGGGAAATTACTTTTCAAAAGCCTTCCATTCAAAGGAAGTTTCAGTGAAAAAAAATCTGATGCCCACCCACCTGACAATAGTTTACCAGGCGACATACTTATGAATAGGAAACTTTACTTGCAGATGCCAATGAAACCTGTGAAAGCCGCATCTGCTAAGAAGAACCCACCAATACTCAGCCATGAGTTTGTTTTGCAGAACCATGCAGACATTGTTTCCTGTGTTGCTATGGTGTTCATCATTGGCTTGATGTTCCAGGTTTGTGGAAAGATTTGGTACAATGATCAGTTAAGCTCACAATTTAGAATGCTACAACATATTTACTGGGTCACAGTGCAAGCAACTGAGGATCGGTTGTCCAATGAAGTGTGTGGTTTGGCACATTTCCATGATACTTTAGGAGAAAACTATATTTCAGCTTTATATTTGCATGCTCATGAAGCTACTGCTTTTCCTCAATTCCATCTTAACGTAAAACCAAATAACTGTTTGAAGTCTGTGTTTGAACCTCCTATTTTGGTCTTTTTCCACCTTACCTACCATAACTAGGCATGGCTTCTTGGTGGGAAGGGGGGCCCGCATTTTTCTTTCTGCAAAATATTGTGCCATGCGCTAATCTTGCCAATTGTGTCACAAAGATCATAGTTACTATGCTCAATATGTGCCCGGTTGTGATAAGCAAATAGTTACTATTTCGAGAAGATTGTAACTTTTTTTGTAAAGAAAATAGTAACTGCGAGTTACAGTTGTAAAATGGGTGAAATAGGATCTTCGTGTCAATGTTATTGATTAGGGTAGACCATATCCAGAAATAGGTCACTTTCTTCAGAAACGAAGCTGCTAAGTTTGTCTGTTGCACAGAGACAAAATACGTTGTACAGTGAAGATACTTATCCCCAAAAAATTGATAATTTACAATGGCTTCATATCTTGTCGTATATCTCTTTTCTGTTATCTTTTCTCATCTGTTCTTCATTTTTTTTTTTTTTTTGCAGATTACCCAGCCCCTTGCCTCTGCTTTCATTGCCATGCAGCACAATGCAACATTGGAAGGTATTCCAGACATGTTCTATACACCAGGATGGAAGGACAATTTAGCTGTGTTTTTCTATGCTCTCATTGCAGTTGTGATCCATGCTGTTATCCAGGAATATGGACTTGATGTAAGTATTGATTAGGGTGCAGCTTATTTGACATATTTTTATTTTATCATTTTCTTGCCCCCCTAAGTTGTTCCATATCACATTAAAACATTCTAGAAAAAGTTCGAACCATAAATACTAATATTTAGGGGTAGCTCAAGTGCCTAAAAAATTAAGAAAAAGGAAAAAATTTAAGGATTTTCAGCAAATTGTATTTTGTTTAGAAACACTGACAACATTTTTTAGCACATCCAGTGCGAAATAAGTAGTACACAGTTTGTCAGCCTTGCCATATCTTCGAAACCAATACTTGTTTCTAATCATGGTTTTCCGGACCGACTGTTTCCTGCTATCGGGATAAACTCTGTGGTGTGCTTAGACAACTTGCAGCAGGGAACTGCAGCTGGGACTCATCTTGGGTTATTAAACCGCCGAAGTCTGGAATGAGTGCCACTCCACGCTCAGCGTGGCCATTAACAACTTTGAGTGACCTCACAGTTTCTGACGCTAGCTTGTAGTCGTGTCTGTCCTCCCACAAATCTGGACCAGCTGTGAGAAATCCATCCAGGAGATCCATCATCTGAAAAAGTGTTGTTGACTTTGCTGTAACAAAATGTTCAAGATTTTTGTTCTTGGTCGAAACAAGTGTAATGGTGATACGATTGGTATGATCCTGTTCCTGGTCGTCTTCTCTCTGCATGGCGCTCACCATCAGTCTCTTCGTCAAGGAACTGACGCGACTGTCAAAGAAAGACAAGCCAACGAACTCGGGTGACAGATACCACAAGTGTGCGGAAAACTTGTTTGATGTGGCCTTTGAGATTTGCGAATGGATAGAGGAGTACTCGAGCAGCGACTTCAGCAGTAGTGGGTCAGTGTAGGAGCACCTGAGGCTGGAGGTGCAGAGATCCTGGCTTTCAGGTACACACGTACTGTAAACCCACACACGTCATGTAATCCACTTTCTACTGTGAGAGCCAATCTAAACTGAGCCTTGAACATCCAGATCTTTAAACCGTAAATCACTTCGCTCATCCATCTGTCATGGTGCATCGCTCCAGGTGACAGGAATCGTAATCCTCTTGCAGGAGTAGCACCAAGGAAAATGAGCACAAACTCCATGAAATCCTTGTAATCATCTCTCGGCTGGATCTGTTTAAGGTGCTTGTTAGCAAAATCAATGGTACTTTGTTTGATGTCAACCACTAGATGTGCCACACCATCAGCTGAAATTCCTCTTTCATATTTGTCAGTATATATGAATCCCCAGTAGTCCTGGAAGCGTGTGAATTGTGGAAACTCTAGAGAAGATGTCGATCCCATGCACACTTGAAACGCAGTGCCAATAACGAGTTCCATAATATGGTGTCTACATGCCAGTGACAAGAGTTCCTTACCTAGCTTCTGCTCCAACAGAACACAAGCACCGGAGATCCTGCCAGTGTTTGAGCTTGTGGTATCGAAACACATAGCTCGGATGCTGCCGGCTATGACCCAGTCTTCAATCACTCCAAATACAGCAGCAGCATGAGCCTCGCCAGTTCCGGATGGAAGTTTGGCTACTGTGAGTAGCTGTAAAGCTTCTTTTCCGGTAACCAAAGGCGCCCCCCCCCTTCCCTCCCATATGTGACGACCCTGACTGTAAGCTAACATGTTACTTGCAAGAGGGAGTACTGTCTGAGACTGAGACTGTGTTGGGAACTGGGAAAAGGGTAAAGCAATTTGAATCTTGAGGCGTGGGTAGCTTTTGAACGGGTGGTCAGATCGGAATAAAACTTCACAATTGTCAAGAGTACATGTCTCAGGTGTTCTTTTCAACTATGGTTCTTTTCAACTATATGTTCTTTTCAACGATGGGGGAACCTTAAATCTCGTGGCACGCTTAAAATGTGGGATCTTCCTGGAATTCCGGTGATCGCGATATTTGCCGATGACACTTGGCAGACATATTAGGGACCTGGTCAAACTGACTTGGAAATAGTCACTTCCTCGATCCGACCATCGTGAGGGGAGAAGAGGCAATGGGATTCGGAATATTGAGCCATACGTAACTTTCGGACTGGTTATCAGATTCGAATGAATCTTAGTGTTTGAACAGAGGAAGTGTCTCTGATCTTCTCTTTCAAGTCCAGACCGGATCTGACAATTGAGGGGGGAGTTGGGGGGCTAGAAATTTCATGAACCGTTTAGACTGGAGGGATCGGGATGGAACTTATCGGGAAAAACAAACAATTGCCCTAGATAAATCAGTCACGGAACCGGGCCTGATCCGGGCACTTTGGGGGGGGGGAGGGAATTCCGGTGATAGCGAGTTCATTTAGTTCCAGATGATGTTAAGCACGTGAAACTTGGCTGGCTCGTTAGGGTTCACTTACAAATAGTCACTTTCCCAGAAGGGGGAGGGGAGTGAAGGGAGGAAAAATTCGGAAATTTGAACTATGCGAACTGGTTATCAGATCTGAATGAATCTGGATAATTGGCAAGAGTACATACCTCAGGCTCAAATAATATTTATTCCATTTCAGACTCTGACCAATACGGCAACTATTGGGGGGTGGGGGACTGGAGTGGTACCGGAAATCCCATGAACTGATTAGATGGCAAAAAAAGTAAGCCCTAAACCCATCAACAGAAAGGACGGGAGCGGATCCGGCAAAACTGAGATAGCAAACTAAATTTTATGCAAGCATTTAAGATTAACCATTTAGCTATGTTTAGTGGCACAACTTGAAAGTCCATTTTGCCTATGTTACTATTAACCAAACCCTTTCGTCGACTTGCTCGTTCAAATGGACGTTACTTATGGATGTTACTTACATCCTAATATTAGTTGCGTTTTTATGGCATTTGCCCTTCGGCCAAGTGCCATATAGCGATCGCAATTTCTGTCCGTCCGTCGGTCTGTCCAGGTTTGCTAGTTCGGGCACTTCCATATAAGCTAGGACGATGAAACTTGGCAGGCATATCAGGGACCCCAAATGATTAAGTTGGAAATAGTCACTTCCCCCATCCGAGCACCGTGGGGGGAGTGGAAGGAGGGAGAATCCGGAATCTTGAGGTATTTATAACTTTTGAACGGGTGATCGGATCTCGATGAAACTTCATATTTGGAAAGACCTCATGCCTCAGACGACCCGCTTAAAATCCGAACCGGATGCGGTGAATTTTGAGGGGAGCTGGAGGGGGCAACCGGAAATCTTGGGAAACGCTATGAGTGGAGGGATCGAGATGGAATTCGGTGGGAAGACACCTTACAAACACTAGATACATCATTGACATAACCGAACCGATTCGGGCAGTGGAGGGAGGGGGGGTCCGGAATCTTGAGGTATTTATAACTTTTGAACGGGTGATCGGATCTCGATGAAACTTGAAATTTGGACAGACCTCATGCCTCAGACGACCCACTTAAAATCCGGATCCGGTGACTTTTGGGGGAGCTGTAGGGGGCAACCGGAAATCTTGGAAAACGCTATGAGCGGAGGGATCGAGATGAAACTTGGTGGGAAGAATTGAAAATACCGACTTTATGAGACCTAGGTTGTTTTTTACGGTTCAGACTGGATCCGGCCAGGGTAGGAGGAGGATGAACCGGAAACCGGAAATTTGCAGATATGCTTCGATTGGACTCAAACTTGAAGAGTGAGAAGAGGAGATGTCAGGGATACAACGTCTATGTGTCCTAGTCGTATTTGGAAATGTATCCCGGAAATGTTTTAGCTCGCATAGGGGTCAAACGAGTGGAGGGATTTGAATGAAACTTGAAGAGTAGAGATACGATGTTCCCTAGATGACATAGTTTAGGGTCCGGGCCGGATCTGAACAAGGTGGAGGGGAGGTGCCATATTTTCGCGAAAAATGCTCAGACTCAAGCGAAACGTGATAGCCTGTAAGGGAAGATGCTTTAGGTGATCATTTTATGTGTAACTAGATATCCTATTTCTAGGTCCGATCCTCGGAAGTTGAAGGGGGTATTTTGTGACGTTCTCATCTTCTTTCTTGCCTACGTGCCTATCCGTAACAAGTGCCATATGAGTTCGTAGCTCTTGGGGTTTTATCACGGTAACTGGATCTGTAGTTAGTCGTTTTTTCAGTTATCGTGGTGTCTGATATACGGTTGCTCTGCAAAAACGACAATTGCCGAAATTGCGCTTTTCGGAGTCATCCCAAAGAAAAACTGATATTCAGTCTCACCACTAAGCGCCAAACATCTTTCCCACCAAGTTGACA
Source organism: Branchinecta lynchi (assembly GCA_023053575.1). Classification (NCBI taxonomy): domain Eukaryota; kingdom Metazoa; phylum Arthropoda; class Branchiopoda; order Anostraca; family Branchinectidae; genus Branchinecta; species Branchinecta lynchi. The sequence continues at coordinate 20,502,043 of JAKZAP010000020.1, forward strand.
AAATTTGATGAAAGTGGGATGACTTTTTCAGATGCCACAATCAGTTACCACGGTCGGACCATGGTATCTGAACATAATATACCGCGACAACTAGATACCACTGTAACTGCAAAAATGACCTTTTGACTGTGGTATCAGATACCACGATAACCGCAAAACGACTTTAGACCGTGGCATCAGATACCATGGTATCTGCGAAAACGCAACTATTTCTGTTCTTTCTAGAAAATCAACCGAAAGTTACACCTATCAAAAGTCAAGCATAGCAGATTCAACGAGTCTGGTCAACTGGCGGTTTTCTTCTTAGCTACTGCTGCGTGGGGGCTCAATATCATTGTCAGGTATGTATGCTACTTCAGTCATAAGAAATTTGTAACGGAATTTAAATTTAAAAAGTGATACTTCCCTCGCAATCCCGAAATCTTTGGTCTTTTCACACACACAAACAAGAAGAGAACATACAATGGAAAGATCCTGTTTTCTATGTCTGACTTGGGTTTTAGAAGGAATGAAAAGTATTGAAGACCGTCTTGGGACCAGATTCACAGATTGTAAAGGTACTTGGTTTCAAGGCAGTACTTTACTTTCATTCCAGTAGAGCTGGCAAAACAGTCAAAACCCAGGGGAAATTGGTTGCTCATGGCATTTATCTAAAAGATACAAACGAATGGTTATCGACTTAGTTGATGCGCAGTCCTTTCCAGAGCAAGCCCATCCTGGTGTACCTAGGATTACTGATCGGAGACACGATAAAAAGTATTAAAAAGCTTCTGGTAACATGATGTAATCGAAACATCTTTGCAGGCCCCTTTTTACTGTTCCACGTATCTTTCCTGTCTGGACTAGCTTCAGTAACAAAAAACTTGGCCAAATGCGTTATGTTTTCTTCCGGTTTGCTAATTATTTGCTACGCCTCCCCCTGGTCAAGAAATAGTTATTTTGAAGTTTGGTATAGTCTGTTGATCCCTATTGGCTGTGTCTTTTACTAAAATGCACGAAAAAAGGTTAAAGAACCTGTCGTACCTATAATGTCAAAGCAACCTACTTCCGTAACATCATTCATTAGTTCTTAAACCCGGAGATCCAAATTTCCTATGTTACAATGTAAACTCGCGAACGACACCTAACTAATCTTTGTGTAATCTTTGTTTTCACTAGTTTCACTGCGCATTACGCTCAAGACGAGTGTAGATGCGTAAAACCGGTTTACTGAATTTTGCCGAGATTTTGCTAGAAGTCAGTGGGCCTGAAAAAAGGCTTAAAACAGGCAAGACCATGGATTCAGCTGCCGGACATCGTGAAATGGTTTCTCACGCCCTTCAGCTGTGCTTTAACTGGCAACTATGGCAGCTTCCTTAAAAGTCCTACCTTTTCTTCTAGTGAACCCTGGGGACTCACTATTTCCAGCCTATGGTTTCTTACGCCCTTCGGCTGTGCTTTAACTGACGGCTATGGCAGCTTCTCTTAAAAGTCCCACCTTTTCTTCTAGTCAACCCTCGGGACTCACCATTTCCAGCCTATGGTTTCTTACGCCCTTCAGCTGTGCTTTAACTGACAGCTATGGCAGCTTCTCTTAAAAGTCCAACCTTTTCTTCTAGTCAACCCTCGGGACTCACCATTTCCAGCCTATGGTTTATAATGCCCTTCAGCTGTGCTTTAACTTACAGCTATGGCAGCTTCTCTTAAACAAGTCCTATCTTTTCTTCTAGTGAACCCTGGGGACTCACCATTTCTAGCCTCTGGAAAGGCTACCCTCATATCGTAATGCCATTTATTATGAAGTTTTTCTTCATTGTTCAGCTGGCCTATTGGGTACACTGGCCATCTGAGTTCTACTTCCAGAAGATCAAACAGGAAGAGCACACCAGAAGACTAAGCTACATTCTACCTTACTTGGTCGCCACAGGAATCCTTTACCTTACTAAGTAAGTTGGCTTTGATTGATCTTTTCCAATAAGTAAAGCAGGGCTTACTAAGATTTAAAGGACCCCTCTTGCCTATTCTGCCTTTTATCAATCAATCAATCAATATATTTAATTCATGACATTATACGTCACATAAATAAAAGAACTGGACACTATAGCCTATATACACATTAACCATCTGGCAGTTCAGGGCAGTAGCATAGTCTGCGGTACAGACGATAAAACTGCCCGGAACGACAATCCTCATTCTGGTAAACAGCCTGCAGGAGTGGGTTTCGAGTCCGATCAAGGCGCGTTACAAAATTAACCAGCACTTTCCGCCTCATAATATTAAACGACTCTATCTCATTATCTAAAAACATCTGGCTAGCAGAGTAACGTCTATTATACGAAAACAACTGTCGGAACGCGCTATTGAAACAAACTTTCAGCTTACTCAATGTCGATTCAAGGTAATTATCAAACAGTGGAAGACAGTACAACTGCGTGCAATATGTTTTAAATAAAAGAATCTTCACTGGGTGACTACAACATTTAAAATTACGGATCAAATGGTTTGCACGCAGGCAAAGGCCACGATATAATATACTTAGTATAATATACTTAGCTCCGATATGGAATTATAAGCTTCTAAAATCCCCACCTTTTTCCATTGTTTCGTTTCGTAACTACGAATTTTTCGCGCTTTTTTGGACTTTCCGAGTTTTCCCGTGATCCAACGAAAAGTTTGCCGGAGTCTTCAACGTCCGCTGACAACTCTTGCACATATATGGATGTGATAATCTTCTGTTATTTGCTTAGTTTTCCCACTTTTTGACCAAGACACGTTCAGTTTTCAAATGTTTTGCGCCAAGCCGCCGCGTGGGAGAGCAGGAAGGCTGGATGTAGTCGACAAGCGCTATTTTACGTGGAAAGTAATGGTACTTCAAAAAATAATTTTTCTGCTTCATTTCATAGGGAAAAGATCATTTCAAGTAAGAGTTGTGCTTTAAAGGACATTGTCTTACCTATAATACTAACGCAGTCTACTTCCGCAATCACTCCTACCATTTCTAACCCCGGAGGCCAGAATTTGGTACGGTACATTCTAACCCCTCTAAGAAAACTTTGTGATTTTCTTACTTGCCGTGTTTTACTACCTTCGATGCGAATCACGCTGTCGACGTGTGTCTGCGAAAAGTTTTTCATCCGAAAAACCGCTTATGTAAATTTTTCCTCGTTTTCGCCACGAGTCAAAGGATGTCGAAAGAGGCTTAAAACAGCCAAAGCCGTAGACAATTTGTTGAAAGTAGAGTCTAATCTTAAAATATTCATTTATTTTTAAATACTGGGAGTTGAACAGTAATAATGCGAGGCGAGGGAATTCCGAATTTCTTGGAATTCTGAAACTCGTGGAGTTTTGAGCGTGTTCCATCCTACTTACCGTAGTTACTACACATGACGTCACGAATTCTGGCTTTTCGCCGTCAAGGCTGGAACGATTTTTCTATTTTCCAGCAGGATCTCACGCCAGGGGCAAATCCGACCAATCACGTTACAGAGATGCGTAGTTACTACGCTTACTACGGTCCCGAGCATGGTAAGCAAATAGTAACTATTAGTTACTATTCCGACAAGGTTGGAACGGTCAGCGTAGTAACTTTTCATGAGGATGGAACGGAAATAGTAACTATTAGTAACTATTGTTAGAAGGGTGGAACACGCTCTTTATGTGAAGTACCGCTTCTGTAATACGAATCTACGGCTATAAAGAGCAAAACATTCAAAAGCAAAAGCCTTTTCTTAGCTTTATACTATTTAAAGCAGTCAGTTCGGAACAGCGTTAACCAGTGCAAAATAATACTAGGAAGTATCGTCGATACATTTTCGTTCATCAGAAACTGGCCTTACTCGTAGTGCCTCCCACTACGCTCGGGACATTCAAAGCGAGGCAGACTCGCAGGGTTTATAAAATGTTTTGTACCGCTGAGATGTGGTCTCCACATATCAAGGAAACAGAAGAGGTTGTATCTGGTTTTTTTTTTGCTGTTTCCGGAATATGTCGTTGTCAGAACCAGTGTGGTGCACGACTTTTTACAGTGTACGATGTTAGTTTTTATGTTTTTCAGACTTTACGAATAAAAGGTATGCATACAAGGAGAGGCGAAAAAATATATGCTGACTTTTTTGTTCGTTATCGTGATCTAGAAAAGTCAGCAAATCCGTTTTAGGCGATTCTTCGGATCTTCCTAGATTACTGCTAGTTATGCGTAAGGTTTATCGTTTATGCAAAACGTTTCAAAAATCATAACAGATAACAAGTGCTATTTGCTGAAACTGTGCGTCCTCGTGTTATCTGTTCTGAAACTTCCGACAGTGTGGTTTTTGAATTTTTCATAAACAAAAGGCATGCTACAGTTGTTTCACAAAATCCGTTTAGATAGATAGATAGATATTTCGATTGATCTAACTAGTAGCGCCGACATGGCACTAAATACGTCGACCATTATATTGAATGTCTTACAATACTTGAATATATACAATTATTAGATAAAAGAGAATAAATCACTTGGGATTCACTTTTTTTTTTCTTTTTTTTTTCAATAATTCGAATACCGGTTAGTGTGATATCTAACTGACACCAGGAGGTTTTTGATGTCCTGTCCGCCCTGTCGCCGGTGCAGAATAACTCTTATGTTTTTCACTGGCAAGGATTGATCAGCCAGAACGTAAAAATTAAGTTTTCCCGGTGGACATGGGGTGACTCAAGTCTTAATTGGAGGAGGGAAGTTTCGTAACCATTGTCCTAGCGTAATGTGGCACGCTTTGATTTGCACTGATCACGTCTAGGAAATCCCTTGTGTCTCCCATTTTCGACGGGAGCTGTCATCTCATTTAAACTACTATTTTTACTCAGTATTCTACATTACCTTAACTTGCAGCTTGAAGCGAAATAAGGATTTATCATATAAAATTGTTTATTTACACAGAAATGTATACTGGATTTGGTTTAGTACAAACCCCTGGTTCCGGGGTACAATTTGTCAAATGTCAGTAGGTCATGGTTAGGCTGCTCGCGGAATTACCCAGCATTTTGCACAGAGTATCCAGCGTTAGGTAGCGTCCATACGTTGTATCTTTATCAATTATTTATATTTATAGTTAGATCAGTTATTACACTGTAAAAAGTTTCTCCGAGTAAGGATTAAAGTTAACTGCAGTATTTGCAACTGGGATTAGTCTTATCTCTTATCTCTACTGTGATAAGATTAATCAGAATTAGAGATAAGATTATCTTTCTAGAGACAAAATTAGTCCCAGTAGCAAATACTGCACAATTTTTTTTACAGTGTAGTTGACTTTTAAGGTCCGGCCTTCTCGTGCTTTGCGCCCTGCTTGATTTGTTTGAATTGTTATTTTTGTAGAAGTAATGTATTAATAAATGAACCTGAACCAGGCATAGTGTATCCCAGAATCATGGATTTATGGTAGACGGGTTTGGTTTCGTTCATGTTTTACCTCCAAAGTAACAAGGCTGCAGGGTAAGACCTTTAGTATAAATATTTTCTTTTGGTATTTGACGGTGCAAAACGGATAAGTCAACTACATTTTTTTTAGACCTATATTTCGGCCCTTCTTGTCAAGGGTCCTCTTCAGGCTCAATCCGCTGAAGCCGGGAAATGTAAATGAAGCTCTAATAAGAATGTAGCTGACTTGTCCGTTTTGCACCGTCAAATCTGAATCGCAGTCACCTTGTGCTGAAGGACTATCTTTTCTTTTAAGCTTCAGCCGACTTGGTATTTGGCTCCTAACTCTCCAGTACTTGCCAGAAGGTATTCTCCATGTTGCAAAGCTTTTCCACTACGCCGAGAAGGAAATCGTCGCCAAGCAGGGTAAGTGAATATCTGTTTTCCGTGCGTCGGTCCGAGAGGAACACTGGCAATCAGTTTTCTCCATATCCTGCTAATTCTTCTGCCCAGTTTTTATGTCGTTTCATCCATCATTTATTTCTGGTCATATTATGTTGTGAGTGTATTAGTTAATTTGTTTCGCGTCTATTTTTTTTTGTAAATATTTTATTCCTCTTCTTGCTTAAGCTATTTAGAAAATAAACTTGTTTGATTGATTGATCGAAGTGGATTGGCGGATCATGTCGATTTCTGCTGTTATTGTCGATTTCTAAACATTAAACATAAGAGATTGGCAGTAATTATGGTTGCAGCCCAGCAACTAAAGGAAAGGATTATACTATAAAAATTGGTTAATACTCTTGACGACGAACTTTTCGTGCCGACGAAGAATCAACGTGTGCCCAGCGAACAGAAACGTAACGACGACAAACGTTGTTGATTGGTTTACATGGGGTTTGAACCAATTTAAAGGGTTCGTTTGGGTGATTTTTCTTTCCGAAGTTCACTGGGGTGTTTCGGACTTGATCTTATAGAGTATTCCTGTCTTTGTTTCCATTTTGTAAGTTCAGTCTGTCTTCTTACCGGATGTGTTGGGGGGGGGGGGGGGTTAGCGACGCGTGCCCGGCCTGATGCTTCACTGTTGTATTTTGTGTTTGTTCTTCTAACTTGACATGTTTTTTCTAGCTTTTACCGTCTTTTCCGTGGTTTTCATCACTGCACGACTTGCCTCCATTGCCCTGGCTGGGTTTACCTTCTTGTATGGCCTGCCACAAGAAGTGGAGGGACTTGATTTGGCCGCCGGAAATTTCAACACTTTGGTGAGCCCCGTTAAGCTTTGTAATTCGTATTTCTGCTGTGTCGTAGGTCTGCATTTCAAATGGGTGGAATCTGCCGGACTCCGAACTAATCCGGCACGTCGGAGGGGGACAATATTTGAATCCGGAACTGGCTGATTGCTGAATTCTGACTCAGGATTGATCCAGGTGACGTGGCGAAATGCGAAATTGCTGGGTGCAGAGTCGGTGGCGCTTTTTCTAATTTGTCTGCATTATTTGTGCCGGCAGCGCTCTCTGCTTAGTCAACGCAGTGATAGGTCGGAACTCTTAAAGCACAATGGACACTTATAAGGCGTATTCTCGCCGTTCGCCGAGGACTCCTCGGGGAATGAAAAGGAACGGCGAGAATAGAGGGAGTCACTCCACGCGGACTCCGCGCACAGAAAACAGCGAGAACACAGGAATGCTTTCAAAATGGATTTTGTTAGAAAAAAATATATGTAGTTGACGAAATTAGTCTGGATCCACTCTATTTTTGGTTTTGTTTACTCTGATTATGTTTAATTAATTTTACATTGCACCAACACCAGCAAAAATTCATTCCCCTCTGATTCTGAACGGGAGTCCTTTTTGATGATGGTGATGATAATCGGGGCATTCCCCGTCCGTGGGGACTCGCGAGAATACGGAGAGGGATTCCCCGGGACAAACGAAAACGCGGGGACTCCTCAAGTTGAGTCCTCGGGGAACGGCGAGAATACGCCTATAATGCTTTACTTTTTATTAAATGCTTCACAAATAAACATTTCCGACTTCCTTTAGAAGGCGCTACGAAAATCGGCCGTTTTCTTGTTATCCCTTTTCTTTACCTCTCTGGCATTTTGGCGATCCAAATCTTAGGAGCTGGGATATCATGGCAGGAAATTCAAAAACTCCAAGCAATGCTTGATAGAAAAGGATATATTTGAGATGTCACCAAAGTCAAGCCGTAGATGCAGTTTACCTGATTGTTGTAGTGTTTCATCAGAAGTTCCATGGCTTAAAGCGCACCTAAACAATGATACTGTACTTGAACACACCATGGAGAATGCATTTACAGACATGGCCACGGAGAGCATTCTCCGCCTGAGTGTGACGTTTTCAAAATAGGGATGTTAGTTTCTGGAGGTTTGCACATGCAGACTCCAAGACAAAAAGCGCAATTCATTCAAATCTTGTACAGCGCTGGCCGGATCGTATTGGAAGGTCTTCTAGATATATGTTTGAGCTTAACTGGTTTAAAAGTATTCCAGAAGAAGGGTTGATTGGAGACGTTTGTTCATTTCTAAAATTGTTCCGTACTGAAATAACGACAGATGCAAAATCGAGCAAAAATCATAGCTTGGACACACTTTTCCTCTTTGGATTGGGTTTTCTGCACGCAATGTTAACGGAAGTCATACAGATAGGGATGGTACTTGGTACTCTTCATCAGGTGTCTTTTAAAGATTAATCCTCATTGTGTCGTTTGTTTTCTTGATTCAGTTGAGCAAGCAGTCCACTCAGAATGCCTTCGTCCGAAAGAAGGAGATCTGCCATTTATTAAAAGAAAGTAAACCGAAAGGGACCTTCTCTCGCTTGAAACCGTATGCCTTCTCTTTTGATAACGTTGGTAATGGCTTTCTGCGGAAGAGCAGCTGAGTTTTGCAGTGAAGCTAAACGTCTTTAAATGAGAAAGTCCCAAGTTTACCAGATGGGTCGAAGACTAGTATCTCTCTGGGATAGTAGGTGAAGAAAGAAGATGCTTCTTTGATTAGCCTTAACGGAAACGATTTGTAAAGAAAAAATACCAATACATTACAATACCAGAGGAAATACGCTATTGTGGAATGGTAAAAATTAAAAGAGAAGTTTAGACCTTCAGGTCTACATTGAGCGTGTTGCACCTTTCTTAAAATAGTAACTATTCTTTACTATTTTTATTCCAGCCTCGTGAAAAGTTACTACGGTGATCTTTCCAACCTTCCCGAAATAGTAACTAGTAAGCATATCGTAACTATGATCTCTGTTACGTCCTTTTCTAGCTTTTAGCTATTCGGATTGAACTTGATTGATTGATTGATTGATTATGTGATTGTCGGGACTACCGCATGGCGCGATATTTTGCCGAAAGTAGAAAAAATCATTCCAGCCGTGAGGCCACCTGACGTCATGCGTAGTTACTACGGTAAGTATGGTGGAATACGACCTTTATATGCTATGGTTCCGCTAATCAGACTTTTTATACTAGGTCTTCCGAGTGAGCGCCCTTTCTGCGATCGTGCTGTTCCAGTTCTATCTACTTGTCAAGTTTGTCCAATCCCGTGCGAGCCGATTGGCCGAATCTGGTGCCGTGGCTGGAAAGGTTCAGAAGATCGAGAAGAAGCAGAAGAAGCCGGTGGAGAAGAAAGCAAAGAAAGAAAGTAAGAAGTTCTCCTATTTTCAATCAATCAGTCATTTATTTTCCAAAGGGAAGTCGGTCTCAGCCGAATAATAGTTGCGTTTTTGCAGATACCATGGTATCTGTTACCACGGTAACTGGGTTTGCAATTAGTCGGTTTTGCAGTTACCGTAGTATCTGATATACGGTTGGATAGAAAAAACGACAATTGCCGAAATTGCGCTTTTCGAAGTAATACCAGAAGAATAACTGATATTCAGTCACATCACTAAGTGCCAAACTTCCTTCCCACCGATTTGACAAAAATTCATGAAAGTGAGATGACTTTTTCAGATACCACGATCAGTTACCACGGTCGGACCGTGGCGTCTGAATATCAGATACCACGATAACTGGCCAAATACCATGATAATTGCAAAAAAGCCCTTTGACCTTGGTATCAGATACCATGGTATCTGCAAAAACGCAACTATTGTTGTTAGAGAACAGTGTTGTGTGTTTGTGCAATAGCTTTGATGCGTTGGATGAGGTTAACAGTGAGGTTACGCCTTTAAAGTTCAATGGGCACATCAAACTACCCCAATCCCACTCTGTAACAATCTAGGAACAATGCTTACCCCTAGATCAGCAGCTTTTTCAACACTTTCCTCTCTGGGATATTTCAAAGCGTAATTTTTTGGGCCAGTACATGATCAATTTACTAGCTTGGACAAAGATAAAAGTGATGTTTCTTATAATACTTAGTAGATCTTTATTTTATGCATAAATCAGCTTGTATAATTCGGATTTGAATAGGTTATTTGTTTCTGAATGATTTTTGTAGCTATGTTATTTGTTTTAAGCTTATTGCATATTCTGGTACATTTTATAAAGCAAGCTAATCAAGCTTCACAACACTATTCCACAAAGAAAAACTTTTAATAGGCACTTTAAGCCATGGAACTTCTGATGAAACACTAGAACAATCAGGTAAAGTGCATCTGCGGCTTGACTTTGGTGACATCTCAAATATACTATTTTCTATCAAGCATTGCTGGGAGTTTTTGAATTTCCTGCCAGGATATCCCAGCTCCTAAGATTTGGATCGCCGAAATTCCAGAGAGGTAAAGACAAGGGATAACAAGAAAACGGCCGATTTTCGTAGCGCCTTCTAAGGAAGTTGGAAATGTTTATTTGTGAAGCATTTAATACAAAGTAAAGCATTAGAAGTGTCCATTGTGCTTTAAAGTCATTCACGTAGCCTCTAGCGAACAGCTCCTCGAAAATTGTCTGAATTACAATAAAAATAATTTATTATTGCCCACTTCTAACAAAAAAAGAAAAAATGGAGTATATAACAAATCGACAAAAAAGCAAAAAAAAACAAAAAAAAATTAACTCAATAGTCATTAAAGTTTAACTGAAAAGGCAACTTATTTTTACATCTTAGATTCAAATACATTGAATTATTACAACACCTATTGGGGATTTTCATTCTGTCCACAGTAGTCTCCAGTAGGGACGTTGGGAATGTGGACGCTTTCCCATGGTGAATCCGTCCACAATTCGCCCGCGAAAATCACCAAACTATCACTACACAAGACACATCCCTAGCTAGCACTAGTTTTTGGCACTGCAGACTGCAGACACTTCTTTGTTTATTTGATACACAATTTATTTACTCGTTTGCTGCTGGTATTGTTGCCAAATGTTCCAGGCACCATAGAGATATCACAAAAACGGGGAGAGCGGCAAGCACAGTGGGATAATCGATTATTTGGAAATATCAGAAAAACAAACTAACGCTTTTTCATCGGGTTTTCAAGATTACTTAAGCGAACAAGTGATGGGTAACTAGACTGTAGTATCCTAGCCCTTTTCGGTTAAACTTTAATAACATGTGTCAGGAGCTTCGAAAGCTCTGCGACAGGCCCATCTCGGGACACGTATGGCTTGGTTCAACAATATGAACCGACAGCTAATTTGTCTATTCCCACAAAGGGAGGCAAAGTAGGAACTTTGCGAGTTTGTACTACTGGGTTTGTACTTTCTTTTTTCGGTTACACCGAGCCAATCCCACTAGGGGGAAATATATAAGACATGTGTTAGAACGAGAGCGTTAAACAACAGGCAAGAGCATGGTGGTTTGCACTATTTCTAAGAGAAAGGCTTTTCGGTAACCAGCACGCATATTTTGGCACACATTTTGCACAAGTGCTGCTCAAATCCGGAACCTGTCCTTCACGAGTTGGAAGCAAAAACGACTGTTAAATTATTAGATTATATATGGGAAGAAAATATTGGAGAAAAAAAAATAATAGGAATTACAGCGCCCACCAGAATGTTCCACTTGTTAAGAGGTTTAACAAACCCCCGTTGACTGATTAACCTACATAACACTGTAATAATGAGGGGAAGGAGAAAAAAGAGAGGAAGAGAAAAGAAAAATGAAAAACATTATACACTTACTCGGTTCCTGGCGAACACGCAACAAAAAAAAACTATACACTCCAGAATCCCGTCTCCAAAAACAAGGTAAACCAAAAGAAATAAAAATATATATGAATAATTGACAAAATTCTCTTTAGGCAAGAAATCCGGTGACGAAGACATTAGTGACCTTCCGGAAGCCGATCAGCACAAACCCCGAAGCCGTCCCGGTAAAGCCAAGGCCTAAGCTACTTTTCAGACGTATCCACGAACGCACAAAAATCCTTCCAGGGGGTATTTATTTATCGTAGCCGATAACTGGTTAACAAGGAATGAAAGGGTAAAGTTGTATCTTCGCGTAAGTGTAGAGTGGTTCAGCTGTCCATATTTCAATGTCCGACTAGACTCGAGTGAGAACATCAACAGCAGGATTTTAGGTTCTGTCCAGATTTTTGTGAAAAAAAAACCCTGACCAAACAATATTGAAACCCAGTTTGGTCAAAAACCGAAAGAGGGCTGAGTCTGACCATTTTTGGAAGATTTGGTCAGTGGAAGGAGCCTGGACAGCGAGAAGCTACCTTTACCTATCTTTTAATTTTGTTAGCAATTAGTGTACTACAATCGACAAGCTCTCTTCTCTTATTTCCGAGAACAGGCGATAATCCTTCCCGATTAGAGAGATTTCACCCTTACCAGACGAAAACAGATCTGAAGTCAATGAGGATGAGAACGACCAATAGGATGCAAGACTTCACAAACTGTTTTCGTCGAACATTCGGTGCAATCGCTTTGTTTAAAGGAAGAGGCGCAGACTTTTTTTTGGCGTTCGTTCATTTTTGGCGCAGAGTTACTTAGGTGCTACTTCGTGCTCTTACCCTTTTACATCCAGCTGGCTGGATAATTTTTTTTCATTTTTGTATTTCTAAGCTAAACTCGGAGTTGATAGGAAACATCGTGCAATGTTAAACTTGAACGTTTCGGCATGAAAGATGCTTGAGGTGATTGTGGGTGTGCGGTTTATTTTTCTAATAAATTGTGTCATTCTTATCTACTTTGGTACCGTTAGAGTAAGACGGTATAGCGAGGTGTAATGAAATGGTTGTCTGAGTCTCGGGGAGCACGAAATTTGGTGACGCCTCGGCTGTGTTTTCTCCTCAGTTTGTTCTCGAAGTGTCCCGTCTCGTCTGTTTAATTAAGTCTCGCACAACGAATCTGAACACAGTAGTTGTATGGTGTACATGTGTGGTCCATTTTACAGACCATTGCTGCAAAATGGAAAAAGCCTTTCCTTCAATTCACCTTAAATCACACTTCCAGCGAGATAAGGTGGGGTGATCATCCCCTTGAGTACTTCTTCCCAGAGGCGGTCATTTCGCTGAGACCTAACGGCGGCGTCCCGGGTGACGTACGGGCGTACGGGCGGTATGAAGTGCTTGGGCCGGGGGGGGGGGGGGTAACGCAAAATGCACTTGTCGGAAGTCCAGCACGGCTGAAGAGTTACACGGTTTAGAAACAATAGACAAGAGGCTATCATTTTGTCTACTCGCCAGCTTTGGCGGATATAAATAAATCGATGAATGAATGAATGAAGAGGGTGCAAAGGATCTACTTTGTGCAAATAAGAGCAAGAATTGCTGTCTCCCTATCTCTGTCAGACAACCAAGCTGAGTCGAGTCGACCTCTGACGTAAACTAGCGAAGGTAGAGCTTACCCGGGACATCAAAAGTCGTTACCTGTACAGAGAACGTGTAACGCAGTACCCTCCTTCCTTCAAACCACCGAGGAAGAAAAATCGAATGGAGGCAGAAGTGATAAGCCTGTTCACTCTGGACTGGACGCGGAAACAGCGGTTGCCAGCTTATTGATTCAGACAAGCTTTCGGGGGCTGACAAGAAAATTCAGAAGCAATTAAGAATGTATCGAAATATACAGAAACTGGCATTTGATGCAGAGCAGATATTACGAATGTGTCAAACCTTCTGGTAATTTAGTTAAAAGTATGACAAACTGTATATGGTAAGGTAAATTGTATCTTTTCGGGGTCAATTCAACTAAGTGGTGTCAGTATCCAGAACAGGAAGAGATAAATTTCATTCCAGGTATTTGCTCTCATAGGGATCAGCTTTAATTTCTGTCTAAGTAAGTAATTAATTTATTTATGACCCGCCATTTTGAAAAGGCGGAGTAAATGACGAAAATAAAGAAAATAAACAAAACACATACATACACACAGAAAAAGACACTTAATTTTTAATCTGGTTAATTTTTAGTCTGGTTCTGCTGTTTGATGGGGCGTCTGCGAGTGGATGTCTGGATGGGTTGGGTTTGAAAGCAATGCTTTTCCAAACCTCATGATGAGATCCACAATCTTTTTTCTAGGCACTGGATGTTAAGTTCATTGAGTGCTTCCTGAATCCTGACTGCCCTTTTCTGCTCTGACTCTAGGTCGTGCATCAGGTGCGTAGTGTGTGGTACTGAAGGGCCCCACACAGGGCAAGCATACTCCAAGACTGGTCGCACGTAGCAAAGATAGGTATGGAGGAGACTATTGACATCGCAACTGAAGCGACGCATTTTAGACCGTGTTTGAAGGGAAGCGTTACCCTTCCTAATACCATGCTCGGGGGCGTAGTAAGCGTGGCAACTACGAACCTCTTTGACGGGATTGGTCCGACTAGCCTGTGGCGTGATATTTTGCTGAAAATAGAAAAGTGTGTTCGAGCCTCAAAGCCAAAGTCCGAGACACACCACTGAACCGAAGAAATATGGTTCTTGAATGCAGAAGAAAAGAAATAGAATCAACAACGTTTGGTGTGGTCAGTTATGGTGACATTTATGACTCTTCGCTAGGCACCCGGCGATTCTTCATCAGCACGAAGAGTCAGTCATCGAGGGTATATCGACGTTAGAATGGCCTTACAGTAAACAAGACCAAAGGTTTCGATGGGATCCCAAAAATTTAATATTTGATCCAGACAAGTCTTGCAGATATCCAGTCTTCGCCAGACTTCTTGAACATTTTTACTGTTAAGATTTAGAAACAGAAAAAGGCCAATGGCTAATCATCTGAGAAAACATAGTTCAAATATGGATTCAGCATGTGTGCATTTGTCCATAGGGCCTAGGCTATACGTCATATATCATTTGACGAAATTGATCAAATCTTCCTGCCTTCTGCCAAATCTTCGGTTTCGACTGGATTCCAGGCAAAAAAAGTACCCGCCCGCCCTCTTTTTAAACTATCTTTTGAAATCTTTTCTCTTTTAATAATCTTTATGGGACTTCTTATATTATTTTTTAATCACCCTTTATCCTTTACTTTAGCTTTATTTTCTCAACATCGAACATCTAATCAACATCAGATAAAACTTCAAGTTTTAGCTGAAACGACAACTTATTTTTGTGTCATTAACTGAACATACTGACTTATTTCAATATATCTGCGAACGTCCCCACAGCGTAAATTCTGCTATGACGCGGGAAATTTTAATTTCAGCTCAAACGCGGCTTTTCAGTGGGCTATGGTGAGATTGATGAAAAATGCTTAGTGCCTGCCCAAACAAAAATCATAAATCTTTCAGACAGCAAAATACAAGCGCATAGAGGTATCACGAATCACACGGAAATTTCACTATTTGAAAATCGATTATTCGTGAATAGCGAATCAACGAATTAACGTATTTTCATCGGTTCTTCGAGCCTCTTTGAGTGAATAAGTGATGGGTAACTAGATTGTCCAATCCTAGCCCTTTTCCGTGAAACTTTTACAAATTATCTGGTTTCCAGGGTGGATGAAATGGCCAGATTCCGGGTGAACTATATGTCCGGGTAGAAATGATTGTCCAAAGCAGACTGTAGCGTTTACACGGACAAGAAATCCCTTCGAGTAGAAAGGAATTCCGGTCGACTCGAAAGGATTCCGATCGTGAAGACGACTAGAAAACAAGACCAAAGGTGTCGATGGGATCCCAAAAATCTAATACTTGATTCAGACAATCGAGTCTTGTCTTTGCTAGATCCAGTCTTGGACAGGCTAATCATCAGAGAAAACCAAGTTCAGGTATACTCTATAAGCCATATCTGTTTTGAAGATACTGACCAAGACTTCCTGCCGATTTCCGAGCGAACTACTAGTCCAGCAAAAAAAAACAACACAGAAATAAAACCAGCGTATCTCCTTATCCCTATAAAGAACATCTAATCAGCTTTGAATAAAAGTTTGACTTAAAAAAAAATCTGGTTACAACCGGATTCCGAAATAATTATATGTCCAGGTAAACAAGACCAAAGGTTTCGATGGGATCCCCAAAATTCAATATCTGATCTAGACAACTGGGTCTTATCTTAGCCAGATCCAGTCATCGCCAGACTCCTTGAACATTTTTACAATTAAAATTCAGAAACAGATTAAGGCCAAGTAGCTCTTCACCTGAGAAAACCAAGTTCAGATATGAATTCAGCATGTGTTTTTACCCCTATAAGTCATATCTGTTTTGACGAAAACTTCCTGCCGCTTCTGCCAATTTCCCGGTTTCAGCCGAACTCCAGAACTACTTGTCTGGCGAAAAAAGAAAGCTCAAAGACGAAATCAGGGTATCTTCTTTCCTCAGTAATGAACATCTAATCAACTTAAAATAGAAATTTAGCTTATAACAAATTTTCCGGTTTTGGCCGGATTCCGTAGAACTAGTTGTCCAGCGAGAAAATGATTTTCATCATCGTGTTCGGGCATGTCTTTTTACCCATAAATCAAACATTTCATCAACTTCAGATTAAACTTTTACTTTTAACCAACTTTCCGGTTTTCGCCGGATTCCCGGGCGAACTACATGTCCGGGTAGAAAATTGTTTTCAGATAAGTGTTCAAAGTGTCTTCTTGCCCTAAATCGAACATCTAATCAACTCGAAATAAAACTTCTAATTTTAACAAACTTTCCGGTTTCGGCCGGATTCCGGGCGAACTACTTGTCCGTCGAGAAAATGATTTTCACCACCGTCTTCAGCATGTCTTCCTTCCCCTAAATCGAACATCTAATCAACTTCAAATAAAACTTTACTTTTAACAAACTTTCCGGCTTTGGCCGGATTCCGGGCGTTCTACTCGTCCGATGACAAAATAGTTTTCACCATCGTGCTCAGCATGTCTTCTTACCCCATAAACGACTATCACATTAGCTGTTTCAAAATATTTTGTTTGCCCCTTAATTTGAACCCCCTCCCCATCCCTAAATGTTGGGCTACAAAGCCCATCTACGAACTTGACTGGTCCGACGACCCAACGAATCCTCACACCAAGTTTCATCAAAATATCTCATTCCCTTCGAGAGTTATCGTGCTTACAGACGGACAACTTTTGCGATGTCATAGGTATCCCTCCACTTACGTTTTGGGATCCCAAAAAGTCTAGCGGGACGAGAATCTTCCGGTCTACTTGAAAGGAATTTCGTCGGCGGAGCTGATAAGAAGAAAAAAAAAGTCTAACTAGCTTCTGAGAGCAGCAGTAATCAGGACTGGTGCCATAAATACTCTCAAAACATTTGTTTATTGGCTAATGAATTTATTTTTGTCAGATTTTCTGGTTTGAAGAATTTTTGTTTCCCTCTGCGTGTGAACATAATCTTGTCACCGAGATCGGATTCTGTTCAAGTTTTCCTGTACTTGTAAACGCAGCATACCCAAATCGGACGTCTAATTACGTTCAGATAAAACCTTTACTTTGAAAACAAGACCAAAGGTTTCGATGGGATCCCAAAAATTCAATATCTGATCCAGACAACTGGGTCTTGTCTTAGCCAGATCCAGTCTTCGCCAGACTCCTTGAACATTTTTACAATTACAATTCAGAAACAGATTAAGGCCAAATAGCTAATCACCTGAGAAAACCAAGTTCGGATTTGGATTCAGCATGTGTGTTTACCCCTATCATATCTGTTTTGACGAAAACTTCCTGCCACTTCTGCCAATTTCCCGGTTCCGGCCGAACTCCAGAACTACTTGTCCGGCGAAAAAAGAAAGCTCAAACACGAAATCAGGGTATCTTCTTTCCCCAGTAATGAACATCTAATCAACTTCAAATAGAAATTTAGCTTATAACAAATTTTCCGATTCCAGCCGGATTCCGGTCGAACTATATGTCCGGGTAAAATACGATTGTCATACAGGGACTCAGCATCTCTTCTTACCCCTAAATCGCTTATTTAATCAACTAGAAATAAAACTTTGACTTCCAACAGTTTTCCGGTTTTGGCCGGATTCCGGACGAACTACATGTCCGGGTAGAAACTTGTTTTCACATAAGTGTTCAGCATGTCTTCTTGCCCTAAATCGAACATCTAATCAACTCCAAATAAAACTTTTAATTTTGACAAACTTTCCGGTTTAGGCCGGATTCCGGTCGAAATACTTGTCCGTCGAGAAAATAGTTTTCACCATCGTCTTCAGCATGTCTTCCTACCTCTAAATCGAATATTTAATCAACTTCAAATAAAACTTTTACTTTCAACAAACTTTCCGGTTTGGGCCGGATTCCGGGCGAAATACTTGTCCGTCGAGAAAATAGTTTTCACCATCGTCTTCAGCATGTCTTCCTACCCCTAAATCGAACATCTAATCAATTTCAAATAAAACTTTTACTTTCAACAAACTTTCCGGTTTGGGCCGGATTCCGGGCGAAATACTTGTCCGTCGAGAAAATAATTTTCACCATCGTCTTCATCATGTCTTCCTACCCCTAAATCGAACATCTAATCAACTTCAAATAAAACTTTTACTTTCAACAAACTTTCCGGTTTTGGCCGGATTCCGGGCGAATTGCTTGTCCGATGACAAAATGGTTTTCACCATCGTGTTCAGCATGTCTTCTTACCCCATAATCGACTATCATATTAGCTGTTTCAAAATATTTTGTTTGTCCCTTAATTTGAATCCCCTCCCCCACCCCTAAATGTAGAGCTACAAAGCCCATCTACGAACTTGACTGGTCCGACGACCCAACGAACCCTCACACCAAGTTTCATCAAAATATCTCATTCCCTTCGAGAGTTATCGTGCTTACAGACGGACAACTTTTGCGATGTCATAGGTATCCCTCCACTTACGTTTTGGGATCCCAAAAAGTCTAGCGGGACGAGAATCTTCCGGTCTACTTGAAAGGAATTTCGTCGGCGGAGCTGATAAGAAGAAAAAAAAAGTCTAACTAGCTTCTGAGAGCAGCAGTAATCAGGACTGGTGCCATAAATACTCTCAAAACATTTGTTTATTGGCTAATGAATTTATTTTTGTCAGAATTTCTGGTTTGAAGAATTTTTTTTCCCTCTGCGTGTGAACATAATCTTGTCACCGAGATCGGATTCTGTTCAAGTTTTCCTGTACTTGTAAACGCAGCATACCCAAATCGGACGTCTAATTACGCTCAGATAAAACCTTTACTTTGAAAAAAATCTGGTTTCGGCCGAATTCCGCGCGAACTAGTTGTTCGACGAGAAAATGATTTGCATAGCATTTCTTCCAATCCCCAAATCGAACATCTAATCAACTTTAAATTTTTGTTTTTATTTTAACAAACTTTCCGGTTTTGGCCGGATTCCGGGCGAACTACTTGTCCGGCGAGAAAATGGTTTTCATATTCGTGTTCAGCATGTATTCTGACACCTAACTAGTCTTTCTCATTATCTGTTAAAATAAAAATTTTCGCCCTTTAATTTGACCCCCTCCCCCACCCCTAAATGTTGAGCTACAGAGTCCATCTACGAATTCGACCTCTCCCTTGTACTAAAGAGTGCTCACATCAAAATATCTCATTCCCTTCGAGAGTTATCGTGCTGACGACGGACTGACGGAGTAACGGACAGCTTTTACGAAGTCAAAGAGAGAGAAGCTTCGGCTTAACTTATTTTTTCTATTACTAAATACAAACATTTATCCCTCCACCTGCCCTCCACTTACACTTTGGGATCCCGAAAGCCAGGCTTCACCTTCCAGATTACCAGACGTCCGAGGCTTCCGCCTAGTCAAGCTAACCCTTCCAGATTTTCATGATTATGATGGCAGATAATTTTGCTATTCTTCAACATCTCCTAGATGTCCCCTTCGCATTTCAAATATCTCTTGCATCCCAGTCACAACTGTCAATCACTTTCCCTTTTTGGGATCCCAAAACGTGAGTGGAGGGATACCTATGACATCGCAAAAGTTGTCCGTCCGTCCGTTTGTCCGTCCGTCCGTTTGTCCGTCCGTCTGTAAGCACGATAACTCTCGAAGGGAATGAGATATTTTGATGAAACTTGCTGGGGGAATTCGTTGGGTCGTCGGACCAGTCAAGTTCGTAGATGGGCTTTGTAGCCCTACATTTAGGGGTGGGGGAGGGGGGGTCCAAATTAAGGGGCAAACAAAATATTTTGAAACAGCTAATGTGATAGTCGATTATGGGGTAAGAAGACATGATGAGAACGGTGGTGAAAACTATTTTGTCATCGGACGAGTAGTTCGCCCGGAATCCGGTCAAAGCCGGAAAGTTTGTTAAAAACAAAAGTTTTATTTGAAGTTGATTAGATGTTCGATTTAGGGGTAGGAAGACGTGATGAAGACGATGGTGAAAACCATTTTCTTGACGGACAAGTAGTTCGCCCGGAATCCGGCCGAAACCGGAAAGTTTGTTAAAATTAGAAGTTTTATTTCGAGTTGATTAGATGTTCGATTTAGGGCAAGAAGACACTTTGAACACTTATCTGAAAAAATTTTCTACCCGGACATGTAGTTCTCCCGGAATCCGGCGAAAACCGGAAAGTTGGTTAAAAGTAAAAGTTTAATCTGAAGTTGATTAAATGTTCGATTTATGGGTAAAAAGACATGCCGAACACGATCGTGGAAATCATTTTCTCGCTGGACAACTAGTTCGCCCGGAATCCGGCCAAAACCGGAAAATTTGTTAAAAGCAAAAGTTCGATTAGATGACAGATTAAGGGGTGAGAAGAGAGGCTGAGTCGGTTTATGACAATGGCTTTTTACCTGGATATGTAATTATTCTGGAATCCGGTTGTAACGTATAAGTCAAACTTTTATTCAAAGTTGATTAGATGTTCTTTATAGGGATAAGGAGATACGCTGGTTTTGTTTCTGTATTTTTTTTTTTTTTTGCTGGACTAGTAGTTCGCTCGGAAATCGGCAGGAAGTCTCGGTCAGTATCGTCAAAATAGATATGGCTTATAGAGGTATATCTGAACTTGGTTTTCTCTGATGATTAGCCTGTCCAAGACTGGATCTGGCGAAGACAAGACTCGAATGTCTGAATCAAATATTAGATTTTTGGGATCCCATCGACACCTTTGGTCTTCTTATTCCTACATTTGCATATTTGTTCTGTCTCTCGAATGGATTGCCTCTATGGTACCTTCCAGACATCCGGAATCTGGGGTGTCCAACGTCCAACACCCCGGACTTCCAGACGGTTTTGGGCTGGCTTCACCTTCCAGACCCGTCTCGACGAAAACGGCTGTCTGGAATCCGGAAGAAAAATCTAGAAATCTCGATCGTACGCTCATCCTAAAATCGACGAAGTAAAGGCGTATTCTCGCGGTTCCCCGAGGACTCCACTTGAGGAGTCCCCGCGTTTTTGTTTGTCCCAAGGACTGACTCCCCGTATTCTCGCGAGTCCCCACGGGCGGGGAATGCTCCGATTATCATCACCATCATCAAAAAGGACTACCTTTCAGATTCGGAGGGGAATAAATTTTTGCTGGTGTTGGTGCAATGTGAAATTGAATGAAAACAGTCAGATTAAGCAAAACCAAAAATAGAGTGGATCCAGACTAATTTCGCCAACTGCATATTTTATTTTCTATCAAAATCCATTTTGTAAGCATTCCCCGTGTTCTCGCTGTTTTCTGTACGCGGAGTCCGCGTGGAGTGACTCCCTCTATTCTCGTCTTTCCCTTCGATTCCCCGAGGAGTCCTCGATAAACGGCGAGAATACGCTTTAAGTCCGTTAGGTGGCCGGCTTCTTGGGTTAAATTTTCTAGTTTTCCCCAAGATACAGAAGAAGAAGAAGTTCAGTAGTCAAGAAGGTGATTCTTCAAGATTTGTTGTGGTTACCACTTTCACAAAAAGTAAGTGAAATTGGGTGAGTTCACTTTAGAAAGTTCAAAATCAAGTGTTCTCGAATACTACCGTCAACTTCCAGCTGGCTGGTTCCTCAAGACTTGCTCATTCGGTCAGGCTTATGCAGGGCTTACAGTATGTCTTAAAAAGAAGAGATTCAGTTTCCTTGTTTCCCTCAACTCAGTTTCCTAATCTCAGTGAAGTATAGCCTAATAAGTGATCTGTATACAGTATGCCAGTAGGTTCTGAGTAGGCTATTCCAGTATTTGTTTGCTTTGGCTTTGTCCTTTGTTTGTTCACAGTTCCAGTTGGCTCCAGTACAATAGACCCTAGTGGCCTAGTAGGGGTATACCTATTTGAATGGTCACCATAGAAAAAATATCAAATCCATACAAGGCAACTTTAGCTACAAACTATTTGCCAAAAACATTTAGCCTACTGGAGCCTATACTATATCGATTGGTCTCTATTTCGGTACGCACTGTAGAAAATTAGTCTTCTAGCCTAGATATACTTTAGATGCACCACAACCTGTCTAAACTACAGGAGGGTTACCTGCAGAGGCGTTACTAGCCAAAATGTTTTTGGGGAGGGGGACGAGGGATTTACCGACTGGCTGGTGATTTTTACCGACGTTTTTGGCAGAAAAACAACTGTTTTCAACAATAAAAATTAAATTTTTGAGAAAAAACTACTGTTTTCATGAACCAAAATTGACTATTTTGACGAAGAATCGCTGAGCTTCGCGCTGACTCAGTATTTTTTACCGGCTGTCCAACGACTAGGGGGGGGCATCCCCCTCTCCCCCCCCAGTCAGGACGCCTCTGGTTATCTGACCTCATTTTTAGACTTCCTCAAATGCTGGCGCGAAAATGCTAAAATAAGATATACATGCCGTCCTGACAGTCAATAGGCAAAATATGCTTTTTTCAACAGTCATGTATTCAAAAATATTCACATTGTGTGCCTTTTCTTTCTTTTCAAGCTGATTTGACAAGGAATTTTCTGGCTATTTACTTTGATAGCTCTACCTTTTTCATCATTTTGTAAGTCACAGCAAGGAATTCGAGCTAAGGTTAGCCTAGTGGTCTTATTTGAAAAGAAAAATATGTACAACTAGAAATATTGAAGCAATATTTATTTATCCAATATATAAACCATTCTATTAGCTTCAATCTAGTATGTTTGTTATATTTGTTGGTTCCTTTTTAAGCCAGATAGATTATTCTGAAGGAAAGACTGGAAATTTGAAATCTTGTCTGAGGTTGGATACCCCTCCTGTAGTTAAACCTGGTGGAAGATGTATGTTTAAAATCATATTCACTGCTAAATCTTACTGAATTCAGACATTTTGGCACTGATTGTGACGAAAATTAAGTCAGGACATCCCGTGTTGTTACAGTAGAAGATAGTCAATGTTTAATGCCTTAAAGACTAAAAGACAAAGATCTTCTCTGTTTAAAACATTATACATTTTTCTTATACTGAATTCATGGTTGTTTCTAACAATTATGCAATTTGTTTTCATATTTTTCCGAGTACCTACAGTTAAACAATGACTGCGGGACAGAAACAGACTTGGGGTGAGCAGCCGTTACGATCAGAGGCGTCACGACTGGGGGTTGGGAAGGGGGGGGGACGCCCCCCCAAAGCCGTCGGCCAGTCGGTAAAAACAGTTTATTTTTTTTTCATGAAAACAGTAGTTTTTCTGCAGAAAAAGTTGGTAAAAATTACCAGCCAGTCGGTAAATGCCTCGTCCCCCCCAATTATTTTGGCTAGTAACGCCTCTGGTTATGGTACAATGTCACCAAAAAAGGTTGGGTCCTCACAGAAATTTATGTAGGGGAGAGGGGGGCCATGCCAAACGATTTTTGCTTTTTCCTCTTCTGGAAGCTTATTTTTTAACCAATATACTCGGTTTTTACGGTCAAGGGAGAGCAGACACTGGGCATTCTGTGGTGAATTTCTGCAAATTTTAGGAGTCAAGTAAACCCTTCGTAGCCTTAAAACCAGTAGACTCTCAGTTGTTCGGAGTAGCCCCCACCACGGGGCAAAAGCAGACAGTTTAGGGGCCAATCCGGACGGGTTAAAAATGTCAGCTACTTATTTGAAAGGCAACATAGAGAACACAAAATGACCAGATTTTCAACCATATAAGCATAAATGTGTACCCTCATCACCTAACATTATAGGCAGAAAGGTCGTATCCAGATAGGCTACTAGGCCTCTCACTCATCTTTCAGTTCCTCCTGTGAACTGAGGGACTGGTAGTCTAAGCTCAATATCAGTTAGATCTATATCTGCCTTATCAACTTGCTCTGGGAAAAGGAATTTCTCGCAACTTCTTCGCAGAAAATTCACTGTAGGACATTCATTTCTAATTTCTACGATTTCTCCTGCATACAAAATGGCAGAATTTAGCTTAAGCTTAAGTAGTGACATATAAACCTCAGAATCTGGAAAGTTGAAGGTCGTAGTTATCTTTGGTCAACAAGAGGCGAAACCGAACACTCAAAACCTCGTTCGGAATAGACCCTAAGTTTTCATTCGGAATTGCCCCAGACAGACACAAAAAAAACTGAATGGCGGCCATGGTCAAACCCGTCGGCCGATCAAAATGAGAATCACAGAGGATAGAGAACGAATACTAGTTTGAACGCCTGCACAAACACGGAATTTTAGATGTCACAATTATTTAATTATCTTTCACCGACCTGCTATGTCCAGATTTCCAGTGAGAGCAAAAATACTTCAAGGGCCCCAAAACTTGTACAGTTCATCTAACTGATTTGAAACTCCCGTCAAATGGGCGCTAGGTAGAGGCCATCTAGCGTTAGGTTTTTGAGTGAAAAAGCTGCATGCTAGGTGGTGAAAAAACTGAAGGTTCGGTTTCGCCCCCGTGCGGAATGGCCCCCCTCTCCCCTATTGTCAATGGAGCTTGTACGCTAGTATTTTGAAGAAAACCGACAATGAAGAAGCAGAAGCTGGCTTTGTTTGAGATACTGTTTTCCAATGATTGCGATCTCCGAGTTCGAGAAAATGGTGGAAAAGAAGTACAGCCACCACATCCACATTTACACCTACGGCTCAAAAACTGATGATGCAACTGGATGTGCAGTCTATCTTCCCCAATAGAACACGAAGATGATGGAGAGACTCTCCAAAGAAATTGACTCAAAATCTGCCCTCCAAGCGCTGATGTCAGAGGACTTCAGCTCAGCAGTCATCGATCTACACAACGAATCAAACCTGATTCAAGAACTTGCAAAAAAGGGAATCGAAGTTACTCTCCAATACATACCAAGCCACGTGGGGATACCTGGCAATACGACTGTCGATGAAGCAGCAAAAGAAGCAACAAAAGTCCCGATCATTTCACACCGCCCCATCCCTTTACGTGATATGCTTCAGGTTCGACTGAAGGCCCATACAGTCAAGCTACCTCGCCCCAGAACATCTCCATGCCATGGAAAGCTAGAGACCAGGGTTTACCATCGCATTCGAGTCAACGCAAATGGACTGGCCCCCCAGGCATACCACTACAGGATCAGCCGCCCCAACGAAGACCCCCCCCCACATCCCCAACATGTCGGATTTGCCGAAACGGCGATGAGACAATGGACAACATCCTGTTCATGTGCAAATTGCTGAATGCACGAGCAAACCAGGAACGAGGTAGACTGAAATCCCGACTAACAAGGCTGAAGATTAACCCTGCATGTGCAGAAATCACCAAACAGGAACAACACCAGTCAGACGAAATCATGATCTTCCAGCACCTATTTGCGATCCTGCGAGCCTGTGACCTGATCGAAAAGGTCTAAGAAGCCAACAGCCCGCAACAGCGGCGCTAGCAACACCTAGAATCCATTGACGAGGAAGAAGCCTGCGTGGGCATTCGGCCTGTTAGGCGTATTCTTGGAACCTACTACTACGTTTACCTTTTTTTGAAGTTTCTGTGGTGAGATAAAGACAACCAATACTGGGCATAAATTATAGTGGAAATACTATAGGCTCTCGTAATCCATCAATTTATTGACATGTGTCACTTTTTTATTCGAAAACTGTGTTGTCCGTTTTCTGATAACTTCCACCTAGTATTCCTTTTGTTTAACTAAGTGGAACGTAACTTAACCAAATAGATAGCACTGAAACACCAACTGCTCTAAAAAAGAAGAAGAGTCACATTTGAAATTCATAGCAAGGTTGCATTGTTTGGGATATGTATGTATGTATGTATTTATTTATAACCCATCTACAACAGCTACAAAAGCATGAAACGGAGTACAGAACAAAGAAAAGAAAAAAGAAGGAACTAATAAACTCATACCCAAATACAAAAACAACAACAAATTCGATAAATACTAGAATAGAATGCCGCTCCAGGGGTGGTGAGACGGCTTGTCTGCAGTCATCCGCTTGAAGTGTTCGGCCATTTCAGTTACCGGTTCCCGCAGACCGTATTTTCGCACTAGAGGTCTATTTCTTGACCAGGACGGGATTCCAAGGAGATATTTCCCATATTTAAAATAAATTTTTCGGAGGTCAGCTTTATCACTGTCACTTAATATGTCCCAGTAGGGAACGATATACAGAAAATGGCCCATGACTGAGCTGTTGAATATTCGAGTAAGTAGTTTCCTACCCAAATTTAGCTGGGATACAACTACTGAAACGTAAGAATTTCGCACTTTATTCTCAATGTGCTGTACTAGAAGCTTCCGCGTAGCAGCAATAGTCCGACCGATTGGGATACCCAAGTACATGAAGTGATCGACTGGAGTAGCAACAGTATCTCCCAAATTAACCGGAGCTTCTATAGGATCTTTGCAATTAAACAAAAGCACTTGGGATTTGTCTGGATTCAAAGACATACCAATCTTATCATAATTAGTACTTAGATCCCGGAAATACCGTTCAAGACCAGCAACAGTTCGACTTATGTTAAAAAGATCATCCGCATAACAAAACTTCGAAACATCTAAACCGCGGAATATACAAGACGTATCAATGTTACTCTGGGCAGGCAGAAGCGCATTGTTAAATACAATAGGGGACGTTATCGACCCTTGTTTGATACCCTTTTCTACCGGGATATCAATAGTTAGCTTTTGTGAATGAGGCAATTTAACCTGCACTTTAAGTTGACGATACATGTCGTAAAGTGGGGCTACCACATCTATTTCAACTCCCGATTTTATAAGTTCTAGCATAGCTTGGGGATGAATAATCGAGTCAAAAGCACGTTGCACATCATAAGTACCAATAGCAAGCATTTCATCGCTTTCATGTGCATCTTTCAAAACATTACATAGCGAACAGAGTAATTGTGCGCAACCTAGGCCCTTTATGAAACCAAATTGAAAACCGGGCATTTTACATTTCGCTTTTATCCTTGAAATAATAAGTAACTCAAATAACTTACACAGAACACTTGAAACTGTGATGGGTCTATACGATGAACAAAAACCGCTCGGTTTTCCCTTTTTTAAAATAGGAGAAATAATTCCAACGCAAAAAGAGTCCGGAACAAAACCGACATTGAAAATTATTTGGAAAAGAACCGATAGGTGGGACACAAGTAAACGGCCTCCATGTTCGAGATGTTTACCACAAATGCCATCAGCACCCATAGAAAACTTTTTCTTCATATTTTTAATCGCGTCGAGTATATCACCTTCTTTCACAGACAACTCGCACCGGGTTCCTTTTGACATTAATAATTCCAGTTCTTCAGAAAATGTATTCTCAACCGACGGGTCTGGGGAAGAGAACTCACTAGAAAAATACGATACTCATGAATCTTGCGGAATTTCAACGGTAGGTTGGCTATTTTTTAAAGGTTTTGGGCGACACTTCCAAAGCAGATTAGTATCTGCAGCAATTTTGTCAGCGAGGTCTTCCTTAATTTTCACTCTATGTTCATCTAGGGACTTGCGGAATGTACACTTCGTATATATGCGCACCGAGTTTACAACACCGCTACGGGGTTTGCCGCACTGATGCCAAAGACTTAAGTCTTATAGTCTTAAGTCAATCACAAACCCCTGCTATTTGGATACCCTGTGCCAAATGCCAGGATTTAGCATACCATATGCCTAACGCTAGATAGGCTGTGACAAATGCTGTATACAGGAACCCAGTAAAATATTGATGATTTGAGTGAAGTTCAGAAATCAACCAATCGGAATTTATCTATAGTGGGTAGGTCAGCGTTAGGGTACAACAGCTATCCAGCCTTTGGCATAAGGTACCCAGCATTAGGTATACCTGGATAAAAATTTTTCAAGAATTTATTATTTATAGGCTATGGAGTTGTAAGTTTTGATAGCATACTGTTGTATCAATTAACTGTTACTACTGCATGCTACTATTAGCAAGACTGGATGCTAAAGGATACTACCGCTTAAGATTGAGGCAGTCTGAGGCACATTAACTAATAGTATTCTGTACTATATATATCGATACATGTAACTTTTCCATTAACTGTCACAACTACACAGGCTACACATTTTTCATTGGAGGCTATACCAAACACTAGATATACCTAGCGTCTGGCATAGGGTATCCAAAGATCAATGGTTTGTCATTGGATGATAGTCTTTGTGTAATTTCGCTGTGGTTTGACATGCTTTTGTTTTAGTTATGAAAGTACACTGTTGTAGAATGACAAATAACAAATGGTTGATGAAATTAAAAACCTGAAAACATGAAACCTCTGCATAGTAGAGTAATGAGTGCAAACAGTGATTTACGGTAGTCATAGCCTAGTGTTGTAGCCCTATTGCTTATTGCTTATTGTAGCCTTGTTGTAGCCTTATTCCTTGG
Organism: Branchinecta lynchi; assembly: GCA_023053575.1. Classification (NCBI taxonomy): domain Eukaryota; kingdom Metazoa; phylum Arthropoda; class Branchiopoda; order Anostraca; family Branchinectidae; genus Branchinecta; species Branchinecta lynchi. The sequence continues at coordinate 20,530,385 of JAKZAP010000020.1, forward strand.
AAGGTATAGCAAGAGCTTGGCATGTATAAAGTTTTGAAACCTAATAGTCTTGATTATGCTGGGCCAATTCTGGGCATCAGATAAACACAGTGGATGGAGTGCAAAACAAATCCCCAAAAACTCTACAATTTCCCCAGGCGTTTCTAATTGTAATGCCCCAGTTTGGAAGTACGATAAGCACCTTGAATGTCAGGGCAATTTCATTGTCAGGGGCACCATGCCCTGCAGCAAGGGCATGGTACTCAGACAAAATCTGTTCAATTGAAATTTAGAATGGGAATGTGCTTTTTGAACAGAATTATAAGAAAGTACTGTGCCCTTGCTCCTGTGCAAAGTGCCCAACAAATGAGGATCATGCCCACAAATTTAGGATTTGTGTATTTTTAATGACCGACCGTTATATTTAGCGTCACCTACACTTTCCTCTATCTCTATGTTTAGTTTTTAATATTCTTTCTTATTTGCTCTTTTAACCCTTACTTCTCATTTTACCATTTTCATCACATCTTTAAAATTTTCCTTTTTTTTTTCACCTTTAAATTTTCTTTCATTTGAAACTTATTATTTACACAAATATTATCCCTCTAAACTAAACCAAAAAGGGGATTTGTGTATGACTGAGACAAGCTCTCTATTTTACTCAATTAGTGGTGTACTCGACCAAAGCGGGAAAGGAAATGGATAAATGTCAGACGATAGCAGATAATTTTTCTCAGTTTTATATTGATTATTGCCTGAAATCACTGGTAGATTTCGATAGCCTATATGTTTTAGAATTTGGTAACATTTATGTTGTAAAAGCAAACAGAAAAGGATCAATAAAGGGATCAGTTGAGAAAAGTCAGCACAGTTCTTGTATTGCTGCAGCTGAGTATTCTATTTTTTCTAGCGTGATGTGAACAGTAAACCAGGATGGTTAAATCCCCAGTTGCTGGCTTGTCTCCGACAAGTGGGGAAACAGTGCAAGTTGTCCTAAGATGTCGCCCTTTATCCAAAAAAGAAATTGAGGATCGACATGAAAGGTGAGAGTTTAATATAGTAGCTCAAATAAAAAGAATATTTGACAACTTCTTAAGCCCCGTTCACAAGCATGCCCAGACAAGCACGGATGCCTAGGCACATGCGTAGCATCTCCGTTCACACCCATGCCTAAGCACAGATTTGGGCTAGGGATTTTGGGATTGGGGGCCAGGGATTGGGGGCCAGGGATTGGGGGCCTTGGGCACGTGCCTAGACATCTGTGATTGGCTAGGCATGCTTGTGAACGCGGTTTTACACAAAGTTTTAATTGTGTCTGTCTACTCTGCTACTGAACTGCCAATTCTCATTTCACTCACCATACATGGGGATGGAGTGGATCCTGCCAATTTCCCCCTACAAATTTTCTTCTTGAGCCACGCAGTAGCCTACCAGCCCAACCACTTTTGGTTTCGTCTTTTATCAAATCATGCCACTTATTCTATTTCCTCACCATGCAGTCCAACCTATTAATTTCTTGGTGGCTACCGTGTCCTGCTTTCTCATAGACATTGTAAACCTAAGACCATTCGAGTCCCATTCATAGTTGATCCTAATCTTAGTCTTTCGTTCAGTGCTGGTCTTGCATATATGATGATAAATTTATTGACCGTTTGTGTGACACCATCTGTGAGTGGATCTTGAGTAGAGTAGAGTAGATTTTTAATTCTAAAAAGTAACTTTCACAGCGTCAACGCCGAATTTGACTTCTACGTCCAAACATAACTAAACACTCGAATCAATTTGTCAGTTCAATAATAATTGCAACACAATTCGTAACAAATTCATCAGTCGATACAAAACTTATCTACAACAATTTACACGAAAGGCTCATTCGGCGGACATTTTGCCAAAAACTTCTAAAACAAATAAAAATCACTTTAAAAAAATGATTTGATTTTTTTTTTAAATTCAATCAAAGTCAATTTTTAATCATTACGTCAAAAGTAATTTCACTTAAATAAATATATAAAACAAAATAAAACATACTAAAAGGGTCAAAAGCTAAAACTAACAAATTCAACGAAAATAGTGACTATGTTTACTGGCTGTTGTACAATTCAACAAAACTTGGAACAAAACTCCTTCGGTTTGACAATAACTGGAGATAATCGTAGCGGTTGGGGATATATATTTGAAGTTGACCCCCCCCCCCCTCCCCGCCCGTTCATGGGCAAGTGGGCCCATATTCCCATTTTTGACTCGTGACTGGAATCAAACTGTAAGCTGGTATACTTGAGGAAAAAGAGTGTAAATACGCATTTTAATGGGCTGCAAATCTGGCTGCAGGCCCACAGAAATACGCCACCACCATGCAACGGCGAGAGTCTTGCAACCGATCACACTAAAGACCAGCCAGCAACGACATTCTCGGTGCCTACCGGCTCCTCAAGCTGCCCCGTACCGGCCCTGGCTACCCCGTCCAACAGTATCAGTGCGAGCCCCCCTACCATTCCTGCAACCACCACTATACGCTGTTCCAACGCAGAACTTTTTCCTAGCTCTACAAGAGTAAAACGAATAAGACAAAGTGAATTTCAACATACATTCCCAAAGATCCTACTTTCAAATGTACGTTGTCTAACCTCACCGACTCTAGATCCTCTCTTGACCTCATAAAGAAAATCCATTGTCAAGCTGAGCACACGGACCTCTGGAATATAAGGAAGTTACTCAGACAACTGCAAAATCAGTCCGTGAAATGTGTATTCCTACACATCCCAAGCCACAAGGGATCAAACAGAACGAAGTTGTTGATGCACCGGCAAACAAAGCAAGGGAGTCGCTAACCCAAACAGCCCTGAAGATTAATACATTCAGAGACATTCTGAGGAAAAGAACTCCCAGATCGAGCAGCAGACTCAACAACACACCCTTCAAATCCAGACGGGAGCAGTGCTCTATTATAGACTGAAGAGTTGTGCCTTGATGCTGAATAAAACATTATTCGAGTGGAAACTCTCACCCAGCCCTCTATGCAGAATGTGCAAACGAATTGATGAGACCCCCCAGCACCTACTGTTTGAATGCAGCCAAAACCCTCTCCGGGACCAACTGCGCCAACTCTGCACCAAAGAAAAGCTTCCTTTCGACTTTGAAGCAATCACGCAGATGGAGCTCAGCAAAAAAACTGAAGAAGCCGTCTATCGAGCGATGATGAAAGCACTTGCGACTGCAACTGATCATCCAGCTCAATCACTTGAGTAATTACTCGTGGGCCCTGATCCCAGTCGAGTTGACATCACCTACCATCAACCACACAAAGAGGACAATTCCACCTGTGCTCTGATCTCAGTCGAGGTGCCATTGCCTGCAACCATCCACACGAAGAGGATAATTTCTCCTGGGCTCTGATCCCAGTCGAGGTTCCATCGTCAGCTTCACCATCAGTAAGAAGAGGGTAATTCTTCCTGGGTTTCGATCTCAGTCGAGGTGCCATTATCCACTCTGCAAGCTCAACCAAGAAGAGGATAATTCATCCTGGGCGGTGATCCCAGTTGAGGTGCCATAGACCAACCCGTCAACATCTTAGAAGAAGATCAACCGGAAGGCGAAAAGGGTCGCGCTCTCCAGCTGTCCCGATGCCATTAATGATTAGAAGAAGAAGAAGAAGAAACTAGAAGAGTTTGAACTAAGCCTAAAAAATAATCAAATCGACATAGCATGCTTGTGCGAAACTTGGTCGGCAAGTGAACCTTTTGTTAATGTGAGTGGATACAACGCACACCTGCTTCCGAGACTTGGCTCTGAGAGAGATAGAAACAGAAATTTATTGAATAAATAAATAAAGCACTTCAGTTTAACAACCCCCCCAAGAAGTAACCTTGTCCTAGGGTGTGGCAAAAAAATAAAAACTGCATTAATGCAGAACAACCACTGAACAAAGAGTCAACTTCAATTGTCCTAATCGAGACCACAAACCAAATCACAAAAAATATATTACGGATAGAGATAATGATCATCCTCAGAACACCCACAACAAACAATAAATAACAACCTCGACATAATGAGAATTAATACTATTTCTCAAAATTCATACTTACTAAACAGGTTTTGTTTAATTTGACGCTTAAACGAAGGAATATCAGGAATGTTTTTTAAATCTTGAGCTAATTGGTTTCAACTTCTAAAACCCCTATGAAGCAGAGTTGTCAGCCACAGTGGCGGTCTTGGAGTAATTTGCCGTTCGTCAATTCCGAACCGTATTGTAGAAACAGGAGTTCCTCGGAGAGCCGAGTTCGAAGTCCTATGGCTATGGACAATGACCAAAAAAGCTTCCCAAGGAGATCGCTTCTATTATTTTTGGAGTGTGTACTATCCACCCCATGGATCTTACAGAAAGGACCTGGTGCTCTATCTTCAGCAGTGCACTGATGCAATCCGATCGAAATACCCATACGCCGCCATAAACATTTTAGGCGACTTTAATGATCTAAAGCCTAGCTGGTTAACAAATACGCTATCACTAACGCAAGTCGTGAAAATAAACACTAGAGAAAACAAAAGTTAGATCTTATCCTTACCAGCTGTGAAAAATAATACCGACCACCGTATAGCTTACCCGCTCTTGGACTACTTGATCACCTGACCATTATCTGGGAACCGAATGGTTGGCACGAGGAGAGGACAAGGAAGACTGTTAGTTACAGGCCCCTGAACGAAGAAAAAATCAAGTGTTTCAAAGAATGGCTGAGATATAAGAACTGGTCCGAAATCTTATCATCAAATAACGGTAGCTCCATGATGCAAGCAGTCACCACATAGCTTTTTGAAAAATACCAGGAAACGTTCCCAGTGAAAATAGTAGTGAGTAAACCCCAGACAAAACCATGGATATCAAATGAAGTTAAGTGCCTTATCACCCAAAGAGATAATCTATATAAAACCGGCGGTAGACTAGAAGCAAACAGACTTCGCAATCTTACTGTGAAAAAGATAAAAAAGTATCGCAAATTATACGGCGTTAGAATAGAAATAAATCTCATGAAAGCAAACCCCCGGAAGTTCCACGAAACGGTGAAGCAAATGATGGGCAAAGATAAAAAACCTTTGATCATCCATGACTTCGACGGGAACCCAATAACCTCAGCCCAACTAAACGAGTATTTTACTTCATTTAGGGTACATCGACCTCTGCTTACCCTACCCGAAAAAGGAGATCCCGCAGAAATCCTCAGTTATAGAACCGTACAGTGTGGGCGAAAAGTTACGTAGGCTAGACGCGTGGAAGAGCAACTATCCTGGTGAAATTCCAATAAAGCTCGTTGTTGAATGTGCCGAGGAACTTAGTTTTATTTTGGCTGCCATTTTTAACCAGTTTTTTTTAGATGGAATTTTTCCAGACTGTTTTAAAAATGCTTATATCACGCCTATACCCAAATCTAAAAATGTTCAATCTGTCAACGACGACCGATCTCTATAACTCGTACTATGTCTAAAGTTTTTGAAAGTTTTATTTTTGAACAGTTATTTCAAGATATTGAGGAGAACCTAGACCCAAGACAGTTTGGTTTCCGACCTGGTTGCAATACCACTCATTACCTAGATAGGCTAGTCGATGATCTTTTGAGACATTTGGAAGAGGAAAATACGTACGCGGAATTACTACGAAGCGATATTGTGAGAGCGTTCGATAATCTGGATCAGTCTGTAGCGATCGCTGAAGCCAAGGAAATGGGGGCTCGTCAGTTTTTAGTCCGATTGCCCGCTAGTTTTCTTCTGTGGTAGTCCCCAGGGGACCAAGTTGGGACCTTTGACGTTTTTGATCGTTTTTAACAAGATATTACTCAGTATTTTTAACCGTTTTAAATTCGCTGATTGACCTATCAACCTTGTCGCCTCGAGCTGTTCCTCCTAACCAGACCGAGCAATCTTTGTCAACGATTTTCAGTCTCATGAAGGACGAGCTGGCTGACGTTAAGCTGTCAGTCAGTGTTAATAAAAGTGTAGTTTTGAGGATTTCTTTCCTTAAAAAAGATATACCGGTCATGGAAAACATCGGTCTGGAATGTAGAGACAGCGTGAAGCTCCTTGGTGTGATCATTGACGGGGATCTGAAGTGGAATTCACACGTGCAGAAGATTCTCCAGAAAGCAGCTTCACTTCTTAAGTCGTTCGCTTTTCTTCGTAGGTTTGGTCTTTCACCAAGTTTATGAGGTCTCTGTTATTGTACGTACATCCGTCCTTGTGTAGAGTACTCTTGTACAGTCTGACATCCGGGACTTACAGACTGACAGACTGGAAAGTAACACATTTTCCAGTTTCAGCCGGATTCCTGAAGAACCACATGTCGGGGTAGAAAATGATTGTCATATAGGGATTCAGCATATCTTCTTACACCTAAATCTAACATCTGATCAACTTCAAATAAACTTTCGCTTAAAAAAAAATAATCCGGTTTTGGTCGGATTACGGGCGAACTACTTTCGACGAAAAATTTATTTGCATATACGTGTTCAGCATGTCTTCTTACCGCTAAATCGACTATATCAGTAGTTGTTACAAAATATTTTGCTCGCCCCTTAATTTGAACCCACTCCCCCACCCCTAAATGTAGGGCTACAGAGACCATCTACTACCTCGTCCTTCCCCTTGACCCACAGAATCCTCACACCAAGTTTCCATCTAAATATCTCATTCCCTTCTCGAGTTATCGTGCTGACAGACGGACAACTTTTACGAAGTCATAGGTATCCCTCCACTTACATTTTGGGATCCCAAAAACAACAGCCGTGTCGAAAATGAAATCGCAACACCAGCTTTAACTCCAAGCAATTTTCAGGAAGAAAGTTCTGTCAGGTCAAGGATGTTCAGGAAGATATTTTCAAAAATAGATATATATTAGGAATATTCTTTAGTTGTTTTTCTAGAAGTTTATTTTCCAGCTTGAGCCTGAAGAGGACCCTTGCCAAGAAGGGCTGAAATATAGCCATAATAATCCGTTTTACATTAAGGAATGTGTACCTTGAATGTTACCTAGACTAGAGCAAGGAAATCAACACTTTAATTTCCAGCATTATCGAAGTCTCAGTCAACGATGGGGCCATCCAGCTGAAGAACCCGAAGGGGGCAGATGGAGACTCGCCAAAACAGTTTACCTTTGATGCCGTTTACGACTCAACTTCTCGCCAGAGTACACTCTATGAAGAAACATTCCGACCCCTGGTTGAGTCTGTGCTTCAGGGATATAATGGAACCATCTTTGCATATGGCCAAACTGGAACTGGGAAAACCTACACAATGGAAGGTAATAGAATTTGTTCTAATAGTTGCGTTTTTGGTCTGGATTCTTCATTCTTGGTTTTCAACTCTTACCTGAAATTACTTTTTTTTGGGATCCCAAAACGTGAGTGACGGGATACGTATGACTTCGTAAAGTAGTCAGTCCGTCCGTCTGTCTGTTAGGACGATATTAACTCTCGAACGGATTGAGACGTTTTGTTGAAACTTCGTGTGAGGATCCGTTGGGTCAAAATACGGATCAATTTCGTAGATGGGCCCCCATAGCTGTAAATTAAGGGACAAACAGAAATATTTTTCATAAGCTAATGAAATCGTCTCCGTAGGGGTAAGGCGACGTGCTGGATCCGAATGTGAAAATTATTTTCTCGCCGGACGAGTAGTTCACCCGGAATCCGACACAAACCGGAAAACTTGTGAAAAGTACAAGTTTAATCTGAAGTTGGTTTTCCAGCCCAGAAACGAAAATTGTTAGAAGTAAAATTTTGTTTGAAGTTGATTAGATGTTCGATTAACGGTAAGAAGACAAGCTGAATTCGTTTTGTTTTGTAGTTTTTTTTTTTGAGAAAATAATTTTCTCACCAGACGTGTATAGCTCGCTCAGAATCTGGCTGAAAACGGAAATTTTTTTAGTAAAAGTTTTATGTGGAGATGATTTACAGTTTTGATGTAGGTGTAAGGAGACATGCTGAACTCGTTTTGTTTTGTAGTTTTTTGCCAGACAGTTTTTCGCCCGGAATCGGAACCGGAAATTGGTAAAAGTAAGGCAGGAAGTTTCGATCAATTTGGTCAAAGTAGATATGACGTAGACTATAGGGGGTAAGCACACATACTCAATCCGTATCTGAGCTTGGTCTTCTCTGATGAACACCGTTGGCCTTAATCTGTCTCTAAATTTCAATAGTAAATGTTTAAGGAGTCTGGTATATATACAAAGGATATATACAAAATTAAATTTTGTATATATATTGAAATAAATTTTCTGGTTTATTGTGTTGTCTTTTGTCCTTGTGTTTGTGCCAGTAAGTAGCTGGGGTTGATGACTTGGTGTGTGAAGGTGTTGAGGATCTTTATTTTTTTATTTAAGTGTTTATTTTTTTAATAGTTTATATTTAGTTGTTTAAAGAAAATGTATTTAAAGACATTTTTTAAAAGATCCAAATGAGAGAATTAATTTCCAAATATTAGGGGCAAAAAATCGTAAATAAAATATGGGTTAATTTAAAAAGTTAGGTGACGTGAATAGTTAAAATTGGGTAAAAATATATTAAAAGTAACGTCACTGAGGGATGGAGGAGTAGCCACAAAAAGTACGAAATATGATTTCTTAGCTTTTAAGTAATATAAAAATAAGTTAAATTACAAAAGATGCTACGGGAAAAAAAAAAAAAAAAAAAAAAAAAAAAGGAGTCTGGCGAAGACCGGATGTCTACAAGACTCTATTGTGCAAATGTTAAATTTTGAGATCCCATCGAAACCTTTGGTCTTGTACTTTTCTTGCTTCTCAGTTTCACTTTCAACAAACACACTGGGAGCGATGTTCCACCCTTCTACAAATAGTAACTATTAGTTACTATTTCCGTTCCAACCTCACCAAAAGTTCACCAAAAACCTTCTCGAAATAGTAACTAATAGTAACTATTGGTTACCACGCTCGGGAGCGTAGTAAGCGTAGTAACTACGGATCTCTGTACCGTGATTGGTCGGATTCGCCCGTGGCATGATATTCTGACGTCATGCGTAGTAACTATGGTAAGTTGGGTGGAACATGCTCTTTGTGACTTAGTCTGAATCACGCCAAGGAACCTTGGAAAGAACGAGAAACGTCACCTAAACGAATCCTCAAATTTGATTCAAATCCTATGTCAACCAATCAGCAACGTTAGTTGCGCGTCGCACCAGTCACTTTTTGAAATTTTCAAGTCTTGGCCGGATTCCGGGCGAACTACTTGTCCGGGTAGAAAATGATTTTCATATTAGTGTTTAGCATGCCTTCTTACCCCTTTATCGACTTTCTCATTAGCTGTTTAAAAATATTTTGTTTGCCCCTTAATTTGGACCCCCACCCCTAAATGTAGGTGCCCACAGTGCACCTACAGTGGCCATCTACGAACTCGACCTTTCCCTTGACACAAAGAATCCTCAGAACAAGTTATATTTCATTTTTTGGGTCCTCTCCTTTTCTTAGTAACGATCAATGGTATTGCAACAGATAAGGAAAACCGTTGGAAGTATGTAGACGACTTATAGAATAGAATTTTTTTTTTTTCAAAAGTAGCTGTCACAGCGTTACCGCCAAAGTTTACCTTTTTGTCATACAAAATGAAGAATGCATAACACTTTGTAACGAATGATAAAAAAAAAACACTGAAAGGGACTAACATCGGTTGTTGTACAACTCCAGAAATGCTGGAACAAAACTCCTTTTATATCTTTCATGAAGAGGGGCCACAGGGGCTAGTTTGGGGATTTTCTGGGATTTCTCTCGCTGGGGTCTAATACGTATAGGCGAATAGGGGGGTGGGAGAATATTACGTAATCGGGGAACAGATGGGGTTTTAATACCGAAATCGATGCCAAGGCGGGTTCGTCTCTCTGCCAGGGTAGCCAGCTTGAACCTTTTTAGTAGGTAACTGTAAGGCACTTTACCCGTTTATAATCACGAGGACCCTTTTTTGAATATTCTCGATATGGTATGTGAGTTCTGAAGAGAGCCCGAAGTGCCAAACAGGACAAGCGTATTCAAGAATAGGTCTGATAAAACTAATGTAAATTTGGAGGAGGTCTTTAGAAGGGCAAGAAAATTTTATAAGTAGTTTCAGAACGGCAATACATGGGGAGGCTTGTTTTAAAATATTTTTGATGTGGGCATCCCATTTTAAATCATTGGTTAAAGTGACTCCGAGTAGTTAATTTTTTTTTAACGGAGATTTCTGGGGGAATGGGGTCAAAAAAAAAGCTGGGGTAGATTTTAAAATACTATTTGTCATAATTGAAGATTTCTTGGAGTTGACTTTGATTTGCGACAGAGCAGCTTCCTGGGTAATGTCATCCAGAATGGTCATTGCTGAGCTCCTGATATTTCGCCGGCAAACCTCAAGAGCGGAGAGGTCGTCAACATATTTCCATCGGTCAGGGTACTCAGAAATAAGACTAATTATCATAATTAAGAATAAAATCGGACCTAGTAAAGTACCTTGGGGAACACGACAAAAAATAGGGAGGGGTTCAGAAAAAATATTATTATATTTGACAATTTGTGATCGATTTGTCAAAAAAAACTAAAAAATTTTATCAAAAAAGGACTAACTTTAAACTCTGAAAGCAACTTTTCAACAAGAATATTATGATCAACAAGGTCAATTTCTGGAGATCAATTAATAGAAGATTTAACCATGTATCTGGGTTTTCAAGGTTTTTATAAATTAAATCAAGTAAACTCACAAGGTAATGAGAGATAGACGTTTCCTTCAGGTTCCCGAATTGTTTAAGGTCAATCAGTTCCAGGATTTCTGCCTTCAACCAATCGGCAAGAAAACTTTCATACATCTTTGAAAATGTCGGGGTTAGTGTAATTGGTCGTACTCCGGTGAAGTCATTTAGACCTCCCTTTTTCTCAATCGGAGTAACATAGCCTAACTTCCAACAAGACGGATAATTTCCCGATTTGCTAATTTCATCAAAAAAGATTAACGGCGAATAGGTAATTTGTCTGGGAAAGCTTTGATCAGAGCAGTTGTGATATCAATGGGGCATATGAGCATACTTGAGTATTGTTGAAATCTGTCATCGTTCCCAAATGAGTAATGCTAAGCTAATAATCCAAGAGGCGGCACACGAGGCATAGAATAGCGACATGAAAGTAAACTTCGCGAAAACAGCGGTTTTAACTATTTCTTTCATAAAATCAAAACCTTCCTTCAGAGAAGAAATACCGAAAAAAATGAAGTCAGAGAAAATTAAGCTACTGGGTGTTACCATATCCCCAGATCTAAAATGGGAAGTGCACTGTCAGGACATGCTGAAACGTGCCAGTGCTGGAATACAAAACCTAAAACTTCTTTCATAAATGAAAATACCCCAGTGTCACCTACTACGAGTTTATACTTCTTTCATTAGACCCACCCTGGAATACGCAGCACCCGTTCGGCATTTTTCATTATCGCAGGAACAAAGAGATAAAATAGAAAGAATACAGAAGCGGGCTCTTCTTATTATACATAGTGGACCGAAGCTTCCCTACTCATACCTTTTATAACACTTTAACCTAAAAACACTGCACGAGCGCAGAAAGGAGCTAAGCGGTGACTTCGGTTCAGCCATGGTACCTCATCCTCCCCACTCCCAAATCCTCCCTCCCCCCTATCAAAATGTTAGAAGTCGACCAGAACGATTGGTAAGTTCTACGGTTCCCAAGCTCTGTCCCGTACCTACAAAACATGCTAGATATGCAAAAAGTTTTATTCCCCAGTTCGTGACGTATTTTAACGAAGCGTGAATTTTTAATCGTACTGACATGAGATACATATATTGTAATTTTTTCTGTTTGTTTGACAATAATCGCAAATTTGGTTTGTAACCACGGTAGTCGATTTTTACAATAAACTGTTATCCATCTATCTATCTATCTAGTTATTGTGCTCACAGACGGACAACTTTTGCAATGTCATAGGTATCCCTTCATTTACGTTTTGGGACCCCAAAAAGCTCGAAACAGGAGAACCGCGAGGAGAATTGAGAATTTAAAACGCAACTAGCCACGAGTCCAGCCCTGAGAGCCCGTGCACCTCAACCTCTGTGAATTGTGCCAATTGTGGGAGTGCCAAAAACCGTGCTTACGGCTTGCTCTGTCCGAAAGTGATTGGGCTTACGAGGTCTACGAGATACCAATGCGGAGCCCTTTGAAATTGCTTCTTCTAGCTGATATGTCCCAAGTTTATTTGGATTTGTTACTTCTGTTTACCTCAGTTTTTCTCCGTTTACCCATTCGTTTATTTTCGTTATTTTTGGGATCCCAAAACGTAAGTGGAGGGATACCTATGACATCGTAAAAGTTGTCCGTCTGTCCGTCCGTCCGTCCGTCTGTCCGTCCGTCCGTCCGTCCGTCCGTCCGTCTGTCCGTCCGTCTGTAAGCACGATAACTCTCGAAGGGAATGAGATATTTTGATGAAACTTGGTGTGAGGGTTCGTTGGGTCGTCGGACCAGTCAAGTTCGTAGATGGGCTTTGTAGCTCTACATTTAGGGGTGGGGGAGGGGATTCAAATTAAGGGACAAACAAAATGTTTTGAAACAGCTAATGTGATAGTCGATTATGGGGTAAGAAGACATGCTGAAGACGATGGTGAAAACTATTTTCTCGACGGACAAGTATTTCGCCCGGAATCCGGCCCAAACCGGAAAGTTTGTTGAAAGTAAAAGTTTTGTTTGAAGTTGATTAAATGTTCGATTTAGAGGTAGGAAGACATGCTGAAGACGAGGGTGAAAACTATTTTCTCGACGGACAAGTATTTCGACCGGAATCCGGCCCAAACCGGAAAGTTTGTCAAAATTAAAAGTTTTATTTGGAGTTGATTAGATGTTCGGTTTAGGGCAAGAAGACATGCTGAACACTTATGTGAAAACAAGTTTCTACCCGGACATGTAGTTCGTCGGGAATCCGGCCAAAACCGGAAAACTGCTGGAAGTCAAAGTTTTATTTCTAGTTGATTAGATAAGCGATTTAGGGGTAAGAAGAGATGCTGAGTCCCTGTATGACAATCATATTTTACCCGGACATATAGTTCGACCGGAATCCGGCTGGAATCGGAAAATTTGTTATAAGCTAAATTTCTATTTGAAGTTGATTAGATGTTCATTACTGGGGAAAGAAGATACCCTGATTTCGTGTTTGAGCTTTCTTTTTTCGCCGGACAAGTAGTTCTGGAGTTCGGCCGGAACCGGGAAATTGGCAGAAGTGGCAGGAAGTTTTCGTCAAAACAGATATGACTTATAGGGGTAAACACACATGCTGAATCCAAATCTGAACTTGGTTTTCTCAGGTGATTAGCTATTTTGCCTTAATCTGTTTCTGAATTTTAATTGTAAAAATGTTCAAGGAGTCTGGCGAAGACTGGATCTGGCTAAGACAAGACCCAGTTGTCTGGATCAGATATTGAATTTTTGGGATCCCATCGAAACCTTTGGTCTTGTTCATACTCCATCGTTTTGGCTTTGGCGAATAAATAGTGGATTGTTCCAAGGAACACCCCACTAAAAACTGAAGTTCAAAAACGAATTCAGCATGTCTTCTTGCCCCAACATATTTCCTCTAATCAACTTCAGACCAAACTTTTACTTTTGAAAAATTTTCCGGTTTCAGCCGGATTCCGAGCGATCTATGCTTCGGGTGAGAAAACGATTGTCATATACGGATTCAGCATGTCTTCTTACCTGCAAATAAAGGATAATAATAATTAATGTTCTAAACTTATTTTATTATTATTATGATTATTATTATTATTATTTATTATTATCACCAAAAGTGGTAAGTCATAAAGACTTGTCACTACATACAATGTGAACATAAGGCACTAGTAATACAAATAAATCTATACAATGAAAAATAAACTGAATTAAACTTAAGTTGGCAAAAATGGGTCTGCATAAGCACTCGAATAAAATGTTGACGAAACAATCGATCGTTTGAAAATATCTACGTTTTCCGACATAACAGTTTCATCTGGTAGTGCGTTCCAATCTTTACAGACCCTATTTTTGAGGGGTTGACATATTCTCATGAAAGATGGTGCCTGGACTCTTCCAGAGGGAGATCGATTTGATGGATTGTCTTTGTCTTTGAACGTTTAGGTGCTATATAGCGAGGTGTATTATTTATACAAATTTAGAGGCGTAAAAAAGTCTTTGCTTTCTACCCAAGGAATATTTTCATAAGTGATACTAAGGGAAAATGTTTACCAAGCCCTTGCCCCATGTTTTGCGTTGATTTTTAGATTTCTCGCATTGATGTCAATTTATTACTTTAGGTATTCGAAGTGACCCAGAAAGACGCGGAGTCATCCCTAACACATTTGAACATATATTCTCATATGTGGGAAGCAGCGAGAACATCCAGTACTTAGTACGGGCCTCATATCTGGAAATATATCAGGAAGAAATAAGGTAAGCTCAAATTCGCTATGTCGTACCTCGGTAGTTCTGAGCTTGAGATACTCATGCTCTATTAATTAGCCTTGGGTTCTTCCTAGAGAGAGAGAGAAAGAGGAATTTATTGAATAAATAAATATAGTTGGGACCACGTTTTATGAAAACATGTATATGTTTTAAAGAGTTATCAAATCTGGATTCTTTGTTTTGTGTTGTATTAGTATTCACCTATTTTTTGCCACATGAAGTGTGTTTATGTTTCTTGTGTTATGCGACAAGCCGTATGGCTTACTCCTTTATTGAATAAAATAAATAAATAGTAAATAAATAAAACATTTCTGTTTGACAGCCACCCAAAGAAGTAACCTTGTCCTAGGGGGTGACAAAAAATAAACTGCATTAATGCAGAACTGCTGAACAAAAAAATCAACTTCAATTGTCCTAATCGAGACCACAAAATCAACCCCCCCCCCCAAAAAAAAATGGAACCGATAGAGATAATAATCATCCTCAGAACACCCACAACGAAGAATAAATATAACAACCTCAACATAATAAAAACCGATACTGTTTCTCGAGGTTCATACTTACTGAACAGGTTATTTGCATTCGGGTGTGGTGTGGGTGTGTGTGCTAAATGCATTAGTCTTATATCAGGTAGTTTCTCCAAAGAGGTTCGTCTTTGCCCCCCCCCCCCTCGCCTCATTATCCATCATACAGAAATAGATCCATTAGCTAATGCACAGAAAACAGAACCTTTCGCCTCTTAAATTTAAAAGTAAGCAAGTAAGTATATTTGTAACCCACAAAATATTTTACAACAAAAGAAAGTGGAGTAAGGATAGTAGAGAAAAGTAAACAGAACAAAATAGAGAAATAACTTACAAAACATACGATGCAAATATCAGTAAAAAAGTCTAATCAGTCGGTGATGGGGCAACAGACGTAGCTAGATTTCTGACGGAAACCAGTGTGAAATTCTTGCAGCCGTGACAGAATGTCGGTAGCTCCTTAATATTTAATAGCTTTGTCATCAGTGTCCGGTTCTTCTCTTGTAATGCGTTTTTTGGTTCACTAGCGAGTTGACGAAAATTTGCTAACTCCTCGCTGAAGCCGGGCTCCCGAGCAGTCTGGTTAGTCCGCGCCGATGAGGTAAAACCGGACACCGGTTAGTTCAAAAACGGGTTATAAGCACAGCTTAATTAAGCTGTGGTTATAGACTGGTGGAGTAGATAGATAGATAGATAGAAAGTTTATTGTAAAAATCGACTATCGTGGTTATAAACCAAATTTGTTATTGTTTTTCAAACAAACAGATACATTACACTATATGTGTCTAATGTCAGTACGCTTAAACAAATTCACGCTTCTTTAAAATATTTCACGAACTCGGGAATAAAACTTTTTCCGTATCTAGCGTGTTTTTGTAGGTGCGGGATAGAGCTTGGGAACCCTAGAAGTTACCACTCGTTCTGGTCGACTTCTAACATTTTGATGGGGGGAGGGCGGATTTGGGAGTCGAGAGAATGAGATACCATGGCTGAACCGAAGACAGCGCTTAGCTCCTTACTGCGCTCCTGCAGTGTTTTTAGGTTAAAGTGTCATAAAAGGTAGGAGAATGGAAGCTTCGGTCCATTATGATTAATAAGAAGGGCCCGCTTCCGCTTCTAGGTATGGTTCACGGGGCATTCCTTCGTTTCTCAGTTCTCTTCTGTTCCAACGAAGTCATCCTTAGGCTTGTGACACTTGTCGGGTTTTTTCCACACTTTAAAAAACTTCCGGAAAAGCATTGAACATCCCGCGGAGCTTTCTCTGGAATAACTATCCAAGAAACTGCTTCGGTTTCCAGATCGCGAAAACCAGGCGGAAATTCAGTTCAGTTCACTTTAGTTTTCAAAAAATTCTTCGTTAAGAACAAGACCAAAGGTGTCGATGGGATCCCAAAAATCTGATATTTGATTCAGACAATCGAGTCTTGTCTTCGCCAGATCCAGTCTTGGACAGGCTAATCATCAGCGAAAACCAAGTTCAGATATACCTCTATAAGCCATATCTATTTTGACGATACTGACCGAGACTTCCTGCCGATTTCCGAGCGAACTACTAGTCCAGCAAAAAAAAAAATACAGAAACAGAACCAGCGTATCTCCTTATTCCTATAAAGAACATCTAATCAACTTTGAATAAAAGTTTGACTTAAAAAAAAATCCGGTTACAACCGGATTCCGGAATAATTATATGTCCGGGTAAAAAACCATTGTCATAAACCGACTCAGCCTCTCTTCTTACCCCTTAATCTGTCGTCTAATCGAACTTTTGCTTTTAACAAATTTTCCGGTTTTGGCCGGATTCCGGACGAACTAGTTGTCCAGCGAGAAAATGATTTTCACCATCGTGTTCGGCATGTCTTTTTACCCATAAATCAAACATTTCATCAACTTCAGATTAAACTTTTACTTTTGACCAACTTTCCGGTATTCTATTCAAACAATATTTACAACGGATACGTCAGCTATGATTCTTATCATAGCTGACGTATCCGTTGTAAACATTGTTTGAATAAATGTTCTTGGGCTCAAAGAATATTTTTCCGGTTTTCGCCGGATTCCAGGCGAACTACATGTCCGGGTAGAAAATTGTTTTCATATAAGTATTCAACATGTCTTCTTGCCCTGAATCGAACATCTAATCAACTCGAAATAAAACTTCTAATTCTAACAAACTTTCCCGTTTCGGCCGGATTCCGGGCGAACTACTTGTCTGTCGAGAAAATGATTTTCACCATCGTCTTCAGCATGTCTTCTTACCCCTAAATCGAACATCTAATCAACTTCAAATAAAACTTTTACTTTTAACAAACTTTCCGGTTTTGGCCGGATTCCGGGCGAACTACTCGTCCGATGACAAATAGTTTTCACCATCGTGCTCAGCATGTCTTCTTACCCCATAATCGACTATCACATTAGCTGTTTCAAAATATTTTTTTTGCCCCTTAATTTGAACCCCCTCCCCCACCCCTAAATGTAGGGCTACAAAGCCCATCTACAAACTTGACTGGTCCGACGACCCAACGAATCCTCACACCAAGTTTCATCAAAATATCTCATTCCCTTCGAGAGTTATCGTGCTTACAGACGGACAACTTTTGCGATGTCATAGGTATCCCTCCACTTACGTTTTGGGATCCCAAAAAAAGCATCGGAAATGTTTACAGAGATACACTGATATGCGAATACATAGGATTTTTGTTAATTTACAAAACAATTTGTCCGATTTAAATAATCGTATTTTTGAAGCAGCGCGGCAACCATCGGGGAATGATTTCGACTTAGCTTTCCAGTTTGCCAAAATCCTCCTGTAGACTGCCGAGCAGCCTTTTTTTTAGTTCCGTCTTGCTAGCCGAGTCTGTAGACCACTTCAATCCGACCCTTTTGCTGTTTCTTCTAACTGGTCCGGTATCTGTCTCTAGTGGCGCGTTTGGAGACGATCGGGAAACGATATAGATCCTGGAATATCGTCAAGTCTTTGCAATTACGTCACCGGTCATGTAGATCCGGACAGTACCTGTACGCGTTGATAGCTGTATTAAGCAGACACCTAGTAAAGGGAAGACAAAAATGGAGATGGCGTAGGGATTTTACTTTTACCCGTGGCGTGGGCCGCCAGTATTCCAATGATTACTTGTCATTTGTCATTGGCCATTTTATATCCCGTTGAAAGTGCTAGGTTGACTTACCTTTGCTAGCTATATTTTAATTTTAATTATCTTGGTTGTCGTTGCAGTTTTATTTGTTTCTTCTCTTCATTTTATACTATACTCTGTCCAGTCAACCACAAACCACTTGATTTGTGGATACCCTATGCCAAACGCCGAGTATTTTAGCGTTTGGCATACCCTGTGCCTAAGGTTGGATAGGTATGCCAAATGCTGGATACTGGAACCCAGTAAAATATTGAGGATTTGAGTGAAGCTCAGAAGTCAACCAATCACGATTTATCTGTAGTGAGGTAGGTCAGATTTAGGGCACCAACAGCTATCCAGCTTTGGCATAGGGTATCCAGTGTTAAGTATAGGCTATGAGAAACGCTAGACATACCAGCTTTTGGCATAGGGTCCCGATGAAAAATTTGTAGTCTGCGTAGTTCTATGATAGTTGTGCGAAAAAGTTGCATCTAGTGATATGTAACAGTAAAGAGTACTATCATTTAATGTGCCTCAGACTGGACCAATCTTAAGTAGTAGTATCCAGTAGCATCCTGTCTTCCTCTAGGAGCATCCAGTCTTGCTAATAGTAGCATGCAGTAGAATGCAGTAACACGGTAGCCTTGAAGTAGAAGCATGTAGTAGCATCAGTTAGTACTCCATGCCACTTTTTCTACAACTTCATACTACTATTCTGAGATACATTTTTCATCGGGGTATCCAGCGTTAAGCACATGCTATGCCAAACTCTAGATATCCCCATCTTTTGGCATAGGGTATCCAAAATCGTGGTTGACTGACTGTCTGTACCTGTACCTACAAATTTAAGTTAATCTTAACTTGATGATTTCGTTTTCTCAAGGGATTTGCTGTCCAAAGACCAGTCAAAGAAGCTGGAGCTTCGAGAGAATCCAGAGACGGGCGTATATGTCAAAGACCTGTCGTCCTACGTCTGCAAGACTGTCAGGGATATGGACAGTGTTATGCAGATTGGAAATCAGAATCGATCTGTTGGGTGAGCCCCATTTTTCTTACGATTATTTAAATTTTTGAGGAAACCTAGAGCGTGTTCCACCCTACTTACCGTAGTTACTACGCATGACGTCACGAATTCTGGCTTTTTGCCGTCAAGGCTGGAACGACTTTTCTATTTTCCAGCAGGATATCATGCCACGGGCGGTTCCGACCAATCCCGTTACAGAGATGCGTAGTTACTACGCATACTACGCTCCCTAGCATGGTAAGCAAATAGTAACTATTAGTTACTATTTCGAGAATGTTGGAACGGTCAGCGTAGTTACTTTTCGTGAGGATGGAACGGAAATAGTAACTAATAGTAACTATTGTTAGAAGGGGGGAAGACGCTCCTAGTCGTTACGTCGGAAGTTCTTGGGTTCCAGAAATTTTGCAGGAACTGAAAAATAACCTTAAGCGCTCCGAAGGACCGTGTGTGTGTTACGGTGGTGCCATCTGCACCCCGCACTGCTGACTTCTGCCGCCGTTAGGCAGCGTTACTCCCTTTCCATTCGTTGTGTTTAATCTTTTATACTGTCGCGGTTCTTGCATTATTTACTAACTCTATGCTCATCTTACACACTTCTTTTCCGGGCCTCGACCGGGAACAACCTTTTCACTTAAAGGTTGTTTATTTTGTAAGTACAGTTCATACCAGACAATAAATCCTTTTGTTTATTTACGGACCTTAGGTCATTGTTATGAGTCTTGTTTGAAGCTCCTTAGAGTGGGCTGGCCTGCAAGGCCTAGTGTATGATGGGTGGTTTATAGCCTATTGTGGTTCAGTACACAGACCTTAGTGTGAATCGAGGAATCCACAATGAACCCGTGAAGTCTGCACGTGTAGTGGGCCACCAGACGCCCTAGGCTGTCCTGACTCCGATGACTGTATCTAAGGACATTTACCATCTATGTCCGGCCTACTACACCCCTCGCCAGAACATCAGGTTGAGAGTGCTTCTTCACATACAAATACAGTCGTCGTAATAGGTGGCTAAGGATTATCACATTCTTTCCTTTTAATTTTACTCCGTCTTAGGTTTTTGCAGGAACTGAAAAATAACCTAAGTGTTCCGAAGGACCGCGGGTGGCTAAGATTATCACATTCTTTCCTTTTAATTTTACTCAGTCTTATTAATTTTTTTGTCTTTTTATTATTCGATACTATATCTATCCGTTGGCAATATTTTAAGTGAGTTAATATCCTTCTCTTTTACCTTTGCGACTTTGCAATGGGGCTGGACCAAGGCCGTATCCAGGGGGGGTTGACCTCCCCCCCCCCCCGAAACAGACAAAAATAATCATTTTATAGGCTTTTCCCTCTGATCTATGTGTTTTTTGTACTTTTTTGTCCGACCAGCAGGCAATAACCCCCCCCCCCCGAAATAAATTCCTGGATACGGGCCTAGGCTGGACGTATATGTTATTTACATATTCCATATCTTGAGGGTCATAAACCATCAAGATATGTACCTTTTATTTTTTTTTATTTTTTTTTGCCTATTTTTGATTCACCAACGGTTATCTATCGCAGCCCTGGATAGACAAGCAGCCCTAGACACAAGTTTATCTAACCACAGCTTTAAAAGCTGTAGTCGTAGTCGTGTATAGAGAGATTGCACCCTACCCGATGGAACCACCCTACTACTCCATCATCACGGGATCATAACAAAAAAATTTAACATTGGGAGGTATAGGACTTTCAACTTTGAAATTAAATTATCGGCCTCTTATCATGATTCTGAGCCAGGGACTTGCTGGAAATGTTAACTGGGCTATTCCTTAACCGTATAATTCTATTTTTGCAAAAGAGTTTCCATGGAAGTAAGAGGTTGAAGGCTTCAAAGTTTGAACACAAAAACGGAGTCTCGAATCCTATTGGTCGACGATGACGCGGATTAGAAAAAATGTGTCATGATTGACCAATAGGACGAGACTCCGACTTTGCTTACAAACTTTGCCGCCTTCAAACTCTTACTTCCATGGAAACTCTTTTGCAAAAATAGAAATATACGGTTAAGGAATAGTCCAATTAACATTGCCAGCAAGTTCCTGGCTCGGAAGGATGATAAAACGCCGATAATTTAATTTCAAAGTTGAAAGTCCTATACTTCCTATGTTAAATTTTTTCGTTACGATCCCGTCCGTTTTCGTCGGATATGGTGCAATCTCTCTATTATCCGATAAAATTGCTGGATAGTATCTCTAATTCCTGACGGATAGGAATTTCGTTTTATTTGTTGTTTTCTGTCAGAAAATACAGCAAACGCAATGACAGCCGTCTATTCGCTCGCTCTGCGAAATGAAAATTTTCATCGACAGTGACCTCATTATTCGTGAAGAAAACTACAACAGACAATCCTAGGATGATGTGATGGATGACTTCAGGTGAATCAAAACGCGGCTTTAACGTTCGTCACAGATCCGACGGAATCTGTGGGATCAGGAGGCAAAAAGACACGGTGTTTGTATGTGTGAGTGCAAATGCTTCATCTGGTGTGAGGTGTGTCTCTTTGGCATCTGAGAGCGTGTTCCACCCTACTTACCATATTTACTACGTTTGACTTCACGAATTATGGCTTCTTGGCTTCAAGGCTGGAACATATTTTTCTATTTTTGACAGTATATCACTCCACGGGGTAATCCAGTCAATCACGGTACAGAGATCCGTAGTTACTATTTCGAGAAGGTTGGAACGGTCAGCGTAGTAGCTTTTCGAGAGGCTGGAACGGAAATATAACAAATAGTTACTATTGTTTGAAGGGTGGAACACGCTCTAAGCCGCGTAAGGTCGGTTTGAAGTTTTGTGGGTCTTAACATTTGTAGTTGACGTAAAACCAACCCTTTCTTGCATTTACAGGGCCACGAACATGAACGAACACAGTTCTCGATCTCACGCTATTTTCATCATAACCATAGAGTCAAGTGAAACGGGACCAGAGGGAAAAAATCGGATCCGAGTTGGGAAGCTAAACCTCGTTGACCTTGCTGGTAGCGAGCGGCAATCCAAGACCGGTGCAACTGTAAGTTACTTTTTGCTTAGTTTTACTGGTATATTTCCAGACTTCTTAGTTTTAGTATCAGGATAATTCGTCAGCTGAGACAAACGTAAAACCATAGATTCGCAAGCATTCTTTCTTTTCAAGAGCACCGCCTGTAGATGGGACCCCCCCCCCCTTTTTATTTTCAAGGAACAACTCTTGCTATAAATGTTTTTTTCACTATGAAATGGACCAGAAATGTCGTTTTCCGCAAATACCTTTACTTTCCATGTGAAATTAGCGATTTTCTTGTTAGCACGTGTCCTTGTTAGCATCCAGCTTTTCTGCTATCCGACGCGGCAGCTGGGCGCAAAACATTTGAAAACCGAACGCGCCGCGGTTAAAAAGTGGGAAAACTAAGTAAAAAAAACAGAAATAAAAAACAGAAGGTAGATCTTATGGTTACCATGTCTTCCAAAATGAAAAACTAACACTTTCAAGCTTTTCATATGATTATGTGTGAAAGAGCTGTCAGTGGTCGTTGGAAGATTCTGGCAAAGTTTATATTTATCATTTATTTACCAAAATAGCAAAGATAGCTAGCAAAGGTAAGTCAACCTAACACTTTCAACGGGATATAAAATGGCCAATGACAAATGACAAATAATACCAGATAAACATGACTAAGAACTATTAAACGAACGAACAAAGTACGGCACAAACGGGTTAACATATCTTTCAGTTGCATCCGCTGGATAATTTGTTAAGTTAGCTTTGTTTGAGTAGGTTTGAGTACGTGTGTTGGGCCTGTTTTTATTTTGTTCAACATACACAGGCAACATTGATCTGGGAAGTTCAAAATTATACGTTACTCAAGGGAAGGGAGACCGAGACTTGAAAGGCTCTCTTCATAACTAACGTACACTGGGCCCAGGGTAATCTTAATTGCCCTTTTCTGGATTAGCTGCAGTCTACTGGATTGCTCCTTACACTGTAAAAAGCTTCTCCGTATAAAGATTACAAGTAACTGCAGTGTTTACTACTCGGATTCATCTTATCTCTATTTGGTATTAATCTTATCTGCGTAGAGATAAGGATAATCCGAGTAGCAAATACTGCAGTTACTATACGGAAAAACTTTTTACTGTGTAGTCAAACCGGGATGCCATATCTGGCAGCAATATTCAAGACAAGAGCCTCGTTTTTGTTGCAATAGCGCTGCCGCGGCGCTGCTGCAGAACTTCTTTGCTTTTGCATAATATGCGTTTTTGGATTCACTTTCGTCTTGGTTGAAGCGGCAGCGCTGCATCATCTTGCAGGGAAGTACGGACTTGGTCGGGGGAGCAAGTCCGCGATTCTCGAGAAGCGCTGCCGTCTTCCTCGGAAGCGCTGCTGTGCAAAAACGGATGTAGAAAGAATCAGTCCGGAATCGGCCGAGAAGTGGACCTGCAGCATGCAAGAAAAACGAGGCTAAGGTCTGACATAAAAGCAGTAAATTTAAGTAAATTTGATTTGCGTGACGGGAAAAACTCGACACGGCCGAAAAGGCGCTAAAAACTCATAGGCACAGAACCAGACAACGGCGAAAGGTGGTGATGTTAGAAGCTTATAATTCCATATGGGAGCTAGGTATTCTGTAAAAGGTAGAATAAGCAAGAGGGGTCTTTTAACCTTTTGGGGCAAAGGGGGTATGGAGGACTGGACTGTCCAAGGCCTGTCTGCCGACTTTTCCGATATTATGATGACGAACAAAAAAGTCAGCAGATCTTTTCTTCTGCCGTGTTTCGGCTCTTTTTATACGCATAACGTTTCAGAAACGTAACAACCAATATCCTAATGTATTGCTTGTTGAAACCGCGCATCGATGTGTTATTTGTGTTAACTTCTGACAGTGCAGTCTTCCGAGTTATTTCCAGACGCCAAATGACAGCAGCTTGGTATCGACAACTTGTTGCACTGTCCGCTGCGGAACAACTCGCAAGAGAAAGGAGCTTATGCTTTATTTAGGGTTTCAGAGATGGTACATGTGATTTAGGAAGTGCCTTTCCTATGACCTTTAAAAGGCTTTGAAATCTGTAAAAATGAAAGTTTTCTTCTTTGTCCTTTAAGTGATTTTCTGTTTCAGGGGGATCGATTTAAAGAAGCCACTAAAATCAACTTATCTCTATCTGCTCTGGGGAACGTGATATCCGCATTAGTGGACGGGAAGAGCACACACATTCCATACAGAGATTCGAAACTGACCAGACTTTTGCAAGGTAACCTAACGCGCTTTCAAAAGGATTTTCCAGAACTCTGGTAGTTCAAGTCATGGGATTGGCCGTTGGATGAGTTGGCTCCTCCTTGTTGGAGGATTTAGGTAGTGACAGGTGATAGATGGCCCGCCTTAGAGGAGGATCCGAGTGGCGACAAGTGACAGGTGGCTTGCTTTGTCATAGTTTCTGCGACTAAGTGCTTGTAGATTCCCGCTTCTTTTAATTTTTCGAATGAACGGAATCTTGCGTGTTGCCTTTCCTCGTTTAGCGAATCATAAACGGATAAACTTCAAGCCAAAAAAAATAAATTTTCTCAGTAGTTCCAGGGTAGTTGCAGTTTTTGCTAAAGAAAAAAAATATCGAAAGAATCCAGCAAAGGCATTAGGTGTGCCAGGAGCTTAAAGTACTTGGCTATCGCCGACCGTTCAGTTATTTCTTGGTTCGACTACATTGAAGATAGATACAAACTAACATGCAGCAAATTACAACTATGATGGTCTCTCAACAATCTGGTAGTGGACACATATTTTGTTACCTAACAATACTAAGATAGACTTCATGAGAGCATTTTTAGTTTCTTCAGTTTCCGATTTTCAGTTAGAGACATTTCTATCTTCTGGTAGTTCAAAGGTTCGGGCATATCTCAATATTTGTTTGTCCTGTAGAAAAGGGAGCACGCCCGCCCAGTTATGGTTGGTAATGTGGACCAAAATACTACAGCCAGGGACCCATAAATTTCCTGTAATGACCCGCCGTTCAGGGGTCTTGTCAATAAGAGATTTCTGATGCGCGCTTGACCGAGCGTCAGATAGTTCGAGAAATACCGACGGGGATATAGTACCCGACTATCCAGATAGACAAAATTTTTCTTAGCTGTTGTGCTGAACTAAGAATATTTCTCTGTAATGGAAGAGTATCCTGGATCTTTTATCCTAGCTTAGGTACCTGGTGGCATGCTATCAATTTTGTCTATCTGAGCAAGAACGCAGATTCGACCCAAGCGGAATTTTTGGAAACTAGGTGAGACTCAGGCAACATAGAAGCATAGGAAATGGCAAGCCCCCTGAATGGCGAGTCATTACAGGAAATGTATGGGTCCCTACAACGATGAAACATTCCGACAAACCGGACTTATAGGATAGGACCTGTCTTACCTATAATACCAGCGCAACCTACTTCCATAATCACTCCATATATTTCTAAACCAGAGATCCCAATTGCGTACGATACATTCTAACCCTCTTACAAAACCACACTGATTTTCTCACTTGCCGTGTTTACTACCTTCGATGTGTATCACGCTGTCTACGGTTTTCTGCGAGAAGTATTTCCATCAGAAAAATCGGTTATGTAAATTTTTTCCCTATTTTCGCTGTAAGTCAACGGGTCAAACAGCTAAAACCGTAGGTTAGTTCCTTGGAAGCACAGCCTAGTTTTAAAGTATTCAAATATTTCGAATAGTTGAATAGTAAATAGTGCGAAGGGCCTTTTAAGCTAGGAATATGAAATAGCAGTGGGTACATGTTTGTGACCTAACATAATTCTTGAGAGCATTTTTGTTTCAGTTTCTATTTAAAAAATATTCTTATCTTGTGAAGTCTATAGGTTCGCGCAATGGATACCATGATACCATATTATATATATATATCTGTATTGAAAAACCCAAAGGCCATATACAGGATAAACAGACAACTCGTAGGAAACTCAACAAAATAACAAACTAAGAAACAGCACTTCTCAACTCGAGTGCTTTTTGCACAAAATTACCAGAAGAAACAGTCACTCTTGGTGACGTAGAGCGTAAAATACAGAAGCTGCCCACCGCTCCCAGAAAATAATGAACCTGTTTGATAATATAATAGGGAAGGATGTTCAGCAACGATAGTCAATCTATTCCTCTTCCAGATTCTTTGGGAGGCAACGCCCGCACTATAATGGTGGCCAACATTGGGCCAGCATCTTATAACTACGACGAAACGCTCACCACACTTCGGTATGCCAGTAGAGCTAAAATGATCAAGAACATACCTAAGATCAATGAGGATCCCAAGGATGCTCTACTTCGACAATATCAGGATGAAATTCTGAAGTTAAAGGTAAGATTTATCTTGACGAATATAAAGTTTGAAGCCAAGCTGACCATTCATTTCAAATAAAATAGGAAAACGAGATTTTCGGGGTTTTTCGTGATAATTTATTACCCATCATAATGTATAAATACACAAAAAATGCAGTAGGAAAAATAAGGAAAAGCTACACAATACACTACACTACGTAATCAACAACACATTATCAACTATTTCAGGAGTCTATACATATCGCTTGTCGGATCAAGGTCTTCCGTATACCGCAGTAAACGTTTCTGCACAGCAATTACGGGCTGGGCTACTCCGTACTTCCTTGATATGCTGCTGTTACTTGACCAAGGAGGAAGTCTCAACAGATATTTTGCAAACTTATAAAAAAACTTTCATAATGCTGTGATATCTGACTCAGTGAAAATACACCAAACGGTGCTAATGCAAGGAGGTGGGGAATAACGAACGCATTATACACTTTTCCTAGAATGCTTCTACAAAACTTATAATTTAATGCGATAAGAAGGCCATAAGCTTTACGAGTTTTTTCCGCGAAAAAACTTTTTAACAACAGACGAGTAGCACGAACACTTGGTCCAATAGACAGCCCCAGATATGTCAAAGAATCCTTGGGCTTTAGCAACTCACCACCAATATAAATTTCGGTATGCTCTTTGGAACGTGGATTAAAAATCATTATTTCAGTTTTACTTTTGTTGAAAGACAAACCAACTTCTCCATACTCAGCATCAAGCATCAGCATCATTCTCCTTCCTCCTTTGTTCTTCTGGTCGACTTAGGGTTAAGTCCTCTTGTTTGTAGGCGTACTTAGAAAACAAAAGGGAGAGGAGTGGACACCGTGAGCGCCGACGGCGGATTGACTACGATAGTGATGATAGTGGTGCCACCTCGGACCCGGAAATGATGTACGAAGCGGAAAGAGATGCTATTATGGGCAACAGTCAATTGATGGACGAAGAGAAGAAACGATTGATCGTTGAAGTTGAACAAAAGGTTGCTGAGCTGAGGTAAGACTTTTAGTTTGGACGTTTAAATAGAGATTAATAATAATAATATATTGCAAAACAATAAGCCTCTACAAAGTTCTTTTAAAACATTTAGGATCGTACATTTGGGAAAGAAAAATTGCATCAATTTATTTCTTGAATCGGCACAGTGATGGAGAGTTTGCTGTTTCTTCGGGCAATTGATTCCAATGTGGCAGCACGCGGTTTCTGTTACTCCATGACCGACCAACAACTTTGCAGAACCTCTCTGCGGTGAGTTTGAGGCAATGACCGCGTAAGTTGTTAAAGTTGAAGTTGAGGATGTCGTCAGCTTCGACGTTTTCGTACATACCGTTGCAGAGCTTGTATAGTTAATGAGAACTAGCTCATCTTTTTGGGATCCCAAAACGTAAGTGGAGGGATACCTATGACATCGCAAAAGTTGTCCGTCCGTCAGTCTCTCCGTCCGTCCGTCCGTCTGTAAGCACGAGAACTCTCGAAGGGAATGAGATATTTTGATGAAACTTGGTGTGAGGATTGTTCGGGTCAAGGGTAAGGTCGAGTTCGTAGATGGGCTCTGTAGCCCTATATTTGGGGGTGGGGGAGGGGGTTCAAATTAAGGGACAAACAATATATTTTTAAACAGCTAATGTGATAGTCGATTATGGAGTAAGAAGACATGCTGAACCCGATGGTGAAAACCATTTCCTCGCCGGACAACTAGTTCGCCTGGAATCCGGCAAAACCGGAAAATATGTTAAAAGCAAAAGCTTTATCTGAATTTGATTAGATGATAGATTTAGGGGTAAGAAGAGACGCTGAGTCTGTATATGACGATCATTTTTTACCCGGACATATGATTAGTCCGGAATCCGGTTTTACCCGCATTTTTTTTAAGTCAAAGTTTTATTTAAAGTTGATTAGATGTTCTTTATAGGGATAAGGAGATACGCCGGTTTTGTTTCTGAATTTTCTTTTTTTGCTGGACTAGTAGTTCGCTCGGAATTCGGGCGAAACCGCAAATTTGGCAGTAATAAAGCAGGAAGTTTCAGTCAGTATCGTCAAAATAGATATGGCTTATAGAGGTATAGATAGATAGGTAGATAGAATATCTGAACTCGGCTTTCTATGAGGATTAGCCTGGCGAAGACAAGACCCAATTGTCTGGATCAGATCTTAGATTTTTGGGATCCCATCGACACCTTTAGTCTTGTTGTTTTCGTCTTCAGAGATCTCATTCAAAACGAGTAGCAGACGTAGCGCCCTTCCGGATGAAAAATTTATAGCATAGTTGTATGATAGTTGTACGAAAAAGTTGTGTGCATTGATATGGAATAGTACAGAATACTATCATTTAATGTGCCTTAGAATGGACTTATCTAAGCAGTAGTACCCAGTAGCATCATGTCTTGCTATAGTAGCATCGAGTCTTTCTAATAGTAGTATGCAGTGGTAACAGTTACTGCTGTTTGCAGTTCTAATCAAATCCTTTATTCATTAAGAATCTTACTCACGGGTGTTCCGATTAACTGATTCCAACGTCAACATATAAATACACATCAATATATATAGAAAAAAAAAAAGGCAAGCGTGACTGCCGAGTCTACTGCTATTTCGGTTTGCACCGAAACAATAGAAACAAATAAAAAATTACACATACTAAACGGTCAAACATATGTGCTTAAAGTTCAATGGGCGGATCAAAAAATCACGATGTTACATTACCACCCCCTAGTGTACAATGTTACATTAGAAATCAGCAGATTCCTAGACAACTTATTTTTGCTAATATATTGTTACGGCGTTTATAGCTGACTGCCATACTCCAATTTACTAGCTACCACAAATATAAGTGGAGTTTCTTTTTTCTTATCCATTCGCTGTTATTAGAACCTCAGGATTATTTGTATTGTTGACAAATAATCATATTAACGGTGTTAACTGAGAATTCCTTGTAAGCTCTGGAATTGTTTGCAAGTAAGTCGGTTATGCAGCTTTCACACTGAGAACGCAAGACGCTTGCGTTGCGCTTGCGTAGAGTCAGCGTTGCGTCTGTCTTGCGTCGGACCTTTCACACCGTGAAGGCTTGTGCGTTGCGTTTTCAGAAAATGGCAAAAAGCTTTACAAGGAACGTTTTAGAGCCGTTACCATGTTATTTCCGTTTTGCAGTTTATTTTTTGTGTTTTATGTAATAAATGACTACTATCTAAATGGCATTGGGCACTTCTGAATTGCAGTTTCACTGCTCATACCGTATACAACTGCAAATACCTTCGTTTTAAATTTCAAATATAATATGATATAAAAAAGACAGAGATCATGTGATTGAGTTGAAACAAAACTATTAATTAAATCGAATGGTCGACTTGTTGAAAAGACAAATTAAAACTATTCTTTCTGACACTTTTTCACAACTTGAAGCAGTTCCATTTGCATATCAATTTGCTTCTCCACCGGTACAGTTTTCATATGTTTGCTTAACATCAGAGCAAACTGAAGATCAGGGTCTTGTAAATTGACAGCAGGCTGGATTGGCTGCTCCATTTTCTTTTCAGTGAATTTGGAAAGAATCTTTGACAAGCCACTTGACTCTAGTGACTCTCCAGGGTCTGAAATTTTCCTTTTTCTCTCCCTCGAAGTTGTTACACACACAACTGGTAAGAATTTGGGTTGGATCTGTTGTGGTGATTTTGACAGATAAATCTCTTGAGTGTATTCGCCTGAATTCTGACTCAACTTCAAAGACAGGTTCTGGAGAATCAGTTGGTTGGTAAGAATAGACTAGTGGGCTTTCAGATGTGCTCTGCAACTGTGTTTCAGTAGGGTTTGGCCCATTTCCAACCGTTTGCCTTCTGTGGAACACAGAATCATTTAAAAACATCAGTAACCGGAAAACTTTCTCTTCATTTGGTTTAAGTTCGGTTTCTGTCCTTTTTTTCTCTTTGAGGCGGCAGAAACGATCACGGAGTGACTTGAATTTGTCTCTGACTTCTTTCACTGCAAACAAAAATTTTAATTATTATATGAATATATGTTTCTAAGTCAGCTTGGGCTCAAGGAACATTTAAAAAAAAAATGTAAGTGTAAATATCACAGAAGACTTGAAATTACATCTCAAGCATCTGAGGTATGGCCGTATTTGGATTTGTGACCCTATTTGAATGTATGACCGTATTTGGATGTACGACCGTGTTTGGATGTGACACAAAAATTGAAGACTGCAATGTCTGGGTACCATGGCGTACATACTGTCATACTTTTAAAGGTCCAGTTGAACAAAGGTCATATCTGTAGGTCTCTATCTTAGACAGGCCTACAGATATGAAACATAAATGATGCCTGAACTGAACATGGAGCCAATAAGCAAATTCAGACAGTTTGTAGAATGTTTATGGGTAACTTTTTATTATTCCTATTTGCAACTTGAAGGAGAGAAGGTTCAGTTAAATGTAATGTGATATAAAGTAGGGTCAACTTACCAGTCATGCTCTTGCTAAGCTCCTTGTTGATGATTTCACAAATTGATAGCCATGTATTATTGGTGAAAGTCCTGTTGTGATAGTCACGGACCTTTTTATCATATAGTCCTCTCTTGAACAAGCTTTACTAGTTTTTCTTCAAAAACTTCCGTTTCTTTATGAAAAATCTGATGCGCATGAATACGTAAACGCAACGCAAAAATAGAGCTCAATTCTATTCTTGCGTTGCGTCAATTTTTGATGCGCAAGCTCCGCGTTGCGTCGTCGCAAGCGCAACGCAAGGCTTGCGTAGCTCAGTGTGAAAGGCAAACGCGTCAATGTGATAGCAGCTATACTTGTACATTTTTGGCAGTTTTGTAACTTCGCATCCAGAAAACCAAACTTTTCTTCGGTACTACAAAGAACAGAAGTTTCATCAGTAACACCAGAGCAATCCACCAGCTGCAGAGACGGTTTATCTTTAGCAGCCATGGTACTCTCATCAGTCACCTCTACAAAATTACTGATTTTCGTTCATGGCCGAGAGTTTTTGAATTTCCGCGCCTTGCAATACCATGCTTTAAAATCGTCTCCGCCAATTACGCCGAAGAGTTAATGACAAGCGATAACAAGAAAACGGCTTATTTTTGAAGCGCTGTCTAGTGGTGGTCAGAACTGTGTATGGGTGCAGCATTTTATAAAAATTACATCATAGTTAGTGCCCATTGTGCTTTAAAAACCAACATAAAATCATGTGGGCTCTTTAATGGCGGATGAAGCGTTAAACACTTTAACAAAGGCCGGAACAAAGCTGTTATTGTATCTTACGTGGGTGCATTGGACAGGTTGCAGTTTGGAATTGGGTTCGCAACTAGTCTTGGAGATCTTGGCCGTTCGGTTTCAGAATCAGGGGAAGGATTTTACGGAGGATCTGGTGTTTAAGTGTTGTTAAACCAAAATGTTAAAACTTACAACACCGTATAACTAATTCTCGAAAAATTTTCATGGAGTTTCCCGACTTTTGGGACCAGAATTAGACACTCAGTCCCGAAATCGTGCGTAGAAGACACAGTCTCTTCTTCGCTCAGTCATTCATCAGCTTTTGACCCGTGATGATCTCAACTCATTGTGGATAATTGGATTAAAACTGGCGTGATTCAGAACGGAGTTTTGAACTTCATATCGCATGCATTTGACAGGGAAGAATTGACGGACGATATAGTTGCTATTGGATGTGACTTTTACAGAAAACAACAGATTGTTAACGCGAGAAAATGTTTAGCCGATTTCTATGTTGCATTCAAACTGAGGGATGGAACCAAAGTGGAACTATTAACGGATCTAACTCAGGCCTTTGGGTCTTTTTGGAAAGATGATCATACCGAAAGTATCATCTTTTGCATATACGATATAAGTGAAGTGCCAGAAACTACTTTCCAATCGCGCGCGGACCTTTCTAGGCGCCTTCAAAAGTTGGAGCGCAAACTCGAGGAAGTATTGCACGTATCATTCGAAACCCCTCGGAACTCCCCAATCAAGACCACTGCTAGTGCAGCTGAAATTCGTCCACAAAAATTAGATTAAGTGGTTGTTGTAAACCCACCACAGGTTCCTGGTCCGAAAGAAAAACGTAGATTAATTGACAGCTGCGACGCCAGTGATTCTGTGGTCCGTGTAAAAAAGTCAAATAGCAAGTGGATCATGAAAGTCAAAGACAAACAATCAGCACAAATCATCGCAAAGTATTTCCATGGAGAAATAAAAGAAATAAAATCTATCGGTGTTGGTAAAGGAATTCCTTTATCCGTTTCGGAACTTGAAATGCAACAGGCCGTGGTTGGCTGTACCCGCGTGACAAGGATCGGCAAGTCCCTTGCCGTCAAAATTCATTTCTAAACACAAGACGATCTCGAGAGAAATTTGAAAGAGGGCTTTCATATTGACTACGACTACTTCCGAATATTCAAGTACATCTATGCCCCAAAGCGGTGTTACAAGTACCAAGAGTTCGGTCACTTAGCCTCTTGACTGCAAGAACAACGTCAAATGCTCGAAGTGTGGTGGGAGCCACGAATCCAGCCGTGAGAGCCCGTGCACCTCAACCTCTGTGAAGTGCGCAAATTGTGGGAGTGCAAAACACCCTGCTTACAGCCTACTCTGTCCGAAAGTGACAGAGTTTAAACTACTAATGCGGAGTCCCTTGAAACGGATTTGACTCAAGCCTATTGGATTTTGTTGTTCTTTTGTATTTCAGTTTACTCTGTTCACCTATTCATTTATTTTTTGTATTTTTTCCATACTCCATCTTTTTGGCCTCGGCCAGTTGATGGGTTATAAATTAATAATAATAATAATAAAAGTCAGCTGTCGTCCTTCTCACGCACTCCGAGCAATAATGTGGACATAAGGCGATGATTGGAGCTTTCTCAAAAAAAAAAAAAAAAAAAAAAAAAAGTAGGGAGATAGCAAGTACTCCGAGAGGATTACATCCCTTTAATGCTTTAATGCGCCTTTAATGAAGACAAGCTTAGAGAAATTGACTGCTGATTGAATTAAACTGTAAATATAAGATTAGAGTAATTGTAAATATGTTTTTGATTTTGATTTAGTTTATTTATTTATTGTCTTCTTTGTGACGTGTCCAAACTATCTTATGTTGATATTGGTAAGAAATAAAATGAATTGAAATTGAATTTAGAGGACCCGACTCCTGTTTTTTTTTGCGCCTTTAAGCCGCTTTCGCGCTGGCGCGTTCAATCAATCAATCTATCTGTTACCCGTCAATAGCAACAATGGAGGGTGGGTAGCCCTAGTGACGGAGTGCAAAAAAAGAAGAAAAAAACAACAACAACAAGATAAAAGACAACGCACGTAGTAAAACTTTGCATTAAACACAGCACAAACATAACTACAGATTGCACGAATAGGGAAGACCACTGGTGGTTCAGTTTACTAGCGGAAGATTTGAAATCTTCCACTATTTTATCAATAATTTTAGCAGGCAGAACCAGATAAAATGTATGAGCCAAGAAAGAATTACTGGTCCAAGGGGGCAAATGCAGCAGGCCTGACGTATGCAGGTCATGCCGGTCTTGCAGTTTGTTAAGTTAGATTAGAGTGTGAAGTTCAACAAAGATGGAAGTAGGCAGAATAAGTGGCCTTAAAACTTCTGTTTTTGTTTTAGGCGTCAAAAGGAAGAGCAGCGCGCAGTTCAGGAAAAGATCAAAACAATTGAAGAGAAATTAATTGGAGGAAATGAAAGTAATATCCTTCAAAAGACGGCGGAACAGAAGAGGGACCTCGAGTTTAAGAAGCAAGAGTTGCTGGAACGTCAGGTTGGTTAATAGTCGTCGAGTTGTTCGGCCAGCGCTGAGTCTTTAAAGGACCCCTCTTGCTTATTCTGCTTTTTATAGCTCCCTGATGGAACTAGTAAGCTTCTGATATCTCCGTTTTTCGCCATAGTTTCGTTTTGTACCTACGACTTTTCGGCACTTTTTCGGCCGAGCCGAACTTTGCCAATACGCAACGCAAACGATGCCGAAAGCTTCAAGGCCGTCAACAATTATGTCACACATAAGAACATGAGAAGCTTCAACGTGTTGTTTTTCATTTGTGAAGACATGGTAGGTCTATCTTTTTTTTTATATATTTGTTGGATTTCTTTTGTTTTGCTTGGTTTTTCCGCTTTTTAACCACGGTTCTTTCAGTTTTCCAATATTTTGTGTCCAGCTGCCGCGGCGGAGAGCTGTAAGGCTGGATAGTATCGACAAGCGTTAAAAAGAAAACCGCTAATTTCACGTGGAAAGTAATGTTATATTCGAAATTCGGTTTTTCTTAACCATTTCCTCGCGAAAAGATCATTTATAGTAAGAGCCGTTCTTTAAGGCGTTCGACTTTGAGATATGACGTTTGTTGGCTCTGAATCTACTTCCCAGCCAGGGCGGTTGGTTTGTCGACGGAACCACTGGTCCCGTGTGGGGCAAAACCACGAAAACAAATTTATCCGAATGCGAAAATAGCGTCGGTCCATACAGCGAAAGAAAATCGACTCATGTATATAAAAAGCAACAGGTAATATAATAATATTTGAACCTGTATTTAAGACTTTTGAAAATACAGTAAAGGTATGCTTATGTGAACGTTTGTTGACATAGGGCTTTGCCATTTTCATGCACTTGCTGTGTCTAAAGCTAACTACCACTTATCCAAAATAGGTAATTGGGCATCTGAAAAAACCTGAATAGGTATTCTGGTCTTCATTCTACCATTTAGCCCAGAACTTTACTGGTTTTATTTTCCAGAACATTGAAAGAGAGATGCGTCGCCGCTTGCAGGTAGAAGAAGAAGGAGCGGATGACCTGCTGCAGACTTACACCTCCCTACAGCAGGAAGTCGAGGCGAAAACGAGACGACTAAAGAAGCTTGTCGGGAAATTCAAAGCAGCTAAGCAGGAAATAGTCGATCTTGGAGGGGAGTTCGCTCGGGAAAGGGAAGAGCTGGAAATTACACTGGAGCAAGTCATCAGGTAATTAATTTTTCTTCTTGTCTTGTAGGCAGTAGATATGCTCGGTTGATAGCCTAAACCCGGTTTGTTTAAAAAAAAAATTATAAAACCACACATCACACTATTTACTTTTTATGTTGCAATATTCGAAGCTGTCTGAATATTGTACAACTAAGAGCGTTTTCCACCCTACTCACCTAGTTACTACGCATGACATCACGGATTTCGGCTTCTTGGCGTCAAGGCTGGAACGCATTTTTAAATTTCCGGTAAAATATCGTACCACGGCGATCCAGCTAATCAGGCTACAGAAACCCGGAGTTACCACGCTTACTACGCTCCCGAGCATGGTAAGCAAATACCTACTATTTCGAGAAGGCTGGAAGCGCAGTAACTTTTCATGAGGTTGGAACGTAGATAGTAACTAATAGTTACTATTGTTAGGTGTAGGTTCAGGTTCAGCGCCATGAAGTTTGATTCGCATCCAGCTGGGGAGCTACTTATACGTTTTTTCGTAAGTTCCTCCTGCTCACCAGTTTTTATGGCGCCCTTCGGCCAAGTGCCATATAGCGATCGCAATTTCTGTCCGTCAGTCGGTCTGTTTGTCCCGGTTTTGCTAGTTCAGGCACTTCCAGATAAGCTAGGACGATGAAACTTGGCAGGTATATCAGGGACCGGACCAGATTAAGTTAGGAATAGTCGCTTCCCCGATCCGACCATCTGGGGGAGAGTGGAGGGAGCGGGAATCCGGAAAAAATGGGAAAAATTAGGTATTTTTAACTGACGAAAAGGTGATCAGATCTTAATGAAACTTGATATATGGAAGGACCTCGTCTCTGAGACATCCCATTTTAAATCCAGACCGGATCCGGTGACATTGGGGGAGTTGGAGGGGGAAACTGGAAATCTTGGAAAACGCTTAGAGGGGAGAGATCGGGATGAAACTTGATGGAAAGAACAAGCATAAGTCCTAGATGGAAATGTGTGAGTGAACAAGCATAAGTCCTAGATGGAAATGTGTGAGTGAGCATGTTTTTTCTGTAACCAAATTCAAGTCCTAACCTTGAAGCAGCCTTGAAATGCCTGGGTTTAAATAAATCAGTTCATTGGTAAACATTGGTTCATTGGTGTTTTGAACTTGATTATTCTTCCGTCACCTGGACTTTCTGGCGAAAAGTTATTCCTCCGTCACCTGGACTTTCTGGTGAAAACTTGTTCTTCTGTGATTTAGACTGCCTGGCGAGTTAACTATTTGCCTAATATTGGCTTCTTTGAGAATTCGAGAATGTCAGCAATGCAAAATGCTATACACTGCCCAGTGCTGAATTTCTTCCAATCCAATCTCCTGAAAGGAATTGACGGCGGGACTCTCAAGCGTCACGCCGCAGCATTCTTTGATCTTGCAGTGCTGAGAGCCGCCAAGCAGTCTCTCTATGAAAAGTGCGCTCCCGGTCAGCCTAATACTAAAAGCCGCTCCGCTGATACCGCTATTGACGAAATACTTGAGCAATTCAAAGATTGCGATAAGCGCAGTGTGCGAGTTCCAGTCTATGTCATCATTCACCCGGCAGAAGTTCCTCTAGTTCCCGCTACCACGTATTCTGCCATTGCAGAGGATATACGTATGATTAAGCGCTCGCTGGCAGTTGTAGCTGAGAATATGGAATCCCGTGATTTCCCACCATTAAAAGCTCCATCTGATTCGAGTAGTGACGAAAGCGATTGTGTCGTAGTTCTCGAAAACTTACCACCAGATTGTGACAGCTCACTGAATCGGAAAATCACTCTGGACACCTTTGCCAAGAAAGCAGCTATTCGTAAAGTTGTTCCCTCTAAAGACAAACTGAGAGTGCACCTACGTACCGCTGAAGCTGCCCAGCAATTGTGTGATGAAGCATCTGTACTATTCCAGCCTAGCACTCAGGCAAAGATTATTCCAAACGTATACCTTGGGCTTATCCGAAATTACAGTACCGATCTCGACACCCAAATTATTGCTGACTGTAACCCCAGTATTACTGCTGCAAACCGGATCGGTGAGTCCACCACAATCAAAATTGCTTTCAAGAGTAAGTTCGATCTCGAGAAGGCATTGAAAGCCGGCCTGACTGTTGACCATGAATTCTATCGTGTTCTTGAGTACAAACGAGCACCTCGCCGATGCTTCAGGTGTCAGAGCTTCGATCACACTTCTGCAAGCTGCGATAAGCCAGAGAAATGCGCGAAGTGTAGTGGTGCCCATTCTTGCTCTATAGATGCGCCTTGCTCGAGCAGCCCCAAATGTGCAAACTGTGGTAAGGATCACGTCAGCTTCAGCTTCAAATGCCCTGTTTTGCAAAAAGCAATGAAGAACCAGAAATGACGAGCCGAACCCCCTCTTTCGCTCAGTTATCTGTTCTTTCGCTAAATATAAATGGCACTAAAGATAAGGACACTGTAATCGATGGATTCTTAAGTGAATATGACGTCATTTGTATTCAGGAGCACCACCTGACAAAGGACAATCTAAATTTTCTTCGAAGATCCACCCTCCACGATGTATTCCTTGTTGCGGCTAAAAAGACGAGAGGGCGCCCCTCCGGTGGTTTGGCTATATTTGCAAAAAGGACTTTGAAGACAAAACTGATCTCTTCTACGGATAGAACTATAGCCTTATCAGTTCAGGGAAAGGTTATTGTGAACGTCTATATGCCCACTGAATACCACACGGCTGTTTCCTTGACCCGATTCTCTAAAGTTTGTGACGATATCTCAAAGCTCCTTCGGGCCACGTGTACTGCAAATAAGCCCTGGATTGTTTGCGGTGATTTAAACTGCAATCCACGCCTCCCTGGAACACGTAGTGACATTTTCCTGAATTGCCTCCCTCCTGCTTATATGATCTGCAACAAAAGCGAAGACTTTACGTACACTCACAATACTGGCGCTACATCTGATTTAGATCACGCTGTTTGCTCTCAAAATGCAAATATAGTCGCCCCTATCACTGTCCTTGAGTCTGAGACCTGCAGTGATCACCTACCGATTGCGTTTAAGTTCACCCCTCCGCTTGATATACCAAAGAGCAAGTCCAAGTGGTACAACAAAAGGGACTGGTCAAAGTGCGACAACGCTCTATTTTCGCTAACTGTGATTACTTTATTGTCTCTTATTAAAGTGCCATACCATCTCCTAGCAGTCGGAGTGAGCCATTCGCTAGCAAAGCTTGATCTTAATTGTGTTGCGAGAGCAACACTTTGGTTTTGTCCTCGTTTTTTTTTTTTTTTTTTTTTTTTTTTCCTATGACTCCGATTTCATTTTATTCCTGGTAACTGGGAAGGGTCTAACCTGTGCGGTTTTTACGGAAAGTGTGGACCTTAGGCCGGATTGATGAATATGACATTACATTTTGGAAAGCTCCGTAGAACTCTTGCCCGGGGCCAATAAGGATGGTTTTTGCTTGTCATCGAGCCAGAGCCTACGGTTTGCGAAGTGAAGTGGAGTTGTATAGCCTATGTCGGAGAGGACCATCTCAAGTTGGGTAGCGAACCTTTCGTTTCATCAAAAGATGTTTCTGCTTTCGAGTGGAAAGCTCCGTTCTAGCACGCAAGCAGGCAGGCACCAGTTTCAAATTGAAGATGGACTAAAATCTGTAAGTGTTAAATATATGCGGCAGTTACCCGGCCCCATAGCCAACATATCTTCTTTGAGTGATAAATAGAAAAATCTACAGAGACAAAAAAGGGGCTTTTTCCCACGGGTCCGAAAGTGCTGCCATCTATTGTTTCTGTCCATGTCTGCGACGATTTCAGCTGAGTTTATAATTTTTTTTTTTGCACTTTGGTTTGTGGTAGAGTAACGGTATCAGATGTGCCTCTTAAACTTTAAAAGTTCTCTCATTGCTAAAGAAACTAGAGCTTATCCTTTGCTCCTTTCTAAGTTGTGACGTTAGAAAGTTGGCCTACGGCAAAAAAGTCAACTTTTGAACTAAGACAGGTAGAATTTTTTTTTCGACGGCAATCGATAGCCATTGATGAGCTGATCAAAGTATATGTCATCCATTTTTTGGTACAAAAATTCCTTCATGAGATACACCAGTTTGAAAATTTCAAAGGGGTTGACAACTTCATAGTAAGGTACATTGAAACCAAAAATAGGCGATACCAGTTATGATACATATAGAGGACTTTTAAGCAACAGTCGACTGTTAGCCCATAATCATCTTCGGTAATGAGGGGTTTGCAGCTTTTGCTAGTTGGTATACCTGTTTATTGTGTCCGGTGAATTCGATGGTAAGAACAATTTGGTTCCGAATGGTAAGATATGCAAGGGACTTGTAAGTAATAATCGGCTGTTATGCTACAATCATCTTCTGCGATGATGGGTTTGCAGCTTTTGCTAGCTGGTGTACCCATTATTTGTTTCCGGTTAACTTAATGTATATCACGGGAGAGGGACTTAGTAAGTAGGAATCGGTTCACGAGGGGCTAGGAATTTCTGCAAATGGGTGCACATTGTATTCGATTTCTATAAATCTGACGGTAAGAAAGTTTGTGTCGATGGTCTATCAATGTAACCGAGGATTAACTGTTTACAAAACGGATACAAACGCGACGCGACAGGCGACTGTTAGCTCATAATCATCTTCGGCAATGAGGGGTTTGCAGCTCTCGCTAGTTGGCGTACCTGTCATTTGATGAACAATTTGGTTCCCAAATGTAAAACATGCAAGGGACTTGTAAGTAATAATCGGCTGTTATGCTACACAAATCTTCAGCGATGAGGGGTTTGCAACTTTTGCTAGTCGGTGTACCCATTATTTTTATCCGGTGAACTTGATGTCTATCACGGGAAAGGGACTTGTCAGTAGAATCGGTGCACGAGGGGCTAGAAATTTGTGCAAATTGTTGCACATTGTATTCGATTTATATAAATCTGACGGTAAGAAAGTTTTTATCGTTGGTCTATCGCTGTAACCTAGGATTTACTGTTAACGCAACGGGTACAAACGATACTGTAATGTAAAACAAGGTAGTTTCGTAATAATTAATAGTGTCATCTATGGTATTTTAATCCTAAAAAGTTACGGATAGCTTTATAATACCAACTAGATTATATAGGATATTATTCCAAGTTTTCATCCGTCACGATGTCTACGATTGAAAAGGATAAAGTTCAACTGACTGCAAAGTCAATTTAGTCCCTTTTTCCGATATGCTTTTGTTGTGGTTAGGGCAATCGATAGCCTTGAAGAGCTGATCAAAATATATGCCATCCATTTTTTTGAACAAAAATCCTTCATGAGATAAACCAGTTTGAAAGTTTCAAGGAGTTGACAACTTCAGGAGTAAGGTATACACTGAAACCAAAAATAGGCGATACCAGTTGTGAGACATGTAAGGGACTTGTAAGCAACAGTCGACTGTAAGCAACAGTCGACTGTTAGCTCATAATCATCTTCGGCAACGAGGAGTTTGCAGCTTTTGCTAGTTGGTATACCTGTTATTTGTCTCGGGAGTATTCGATGGTAAGAACAATTTTGGTATTTTAATCCTGAAACGTTACGGATAGCCTTCTTCCGATATTGTTTTGTTGTTGGTTTTACAACGCTAAAGAACAGCTTTTGATTATGTGATTATTCTTTTTAGAACATACCGTTTTAAAAGCTTCGATAAGTTGACAATTTCAGCATTTAACCGACAGCGAAGAAACAAAACCAAAGTGTTGCTCTCGCAACACTTTAGCCGGCGAAGCCGGACAAAGGTTGCCGCAACACTTCACGTTGCCCGGGCAACGTAGGTCTAGTTTGTATTATGGGCCTACATTCTCTACGTACAGCCGAAGCATCTGCAGTTCCACTCAAAAGGGTCCGAGTTGGTTCAGAGAAACCAGGTTGGTCTCTCTCCCCGGACCTTGTGAAGGCTAGGCAGCACGCCAAGTTTTGGCTGCGCATCTGGATTGCCTGCGGACGACCAAATCGTGGTACCACGTTCGACCTGAAGTGCAGGACAAAGCGTAACTATAAAAAAGAACTCCGTAAGTTCCGCTTGAAAGGAATTTTGCAGTTCTCTGGTTCCCAGAAATCATGGCGCCAAGTTCATAGAGCGGACGAGAGTACGCATGGCCAACCACCTTCCAATCTCTCACTTAGTGCATGGGAAGAATATTATAAGGCCACTTTCTCTGACAAGAATCCCTCAATTAGTGCAAAGTTTTCTGCTTGCGTTCATTCACTATTGCCCGCTCGATTCACGCAATCACATATCCCTTCTGTTACAATTTCAAGCATCCAACAAGCTTTATTGAAGTTGAAACCCTCGCCCTCACCCGACAGTGAAGGTCTCTGCTCCGAACACCTTGTTAGAGCACCGTATGAACTTCATTCTCACCTCCAGTTGATTTTTCAAATGATTCTATGTAATCGAATCGTGCCAAATGGTTTTCTAGTCGGCCAGATAACGTCTGTGCTAAAGAGAGGTAAATCTGCAGATATTTGTGAATCTTATAGGCCAATCACAGTTGCTTGTAATGTGAGCAAAGTGTTCGAGTATGTAATATTGCCCATCACCACTGTTGAAGATTGTGGTGCAAATCAAATCGGTTTCTCGAAGGGCCTGGGTTGTCAACATGCACATCGAA
The DNA here is from genome assembly GCA_023053575.1 of Branchinecta lynchi. Classification (NCBI taxonomy): domain Eukaryota; kingdom Metazoa; phylum Arthropoda; class Branchiopoda; order Anostraca; family Branchinectidae; genus Branchinecta; species Branchinecta lynchi. Next base: position 20,572,404 of record JAKZAP010000020.1, read on the forward strand.
TCCTGTCTAAGATCCTTGTTGACGCGCAATCTAAGAATGATTCAGTGTTCCTTTGTACAGTTGATATTTCGAAGGCTTTCGATTCTGTGAATCATTATCAAGCAGTTGCTTCTTTGATTAAAGCGGGAATTAATAAAAGTATTTGTGCGACGCTACTTTACTGGTACCGTAATTCTGTTGTTTTTGCTAAATGGGATTCGAGGCTGAGTGCTCCGATTCATATAAAAAGTGGGGTTCGCCAAGGGAGCGTGCTATCGCCCAGTATATTTAAGTCGGCAATCGCTGGTGTTCTTGATGGCCTCTTGCCCACCTCGTTTCTTAACGGTGTTGAAATAACGTATCTCGCGTACGCTGACGATGTGTTGCTGATGAGTAGAACACGCGAAGCTCTTCAATCGAATCTTGATAGGCTCCTGCACGGTTTTTCTAGTATTGGTCTGCGAATTAATAGTTCGAAGTGTGAATTTTTAGCGTTTAATTGCAGTTACCCAGTTTCTGTTTCTATCGGTACTTCCGCTATTTCTTGCGTTGATTCATTTATGTATCTGGGAGCACGGTTCGCTTGTACGTTACGTCAGACAAGAGAGGTATTATGCTGTCAAATAGTGGAAAGTTTCCGGTCTAGTTATGGTTCGATTGTACCAAATCGGGGTAGATTTTGCCGGAAAGATCTTGGGAAGATCTTCTCGTCTTGTGTCGCACCCCATGTTACTTGTTTGTCGGGAGTACTCCTCCTCCTCACAGGAAGAGATGTGTCGCGTCTTAGAAAAAATTACTTTAAGTTTTGTAAATATTTCCTTTATCTTCCTTCTAGGCATAGTAATTCAAAAATAGTTCAGAATTTACATGTCCGCGATCCTTTCCGTCATTTAGATAGTATTGAGCTCCGTGCTAAGCGTAAATCAGCATTGCGTAAGTCGCGCCTTGTCCCTCTTTTTTGTGAATAGTGTTTTAAGTGAATTCTAGTGTCTTACTTTTTTCTTATTTCTTATATACTCCACTTCTTCCTTTGTGTTTTTATAGTGGGTTTGTAAATAAAAAAAAAAAAAAAAAAAAGATACATGATTTGACATAACCGGAACGAATCCGCTCGTTTCGGGGGGGGAGGGGAACGAGTGGGGGTGGGGGGGTTCTAGTTTCTAGTGATCCCACGAGTTCGGTGCTTCGGATGCTGATGTACTAGGACGATGAAAATTGGCAGGCATGTCAGGGAATAGTCGTTTCGTTTCCACGCCTTGACCATCTGATGGGGGGGGGGGGCTGGAGGGAGGGGGAATCCGAAAAAACAAGGTATTTTAACTTACGAACGGGTGATCGGATCTCAATGAAACTTGATATTTAGAAAGACCTGGTGCCTCAGATGCCACATTGTAAATCCGGACCGAATCCGGTGACATTGGGAGGAGTTCGAGGGGGGAACCGGAAATCTTTGGAAACGCTTCGAGTGGAGGGTCGGGATGAAACTTGGTGGGAAGAACAAGCACAAGTTCTAGATACGTCATTGACATAACAGGACGGAATTTCGGTCACTGTGGGGGAGTTTGGGGGGGGGGGGGTCCGGATTTCTATTAAGTGCGCGAGTTCGGTACTACCTAATGTGCTAGGACGATGAAACTTGGCAGGCTTGCGAGGGACCCGAATAGATTGACTTGAGAATAGTCGTTTCCTCGATCCGACCATCGTGGGAGGAGTGGAGGAATTGGGAATACTCAATCTAGTGGCAGGGGCAGTTTTTCGTCTTAGGTGTTCCATATCCGGTCCGGGGAGGGATGGAGGAAGGGGGAATCCGGAATCTTGAGGTATTTATAACTTTCCAACAGGTGATCGGATCTTAATGAAACTTGATATTTGGAAAGACGCCAATTGTCAGACGACCCAGTTCAAATCTAGATCGGATCCGGTGACTTTGGCGGGAGCCTGAGGGGTGAACCAGAATTCTTGGGAAACGCTTAGAGTGGAGGGATCGGGATGAAACTTGGTGGGAAGAACAAGCGCATGTCCTAGATACGTCGTCGACGTAACCGGACCAGATTCGGACACTGTGGGGGAGTTGGAGGGGGGTCGAATCAGATTCGATTGAAAGATAGGTGGTAAGAGAAAATGCCTCAGAGGGTCCAGTTAGTGCATTTATCTCATTATTGAAAGCTCAGTGTATTTTTTTCATTTTCTTTGTCTATACTGCACTATTTTCCTCTAAGTGCGTAAATAAAATTTCATCATCATCGTTAGGATTCCGGACCAGATTCGGCCGCGGTATATGGGGATTTAGAAGGGGGTACCGGAAATTTTGGGCACGTCTCGCATATAGCGAGTGGATTTTTGGGTTGAAACTTGGAAGGTTGGCGACCGCTTGGAGGGGATGTCGGAAATTTTCTGACTTGAGGGAAACTAGATACCCTAATTCTAGGTCCAAACCGCATTTTTGGATGGCGGGCTGTTTTGTGAAGTTCTCGTCTACTATCTTGTACCACCTACTCGTAACAAGTGACATATGAGCTCGTAGCTCTGGTTGTTTCTTGAATCCTTACCTAAGTTTTTGTATTCTTTCTAAACAAACAACTACGTACGGTGGCGGGGGTGGAAAGTGGAGACAGGTAGACCCCTGGAACTTCTACTTAATAGTTTGTAAGTGAATAAGGTCAGTCGCTACAAAATATCTGCTCAGTTGCCTCTTGAGCAGGAAAGTGTGGGGGAGGGGCGACGCCCTAAAGTACCAATTGGAACTCAGGAACTGCTTCTGCCCAATGTGTGGGATGGCGAACGGTGATTGAGCCATTTTATGCGTGAGAGTAGAGAGCTAAAGGATTTAAGATCTGAGGTATTTGGTGAAAGGGTGGTTGGTAAAGAGTGGATGCTAAAATATTAAAAAACAATTTTGTGACGTGATATTGTTGGGGAAATTCCTCCGGATTGGTTTGCGCCACCGCGATTTGTTGATCCAATAGTTGTAATCTTTTTTATTTGTATGTTGTTAGTAAGTTCCAACCTACTACCAACACAAATGGCTTCTAAAATCTCGCTAAGATGCCTGGAAAAAGATTATTTAATACTTTCCTTTCAGGGAGCTGAAACTCAAATACCTCGTCCTTGACAACTTCGTCCCCCGTGAGTCTAGAGAGAGAGTCCTCCGGCGTGTCGGATACGACGATGAAAATGATCGCTGGGTAATCCAGTCACCGTCTTTGTTTCCGCCTCTGCCGCGACTTCTAACTCTGCCTTACGCCAAGTTACCACTGACTCAAGCTGACCGAATGGCGTCGCTGAGGGAGGAGTCTCAGCGCGTGAGCCTTTTGAGAGTAAGTCTCAACTTCCTGTTTTCCTAGAGTCAGCTAGTTCTAGTATTATACCTTTTTTTTATTCACGCAGGACAAGGGTAGCGTCCTTTCAAGAAATTATAAGACGGAAAAAGAGTAGAACCTGTATCTTTCGTCCACCGACTATGAATGAGCCGACAAAATTAGTGGAGGCGGGGCTAGTATAGAGCCTTCTTGACTGCTCGTAAACTCGTTGTTTTCCGTCGTTACAAATTGAGTAAAGAGCGTAGGTTAGTAGTAAATGTCTGAACAAGATGCAGTAGCCTAATTGTAGTAGGTTTCCACTCAACTCTTATTCCTGAATCGCTCGTTCCATTCTGTACATTCAAATACCGTAACGTTTTTATGTTTTTAACACCAGTCATCGAGCGAATGCAGAAGACATGATAATCCCATAAAGGTAAAGTGGAAGAACTAAACTTTAAAAGAATAGAGCTATGACAGTCTAATCACCCATCACTTTCACTCAAAAGGCGCGAAGCCCGATGAAAACCGAATTTGTTATACTTGTATGTGCCTTTACGTACCCTGTCCTTTTTTTTTCCCGCATAACTTCTTTTTCATTTGTTCTTGCTTTAGATCAAACTAAAACAAGTGGCGACGTCTCTGTCTCCAACTCACTGATGTTAATACAAAATTCACCTAACAGTTTACCCTACTTTAACGTTACTTACACTTTCGTCTTAAGCCGCGTTCGATTCCCCAACAGTCATCCACCTACGTTATCCTAAAATTGTCTACAGTCGTTTTCAAAGAAAAGTGTATTCTTCGTCGAGCGAATCGAACAACAACAGACGGACGATTTCCATCATCTAGAACCTCGACGGAAATCCTAGAACGAAAATGATGGTTTTGTAGAACACAACTACAACTTTTAAATAAAACAACAACAGCGCTGGGCCGTAGTTGAATAAAACGGGATCTAGGACTGGTTGTCGACAATAATAGGTAACTGTTGTTGAATCGAACGCGGCTTTAAACCGACTATCTTTTATACTTTATCAAATCTAAACTTAACTTCTCTTTTCAAACTTTTAATTTTTCTATTAAACTTTCACGTAAAAACTCACTCCCCTGTGCTTGAATCATCTAGCAACTACAAAGGAGTGCTGAAAAATGCATATTTTTTTGGTCACTCGCAACATCCGGCTGTCTTCGGAAGTGACCTTCCAACTGGAATTTCCCGAGCTTCGCTTCATTAGCAGTTGAAATGCAACGCCTTTGTTGAAATTCAAGTTCTCCGCGCCTGGATGAACTTTATCATGTCGGGCCAGCAGTGCGTATTCTGGACGTCACTTTTAGAGCCAGAGATGAAAAAATAAAAATAAAACTTGGCGGAGTGAAAATAACTAAAGCACAATGGACACTCCTAATGCTTTATTTTGTATTAAATGCTTCACAAATAAACATTTCCGACTTCCTTTAGATAGCGCTACGAAAATCGGCCGTTTTCTTGTTATCCCTTGTCTTAACCTCTCTGGCATTTCGGCGATCCAAATCTTAAGAGCTGGGATATCGTGGCAGGAAATTCAAAAACTCCCAGCAACGCTTGATAGAAAATGATATATTTGAAATGTCACCAATAAGTCAAGCCGCAGATGCAGTTTACCTGATTGTTCTAGTGTGTCATCAGAAGTTCCATGTTTTAAGTGCCTATTAGAAGTTTTTCTTTGTGGATTAGATTGTGAAGCTTGATTAACTTGCTTTTTAAAATGTACCAGAATATGCAATAAGTTTATAAAAAATAACATAGCTACAAAAATAATTCAAAAACAAATAGCCTATTCAAATCTGAATTAGACAAGCTGATTTATGCATAAAATAAAGATCTACTAAGCGTTATAAGAAACATCACTTTTATCTTTGTCTGGCCAAAATATTACGCTTTGAAATATCACAGAGAGGAAACTGTTGAAGAAGCTGCTGAGCTAGGGGATAAGCATTGTTCCTAGGTTGTTACAGAGTGGGATTGGGGTAGTTTGATATGCCCATTGAACTTTAAGTGTATTCCATCCTTGGCTTTTCAATTAGACATTAGCAAGATTTTTCTCTAAGACTGCAGTAAGCTGATAGTCTCCCAGCAGAAAGAAACCGAATGAAAAACAGCTCAGTTTCTGTTCATTCTCGGTATACGCAGTGGTCGCTGTCTGTCTCCTGGCTGCCAAGATGGCGCTCTGTGCCATTTCATGTCACGCGTTTATTCGGTACGGAATAGGTGTTGCAGCGATTGAGCGATTCGATAATGCCGTGACACCCGAACAACTCCGAAGGAAACTTACCTGCGTGTAACCCTAGGTTCAGACAGAGCAAATCGCGGCGATGAACGAGATTTTTCAATCGCAGCGATAGAAGATTTGTATCGCCTGGATTGTTCATACTGAATTTTCGTCGGCAACAGAATTTAACGCTATGTTGCTGTTGCGTGCAGAAAATCGTACTGTCGCCCGATTAACGTTGAATTTTCTCAACATTGAAAATCGCCTGACGAAGCAACAGAAATCGCCGATTTTGGCGACGAAAATCTCGCCGATGGCTGATATCGCACCTCAGTGTGAACGTCTGTGTGAACCTAGGGTAACTCTCCGCTTGTTTGATCGAAAACCAAATCCACCTTGAAAGCGTCTTTTCATCTGTTTCCAGGAAGAGAATCTTCTGCGATTGTCCTTATCCGTGCCTCGTAAGCGTACAAGAGACTACCTTAAATGCCCTGCGCGGGTAGCATCCCGATCTGCCCATCGGACACCCCTCCCGCCGAGAATACCCGAGGCCTACCCGACCGCCTTGTCGAATACGAAGTCTGTCGAGTCGTTTCTCCGAGCTGCCATTAAGGAACAAAGGTCGAAGTCTCGGTAGGAATTTCTTTTCATATAATACCAACTAGGTTATATAAGATAATGTTTTCACGAGTCAAGATGTCTGCGGTTGAAAAGGATGAAGTTCAACTGGTGCAAAGTCAATTTAGTCCCTGTTTGATAACCACGCGAAGAAAAATATTCTTCATGGATTGGAACACTCCATTTTGAAAACCTCGATGGGTTGACAGATTCAGCATTTAACCGTTAGCGAAGAAATAAAACCGAAGTGTTGCTCTCGCAACACTTTACAAACGTTGCTGCAACACTTCACGTTGCTGCAACACTTCACGTTGCTGCAACACTTCACGTTGCTGCAACACTTCACGTTGCTGCAACACTTCACGTTGCTGCAACACTTCACGTTGCTGCAACACTTCACGTTGCTGCAACACTTCACGTTGCTGCAACACTTCACGTTGCTGCAACACTTCACGTTGCTGCAACACTTCACGTTGCTGCAACACTTCACGTTGCTGCAACACTTCACGTTGCTGCAACACTTCACGTTGCTGCAACACTTCACGTTGCTGCAACACTTCACGTTGCTGCAACACTTCACGTTGCTGCAACACTTCACGTTGCTGCAACACTTCATGTTGCTGCAACACTTCACGTTGCTGCAACACTTCACGTTGCTGCAACACTTCACGTTGCTGCAACACTTCACGTTGCTGCAACACTTCACGTTGTCTAGGCAACGTAGGTCTAGTTTCTTTTCATTTGGGCCTGAACGGTTGTAGAAAGGCAGCTTTCCTTGCTAAGCGAATGGACATAAGAGTTGTGTTTTTGCAGATACCATGGTATCTGATACCGCGGTCTAAAGTCATTGTCGCAGTTACCGTGTATCTGATACCATGGTCCAAAGGCGTTTTTGCAGTTATCGTGGTATTCTACCCAGTTATCGTGGTATCTACCCAGTTATCGTGGTATCTGAAAAGTCATCTCACTTTGATCAAATTTTGTCAAATTGGTGAGAAAAAAGTTAGCACTTAGTGATGTAACTGGATATCGGTTTTCTTTTGGGATAACCTCCAAAAGCGCAATTTTGGCAATAGTCGTTTTTGCGGAGCAACCGTATCAGATACCACGGTAACTGCAGAAACGACTAACCGCTGATTCAGTTAACGTGGTAACAGATCAAAAACGCGAGTAAGGATTTTGGACGACTCTTTATGGGTCGACAACACTATAATATATATTATGATATTAGTTGCGTTTTTGCAGATGTCATGGTATCTGATACCACGGTCTAAAGTCGTGTAATAGAGCCTTATTTACGACTGCTATGGGATCTTAAACGACTGTGGGCCCTTTAACTCTTAACCAACTGTTACGAACTGTTTAATCTCACTGTTTATGCAAAGCTGTTCTGTACATGGGTCCCGAGCGGTAAAGTAACGTGCAACCAAACTATTGTCTACCTCCTTGATCAATTATATAAAACATAGATTTGTATTGACATGGTAACTTTTCATTCCACAGGTCCAACTCGAAACGAACTGAATTTAACTTCTCCCAATTCTCTACCTCAAACTTGAATGACTGAAATTAGTCATTGCCATGGACGTCAATGTTACCTGGTGGATTAAACTGAGAGAACCAAGGTGTAGCCAGCTCCCTGGTGAAAGTACACCTTGGTTACAGTCGTTTTTGCAGTTATCGTGGTATCTGAAACAACGATTAAAAGTCGTTTTTGCAGTCACCGTGGTATCTGGCCAGATACCGTGGTAACTGATCGTGGTATTTGAAGAAGTCATGTCACTTTCAACATCACCAACATGAGATCCTAGAAAAACGGCAATTTTGGCAATTGCCGTTTTTGCAGAGCAACCGTGGTAACAGATACCACAATAACTGCAAAAATTACTAATTGCAGATCCAGCTAACGTGGTAACAATACCATGGTATCTGCAAAACGCAACTGTTATCTATAACCAATCAATGAGTTCCTAGTCCATGGAAAAGTTTTCAGTTAGGCAAAATCAGTTCCCTATCTGTCCGATTTGGAGTGCGCAGCACTGACCATACGTTTTGTGGCAGTGACATGTCATCTATACCTTCTGCCAAAGTGGTAAAAGTCACGCAAGTTGTAGATTCTTGTGTGTAGCCACGAAAAAATAGCGGCGAACTCCTGCCGACGTAAACAACGCAGCGTTCTAGGGGCCCAAACCTAGGAATGGATGTAAGTGGTAATTACAATGTTTACAAATTGTAGTTGGTAGGCTACCTTGGTATTTCATTTTGGAGAAATTACTAATGTCATAGAGAAAGCCGTCATGATCAGTATACTTCCGGGTATCGCCCCCCCCCCACCTTTACACCCCTGTGTGTGTGTTAGTACATTTGTATGTAGCCTGTAGTTATAATTATTATGTAGTTTCTCCCTTTCTTTTTTTTTAACATGTTTTTTCTTTGGAATTTGTGGGAAATAAGTAAATTCTTATTAATTATTGTTATTTCTGAGTCTGCTTGTCTATTTCCAAAACTCAAAGTACGCTAACAAAATAAAATAAAAATAATTTTTGTCTGCTAAACTACCAAAAAGGGGGCCCCGACTCTGTTAACTGCCCAAGGGCCCAGTATCTCTGTATCCAGACCTGGGAATTATGCATCGCCGGCCTTGTGGGGACTCAAGAAACGGGGAAGAAACGCAAAACGCCGCTATCTTCCTCACCGATAGGATACAACATTGGTCTCCGAGGATTCTTGCTGCTCTTGCTAATGATCAGGGATATAGGGTATCCAAAGGGATTACGGTTTTTAGGCTTCTGAGTGTCAAGTTCATCTGCTCAGGCACTGATCTTCCAAGTTTCCAAGTGGTTTTCTTGAAAGTTTCTTGAGTTTCAAGATAAATCTGTTCCGTCACTGATCTTCCAAGTTTCCCAAGTGGTTTTCTTGAAAGTAATTACCTTACCTTAAAATGACAGTAAAGTAATCAGACTGCTGTCTTTACCGCTAATTCCTCAGAAGAGTCGCTGATAGATAAGAGGGTATTAAAATATCCTCAGAACTTACACAAGCCTGCCACAGAGCGACGTGAACCCCCCCCCCCCCCCCCCCGACAATAAATCACACGAGTCAGCTTATAGCCTCGACAAAAAAAAATTTACTTCTCGGTCTTTGTGTATGACCAAATATGAGTCGTGATTGCCTTCTTCTAACAATGAACAATTCACTGTTCAAACAAAAAGGCGATAAGTTTCAGCTGAGTCAGCTTTCCACTAACCCAGTCCTTCTTGTTGAGCCGTTGACCCTTTCCACCACACGTCATAGCATGACATTAACACTTTTTTAATAAATTCCAAGCCTCGCTTAAAGGATCTGTCTTACCTATAATACTAACGCAACCTACTTCCATAATCACTCATATATTTCTAGACCTGGAGACCCCGATTTCGTACGGTATATTCTTACCCCTCTAACAAAACCACGCTGATTTTCTCGCTTGCGGTGTTGTCTGCTGTTGAAGGTTGTCTGCGAGAAGTTTTTCTATCCGAAAAACCGGTTATTTAATTTTTTTTTTGTCCCTGTTTTCGCTGTAATTCAATGGGTATCAGAAAATGCTTAAAACAGCCAAAACCTTGGGTTATTTGTTGAAAACGCAGCCTAGCTTTGAAGTATTCAAATATTTTAAAGTACTGTAAGTGTAATAGTCAATAGTGCGAAAGGTCCTTTAAAAATCTTATAGTTGTTGCGAGCGGCATTTTGGCTCTTTACCTTGAATAAGTATATAAAAGATTCCTCTTGTTATTTATCGTTTATGTTTCAGTATTTTCAGAGAGTTGAATATTTTAAAACTATGCTCCGCCTTTACCAAATTACCCACTTTTTTTTTTTTTTTAGACTTCAGCAAAAACGCGGACAAATTTACATTACTGTTTTTTCTGTTTGTTTTTTTCTTCTCCACGGCTTCTTGTTTTCTTTTTGACGTTTGTGGAATCAAAATAATTAATTAATTAATACATAAGTTACCTGTGTGAAAAAGAAAGAGAAGAATGAATAAAGAAACATGAATTCGGTACTTGAAATTTGTGTCAACGCGGAAGCCTACACTGTCAGAAGTTTCATAACAGATAACACAAGGATGCGCGGTTTCAACAGATAATGAGTAACAGAGAACACTTCGGATGTTATCTTATCTGTTGTTTTTCACAGTGTTATGCATAATAAGCGTTACCATCAGGAATAACCGAAAAACCGGCAAAAAGTGTCTGGTGAGTTTTCCGGTATCGTGACGATAAAGAATAAAGTCAGTAGATGCTTTTTTGGCTCTTCCTAACCAAGCTTGTTATGATAACGTTTTCAAACACAACAGATAACATCCCAAGTGTTATCTGTTACGCATTGTCTGTTGAAACCGCGCATCCTTGTGTTATCTGCTATGAAACTTCTGACAGTGCACTGGAAGACCATCGACACATACTGCCCTCACCATATCCCTGACCGTATTCCCGAGATTCAACACGTCATAAATGTATTCTATCTCCTTTATTTCTTCTCCTTACGTGACGTATCAGGCTCCTGATCATTGTTTCTGAACATCTTATTGGTCAGCAGATCAGATTCGGACAAGTTTCTCATTTAAGGCAGGGACATGGAAAGAAGCTAAAATCAGCCGAAACCTTCTGTAATTTGCTGGAAGCACAGCTAAGTTTTAAAGTAGTCAACCATCTCAGAACATCTTAGCAGAAACGTAATTGTGTTCAAGGGGTCGTGCAAATAATGTGGTTCCAGTTAACGTTGCAATTTTTACCTTTGTTTTCTTATTACCAAATGTTTGATGATGTGTGAATTTACTTGTATATGGAGCATTTGACAAGAAGACGAATAATTGAAAATCTCTAATACAGTTAGAATTGTTCTTTGAAAAACAAATGATTGGTTGATTGAGTCACTAAAGATAAACCCGTTTACAGCATGTAAGCTACTAAATGCTCTATTAAAAAAGGCTGGACTTCCTAACTCACATAAAATAACATGTCAAGTCACCAGACCTTCCGGTTTAACGTTGCAGTTTTTACCCTTCTTTTGTTATTACCAAATGTTTGATGATGTGTGAATTTAATTGTATCTGTAGCATTCGAGAGGAAGACGAACGATTGGAAATCTCGAATACAGTTAGAACTGTTCTTTGAAAAGCATATGATTGGTTGATTAAGTCACTAAAGAAAAACCCATTTACAGTATGTAAGCTACTAAAGGCTCCGTTAAAAAAGGCTGGACTTCCTAACTCACATAAAATAACATATCAAGTCACCAGACCTTCCGGTTTAACGTTCCGGTTACCCGTCTTTTGTTATTACCAGATGTTTGATGATGTGCGAATTTAATTGTATATGGAGCATTCGACAAGAAGACGAACGATTGGAAATTTCTAATACAGTTAGAACTTTGAGAAACAAATGATTGGTTGATTGAATCACTAAAGATAAACCCATTTACAGTATGTAAGCTACTAGAGGCTCAGTTAAAAAAGGCTGGACATCAAATGGACACCAGACCTCCCGGTCTTACCCGCCTACTGTTGTACTAGTAAGACCACCCAGAACAAGGCTCAAGCTAAACGTCATGCAATCTTCGCGCTTTAATTAGATAATCAGTAACTGCTGAAGTTGTGGTCAGTTTTCTTCAGAAAGTCTTCTATTCATGATGGATCGATCATTGGCCGTTTGTAAACGAAGCTAAATCTAGTTAATGTGAGAGAATAATGGGAAGCTTTATTCTCGTTTCTGATGGAAGCTGACTTTGCTAAGAAATTCGAACTCGGTTTGATCTGAATATTTTCTTGAATTTTGGGATCCCAAAACGTAAGTGCAGGGATATCTATGACATCGCAAAAGTTGTCCGTCTGCCCGTCCGTCTGTCAGCATGATAACTCTCGAACGGAATTAGATATTTTGATGAAACGTGGTGTGAGGACTCTTTTGTTCAAGGGAAAGGTCGAGTTCGTAGATGGGCTATGTAGCCCTATATTTAGGGGTGGGGGATGGGTTAAAATTAAGGGGCAAACAAAGTATTTTAAACAACTGATAAAATAGTAGATTAGGGGATAAGAAGGCATGTTGAACAAGATTATGAAAACCATTTTCTCGCCGGACAAGTAGTTCGCCCGGAATCCGGCCAAAACCGAAAAATTTGTTAAGCAAAAAGTTATTTAAAGCTGATTAAATGTCCGATTTAGGGATAAGAAGAGAGTCCATATATGACACTCATTTTTAACTGGGCATATAGTTCGCCCGGAGTCCGGCTGAAACCGGAAAATTTGTCATAAATTAAAGTTTTATTTGAAGTTGATTAGATCTTCGATATAGGGGTAAGGAGACACGCTGAATTTGTTTTTGAGCTTTTTTTTTGGCTGGACAAGCAGTTCGCTCGGAATTCGGCCGAAACAGGAAATTTGGTAGAAGTAAGGCAGGAAGTTTTTATCATTCTGGTCAGAATAGATATTAGTTATAGGGGTGTATATACATGTTGAATCCAGATCTGAACTTGGTTTTCTCAGATGATTAGCTATTTGGTCTTAATCTGTTTCTAAATTTTAATAGTCAATATGTTCAAGGAGTCTGGCGAAGACTGGATCTGACGAAGGCAAGACCCAATTGTCTGCATCAAATATTAAATTTTTGGGATCCCCTTGAAACCTTTGGTCTTGTTTTTAGATAAAGGTTCCCAACTTGTCGACAACTTGAATTGGTCTTCGGGCGCATGTTAAACGAAAATTAAGTCTCATTTTAAAGTTGAGAGATGTATAAGTGAATGATAAGATGTAAGAACCACATGTAAACGAAATTAAGTCCCCTGTTAAAGTTCAGGGATGTATTAGTGGATGATAAGATCTATTAAGTGGTATATGGTTAATATGGGTTTTCGACGGTCAGCAGCTTCGCCGAAATTTTGTCGAGGCCTTGCTCACTACCAAAAACGATGTACACCAAGTGGTGCGTACCGCGGTGCCAAGCCGCTGCCGTGCTGGTGCCTTGTCGGTGACGCGGTGTCGTGCCGCACCGGTGCCGCGCTGAGGTGTACACCGGTGGCGGAGAGAGAGCAACCCCATTGAATTTTTACTCGACTACAGTTTCGACCTTTAGCTTAGGAGATTTTTTTATTTTATTTTTTGCCTGGAATGCAAAAATTATATGCCTCCTATGGTACGGCTATACAAATTTTGAGAATATTTTACAACCCCCTTACTTCTATTATCTGCTCCTTCGAGAAATAGGTCTATACATCTGATGATTGTACTTTCAGTATTGTCAAGAACCTATTACGACGACTGTATTTGTATGTGAAGAAGCACTCTCAACCTGATGTTATGGCGAGGGTGTAGTAGGCCGGACATAGATGGTAAATGTCCTTAGATACAGTCATCGGAGTCAGGACAGCCTAGGGCGGCTGGTGGCCTACTACACGTGCAGACTTCACGTGTTCATTGCGGATTCCCCCGATCGATTCACACTAAGGTTTGCGTACCGAAACACAATAGGCCATAAACCACCCATCATACACTAGGCCTTACAGGCCAGCCCACTCTAAGGAGCTTTAAACAAGACTCATATTAACGACATATGGTCCGTAAAATAAACAAAAGGCTTTATTCTTTGGCAACCTTTATGTAAAAAGGCTTTTTGCCCCGTCGAGCCCCGGAAAATAAGTGTGAAGAAGGTGACTCACCCCCGGCGATGAGTCACGGACATGAGGTAATAAATAAAACCGGAGCCGCGACAGTATAAAGGATTAAACAAACCGAATAGGAAGGGAGTAATGCTACCTAACGGGTGCAAAGTTAACGGTACGCGGTGCAGACGGCACCACCGTAACACTAGCAATGTCAGAGCGTAGTGTTTCTGTCAGCACTATTTCCCTCCGGCTACCGATCAGTAGTGAAAGCGATAAGAATCTTAGAACTGTGAACGAGACCAACTGTGTGGCCCTTCTAATCTAACGAGGGGGAGATTCTTTGGGAGCTGAGGAGGAAGCCAACTGAACCCAGCTTAGGTCCAATGACACTGAGGGGACTGTCTTGCTGATCATTACAAAAATGTATGGTAGAATTATTGCAACGGAACTAGCATTAGAGTTGAAGAAAGTACCAGAAATGCGAGTGGCATAGAAAATGGCACTTAGTTAATAAAATGATTTTTAAAAACGGATAAAAAAAAACTAGCCTAAAGCATTAATAACTGAACAAAAATAAACAAATACTCACAGAAATAAGTAACTGTGTAAAGTAATAAATTTGTAAGGTATCTTCGAGTGGTGGCTTTCGACAAAATCTCTGTCGTAGTATTATGTTAAAAAACGAGCATCCGAGATATTCATTTTATTCAGTTTACCTTAACCGGCACTTATGAGGGAATAACGTCCATAATGTATCTGTAACGCGCTGGTTTTATTTGGTTCATTTGTTGGATTGTCACTCTATTGGTCAATTTGGTTGAGCAATGTATATAGTTTTGTTGATAAAAATACGACTGAATTTGTCTCCAACCTCCTGTCCGAGTAATTCTTGAACGTTGCGGCAGATTTCAGACGAGTCTGTTTCGTCACTTGAACGGTTGAGCCCTGTGATTCCGTCCTTGAAGCAAAGCCAAGTGTGAGAAGATATTTTGCTGATAATAATAATACTGTAGAAGTCTTGTATTCAACTTTGTAGAGAATTTTTCGTCCTGAAACTTCCCAAAAATATTATTATTTAGTTCTCCTTGCTTCACTTTTTCCACAACTCACTTAAACAGTTGATCCCTATAATTTCATCCTCGAAGACGCCGAAACTATACGTGGAAGATCATATGTGGATTCATGAGAGTACCGTATGTACAAATCATGTCCTCACCTTTGTGCAGCTTCTACTAGCACTTGCTCGTCGCATAAAAATCCCGAAAGTATTGTCGTTTGCGGGGTGCTGCGTACCTTTCCACACCTCACTGAAGAGTTGGGCCCTGTAGTTTCATCCTCATTCTGCATTGTTTCAAGGCCTAGCTCTAGATTCATTTGATCTGTTTCGGATTCTAATTACCCCTTTTTGTTCCGTCTTGAATGGCCTCTCAACCTTGGCGGATGCACTTTAAGTTTTTGCCTGTTCACACGTTATGACATATTTCACGCTGTCTGTCTATTTATGGAGCTACATGATCTGAAGACTGCATGAGCGTCGGTAGATTATGCATTTACTACCACCCAACAAAGGTGTAGGTGCCCGTTTTTGTGGCTCCCCTTAAAGGACTTGGTGCGAGGTTTGTCCTTCCAGATTGCCATTTACACAATAACGTATCGTCTCTGTCTCAGCGGCATTTGTCAGTCAGTCTGACTTTGTGGAGGGATACCTATGACATCGCTAAAGTTGTCCGTCTGTGAGCACGCGAGGAAACGTTGAGGTTGGAAGAGAGGTGGCAGAAGGGATCGAAAGGAGTGGTTCTGTAGGAACTTCAGAGTTCAGACCAGACTCTCTTTACAGCCACTCCTATCTAAGAATGAAATGGTTTAAAATAAAATAATAAGGCATTTTAGGTTCTCGATGACGAAGACTGAGAGCTCGTTTCTCTACAGTTCAATGTACCTTCTTTTGTCGGATCATGATGTCAGTTCGGGCACGCATATTCAAGGAGACTTCGTACAAATATACAGAAGCTTGTTTCTAAAATACCTTCCATCTGTGACAGCCTTCCAAATTCCGAAAAGGAGGCGGGGCAACACCCCGGATTTCCGAATGTTTTTGGTTTGGCTTCATTTTCCTAATTTTCCTTGTCGAAAAGAGATATGAGAATCTGGAGAAACAAATCTTGTAAGGTTAAAAGCCTGCGAAAGTCAAATCGAAAACTTCGTACTTTATGTGGACCCTCGAACAATACTAAAATCCGGCGATGATCGACTAAAACCAGGAAGGGAAGGGAACACGAGAAAAGGAGGAAGGCATACTAAAACCAGGAAGGGCATACGAAAACAAAGAAGGGCACAGTAAAACGAGGAAGGCTGTCGCCAGCATTCGCCGCATCCCTTCCTCTATTTAGTATTCTATGAGGGGTCGGCAACTTTTCAAATTCAAAGTTCACTGTCCATTCCTCGTTTTAGTATCCTGACATAGGTAGGCATTAAGTCCAGCGAGGGGTCGTCAACTATAACAATTCTAATTCACCTTTTCATTTCTCGTTCTTATGGTAAGCGACTAAGCGGTCGGCAACTAAGATATTTCAAGTCCACTATTTCCTTCCTCGTTTTAGTACCTTGAAAGTACTAAAACGAGGAAGGAATTTAAAATTTTAAATTAGTCTTCTTGGAGGGGCCGGCAACTTTTCAAAGTTCACCATCCCTTCCTCGTTTTAGTATCCTGACATTGGTAGGCATTAAGTTCAGTGAGGGGTCGGCAACTATAAAAATTGTAAATCACCTTTTTATTCTCGTTCTTACGGTAGCGACTAAAATCCTCCGAGTCCAGCGAGGAGCCGGCAACTAAGATATTCACATTTCCTTCCTGGTTTTAGTACTTTAAGGTACTACCCGTGACAAGCTACTGAAACGATGAGACAAATAGTGGACTTTATAATTTGATAGCTGCCGACGTTGCAAAGAAGAAGGATTTCCTTCCTCGTTTAGTACTTTCAAGGTACTAAAACGAGGAACGAAATGTTGGACTTGATATATCTTAGTTGAAAAGGTGAATTACAATTTGTATAGTTCCCAACCCCTCGCTGGACTCGTAGGATTTTAGTTGCCGATAGTTGCAAAGAAGAATAATTTCCAATTTCCTTCCTCGTCTTCGTACTTTCAAGGTACGAAAATCAGGAAGGAAATGGTGGACTTAAATACAACTTGTATAGTTGCCGACCACTCACTGAACTTAATTCCTACCCATGTCAGTATATTAAAACGAGGAAGGGATGGTGAACTTTGAATTTGAAAAGTCGCAGACCCCTCAAAGAATACTAAACAGAGGAAGGAACGGATAAGGCTTTCCAATTTTGAATTTCGGCGACAGCCTTCCTCGTTTTAGTATCCCCTTCCTTGTTTTAGTATGTCCTTCCTGGTTTTAGGATGCCTTCCTGCTTTTCTCGCGTTCCCTTCCCTTCCTGATTTTATTCGATCCCTAAAATCCGCGTCCTGTCTGTTTTTTCACCTCAGTGGGTATGTCCAACAGTAGTATGTCTATTCCGTGTCCCGGAGATGATGAGTGCGTCCTCTCAATACGTTAGTCGAATATTGGCAGAAATATGGTCTCTGGTTTGGCTTCTTAGGACGTGAAACTGTTCGTGTCTGAAGTGTGTAGCCCCTTAGCCAATTTAGGATATGGTCGTATAGTATGTCCATAGATAATTTTTGGGTGGATATTTGGGCCTAAAACAGACATGGTAGTGAATGACCGTTCGTAACCCAGTTATTTTCTCGTTATAGTTTCCCTATTAGGGACAGTTGATATGCCGAATTTAAAGGGAGGGGTCCGATATGGAAGTGATGAATATGTGAGTTAGTGAAAATGTCGTCCCTTGAAAATGACATCATTCGTGTTTGAAGCATTTTCTCCGATAACATCCTCTACCGTTGGTGAATTTAACATTAGAGCTGGAGCCGGGTTCATTGACTGAGATACACTGACTAGATATAGATTCATTGAAATTTTTTTTTTTTTAGATCTTAGATGTTAGGACCGTAGGCGTCACCGAGGGAAAGTGGAAGGGTAGTCACCTGGCCAAATCATATTGGATAGGAAAAACGGGAAAGATGCTACGCACGCGGCAAAACAAACAAAATGACTGAAATCAAAACAGGGATCCGGCCTCGGAGCAGGGAAACAACTTTCTTCACCAACCATTCTTTTCAGAATCCCCCGTCCTTAAACGAACTCTTTTTCGGTACTTACAAATTGTGTTGCGAGGCCTTCCGGACAAGTGCCATATACCGATCACTTTTCCGTCGGTCTGTCTGTCTGTTGGTCGGGTTAGTCCGGTGTTTGCGAGTTAGGCTACATCCAGATATGCTAGGACGATGAAACTTGGCAGACATATTAGGGATCCGACCAAACTAGCTTGGAAATAGTCACTTGCCCGATCCGACCATCGTGGGGGGAGGGGAAGGTTGCGGAATCCAGAAAATAGGGACATGTGTAACTTTCGAATTTTTTGATCGGATCTTAATGAAACTTGATACCTGGGAAGACCTCAGATGTCTCATCTCAAGTCCGGACCGGATCCGATGAATCTGAGGGGGAGTCGGAGGGGGAGCCGGAAATCGTGTGAAACTCTCGGAGTGGAGCGATCGGGATGAAACTTGGTGGGAAGAACTAGCACAAGCTCTAGATAAATAACTGACAGAACTGTACCGGATTCGGACACTGTGGGGGGAGTTGGAGGGGGGTTCCGGAATTCCGGCGATCCGTAGTTGATGTACTTCCAGGTGGGCTAGGACGATACAACTTGGCAGGCGTATCAGAGACCCCAACCAGATCAACTTGGAAACAGTCACTCGCCCGATCCGACCGTCGTGGGGGGAGGGGGAGACGGCGGAATCCGAAAATTAGTGGCATGCATAACTTTCGAACAGGTTATCGGATCTTAATGAAACTTGATATCTTGAAAGAACTCATGTCTCAGATGTCCCATTTCAAGTGCGGACCGAATCCAATGAACTGGAGGGGAGAACCGGAAATCTTGTGATACGCATAAAGTGGAGCGATCAGGATGAAACTTGGTGGGACGTACAGGCACAAGTCCTAGGTGCTACATAATTGGATCGGATTCGGGTACCGAGGGGGGGGGGAGCTGTAGGGGGGTGTCCGGAATTCCGGTGATCGTGAGTTAATGTACTCCCAGATGTGATAGGACGATAAAACTTTGCTGGAGCATTAGAACCTTGACATCGTCACTTCTCCGATCCGACCATTCCTTAAAGAACTCATCTTAACCGCAAAATACAAAAAATACTTTTAAGCAAAATTTACTTTTTCAAGATCGCCATGAGTACATGAACCTTTTTGCCTCAAGGGTTTTGCTTAGAAATTAATTTTTAGCACCCTTAAAGTGCGCATCTTAACCGAAAAGTGAAAAAAAACTTTTGACAGTCACTTCCGATCTCTGACCCAGTCTTGCAAGTTTGGCGCATCTTAACCGAATACTTCCATCTGACCCAGCCTTCCGGGTTTTGTTTTCCTTCTTGTTTCCTTTTGCTTTTTGTCTCCTTTTTATATTTAAAGTGAAACCACAGGTTGAATTTTCAGCCCCCTTAATTTTTTCTTGCTGGGATATTTCTTACTACATATGCTTGCAAGTGCCTTATGATCTTACAGCTCTTGTTTGTTTTGTTTTGTTTTTTCCTATGCCGCCGATTTCATTTTATTCCTGGTAACTGGTAAGGGTCTAACCTGTGCGGTTTTTACGGAAAGTGTGGAGCTTAGGCCGGATTGATGAATATGACATTACATTTTGGAAAGTTCCGTAGAACTCTTGCCTGGTGCCAATAAGGATGGTTTTTGCTTGTCCTCGAGCAAGAGCCTACGGTGTGCGAAGTGAAGTGGAGTTATAGCCCATGTCAGAGAGGACTATCTGAAGTTGTGTAGCGAACCTTTCGTTTCATCAAACCTTGTTTCTGCTTTCGAGTGGAAAGCTCCGTTCTAGCACGCAAGCAGGCAGGCACCAGTTTCAAATTGAAGATGGACTAAAATCTATAAGTGTTAAATATATGAGGCAATTACCCGGCCCCACAGCCAACATATCTTCTTTGAGTGATAAATAGAAAAATCTACGGAAACAAAAACGTACCGTTTTCCCCCGGGTCCGAAAGTGCTGCCATCTATTGTTTCTATCCATGTCTGTTCGCGATTTTAGCTGAGTTTATCATTCGTTTTTTTGCACTTGCGTTTGCGGTAGAGAAATGGTATCAGATGTGCCTCTTAAATTTTAAAAGTTCTCTCATTGCTGAAGAAACTAGAGCTTATCCCTTGCTCCTTTCTAAGGGGTGACGTTAGAAAGTTGACCTACGGCAAAAGTCAGCTTCTGAACTAAGACAGGTAGAATTTTTTGACGGCAGTCGATAGCCGTTGTTGAGCTGATCAAGTGTATGTCATCCATTTTTTGGTACAAAAATTCCTTCATGAGATGCACCAGTTTGAAAATTTCAAGGGGTTGACAGCTTCAGTAGTAAGGTACACACTGAAACCAAAAATAGGCGATACTAGTGGTCTAAGCAACAGTCGAGTGTTAGCTCAAAATCATCGTCGGCAATGAGGGTTTTGCAACTGTTGCTAGTTAGTGTTTCTGTTGTTTGTTTCCGGTGTATTCGATGGTAAACACAATTTGGCTCTCAGTGGTAAGATATGCAAGGGACTTGTTAGTAATAACCGGCTGTTATGCTACAATCATCTTCAGCGATGAGGGGTTTGCAACTTTTGCTAGCTGGTGTACCCATTATTTGTTTTCGGTGAACTTGATTTCTATCCCGGGAGAAGGACTTGTAAGTAGGAATCGGTTCACGAGGGGCTAGAAATTTTTGCAAATTCGTGCACATTATATTCGATTTCTGTAAATCTAACGATAAGAAAGTTTGCATCGAGGGTCTACCGCTAGGATTAACTGTTTACGCAACGGGTAATGTGAAACAATGAGATAGTTTTGTAGTAATTAATAGTGTCATTTATGGTATTTTAATCCTGAAAATTTATGCATAGCTTTATAATGCCAACTAGATTATATAAGATAGTGTTCGAAGTTTTCATCCGTCACGATGTCTACGATTGAAAAGGATAAAGTTCAACTGACTGCAAAGTCAATTTAGTCCCTTCTTCCGATATTCTTTTGTTGTTGTTTTTACAACGCTGATGAATAGCCTTTGATCTTGTGATTACTGATTGTGTTCTTCTTAGAAAATACCATTTTATAAGCTTCGATAAGTTGACAACTTCAGCATTTAACCGACAGCTAAGAAACAAAACGAAAGTGTTGCTCTCGCAACACTTTAGTCGGCGAAGCCGGACAAAGGTTGCCGCAACACTTCACGTTGCCTAGGCAACGTAGGTCTAGTTTATACTAATAATATTTGAAATATATAACACTAACATAACACTTTATGACGCACTGCCCAAGGTTACAAGTGTTGGAAAAAGAACAAAGGAATGTGCTGTATCTAATGAATACTGTAATAGTGAGATAAACAGTTCTTCTCTGTCTCACGTTGAGTAGATTTTGATGTTGGTTAAAAGAGCACTGTGGTTGAAATGATAAGTAGTTGCGAAACTAAATCGATTTCTTCATCATCACGACTACATTTGAATTTCCGTCAGCTCGTGGTCGTTAAAGTAGTCAGTAAAATTAGAAGACAAAAGCTTTGGTGATGGCTATGACTCGTACTGATGTCATCCTGACTAACTGAAAATCTTTACTGAGCGTGTCTTTGCGATATGAAAGGATCACAAACGTTTGTTATTGGCAAATTCCGGTTTGAAAATAAACAATGCTGCTTGATTGGGAAATGAGATAGTAGGGTAATCCCCCGAGCCTCGTTTTTGTTGCACGCTGCAGGTCCTTCTCTCGGACACATTCGGGCTGATTCTTTCTGCATTGTTTTTGTACTGCAGTGCTTCCGAGGAAGACGGCAGCGCTTCTCGAGAATCGCGGACTTGCTTACTAACCAAGTCCGAGGGGTCGACGACTCTCCCGGAATGGTGTACATGTCCCGAAGGAATAATCCGGAATGGTCAGGAATAATCCGGAATAATCCGGAATGGCCAAGAATAATCCGGAATGGTTAGGAATAATCCGGAATGGTTAGGAATAATCCGGAATAATCCGGAATGGTTAGGAATAATCCGGAATAATCCGGAATGGTTAGGAATAATCCGGAATGGTCAGGAATAATCCGGAATGGTCAGGAATAATCCGGAATGGTCAGGAATAATCCGGAATGGTCGGGAATAATCCGGAATTGTCAGGAATAATCCGGAATGGTCAGAAATAATCTGGAACGGTTAGGAATAATCCGGAATGGTTAGGAATAATAAGGAATGGTCTGTAATTTTTCGGACTTTCCTCATCCAAAATATCATTTCACAACAGCAGTCATCGGTATTCGTGACTTTCAAGAAAGACGAAGGTGTTGAAAGGCATGCCGCCTAAAAAGATAAAGGACGTGCACAGATAGTTTCATATTACAGTGGAGACCAAACCTCTTTTCCGGTCGTCTCTGCAATAAGCGATGGTTATTTATCTCAATAAGCAATGGTGATATTGTCATGCAAATGGTTCCCCTATCTTGCAATGTTAAACAGCACTATACAGCCGGCAGATGACACAAAATGCCCTTGTTGGAATGCAGATATCCTGCACCAGAAACCTATTATCACTCACACAAAAATACAGTAGAATGGCAAGACCTATTACCGCTCACACCTGTCCGGTGAGAACAAGACCAAAGGTTGCGATGGGATCCCAGCAGTTCAAATTTGATCCAGACAATTGGGTCTCGTCTTCGCCAGATCCAGTCTTCGCCAGACTCCTTGAACACTTTTACTACTAAAATTTAGAACAGATTAAGGCCAAATAGCTAATCATATGAGAAAACCAAGTTCAGATATGGATTCAGCATCTGTGTTTACCCCTTTAAGTCATATCTAGTTTGGCGAAGCAGATCGAAACTTCCTGCCTTACTTCTGACAATTTCCCGGCGAAAAAATAAAGCTCAAAAACAAATTCAGCATCTTTCCTTACCAATACATCCAACCTCTAATCAACTTCAGATTAAACTTTTACTTTTAACACATTTTCAGGTTTCAGCCTAATTCCGAGCGATCTATACGTCCGGTGAAAATGATTATCATATGCAAATTCAGCATGTCTACTTACCCGCAAATAGAACATCTTATCAAATTTAAATAAAACTTTTACTTTAAACAAATTCTCTGGTTTTGGCCAGATTCCGGCGGGATCCCGATTCCGGCCGGACTAGTTGTCCAGAGAGAAAATAATTTTCATATTCGGACACGTTTCCTTGTCCCTAAATCGAACCTCCAATCAACTGCATATTAAACTTTTACTTTTCACAAATTTTCAGGTTTTCGCCGGATTCCGGGTGACCTATTTGTCCGGCGAGAAAATCAATTTCATATTCGGATTCAGCATGTCCTAAATTCGACTATTTCATTAGCTTTTAAACACTATTTGTTTCCCTTAATTTCAAACCCCTCCCCCACCCCTAAATATAGAGCTACATAGTCCATTTTCGAACTTGACCTGTACTTTGACTTAAAAGAGTCCTCGTGCCAAGTTTGATCAAAATATCTCAACTCCTTCGAGATTTATCGTGATAACAGACGGACGGACGGACAACTTTTGCGATGTCATAGGTATCCCTCCACTTACGTTTTGGGATCCCAAAAACTGATATTGACAGAGACGTTTTCAACTTTTGGTAAAGATGAAATGTCCGTAATGACCATTAAAATATCCCTGTGCCTGGTATCGCAAGTTCTGGCTGATTCCTTGTCTTAGTCTGCTGGTGGGTGGTAATAGTTTTCAGTGAGTGGTAATTGCCCGCCTACTCTAGATATTGACAGAGAAGCCTTTTGGTCTTGGAAACCAGGAAATGTCTGAAGTGACAGGCAAACCTGCCAGATGACCTGATATTCCAGGTTCGGCTAATTCCCAGTCTTACTGGCAGGGGTGAAAAATTCGGTGAACCTTTTCATAAAATCTTTTGTCCCGGCATTTTGGAATTGGTTGATTTAACGTGTTTATTGGTTCCACTTTCTTTATCTAATTAGCTAAGTCATCCAACTTTTGTTCACTCCGCATCGATTTCACCGTATTCGGTCTGCCCCTTCGTAGATTTGGTGGTTTAACCTGTTTATTTGGTCTCGTTCGTTAGCGAATTCGGTAATTCACCGGACTTCTCTCAAGTCCGTATCCGTTTTATCGCACTTGGTAAGTCCATTTCATAATTCGGTCATTAATCAGATTGATTTGGTTCTGATTCGTGACCGAATTCGATAATTCATCCAACTTTTGTTCAGTCCGCATCGATTTCGACCCATTCGGTCCGTCCTTGCGTGAATTTGGTGATTTTAACCTGTTTATTTGGTCTCATTCTTTACCGAATTCGGTACTTCGATCGCATTTGGTCAGTCCATTTCATAATTTGGTCATTAATCAGATTTGGTTCTGATTCGTGACCGAATACCACAATTCATCCAACTTTTGTTCAATCCGCATCGATTTCGCTGCATTCGGCCAGTCCCTGCGTAAATTCGTCGATTTAACCTGCTTATTTGGTCTCTTTCTCTACCGAATATGGTAATTCACCGGATTTTTCTTTAGTCCGTTTCTATTACTAGACTTGCCGAATTCGGTTGTTTTAAGTGGTTCTAACAAGAGTTTTATTCCATTACGAAATTCGGTTGTAATACCGCTCTCGATCTGTTCCTTATTTTTTTAGTTAGTTAGTTTTTCGGTATACTACGGATCCATTATTTGCTTCAACCCAGCACTGAGTTCGGTAATTTCGGTGGCATTTATATAGCTCGTGTTCTTTGTCATTTACGGTAGCTTCAGCTGGTTGCTGCTAGTTTTTTTACTTCTTGGGATTGCAATTCAGTTAGTAAGTACTTCAGGTAAGCATGTCTCTTGACCGTAAAACTAGCCTACTTTTGTTTGCTGTATATTCCAAGCAAATGTACTTTGTATCCACTTTACCCTGGATCGCCCCTTTCGTTGCCAGACTACTCTGGGTTGAATAGCTAATCTTGGGATCGCAGAGAGGCACTTTATCATCAGTGTTTCCACAAAATTCGCCTGCGGCGCATTTTGCAGCTTTGTCTAGTTAGACAAAGGTTGCCTTATTTAGTTGGGGTTTGAGACTTGGAATTTTCGGGGGCTCGTTGAAGCTAGGTTGTTATGTTAAAGCTAGGATTTGCACGCGAAGTACCTAAATGTTGCAAGAAAAAAAAAGACGGATTCAAAAATTTCGCATGCGCCTTAACTAATCACGGGCACGGCCATTAGCGACGTAGTCGCTATGCAGCAACACCGTTTTTAGCCATTATTTCAAGTCCTGTTAGCAAAACTAAAAGGCTAGTGACGGCGTATCCAGGAAAAAAAAAAAACAGAAGCGGAAAGGCGTGGAAATGCTCCAGTTTTTGGGATCCCAAAACGTAAGTGGAGGGATACCTATGACATCACAAAAGTTGTCCGTCCGTCCGTCTGTCCGTCTGTAAGCACTATAACTCTCGAAGGGAATGAGATATTTTGATGAAACTTGGTGCGGGGATTGATTGGGTCAAGAGTAAGGTCAAGTTCGTAGATGGGCTCTGTAGCCCTACATTTAAGGGTGTGGGAGGGGGTTTAATCTAAGGGGCAAATGAAATATTTTTAAACATATAATGTGATAGTCGATTATGGAGTAAAAAGACATGTTGAACACGGTGGTGAAAACTATTTTGTCATCGGACAAGTAGTTCGCCAGGAATCCGGCCAAAACCGGAAAGTTTGTTAAAAGTAAAAGTTTTATTTGAAGTTGATTAGATGTTCGATTTAGGGATAAGAAGACATGCTGAACATGATGGTGAAACACATTTGTTCGTCGGACAAGTAGTTAGCCCGGAATCCGGCCAAAACCAGAAAGTCTGTTGAAAGTAAAGTTTTATTTGAAGTTGAGTAGATGTTCGATTTCGGGATAAGAAGACGTGCTGAACACGATGGTGAAAACCATTTTCTCGCCGGGCAAGTAGTTCGCCCAGAATTCGGCCAAAACCGGAAAGTTTGTTCAAAGTAAAAGTTTTGTTTTAAGTTGATTAGATGTTCGATTAAGGGGTAAGAAGACATGCTGAACCTTATGGGAACAGTATTTTCTACCAGGACAACTTGTTCGGCCGGAATCAGGCCAAACGGGAAAATTTTGTTAAAAGCAAAAGTTTTATTTGAAGTTGATTAGATGACAGATTTAGGGGTAAGAAAACACGCTGAATCTGTATATGACAATCTTTTTTTTTTACCTGGACATATAGTTCGTTTGGAATCCGGTTGAACCCGGATTTTTTTTTTTATAAGTTGAACTTTTACTTGAAGTTGATTAGATGTCCTTTATACGGCTAAGGTGATGCGCTGAATTCGTTTCTGACCTTCTTTTTTCTGGACAAGTATGGTAGTTCGTTCGCAATTGTCTGGATCAAATATTAGATTTTTGGGATCCCATCGAAACCTTTGGTCTTGTTTCTCTTTAGGCTTGTTTGTATATACTCTGCAACTTTTTACCTTGTAGCTTCATGAAGGCAACTCGCTTTATTTTTACAATTTTTTGTCATAAATTCAGTAAAAATCAGGTACCGATTCGGCCAATTTTACCAGATGCTCCCCCCCCCCCTACCCAATGAAGAAAGGCTCGGGACGCCCCTGCTTACTGGTTGGTGGTACTAGGTTTCAGTTGGTTTCAGTAAGCAATATTTGCGTGCTAACTGTAGTTACATCTTTGTAGGTGCCATGTTGAGATTTTATCTCGCAAGTACTTGCATTGCAGTTAACAGATATGTGCAGGGACATACTTCTAGTCAGTTCTTCCCAGT
The DNA here is from genome assembly GCA_023053575.1 of Branchinecta lynchi. NCBI lineage: Eukaryota > Metazoa > Arthropoda > Branchiopoda > Anostraca > Branchinectidae > Branchinecta > Branchinecta lynchi. The sequence continues at coordinate 20,599,103 of JAKZAP010000020.1, forward strand.
CGATCCTATAAACTACTGAAAAACCATCGAATTTCTAAGAAAAGAACATGGTCAAATCTCGAGCGCCATAGAAAGTTGTGCATGGTTGATAACTGAAGGGCACTTAGAATATTCGGGAATGGTTGGGGATACTCCTCAATGGTTTAGAACTGGTCAGGAGTATACCAGAAGAATTGTCAGTAATATTTTGGAATGGTTAGGAATAATCTGGAATGGTTAGGAATAATCCGGAATGGTTAGGAATAATCCGGAATAGCTAGGAATAATCCGGAATGGTTAGGAATAATCCGGAATGGTCAGGAATAATCCGGATTGGTTAGGAATAATCCGGAATAGTTAGGAATAATCCGAAATGGTCAGGAATAATCCGGAATGGTCAGGAATAATCCGGAATGGTCAGGAATAATCCGGAATGGCCAGGAATAATCCGGAATGACCAGGAATAATCCGGAATGGTCAGGATTATTCCGTTATTCCGGAATGGTGTACAACAAAAATGAGAGTCGTCGACCCCTCGACCAAGTCCGTGCTTCCCTGCAAGGTGCTGCTTCGACCGAGAAGAAATCGTGCAGGCAGTGAATCCAAAAACGCATCTTGTGCATAAGCAAAGACGTTCTGCAGCAGCGATGCGGCAGCACTATTGCAACAAAAAAGAGGCTTCGAATTGGCAGTGGATCAGGAATTAATGGTCCCCAAAGGGTGTATTTTCCTTCGGAAGTAGGGTAGAGTTCTCCCCCGAGTAATAACGGATGTTCCGACAAGGGTATGTTTTCCTTCGGGGTTAGGGGGCTGCTGTTGTTAGGGTGGCGTCGTTTTGAGGTCCAGTTGTCCCCCCCCCCAAGCTTTCCGCTGCCAACAATGAACGAAACAGACAGACGATGGACAAGTGAATCCAAAATAGAAAAAACGAAATGTGTGAGTCTTTTCTTGATCAGCTAATTATCCCTCTTAAGATGATGTGCGAAGGATAAATAAAATTTTCAATATTTCGGTTACACTTCCGGCAAACCATCCTCAGTGGGAAACAAAAACTAAATCATAAAATCCACCACAATAACAACAGGAAAACGATGCGGAACCAAAAACAATAAAAAGACATGTAACTAAAAACCAGAACGATGTTCTGTGGAAGGTTTTATTCGAAGTGTTTGTAAAATACTATGGATTTTTGGAGTTGGCCTTGGCCGTTTTCTGGGCGAAAGCTTCTGCGCTTTGCGAGACGGATGGTTGTATATACAAGCAGTAAATTGTAAATATACACAGAATTCAGAATTGTAAATAGTCATATATTTGTACATATACACTTTGAACATGCACATTTTATCTTTCGTTATTTTACTTTTATCTGCATGTCGTTCAATCCGCATCTTTCTTCTGGTTTAATTACGTGTCGTCTTATTGTTTGTTGGTTTCTGCATCGTTTTCCTGTTGTTATTGTGGTTATTGTGGATTTTACGATTTAGTTTCGTTTTCCGCCGAAGACGGTTTGCCGGAACTGCAAACGAAATATCCGAAATTTGATTTATCCTTCGCACATCATCTTACAGGGATAACTAGCTGATAAAAAACAAACAAACAAAAAAACTACTTACATGACTGATAAGGACCCTTGACCCAAAAATCTCGTTTTTTCTATTTTGTTTTGCAATGAATGGTCAGCTTGGCTTCAAACCTTATGTTGGCCATTGTATGCCCATAAACCTTATATAGACACTTCTTGGGCACAGTTCTTCGTGTAAATATGGCTTATTTTTACCAGGTGTTCATTACTTGTGTATTTCTATTGTTACTTTTGGAAGATTTGCAATTGAAACTGCTTGAGATAGACGCCGTTTCCCACCCCTACGTTTCCGCGAAATGATATTTCTTCTGGTAGGTAATCTCACCCTGTTTTAAATAACCAGGTCCAGGACTTCGGTGACCGGTTAGTGACTAGCAGTTCAAATCTTCCCGCCCTCTCCGTGGGTTTTTACTCGTCGCAAGTGAGGGTATTCCAGCATTAGTTTAGTTTCGTTTGGTTTATTCGGAAAGTAAGAAATACAGTGTCATTATTCTAGCCCCACCATATAAAGCTACGGGTTGAGAATGGACGGGGCTTAAATTTGTATCCATATTATATATTAATTGGAAACATATCAAACAAAGGAAGGAAAGGGGAAAACAAGTGGAAAATTATAAAACTAATCAAGTTTTGGTTGTAGTTCTTTCCTTCTTTTTTTTTATATACTTTTTTACCGCTTTTGAAAATGGTGTATCATGACACGGTGTCATAAATCTACTTACTTATTTAATTTCAAGTGGAAAACCACTAGCCAAGACTCCATTGCTATTTGGCTCTAAATAACTCGTTGAAAACAATTGTCTGCAGAAGCTTTTTTTGCGTGGAGGTTTTGAACTAGATTCATATGTTGAGGCACCTATAACTGCTGGGGATGGAAAGAAATTCCAGTAATACCTCTATGTAAGCATAAAACACGCCAATGAACCTCGAGAAGAACGAGAAACGTTGCCCGAACGATGACTAAAATCCTTTGTCAACCAAAACGGCGTTAGTTGCAACAGCTTTGATTCCGGTTCTTCTGCTAGGTACACGGTGATTCTTCATCAGCAAGTAGAGTTAGTCCAAGCATATTCAAAATCTGATTCTGGAAGGACCACCCTCCTTTGTTTATGGTGAAGCGCATACCGCTTAAAAGCATCCATCGTCGTGACGGGTTGGAAATTCTTGTGTACCCTCTCTTTTTTGTTTTGTTTTTTAGGTTATAATTAGCCTATATTGGATTTTATTTTACTTTTTTCTTCCTCTTTCAGTTGTCTTCTCTTTTTTTTAAAAATAATATAAAAATTAATGTAACGTGAATCGTGAATCTTTTTTATTTGACTCCCCCACAGGCCCATTCGGGCTTTCATGCAGTCAGAAGTATCGGCTACATGTATAAAGGATGTTAAGAGGGTTATAAAAGGTGTATTTATGTAGTTTAGCATGTAAAAGTTGGTTTGTATAATAAAAAGTGTTAAACTAAACTAAAAATATTAAAACTATACTATTAAACTATTTCATTTCCAGGCACGGCCGCCCCCCCTCAACGAGTAACCATCACCCCCAATTCTATGGGCCGGATGTGGTATCACCAAGCACCGTACACTACCCACTAGCCCGCGGTCTGGTGCCAAAATGAAGCGACTTCAACGTGATAATCAGTTATTCACCACTCTCAGTAGGAGCAGATTGAAACATATACTTTTCCACTACTTTTCACCCTTGATTAACCCTGTGGAGCCGAAGGGTCATTTTGTAAAGGGTATTCTTGCTGTTCAGCCCGTCGGCGGTTCTGTAGTGAATCAATGCACTAATGATGAAATAGTTGTAGCGGCGAATCAGACTCCTCGTGGGTTTGAAATGGGCATAGTCAATGTGCTTGCTTTCTCTCTGGTTCTTTTTTACTATATCCTCAGATTTATTTTTGGTTGGTTTATTTGATTAGTTTTTCTTAAGAACCAAGGTGTAACTTGAATTGTGTCTAGAGTATTTATCCCTCGCTTAACATTTTATAGCGATAATGAGCTGATCAAGAAAAAACAGAAGATCTCGTTTTTGTTTCTTTCGGCGAAACCACAAGAGCAAAGTCTTCATAGAAACAAAAACGTGGTAAACCTGGAAGAATAAGTAAAACTATTCAGCTCTTTTTTTTACAATCCCAATAATAATAGTAATAATACAAAGCAAGAGAAAAGGCTTTCGCCTCTAAATAACTATCAAACATCGCCGTGATTGGTTAACAGAGGATTTCGCCACTAAATAGCTCTCAAACATCGCCGTGATCGGTTAACACAGGATTGGGTTGTTGAGTTCCAGTCGTTAGTGCTACGTTTTCTTGTTCTTCCCGGGGATCACTGGCGTATTTTGGACTTAGTAGTTATATAGAGTATTCGCGCGGGCTGGAATTACCAACATTTTTTTTTTGTAATATTCTAATACTCTTTAATACTATCATACTCTTAGTTACATCTTGGCCAGAATTATCATCTTTACCCGTCCTTAGTATTTGAGTTTGCGGTGGTTTTCTGATTATTCTTACTTCATCCGGCCACAACACTCGGAAAGTAAACTTGGCCTAACAGCCATTATTATAGATCTCCAGTCCAGATCGTGGATTGTTATTATTTTTGTTAATTGTTTTTGTTACTAGAGCCTGGAAAGTTTTAGTTCTTTGTATTCAGTTCTATTTATCCCGGCACTTCGGCAACCCTACTCACAACCCCTTCGTTCCCCAAACAACACGTGCACCTTTATCTTGGAACGTAGAAAGTTGAATTCTAGCTTAGAAGTTAAACAAACGATTGAGTTTTAGGGAACTGAATGATGGATACTTGTGTTATCGTAAATCCGTCCGTCCGTCGGTTCGTCCATCCGACTGCTTTTGACTTTCTTAAATTCTGAACGGTCTGTATTTTGACGAGAGTTGTGCGTACACTTGTAAAAGTGAGGGGAGGAAGGGCTTTGTATTTCAAACACTGAGGTCGAGATAGATGCTTAGAAATCTCCGGGTGAAAAAAGTTGTCCGATCAAATTAATTGAAACGCCTGAAGTGGCGTGTTGCATGAAATGCTAGTAGTCTATTTCTTACCTTGAGCCGCCTTCTCGCCGTTCCCCGAGGACTCTACTTGAGGAGTCCCCGCGTTTTTGTTTGTCCCGGGGACTCACTCCCCGTATTCTCGCGGGTCCTCGGACAGGATTATCATCACCATCATCAAAAAGGACTCCCTTTCAGATTCGGAGGGGAATCAGTTTTTGCTGGTGTTGGTGCATTGTAAAGTTAATTAAAACAATCAGAATAAACAAACAAAAAATAAAGTGGATCCAGACTAATTTGGTCAATTGCATATTTTTGTTTAAAATCGATTTTGGAAGCATTTCCCGTGTTCTCACTGTTTCTGTACGTGGAGTGACTCCCTCTATTTTTGCCGTTCTTTTCGACTCCCCGACGGTTCCTCGGGAACGGAGAGAAGACGCCTTTGGATGGATTGCTTGGCCGAAGGAACCTAATGCCCGGTCAATCCGATTTGGGGACCGATGTAAGGAAGAAATAAATAATTTAAATTGGCAGAGTTCAGGTTGTTTAATCTTGTTAGACGGTGGAGAAGACAAGGTTTGTCCTTGTTCTTCTGTTTCTGAAGGTTTGCCTTTAATGTTAAAAAGTGTGGGTTGCCGTTGTGCCTATTCTTCATTTATTACCCATTCCATTTGGTTGTGATATAGGCGGAACTGCAGTTATCTATTTCAGGCAACTTTATCCGCGCCGCTAGTGTAGACATTGGTACATGCTACTAAGCTTGTCGGTTTTCCGTTTTGTTTATTCATCCTTTTTAACAAAAAGTATTGATTTATGTAATTAGTACTAATTAGAACAAGTGATAGTTCAGGAGCGCCATGCTAAGCTATATCATGGTTAAATCAAGAACTGATAATGGTAACAAAATTTGATTCTCAGATCGTGTACCAATTAGAAACGGGTGACTTCGAAAAACAGTTAACGGGGGCCTTGCCCTTAGCTTTATTTGGCAGCTTGTAGACCAGTTGTATTACATAGCGCCATACGATCGGCATGTTAAAGTATAAATATTCCTTCAGCCCAAGCTGACTGCGAATCATATTTGATAGTGCAAAACGGATACGTCAGCTGAATTTTATTAGAGCTATATTTCGCCCCTTCTTGGCAAGGGTCCTCTTCAGGCTCAAAGCCGCTCAAATTGGAGAAACGAACTTGTGAAAAAAATAGACAAAACCAACAAACGAACTTGGTTTTTCCACAAGTTCCTTTTTTTCAATTTGAGCGACTTTGAGCCTGAAAGGTTGCATATGTAATTTCTTTAGTGTAGAAATTAAGATAATAAAACGAACAGATATTTCTAAAATTTGTTTATAATGTGGTAGTTATGTCTTTTCACTTCGTAGAGTTGAGCGTTCCACGCAATAAGGCAGCGCTTGATTTGAGACCGATAAGGCAAAGTCATTCTTGACTTTGTAACGCATGAAGAATGACTTACGTAGCGTTTACACGGACAAGAAATCCCGTCAAGTAGAAAGGAATTCCGTCCGACTCGAAAGGAATCCGTTTGTGAAGACTAGTAGAAAAAAAGAATTCCCGGGACGGGAATTCTTTCATGATGGAAGGAATTCCAGTGTACTTGAAAGGAGTCTTGTCGGCGGCGCTGGTAAAAAGTACAAAAAAACAGTCTAGCTAGCTTTTGAGAGCAGCAATCATCAGTACGGATGTCATAAATGCTCTCAAAATATTTTTTTTATTGGATAGTGAATTTTTTTATGTCAGATTTTCAGATCTGAAGAATAAATTTTTCCCCTCTGCGTGTAAACATAATCTTGTCACCAAGATCGGATTCTGTTCAAGTTTTCCTGTAGTTGTAAACGCTGCATTAGCCGCTTCAAATTAGCCTGAAATGAAGGGCAGCCTTATCGCTTGGAACGCTCGACGCTACGCAGTGACAAGTCATAACTAGTATACAGAAATAAAACTCTAGAAATTTCTCTTCGTCATATTGTTTAAGTACTAGATTTGAAGGATTACTTATGCATCCTATCCGGTGCCAATCAGAGCAAAATAACACCAGGGAGTAGCGCCAAAACCTGAAAAAATGACGCACATTCGAATAGCAGCGGCACTAGCGCCACTAGAGATAGAGAACGTCCCTGCTGAAACTCAACCAGTCGTGCACCAGCGCTGGCTCCGATAAGTCATTATTCCGAACACAGCAAAAAAAAGATACAACCTCCCCTGTCTCCTCGATCTGTGCAGACAGCATCTTAGCTGTACTAGGAATTTTCTAAACCCGCAAGTTTGTCTCGCTTTGAATGTCCCGAGCGTAGTGGGCGGCGCTGCTAGTAAAGTCCGTTTCCGATACATGGAAACAAGAACAGAATAATTAGCTAGAACCTCCGTCTCTGGTCCCATGCAGCGACTATGGATACCCCGACAAAACTGAGTGGAGCTAGAGGTACTTGCTCTAGCTTTGAGTTGATACTCGTCTACTTCCGTCTTCGCCGTTGCTCATCCCAGAGCAACAAGTGCAGGAGGCATGCTTACCCGCTCTGGAGCGCGTCCAGAGAACCAATCGGCTTTGGCTTTGAAAGTTCATCTACGCCGCTTCATAGCGATATAGCTATTTGTAGAGGTAACGAAATGTGATGTGCCGCGTAGCTCCTAACCTTCGCTCGTTTACATCGGGCAGGGTACGGGGAAATATTCGACCCCGCATCGTCTTATTACACAGATGGGGAGACGGAGTTTCTATCTGATTATTTGTTCTTGACGGAAAGCATAGGTCTTGACGCTACTCCTTAGTGTTATCTTGCTATGGTGCCAATACATACTTTACACTGTAAAGAGACGAGTATACAAATCGCATACCCGGAGCACGGCCGCTCGCAGGAAGGGCGTCACCAATAGTTGCGTTTTTACAGGTACCACGGTAACTGGATCTGCAATTAGTCGTTTTTGCAGTATTTAATTCAATTTAATTTCAAAATAAATGCGGCACAACATTTCATGCGCGAGCAAATTAATTGTCACTTGTCATTAACCTACAACTAAAAAATATATACAAAACATATAACGTGGTATCTGATGCTACGGTTGCTCTGCAAGAACGACAATTACCGTAATTGTGCGTTTGGAAGTCATCCCAAAATAAAAACTGATATTCAGTCACATCACTAAGTGCCAAGCTTCTTTCCAACCAATTTGACAAAATCCTAGGCTCTATTGTTGGTGATGATGAAAGTGAGACGACTTTTTCAGATACCGCGGTCGGACCGTGGGATCTGAACATAAGATACCACGGTATCTGCCCAGATACCACGATAACTGCAAAAACGCCTTTTGACCGTTGTTCAGATACCACAGTAACAGGAAACACGACTTTAAACCGTGGTATCAGATGCCATGGTATCTGCAAAAACGCATTTTCAACTAGGCAGTAGTATTGTTAGTTCTTGATAAGACTGGGCTTAAATGTTTTTTTTTTTTTTCGTTTTAAATCCCTCTTTGTTTTACTAAAAATTCAAAAAGGTGCTTTATGTTGTTGCTTTTTCGGGAGTAAGCTATGTATCGTCCAAGAGTGTTTATGTACTGGCTCATGTGCTTTTGGCACTAACAATTGTTGTCAAACGTTCTTGAAATTAAAAGGAGAAAAACCCGCAAAGCTTTGCTTAGTGATATATTTTGATGTGGGTGTTAGTCTTGTCGTGGTTGAAGGACTTTTATTCCATTAAAGGCGTATTCGCCGTTACCCAAAGACTCCTTTTGAGGAGGCCCAGCGTTTTTGTTTGTCCCTGGGACTCACTCCCCGTATTCATTAATTAAAAACTACCTGAATAAAACCAAAAATAAAGTTGAGCCAGACTAATCCCGTCTATTCAAACAATGTTTACAACGGATACGTCAGCTCTGATTCTTCATCAGCGATATTTCGGCCCTTCTTGCCAAGGGTCCTCGTCAGGACCTTGGCAAGCTATGGCCACAACCGAAGTCAGGCTGACGAGGACCCTTGCCAAGAAGGGCCGAAATATCGCTGATGAAGAATCATAGCTGATGTATCCGTTGTAAACATTGTTTGAATAAATGTTTCAAAGTCAGCTTGGGCTCAAAGAATATTTTTTCTAATCCCGTCAACTGCATATTTTTGTTTTTCGAACAAAATCCATTTTGGAAGTATTCCCCGTGTTCTCGTTGCTTTCCGTACGTGTAGTCCGCGTGGAGCGACTCCCTCTATTTTCACAGCTCGCCTTGATTCCCTGAGGGTCCTGGGGAAACCGCTAAAATACGCCTTAAGGAACTTTAGCGTACGTTGAAGAAAAGATTCGGTTGTGGCCATAGTTTGCGTTGTTGACCCGACTAATGCTGCGTTTGCACACGGCATACATTCGAGTGTATTTGTCAAATCCAAACGCATCTTGTCCGTTTCGGTTGATATAAGGTGCATTCGTTGCACTCCGGGCTGTCTCTGGTGTTTAGTCACCAGTGTCAGGTTCTTCTCTTATAACGCGTTTTTTAGTTCACCGGTGAGTCGATGAAAACTTGCTAACTCCTCGCCAAAGCCCGGCTCTCGAGTCAAGCCAACCCTTCCAGATTTTCATGATAATGATGATAGCTAAAGCTGTTGTTCTTCAACATTTCCTAGATCACAAAGCCAGGCTTCATCTTCCAGATTACCAGACGTTCGGGGCTTCCGCATAGTCAAGCCAACCCTTCTAGATTTGTATGATAATGATGATAGCTAAACTTGTTGTTCTTGTCCCCTTCACATTTCAAATATCTCTTGCATCCCAGTCACAACTGTCAATCACTTTCCCTTTTCTTCCGCCATTTGCATATTTGTAGTGTCTCTCGAAGGAGTTGCCTCTATGGCACCTTCCAGACATTCGGAATCTTGGGTGTCCAACACCCCGGACTTCCAGACGTTTTGGCCTGGCTTCACCTTCCAGATCCGTCTCGACGAAAACGGCTGTCTGGAATCCGGGAGAAAAATCTGGAAGGTGAAGCATTGGTCTTCAGATCTCTTAGAAACACCATCTGACCCAGCTGGAAAATATAATTCTATTTTTTATTCCGTAGTCTCAGAAATGAAGACGGTGTGCCGCAAGACAAATTTAGGTGGCAACGCTGGTACTGTCGGAGTCTGACGGTGTTGCGATTCTCGCCCGCAGAAAGTTTGAATTGCATGCACATGCATCGCCAGAGCACGAAATTTTTCAACTTTCATTGCGCGATTTTCAGACTACAGACGTTAGAATGATAAATAAATACATCTAATCCAAGGTAAACACAAGCACGTGAAGATTTCTGTAGGTTGATTTGACCATTCTTTTTTCAGAAATGTACTAGGCTACTTGTAACTTTTCCTGTAGGTATACAGGAAAGCTGTTTTGTAGCTGTTTTTTTTGTTTGTTTTATAAACTCCATTCCAATTCAGCCATTTCTAGACAGATACCGATTATTATTTTGGCAGGTTTGTGATCTGTTAGTCACAGAAGGACAGCCCCACAATGGTATTGTCTGGGTATTGTTTACAGTGCAAAGAACTGGCATCAGCTGGTGTAGATTTCTTATATTACTGAACCACCAGATGGCACCACTGCCTGGAAGGTTGGAAATAAAGGGTATCAAAGTAAGGTAAACAAAGTCCGCGACGATCTTCACAAAAAGTTTCACACCAGCTGCCCGCTGTAGTTACTTTTCCAATGTACCCAAATTACCCAAACGTATAGTACAAAAAAGACGTACCATGCAAAATACAATTTAGAAGATTGCCTTTACTAGCACCTGATTTGTGTGATATTGGTGTGATAGACTGAATTATAGCGGTGTGATAGCGGAGTTAAGTAGTGCCAAAAATTGTCATAAAATACGAAGAAAATAATAAAAATTTAACGCTGCTGGCACCGCCCGCTTTGGCCCCTGCAGTTACCCTCCCCTCCTTGAAACCGACTATACGCTAGTGGTTGCTTTCATCTTTGTTTGCTGGTTATGTCGCCTGATTTTTCTTGTTGCAACTTATTCTCTGTGCTGAAGACAGTTTACAGGGTTACTTACCTATCTCATCTAATATCAACATACCAAGTACCAAGGTTACCATGTTTCTTCTTCTGTTTCTTCCCAACCATTCTCTCTGATCATCTTATTAGTCCAAAGACCGGTTGTGCAGGTTTTGCCAAGATTTTCATAAGTGTATTTTATCTTGTCTAATATCAGTATACCGAGTATCATGGTTGCCACGTTTCTTCTCTTTACGTGGTGTATCATGCTCCCAACCATTCTCTCTGACCATGTATCGCTGTTTGACTGTGTAGCTCCTCCCACAGGGCGGGGCTTAGCTAAAAACTGTCACTCGTCAACCCTTTGCTTACTAGTGCCTTACTGCCTTACTTAGTGGAGTTACGAGTGCCAAAAATTGTCATAAAATACGAAGAAAATACAAAAAATTTAACGCTGGTGGCACCGCCCGCTTTGGCCCCTGCAGTTGCCCCCCCCCCCCTCCTTGAAACCGAATATACGCTAGTGGTTGATTTCATCTTTGTTTGCTGGTTATGTCGCCTGATTTTTCTTGTTGCAACTTATTCTCTGTGCTGAAGATAGTTCACAGAATTTACAGGTTACTTACCTACCGTATCTCGTGTAATATCAACATACCAAGTACCAAGGTTGCCATGTTCCTTCCCAACCATTCTCTCTGATCATCTTATTAGTCCAAAGACCAGTTGTGCAGGTTTTGCCAAGATTTTCATAAGTGTATTTTATCTCGTCTAATATCATTATACCGAGTATTACCGTTGCCACGTTTCTTCTCTTTACGTGGCGTACCATGCTCCCAACTATTCTCTCTGATCATATGCGAAGACCGGCTGTGCAGGTTTTTCCAAGATTTTCATAAGTGTATCTTATCTCATCTATTATCATTACACCGAGTATCACTGTTGCCACGTTTATTCTCTTTACTTGGCGTATCATGCTCCCAACCATTCTCTCTGATCATGTTATTGGTCCAAAGACTGATTGTGCAGGTTTTGCAAAGATTGATGTTCCTATGGCCCAAGCTGACTGCGAATCATATTTGACGGTGCAAAACGGATAAGTCAGCTACATTTTATTCAAGCTATATTTCGGCCCTTCTTGGCAAGGGTCCTCTTCTGCTGACTTATCCGTTGTGCACCGTCAAATATGATATATTTTGACTATTATATTTTGACGCTTCTATTTCTATTTTGACTATTATATTTTGACGAGCTATATTTTGGCCCTTCTTGGCAAGGGTCCTCTTCATGAGCCTGAAGAGGACCCTTGCCAAGAAGGGCCGAAATATAGCTCGAATAAAATGTAGCTGACTTATCCGTTTTCCACCGTCAAATATAATTTTGCCAAGATTGTCGTTAAGAAGCAAGGGACTTAGCAAGAGGCTAAAAACAGACGAAGCCTTGCATAACTTTATGCAACTATATCTAAGTATTAATGTAGTCAGCTATCTCAAAACCTCTTCACAGCAATACAGTCTGAGCACTGAGGTGTGCTTTAAGTAGTTTTCCTAATCTTTTTGTTCTAAGTTTGATTTTCAATTACAGGCGGATGAGATATGTGGCTTACCGACAGTTTGTCAGGATGGTTTACCAGTTTCTGGGTCGCAGTATTAGAGGGGCCCTTCCATCCTGCGCCTATAAAGCTATACGAGAGCATTACCCGGAGTTGGAAGATGAATACACTGGCTTTCTTCATGCCTAACAAACCAGCATCATGCTACCTCCATACTGCCAATAAGCCATTCTGAGGACAAAGTGATCCAGCATTTTTGACAGACAAAATGTGACAAAAGTTTTGTGCCGGCTTCGACAGCAGTTCTTGGACTGCAAGCAGACCAGAATTTATTGACTTTCCGCTCTACATCAGTGAGTGACCAAAGCAGTCTCCCTCCAGAATGTGAAGGGAATAAAAAGGTCCTTTGAGCTAAGAGTCCTCAACGGCACAGCGGTCGGCATGTATGATGATCAGTGTACGGCTTGCAGTGACATTCAGAACTCCGTGAGCCTTGACCGACATGCTGTTCTGAGGAAGACCTTGCTGATGTTTGCAAAGTTCTTCAAGAATACTGCATATCTCTTAATTTGTGAGAGAGCTCTACCAGTTTTATACAGAGTGATATTTTCTACGGTTGTGTTAACAGTGAAGGCTACATGTGATCACTTATGAAATGCAGATTGAAATGGGGGTCATGTTTCACCTGAATGACCGCCACAGTTTCTGGCCTACCTTCCTGCCCCATGATACAAATGAATCCAAGAGTGTTTTTATTTACTTCAAGTGAACATGGGTTCTAGTGAAAGAAATTGTGGTTAAACAAATTATGAAGCTTTGTGGTTCTACTTAAAGGAGATGTTCTTGTGCTTTCTCGCTGAAGTGAATAACATGGCTATGTGAGCGAAGAGCATGTATCCAATAGAAGAAGTTCCGAAGCTTCGAATTTCTCCTGCCATGAGGAGTGCACATCTAAACTTATAATCAGTTTCCACCAAATTCTTCACACTTATCTGCTGTTGTCAAAACAAACATACTATTTACAATTATGAACATCTTATCTTACAAGTTCCTATATAGCTTTGTAGTTAAAATTTATATATTAAATAATGTTATGGCCCATGCCGGAGCACTTGAACTCACGAGCTGAGCCTTTAGGTACATGCATGGATACCTTCATTAAAGTTTAACTGAAAAGGGCTGAGAAAGGACCAATCACTTATTCACTTAAAGAGGCTCCAAGACCGACGAAAATGCATTACAGAATTGTTTGTTCAGTTAGATGATACAAAAATATGTTTGCTTTTCGGTTAAAGTTTAAATAAAAGAATTACAGAAGCTTGGTATTTTTCCGGCAGTTGAAGGATTCCTCGCACTATATACTCTTTAAATTCCAATATTTAAAAATGGCTGAATACTTTAAAACTATGCTTGGTTCTAAAAAACTGCCCAGGGTCTTGGTTGTTCCAAGCCTTTTTGACTGTTGACTTCTAGCAACAAAAGGACAAACATTACATAATGGGTTTTTGTGAGGGAAACAAAGAATATCGCAAACAAGCATGATACATGTCGAAGATAGCAAGTGTATTGTAAAGTATTGTTGGGGGGTTAGAAATTACCGCAAGGAATTCGTGTTTAAGAATGAGTGGAGAGAGATTACGGAAGTAGGGTGCAACCTCTGAGCCATTTATCTATTCTACAAAGTCTCTTCAGACTATTTCTTAAATCGTGACTGCTGCTAGTAGTGATGAAAATAGTATAGAAGCAGGTCGTTCTGGTGGCTACATGATGTATAGGTGTCATTTTCATGGTGGCCTTGAACATCCTGAATGTGGTTAATCACTGAGCGAAACTTCTCGAATACCTCTTCAGAAGCTTTGCTGCTAGCAGCGCACCAATAGACGTGGTTTATGATGCTCCTACGGAAGTCAAAAGTTTTCTTTTAAATTTGAGATTGCTTAAGTAAAAAAAAAAAGTAAATAGCAGCAAGAACAAATAAGCCAATATAAACTTCGTCTTGGGTCCCATGCAGGGATCATGGGCACCCTGACAAAACTGAGTTGAGCTACAGGTACTTGGTGAGCTTTCACTTGATTCCTGTCTACTTCTAGACCTCCCCAAGATCTTGATAATAGGCTAACCAAAAGACCAACTTCAACCAGAGCCATGGTAACGGATGGAAGTTTGTCTTCTGGTTTGCAAGTCCCACCGCTGCAGTTAGAAAAGAATGTATTATATAGTGCATAAATAATCCCTGCTGCGAATTGACATGGGCTATCCAAAATATTTTGTGCGGAGTCACCAGGTCATCCCAGTAAATTTCAATGGACGATCTGGGGTTTCAGGGAAAATATATGACATATAATCGAATAATGCCTAAAATGGATATGTGGGCTATGATGCTTTGGCAATGATATTTTGGCGCTTCTTGGAAAGTGTCATCAGGCTGTCTGACGTAAGAAGGAGAGGCGTTAATACCCAAAATGTGTTATTTTTTGGGGGGGATGGGGGGCAAGATATTCAGCGACTTGTATGTTGTTTTAAACAACTGTTTTTGAAGGAAAAAAACACCATTTTCAAGAAAAGGAAGGCAGTTTTGAAAACAAAGAAAGCCTGTTGTTATGAAGAAAAATCGACGGATTTTAAGCTTTTCATGAGAAAAAACCCAACAAAAATCAACCAACTCAACAATCACAGATAATGAAGTATCAACAACACAAAGAAAGATGGAAAGAGTAAAATGGGACGTTTTAAGTAAGGAAGAGTCGAACGCTGGCCCTTAACCACAAAGTTGAGAGAGACCAGTGACATAAAATAAAACACCAGTATCCACACAACCCTGTTACAAAGGAGCCACAACAATGAGAAGGACAATAAGGTAATATATGTGTATCTTAACATCGGAAGTATTTCTTAGGATTCAGCTTACGATTCTCATGTAAAAGAAAAATTTGAGTAAGTGAGAATACAATACAATACCTGCTAGAAGTACTCCCCCACCCTACATACGACCTAAATACTACACAACATAAATCTCAGATTACTTATAACAACATATAGCATGCACACATCATAACAAAGTGTTAACCATGGAGAGAAAGGTGGGAAGAGCAAAAAGGGATGTTTAGGTAAGGAAGTGTCGGACGCTGGCCCTTAACCACAAAGTTGAGAGAGACCAGTGACATGAATAATAACACCAGTATCCGCACAACCCCGTAACAAAGGAGACAGGATAATGAGAAGAGGGATAAGGTATAATATGTGCCATGGTTGCAGGACAATTACAGTATCATAGCATGCAAGGGACAAAACAGTAATAATAATCCTCTTACCTGTAGACTTCTTGAAAGTCAACAGAAAAAGATATCAGTGCCTGGTTGACATGGTGCCTCCTTATACTGTCCTTATAAACCGAGGCACAGCATCACATTCTGAGTCTGATGTCACCGGTGCTATTATTCTCAAAGAACTAGGGCTCTGGAGGATCTGACGTAAGTGAACTGATGGAACGGCAAAGTAATCTAGTCTATTTCGACATTCACCCCTGTATGTTACAACTGTTTTAATGTACTTGGAATCAAAATGCTGCTCACACATGAAACCAGAAGAACTGGATTTATATGCCTGAGACAAAACAAAGGTGGGATTTTCTTGTCTCACAAAACTCTCTCATGATTTAAATTTCGCCAAATTCTGCAGTTCCCGAAACTTAAAGTATGCTTTATTTTCAGTCTTAGTGGATTTAACTTCACAATTAGGATAGCAGCACTTCCTTTTAGAAGTCATTGTTACTTCTTAAATTGCGGGGGAGTATCGGAGTTTTGTCTTGTCTTGTCGGGTGTGAATGCGTTCGGCTTTCGCCCTAAACGCCGCCAAATATAAACAGGAGTATCGGAGTTCTACTGATCTCCTTTCTTGTGCATTTCAATACTTCTTCTTCTTCTTCCAGCGAACAATTTGATGAATGCGTTGGCAAAGAAGCATACAGGTAAAGCAAGACTACATCACGCGGGAATCTCACTTAAGACCCGTTCACACCTGCGGGTAATTCATGGGGGAGCAGTCCCTGTGCAGTCCTGAAGTAACCCGACTGAATCCAGAAACATTACAGACAGTTTTATACTGATACAGACGAGTTATTTAAGAAATTCAATCGGGTTTACCTTCCGTTTTAATGGAATTGCGGCCCTTTAAGAAGACAGAAAATTGATCTTTTTTCTCCGTTTTCCTACGAGTCTCTGGGTCGTCCGGGTTTCCCGGAATCGGTCAAAAATAGAAAATGTGTCGGTTTTAAGAAATGTCTTTGCCCAGCTGTTTATTTTGGTGCAGATTTAAAAGACTACTTTATAAGAATATCCTTTAAATGAATTCTAAGATCGCGTTTTAATGAAATTGGAAATCTGGAAAGAACAGAATCATCTGATAAAAATAATAAAGGTTGTGTATTTATACCGAGGCATTTACAGATATAAATCACATGTTGGAACAGAGTGTCCTCTGAGTTTTCCACAAGCCATGGTATTCCCGTCGTAATTTAGGCTAGACTGGAATTTAAAGATACAACGGAATATAAGAGTATCTTTCCTTGTGGATGCAAAATCTCCGGCCTCTCCGGGTAGCTAGCGGAAGAAAGGCAGAAGTGGTGTCAAAAGCTGCGCCCAAAATTACGGTGATTGATTGACACAGGATTTGAGTCGTTGAGTTTGAGTCGTACTGACACGCTTACTCCTTCAAAACACTGGCGTGTTTTGAACTTAAAGCCAGGCTTCACCTTTCAGATTACCAGACGTATATTTGTTCTGTCTGTCGAATGGATTGCCTCTATGGTACCTTCCAGACATCCGGAATTTGGAGTGTCCAACACCCCGGACTTCCAGACGTTTTTGGCCTGGCTTCACCTTCCAGATCAGTCTCGGCGAAAACGGCTGTCTGCAATCCGGAAGAAAAATCTGGAAGGTGAAGCTTCGCTTTTAGTCATATAAAGTATTAGCTAGCAGATCGGATTAAATGGTTGGTTAGGGATAAATAATATTTTTACGGGATCTGGTGAAAACTGGAAATCGACAAATGATAATGTGGACGTAGAAGTCCAATAAATATTCCCCTTTTGGATCCCCAGGGGCGTCGCAAGTGCATTTTCGGTGGGGGGTGCAGGGCAAAATTTTTTACCGAATCTGTCAAAAATTTACAGAATCCTAGAAACTGAGAATTCGAACTTTACATTATGGAACAAAAAGGATTACGTAGGAAGAGTAATAATAAAGGGCAGCATCAAAGGCGATAAGCCAACTATTAAGCGGCGTTTTGGCGAAGCCCACGTGGAGAACATATTCCCGGGCATGATTGCAGTAACAGCTTCTACCTCTTATAGCGTAAGAAAATTAAATCGAGCGCCGCGGGCAAAAATTTTCGAAATCCAGTTTTTTTTTTCCTGTGGGTAAAATTTAACCGCTCCTCTTACAAACCTTACATTCTAAGAAGTTCCAGGAACCGGATGGAGCGACGTTCCGGCAGCAGCAGCAACTGTAGTCTAGTCAATATACTACCTATAATCACATAAAGTGAGCGCCGCCGGCCCGATTTTTTTTGCTTTTTCCTGCCAAATTTAAATTCCATCCAAATCCTAGCCTTTAATGCTTCGAAATCTCAATCCTAAAACTGGCTTCCACAGTCAAATGACGCGCCCTTCCATAAAACACAGAATATTACGAAAGCCGCTGCAGACTGAATTTTCGAAATATTTATGATTAGATATTCTTTTTGGGATCCAAATTAAAAGTAAGGACTATCGGTGAAATCATAGATCATCCCATTTGTCTGCGGCGCGATCAGTGCTTCACTCGACCTCTTCCGAGGTTCTTGATAACAACCGAACCCTGACAGTTATAGCGAACAAATTACCGAATCCCAGTTATTATACCGAATTGTTTTGGTATCGAAAGACTACCGAACAATATTTATATTCGGTACACTTTCGTCGAAACTGGAATAAAAGTTGGGATTCGTGGTTAACTTCCTAATCCTGAAAACCATACCCAATAAATTACCGAATCCCAATCATGATACCAAATAACTTTGAACCGATAGCTTATTCGGCATTCTGGGTAGCTACCGAATCTCCTTAAATATACCGAATAGTTCCGGCATCGAAACACTTACACAATTATTTCAATAAATTCTCAAATCAAATCAAATCGTTTATTGAGAAATCAACTTCTTAGCTTTCACCAAGTTCGTGATAACTAGCGAATACTGGCAATTATACTGAATCCCGATCATTATACCGAAGAGATTTGTACCGATAGCCTATTTAGGATTTTGTATAACTACCGAATTTCCGTAAATATAACGAATAGTTCTGCTATCGAAAAAATACCGAACGATTTTAGTCAAATAAGCCCAAAATTTACCGAATCTCAAAAAGTTGGGGGGTGCTGCACCCCTCCCCCTTGCGACGCTTCTGGGGATCCCATCGACACCTTTGGTCTAGTTAACTTGGATCCATAGAGTAGGCTTAGGGATTTTTGTCGATTTCTGAGGATTTTCGTGCACACAGAAGCGGCAAGTTCAAGCGCTTAGAGCGGCGGGCCGTTTAAAAACGAGTAAGCAGTGATTTTAGGTTCCTATTCTTATTGTAACATTTGG
The DNA here is from genome assembly GCA_023053575.1 of Branchinecta lynchi. Taxonomy (NCBI): domain Eukaryota; kingdom Metazoa; phylum Arthropoda; class Branchiopoda; order Anostraca; family Branchinectidae; genus Branchinecta; species Branchinecta lynchi. Next base: position 20,617,828 of record JAKZAP010000020.1, read on the forward strand.
TTGTGAGTGGTCGCAGAGTGGTCGTGCCTTTCCCCAAGCTGTACTATTCCAGTATGATTCCCAAATATCACTGACAATGCGTTCCAATGTTTTGGCAGCATTTGTGTTGAAATTAAGGTAAGGTACAGGGGCGTCACGACTGGGGGGGGGGGGCGAGGACTCCCTTCCCCCAATGCTGTCGGCCAGTTGTTAAAAAATAACCGATTCTGTGCTGCGCCCCCTGGGAGCCCCGCGATTTATTAAAAAAATAGTTGATTTTTCAGTGAAAACAGTCGGTTTTTCTGATAATTGGTTGATTTTTCGTCAAAATAGTCAGTTTTTCTGAAAATCAGTCGATTTTTTTTTCAAAAATGTCATTTTTGTTGTTGAAAAAAGTCGTTTTTTCTGCAGAAAAAGTCGGTAAAAATTACGAGCCAGTCGGTAAATGCCTCGCCCCCCCAAAAAACACATTTTGGCTAGTAACGGCTCTGGGTATTAATATCAGTTTGACAATTACTATTACTATTTGACAATTACTCTGGTCGAAGTTTCAGCTGAATTTGAGCACCTGTTGGCTGTTGTGGAGATGCATAGTCAGTTTACTTTCTGGGACTGTCAGGCCCTTATCACCTTCTTGTGTTAAATGTGAAAGGTTGCTTGCTTTTGCTGCAAGAATTGAAGGAAGATGCTAATAACCCTTTGGAAAAACACCATGTGCATGTGTAGGAAGGAGTTTACTAACCGAGTACCGTACTAAACTGAAGTTGAAATTAAAGGTTTGAAGTGTCAAGTTTTGTGCCATATACTGGTATCTGCATTTGATCTTTTGCTCTCTTTCCCAAAGAATAGCTACAGTGTTGTATACCTCTATATATCCCCCCCCCCACACACACACAAAGTATCCCAACAGAAATTAAAAGCACTGTAAAAGAGAAATGGTAAAACTGGGTTTGGAAAGTTTGATTTTATTTTTGTGTCTAGAGAAGCTGAAACGCGTGACTCTTACTGATGTTAACTTATTAATTTATTGTTCTCATTTGACTGTTGTAGAGGCGAATTTAGTTAGTTTGAGAAACACATATCTATTGTAATGTCACTAGCTTGTCACTAGGCATACAGCTACCCTTTTCATGATTCTATTTTTGGTTATTACTTCCTTGTATTTTTGTTGGGGGGGGGGGGAATGTCTCCCAATTATCACAAAAGGCTCATATGGGATTGTACTGTAATCCCTGGCAACTCACATTCATACAGTTATTAGACTCTCAGTTTATGTGAGTCCTATTAAGAAAATTACATAAGAACCAACATAACATTATTGAACTTGTTTTCACCCACCACTGGTCGAAAACTGCAATCTTTAGATAATAAGTATTTTGGGTGCCTCATTTTGACAAACAAGTTCCTCAGGAAGCAAGAAACTGGTGTATGGAGGACTGAAACAGGATGAAAAGGAAATTATGGGTTTTCAGGTTACTTAACTTCAGCACAATGGAGTCAGCTGCTACCAGGACCAGGCAGCTCAGATGAGACTAAAGCGAGTTCAAAGCCATGATGGAAATAATTAAGGTTTTAGATGAGGCATCACTGGTCTGCTGTTGTGTTAGTGTTTTCAGGTCCTCAAAAGTAGTTGATGGGCTTTAAATAAGTTAACAGTCCCTGTGAGTTGGTCTATTGGCCCTTGGATTTTAGCCATTCTCACATTTATGAAGTCTAAAAGGTAGAGTTAAAAAATGGAATAACAAGATGTGATTTAAGAGCACTAGAAATTCATCTGTAAGCAAAACCCTTGAGACGAAAATGGTTATAGGCTCATCAAGATCATCAAAACGTATATTTTGCTTAGAATTTTCTTTTTTACTTTAAAGGACACCTGAATGAAGAGTACCAAGTATCATCCCTATCTGTATGACGTCCGTTAACATTGCCTGCAGAAAACCCAATCCAAATACGAAATACTGTTTCCAAGCTATGATTTTTGGTCCGTTTTGCATCTGTCCTTATTTCAGTACCGAGCAATTTTAAAAATGAATAAAGGTCTCCAATCAACCCTTCTTCTAGAATATTTTTTAACCAGATAAACCCAAACGTATATCTAGAACAAATTCCAATATGGTCCGGGCGCTGTACAAGATTTGAATGAATTGCGCTTTCTGTCTTGGAGTCTGCATGTGCAAACCTCCGGAAACAATCATCCGTATTTTGAAACGTCACGCTCAGGAGAAGAATGCTCTCCGTGTCCATGTCTATAAATGCATTATCCATGGTGTGTTCAAGTATGGTTTCATTGTTCAGGTGTCCTTTAAAGCAAATCCCGCGAGGGAAAAATGATCATGGGCCCTTGGGGATCACGAATGTGTATCGTTTGTTCAAAAGTTTTTTTTTTCACTTTTTGGCGAAGATGCGCAATTTGAGGATGCTGGAAATTCATTTTAAGCAAATCACTTGTGGCACAAAGATTATGGGCCCTCGGGGATCATGAAATGTATCATTTGGTCAAAATTATATTCTTGTCAGTTTGCGGTTAAGATCCGCACTTCAAGTGACTAGAAGTTCATTTCTGAGCAAAATCTTTCAGGCAAGAATGATCATGGGTTCATGGGGATCATGAAAATAGAATTTTTGCTTAAAGTATTTTCTTATACCTTGCGGTTAAGATGAGTACTTTAAAAGATAGTCGGATCCGGGAAGTGACAATTTCTAAGCCAGTCTTGTAAAGTCTCTAATGCTCCAGCCAAGTTTCATAGTCCTAGCACATCTAGAAGTACCTTAACTCCCGTCACCACAATTCCGGACTTCCCCCCCCCCCCCCCCCCTTTCAACTCCCCTAGTGCCCGAATCCGGTCCGGTTCTGTCATTGATGTATCTAGGGCTTGTGCTTGTTCTTCTCACCAAGTTTCATTCCGATCGCTCCACTCTAAGCGTGTCGCACGATTTTCGGTTCTCCCACCCCCCCCCCCCCCTCATATCCTTGTCCCGGTCCTGGCTTGAAATGTGACACCTGAGACACGAGGTCTTTCCAAATATCAAGTTTCATTAAGGTCCGATCACCCGTTCGAAAGTTATACATACCTCGAGATTCAGGATTCCCCCTACCTCCACTCCCCCCGCGATGGTCGGATCGGGGAACTCGCCATTTCTAAGTTAATCAGGTTGAGTCCCTCACTTGTCTGCCAAGCTTTATCGTCCCGCACCACCTGGAAATACCTTAACTCTGGATCAACGGAATTCCGGAACCCCTTCCAGTCTCCCCCAACAGTGTCCAAATCTGGTCCACTTCTGTTAGTGATGTATCTAGGACTTGTGCTCGTTCCTCTCAAAAACGTTTCATCACAATCGCTCCACTCTAAGCGTGTTATGGGATTTCAGGTTCCCCCATCCGACTCCCCCCTTCACACACAGTCATCAGTTCCGGTCCGGATTTGAAATGGGACATCACAGACACGAGATCTCTCCATATATCAAGCTTCATTGAGATTCGATCACCTGTTCAAATGTTATGCATGCCACTAAACTCCACTTTCCGCCCCCCCCCCCCTCGCCCACGATTGTCGGATCTGGGAAGTGACTATTTCCAAGTTAGTTTGGTCGCGTCTCTGATATCCCTGCCAAGTTTTATCGTCCACGCACATCTGGAAGTACCCTAACTCGCGGTCACCGGAGTGACCAACTGACAGATCGACGGAAAAGTGATCGGTATAGATAGATAGATCGGTGTATTTCAAAAGCCCACGGGCCATATACACAAACAAACAAAAACAAAAACAAAAATATAACTTAAACAATCAGACTCCTTCTTAACTCTAAAGATTTATCTATGTACACGCCCACTCGAGTAATAACGGCAGGGTTAGTATTACTCAAAACTTCAGGAAGTGACAAAGTCACACCCTCTAGATAAATTTTCCTTAAATTAGAAAGCTTCGGGCATCTACGGAGGAAATGGTCCAAATTTTCTTCCTCCTTTTCAAAAAGTGGGCAAGCATACCTCCCATCAGGAACCACACTACCTCTCTTAAAACCTTCTGCCTGCTCTGAATTGGAAGGCAGTTTGCACTTTGTCCGGAACGCCCGTGCCATAAAAATTACATACAAAATAAAGATCGCCAAGCATTAAACCTGCTAAAAATAAGCTTGTATTCGACTGATATAGAAACAATCGAAAAAAAAGGATGTTCTTTGCTTCATATTGCAGAAGTCGTCGTGAGAATCGCAGCAGCTTTGCTTTAATAGTTGATTTCGGTCGTTCTCATTGGATTGCCACTGAGCTTACTGCTCTTGATTGTTATAAATTTCACTTTTTGATGCATTATCTTGTCCAGTCGCTGATAATTGATGTTCATTGCGGATATTATTGAAAACAAAGCGAAAGTGGGCAAGGTAAGAAAGATTTGAGCGTGAACGAAACATCGTATCAGTTATCATTTTTGACCAGACTGTCTGCTTTTTAAACTTTGTACATGACTGATTGCATTCACCCAGAATATCATTTTCCAAGGTAATGTGACACTTTTAATATTTTGGTTTTAGCAAGGCCGTCTGACCTAGCCGAACACTTTGATGCGGTTTTTCTTCCGCGTTTTGTATTGAATTGACGTACTCATTGAGTAACTAGCCCAAACCAAACTAATGGTTTGTTTAAAGTTGCCAGTGAATGGTGAATTTGTTATGACATTTCTGCTGATATTGCCCGAAATTGGAACTTCTGGTCTTGAAAAATTGATTGGTCTTCAAAGTGTTGATAAGATTTACGTCGTAATCGCTCGCCAATGATTGTAAGTTTTCTAGAAATAACAGAAAAATCAAACCGTCTAGTAGCGCAAACACAAATGAAATTTTTTTATCTAAAAAAATTGCACTTTTTCAGTTTGTTTCAACCCATTAACTCTCTAATATTTCCCAAATAACTCTTCTTTTAATCCCGACAGTCCTTTAGATTCTTACGTCAGGTGCTGCAGTTTTTCTTTGGCCTCGTCACATAGTGGTCACAAATTAATATGGACGTGCATCACAAACATTATATCCCGTCCTCACTTCAGGACGGGATATAATGTTTAGTAAGTGACTAATTTATCAAAAAAACACTATCTTGGTAATGGCAAATTTGGGTGTTACGTCAAGTATAATTACATTTTATAATATATACAATTCGTCATCACAGACCTATTGTAGTATACAAACAAGAGCTACGAGCTCATATGGCACTTGTTAAGAGTAGGTGGTATTAGAAAGTAGAAGAGAACTTCACAAAACAACCCGCCATCCAAAAATGCAGTTCCGACCTAGAATTGGGATATCTAGTTTCACTCAAGTCTGAAAATTTCCGACATCGCCTCCAAGCCATCGCCAACCTTCCAAGTTTCAACCCAAGAAATCCACTCGCTATGTCCCTAGATGTGCCCATGATTTCCGGTACCCCCTTCCAACCCCCCATACACCGCGACCGAATCTGGTCCGGGATTCTAACTGGATCAGCTGAAGCATTTTTCCCACCTATCGTTCACTCGAATCTGAACCTTTTTTGTGGAACTCCCAGTAAATCTCCCCCCCCCACTCCACTGTGGTAGGATCCTATTTGAACCTTCACATATGTCATCTAAGGCATATGATCTCTGTACCTTTCAAGTTTCATTCAAATCATTCCAATTGTTTGACCCTGATGCCAGCAACAAAATTTCCCCCTTCCAGCTCCGCCCACCGTGGCGGAATACGACTCGGAAATATAAATGCCACAACTTTGACTTACCCTGGTCACGTCCATCAAGTTTGACTGGAATTGAAGCAGAGCCTATCTGCAAATATCCGAGTCCCGCTCCCCCTACCCCTCACCTTGGCCGGATCCTGTCCGGACGCCAAATAACAAATCGGTCGCATAAGCTCGGCAGTGTCCAATTTGCATGCTATTTTGTCTATCCGTTTGGTTTTTGTGCATGTCAAATCTTTTCGCAACCCCCATGATGGTCAGATCGGGGAAACGACCATTCTCAATTCCGTCTGTTCGGGTCCCTGATATGTCTTCCAAGTATTATCTTCTTAGAACATCAGGAACTTCCGAACTTGCGGGATCGCCAGAATTAAGCCCCCCCCCCCCCCAGACTCCCCAACAGTGTCCGAATCTGGTCCGGTTATGTCAACAGTTTATCTAGGACTTGCGCTTGTTTCTTCCCACCAAGTTTCGTCCCGATCCCTCCACTCTAAGCGTTTCTCAAGATTTCCGGTTCCCACCTCTGGCTCCTGCAAAAGTCACCGGATCCGATCTGGATTTGAACTCGGTCGTCTGAGACTCGGTGTCTTTCCAAATATCAAGTTTCAGTAAGATCCGATCACACGTTGGAACGCTATAAATACCTCAAGATTCCGGATTTCCCCCTCCTCCACTCCTCCCAGGACCTGACATGGAACATCTGAGACGATATCTCTTTCCACTTGCCTAGTTTCATTAAAATCCAATCTCTTATTCAAAAACTGCCCGTGCCACTAGATTTTGGATTCCCAATCCCTCCACTCCTCCCACAATGGTCGGAGCGAGGAAATGACTATTCTCAAGTCAATCTGTCCGGACCCCTTACACGCCTGCCAAGTTTCATCGTCCTATCACACCAGGAAGTACCGAAATCGCTGCACTAGAAATTCGGATCCCCCCCCCAACTCCCCCACAGTGAACAGAACCAGTCCGGTTATGTCAATCACGTATCTAGGGCTTGTGCTTGTTCTTTCCACCAAGTTTCATCCCGATCCTTTCACTCCAAGCGTTTCCCAAGATTTCCGATTCCCCCCTCCAGCTCCCCCCAATGTCACCGAACCCGGTCTGTAATCAAACTGGGATGTCTGAGATACGAGGTCTTTCTATATATCAAGCTTCATTGAGATCCGATCATCCGTTCGTAAGTTAGAAATGCCTAACTTTTCCGGGTTACCCCTCCCTCCAGCCCCCTCCCCCTCACCAGATGATCGAATCGAGGAAACGTTCGGGTCCCTGACATGCCTGCCAATTTTCATCGTCCTAGCACATCAGGAAGCACCGAAGGGATCACTAGAAACTCGGACCCCCCCCCCCCCCCCCCAACATCCCCAAAGTGAGCGGATCCGGTCCGGTTATGTCAATCACGTATATACGACTTGTGCTTGTTCTTTCCACCAAGGTTCATCCCGATCTCTCCACTCTAAGCGTTTTCCAAGATTTCCGGTTTCCCCCTCCAACTCCTCCCAACGTCACCGGATCCGGTCTGGATTTAAAATGGGAGATCTGAGACACAATTTCGTTCCATACATCAAGTTTCATTAAGATCCGACCACCCGTTCGAAAGTTAAAAGTACTTCATTTTTCCTGATTCCCCCTCCCTCCCCCAGATGGTCGGATCGGCGAAGTGACTATTTCTAATTTAATCTGGTCCGGTCCCTGGTATGCCTGCCAACTTTCATCGTCCTACCTTATCTAGAAGTGCCCGAACTAGCAAAACCGGGACAGACCGACCGACCGAACGAACGACAGACCGACATCGGACAGAAATTGCGATCGCTATATGGCACTTGGTCGAAGGGCAAGTGCCATAATAAAAACCAAAAACGGACGTTGGAATAATATCAAAGAAGCACGTCCATACTACTTTTTCGGGAAATGCGACCCTGCCGTGACTTGTTTCTTTTTAAAGCTTTTTCTTTTCAGAAAGTTTCTTTTCAGTGTTGTTATTATTTATTTTTATTTTTTGGTTCATTATTAGGTTAATTGGTTAGAAGTTAGTTTCATGTTGTTTTTTGTATGGTCTTATGTCTTTCCATATATTACTTTTTCCTCTTTCTTGTATGTATACTCCGTCTTTCTCCTTTTGAGTGTATGATGGGTTATAAATAAATTATTATTACTCCGGTGTGCGGTCCAGCTTTTGTGCAATCTTTCTCTTAGGTGCGAGAACTTTCTTCGGGCAATTCTTCTCGGTGGCTTCTCGGTCTTTCCCTAAACTGTAGTGCTTCTGGAATGTTTTTCAAGCGCGTATGTGCTTTGTGTGTAACCGGTCGTCAAGCCGGAATGATTTTTTTTTTTTTTTTTTTTTTTAGTAAAGTTGTTGTTGTTGAATCCTTTGTTGGTGGTCCCGATGAAAAATTTGTAGCCTGCGTAGTTGTACAAAAGTTGCATCTAGTGATATGCAGTAGTAAAGAGTACTATCATTTAAGGTGCCTCAGACTGGGCCAATCTGAAGTAGTATCCAGTAGCATCCTGTCTTACTCTAGGAGCATCAGGTCTTGCTAATAGCCGCATGTAGTAGAATACAGTAACACGGAAGTCTTGAAGTAGAAGCATGACAGTAGTAGCATCAGTTAGTACTCCATGCTACTTTTTCGTATAACTTCGTACTACTATTCTGAGAAAGATTTTTCATCGGGGTGGCCCCCATTTTTCCTGAATTGCGTAGGAAATCATCCCTTTATTGGAAGTAAACTTGGTTCGGACAATCCGCTGCTTCTGGGGCTTTCGGGTGCGATTTTTCGCCTGTCTCTGCAACTTTGGCGGGTTACTTCACACAACAAACTTGATGTTCAGGCACCTTTTTTGTTGCTTGTGTTTTCTCCTTTTGTCTTGTTATTGATTTATTTATTTTTTCTTTGTTTTTTTTATGTTGCGAGTGGCCCTAGTTGGTCCTTATTTCAATGAATATTCTTTTCTTAGCAGATTTGTAATTAACAAACAAACATCCAATACCATTACTGGTATTTTTTTTTCTCTCGGAGTAGGCTACACTAGAGGAGTAGATAAAGTAAGTAAAATTATATCCAAATAATGCATAAAACAGATACGTCTGCTATGATGCTTTGGCAGCGACATTTCGGCCCTTCTTGCCAAGGGTCCTCGTCAGGCTGTCAAACTTAAGGGTCAAATTTGGGGAAGGATCGAACCTGCAGTCTAAATAAAAATATAAATACTTTTAAATGTATGTATGTATATATTTATTTCCCATCAGATGAAAACAGATGGAGTACAAGATAAAAAGAAAACGAGAAACACACTACGAGAGAATACACTAACACAGAAAAACAAAGAACGAGATGGATACCTAAATACAAAAGACAGAACTACTGCCTCAAAATGGTTGCCCAAGGATGAGCAACAATACCAGAGTTGTATCTGGCAATCTGAGCTATGATCGCTTCATCTGGGTCGATAATCCCATACCGACTTGTCACAAAACGGTTGCTAGTCCATGGTGGAAGCGGTAGGAGGTACTTCGCATATTTGTAATATGTAGACCGCAACTTTTTCTTATCTTCCTTTTGGAATATCCTCCAAAAAGGACTTAGGTACAGATAGTGGGGTAGTGCCATTGCATTGTACAGCTGAGCCAGAAATATATAAATATATATTATTTGACAGTATTACTCTTCCCCTTCCCGGTAAACCAAAACTGTTACATTCCTTTTTGTCACTTTCTCGGACCACAGTTGTATAAAAATACTAGTCTTACCTACTGACCCTTGTTTCTCCTGGAGATGCTAAGTGCTTATTAACCTCCCATTAATTTCTTCTTTCAGGTTGTGCCGGTAGGTCCTGGTGAATCACCGAATTCGCTAACGAATGAGACCAAATGAAGGGGTAAATCACCGAATTTACGAAGGGACAGTTGGATGAATTAGTAAATTCGATACAGAAAGGGGAACCAATAAACACGTTAAATCGCCCAATTTCGAAATGCGTGAACAAACGATTTTATGAAAGGCCATGTACTAGGACTGATTTGACAGTATTCTTCTTCCCCTTCCCGGTAAACCAAAATCTGTCGTCTAAGTTTTGAGCATCTTCCTCTTCGAATTTGCCACACTTGTTTCATTCCTTTTTGTCACTTTCTCGGACCACAATTGTATACAAAATACTAGTCTTACCTACTGACCCTTGTTTCTCCTCGAGAAGTTAAGTGCTTATTAACCTCCCATTAATTTCTTCTTTCAGGTTGTGCCGGTAGGCTAAATTGAGTTAAAGTGGTGAGAGTTGGCAAAAATAATGCTGACTTCACAGGAAGTCCTGTGACATAGTTATGAAGACATCGAGATCGGTTTCTTGAAGTGTACCGAGATGCGAGTGTACCGTCTGAAGCTGTGACTAGTACATGTTAGTTCTCATGATGCATGTTTGATTATTGCTGACTAGTTTAGCACGGGTATGTGTAATTTTGTAGTCCTGTTTGCTTAGATTATTTGAACCCGTATGAACTAAATTTATTTGAGCGCTCTGTCGTGTTTTTTCTCATAATTCAGCCTAGATCCCTACTTTGTCGCGCCTTGTGTTATTTTACTACAATATATTAAAACAACGCATAAAGCGTTTTATACATTTTTTAAATATATGTTTCCCAGCCAGATTGGGCTCAAGGAGTATTCTACTACAGCAATTATTTAACCTATTTATCACCCACAAATTCCTTAGAAAACAAGACCAGAGACAGATATTCCTTCAGCCTAAGCTGACTCCCTTTCATATTTGACGGTGCAAAACGGATAAGTCAGCTACATTTATTAGACCTATTTTTCGGCCCTTCTTGACAAGGAGCCTCTTCAATCCTCACATCAAGTTTCATCAAAATATCTTATTCCCTCGAGAGTTATCCTGCCGACAGATCGACGGACAAACGGACAACTTTTCTCCACTTAGGTTTTGAGATCCCGGAACCAAGTGGAATAAATAAAGAAAAAGAAAGGAAGAGAATGCTGAAAATAACTAACGATCTTTCACCAGCACTATGAAGTGCACCGAGATCTGGTTGCTTCATCTGATGATACATCTTACCTTACAACTTAGCTCCGGCGAAGCGCGTTTGATTTTTGCTGACTAGCTTAGTATGGGTATGTGTAGTTTTTACGCTGATTTAAGGACGATTCTGGCGGTCTGGAAAGCTACGCGAGCTTATGCGCCAGCTGTTCTTGCGACTACGGCTAAAAGACGCTTCGCTTTCCAAAGCTGTTCTCGCGCTCTGCTAGTTTCCGCCAGCACTTGGAAAGCGAATCCACTTCGCGAGTGGAAAGTGATTTCAGCAAGTCAGCGAGAAGTTGTAAAGGTGCAACTGAGGCTCAGCGACTTTTGGCTTATTCTTGCGCTCGGCGGATTCTCGCTTTGCTTTTCGCCATGGTGCAGGAAAGCTACACGAGCTTATGCGCCAGCTGTTCTTGCGACTACGACTAAAAGACGCTTCGCTTTCCAAAGCTATTCTCGCGCTCCGGTAGTTTCCGCCAGCACTTGGAAAGCTCGCGAGTGGAAAGTGATTTCGGCAAGTTAGCGAGAAGTTGTAAAGGTGCAACTGAAGCTGAGCGATTGTTTGTTTGTTCTTGCACTCGGCGGATTCTTGCTTTGCTTTTCGGAAAGCGAATCCAAGAGATCGTCAGTATCGCCCTTTAATTATTTTATTTGTACTTTCATTTTTCATCCTTCAGTATCAGTGAAAGTTTCGTTATACTTTTTCGCCCCTTGCGTGTATTCTTATTTGACATCGAAATTTCATCAGCACTAAAGTGTTACTTTCACCAGCGCCGTGAAGTGCCCTATGATGGCCTATGATTGAATTCAGTGTACCCGGATTTGCTTTGATTTTTTGTTTATCTTTCTGTGTTTTTTTTACATTCTTTTAATACCATCGGCATACTTTGTTCCCTTTGCAAACACAGTCTACTCTCTTCATCAGTGTAAATACTATAGGTTTTTGTCATTATTTGGTCAGCTTGAAATTAGAAGTAGTCTCACTTTTCAGGTCATGCCAACAAAGGCTCTGCTGGGTAAAATACCTTCTATTTTCTCTAAATGATCTAATCGTCTAATACGTGATGAAATTGGCATCGACTGCTGTCATCATACCCATCTGGTGATAAGGCCCTGCGATTTGTCCGTAAAATTGACATATTTTGGGTCTTACAGCAGATTTACTAAATCAATACTTAGCGATCACACGTCAGATCACACGTTGGTCGAACTAATTAGACTCGGGTCTTATAGGCATGCTGTTTGTCTTGGTCAAAATGTGAAGCTTTAACTGCAGATATCCTTAGTTGATATGGGGAGATAACGATTCAGACAAAAAGTTGACACATTCTTACCCATTTGAGATCACGGAACCAGTTTTTGGGATCCCAAAACGTAAGTGACGGGATACCTGGGATTTCGTAAAAGTTTATTTATTTATTTCCGTCAGAACTGAGGAGTACAAAATAATGTATAAAACAGAAATATGCCTAAACCATCTGGTCCATTCAGTGACACATAAATACTATAAGAAATACACGAGATTTCAACAACTAAGTTACAATTATTTACGCACTATATTATTCACTTGTTAAACAAGACCAAAGGTTTCGATGGGATCCCAAAAATTGAATATTTACAGACAATCGGGTCTTTTAGCGGTCCAGTGGTAATCATCGGAGAAGACGAAATTCAAATATGGATTCACCATGCGAGTTTACCCCTATAGCCTGCGTCATGTCTACTTTGACGAAAGTTCCTGCCTTACTTCTGCCAAATTTACGGTTTAAGCCGGATTCCGGGCGACTACTTGTCTTGCAAAAAATTTAAGTTCAAAAACAGGTTCAGCGTATCTCCATTCCATCCATATCTCCATAATCAACTTCACATAAAACTTCAACTTTTAACAAATTTTCCGATTTCAGCAGGATTCGTGGTGAAATGTGTCCAGGTATAAAATGATTGTCATACACGAATTCAGCATGACTTCTTACCCGTAAATCGAATACCTAATGGAATTCATATAAAACTCTTACTTTTAACAGATTTTCTGGTTATGGCCGGATTCCGGGCGATCTACTTGTCCGAGGACAAAATAATTTTCGGTACAGGTCTGTGCGGTCCGGTTCTGTCCGTCCGTCCGTCTGTCAGCTCGATAACTCTCGAAGTGGTTAAGATATTTTATTCAAACTTGTCATGAGGATTCTTTGGATCAAAGTAGAGGTCAAGTTCGAAGATGGGTTCTATAGCTCTCCATTTAGGGGTGAAGGAGGGGTTTCAGATTGAGGGGCGAAATTTTTTTTTTTAAAGCTAATGAGATAGTCGATATACGATAAGAAGACATGATAAATCAGAATCTGAAAATTATTTTCTTGCCGGACAAGTAGTTCACACGGATTGGAGAGTCATTTATTCAACTTTATTTCCTTGACGGATAAGCTGCCAAAATTTGCCAAAACCCGGAAATTTGGATCGAAAGGTTCGTCTCTCAATGTCACCAGCTCTTTTGCTCTGCATGCAGCCTATTGCTTAAAGGAACAGAAAACTTGACTCAAACTTGACTCGGGGAGCTAGCTGACATATCAAGAATGTACCCTGAGTCGATATTGAGAGTAAGAAAGATTCTCGTTACGACCATTGCAGTTTCCGGGCAGTTTCCGAGAATCCGACTTTCGAGTTAGTTGAAAAAAAGCAAAAGGTTTGTGTGCTGGGAGTAGGAATCGAACGCACGACCTCTTGATTACTGTCCAGATACTATGGCCGAAACACGGCCAAAGGTGAACTTTTACAGTGTATGAGTGCATAATTACAGTGCATAGGGGGCGAGGGCCTGCCAGCTAGCTTTGACAACACTAAGGACGGGGTTCGATAACAAAGAAGGGGTGACCTGTCGACAATAAGTCCCTGTATCTATATCTAAGCCCTCCAGGTCGGTTTGATGGCCGAAAAATGCTTAAGTCAAGTTTTCTGTGCCTTTAAAGGAGGAATTTGGTAAACTGGTCAGGTTGGTGTGAAGTCGATTAGAGAGGAGCTGTTGGAGTAAAAATGCATGCTGAATCATATCTGAACTTGGTTATAGGTTATAGGGAAAATGTGAAATCTACAAATCTACAAGATTCGCTTGTCTGGATCAAGTAGTCCGATATATATTCAATATTTGGGATCCCATCGAAACCTTTGGTCTTGTTTTTTTTTTTCGAAAATAGGCATAAAAGGAAAATGTAAAAATCAGTGTAGCACTGTTAGGGCGGATAAATTGAACGGTAAGTTCTAGATCATGGAATTGATGGAAATATGAGGGAGGTCGATAGTGGCAGTAATTAGGTAAGACTTTATTGATCCTTAAGATGTTGGCGTATAAAAACAAAAGCAGTTAATTAAACATGGAGCAAAAACAAGACCAGTGAGCTATATCACACATATTAAGCAAATAATCAAGGAAAAACGAGATCAGTTGGATGCAGTCTACATCTAACTGATCCCGTGATGTACATTATCATCTTAATTTTCATTTCGGTTATATGATTATATCAGTTTGTATTTAGATGTCGGTTGTGTAGTTGTACGTTAATGAATAATTCATCATTTCTTAATTGCAGAGTGTTTCTTAGTTGTTACAAGATCGTTGTTTATTCGTGGCAGGAACAAGGGTATGTTAATCGTGATTGGTATAGTTGTGCGTAAATCCCATGTTCGCGTGCATGACTCCTGACATTCATTCCGACGATTCCTAGAAGAATCTGTACAATTTTAATGACGATAAAGATTCATAGTGGATTCAGTTTCGTCATGGCTGTATCTCAAGGTGGTTCTTTTGAGACGTGACTTGTCCTACCTTAAACTTTGTGAATCGAATGAATAACTTGGCAGGGTTTACGAAACAGATATTTTTTTGTGCACGGTAAGCGTGATACATTTTTATTGAAATCTCGGTTTCAAACCACTCGTTACGGAATGTCAGTGTCACGAGTTTGTATGCGTCTTTTTAGTTTCTGGAATCCAAAAACATTACTGACGGAATACCTATGGCTTCTTAAAAGTTGTCCGTCTGTCCGTCTGGCTGGTATATTTTGTTCTAACTTGGTGTGGGAATCCCTTTAATTTAAGGTGAAAAAAAAAGTTTTTTTTAAAGCACCAAAAATAGTGGATTAGGAAATAGTCGTAAGGAGACATTTTGTTTCACGTAGTTGCTCCTTTTCTTTAAAGGAAACAAACACAAACATTAATAATACAAATTTTAAGAATGTTTCGAAAGTCATCATTCGTTTTATAATCAACAAATGAATTGAATCCGTATATATTCTGGCCGGACAAGTAGTTCGCCCCGAATAAGGCCAAAACCGGAAATTGGGTAGGAAGTAGAAGTTTGTTTTGAGGTTGATTAGAGATTCGATACATGGGTATATTATGCTGAATCCAGTTTTGAATCTTTTTATTTTTTACCGGAGAAGTATTTGGCTTGGATTCCAGTCAGAACCTGAAATTTGGTACAAGGTCTCTCGTGTAAAGGTTGCCCTAGTACTTGCGGCTAACAAAAATAACCAATCAAAGAGCTTAAAGGACTTGTCGTACCTTACTACGAGCAAGAACAAATAAGCAAAAGAAGATAAAGAGCAAAAGATCTTCCGATATCTGAGCTACGACCATGAATGAAAGAATGAATTTATTTCCAAATACCCCGTGGGGCCATGGCAAGAAAACAAAATAACATTCACAAACACAATGTTTACACCAAAAGGAGGGAACTCTTATTCCAAAAAACACTCCCGATGCTCCATAGGCGGCTTGAGGAACCTCCCAAGCCGACGAAGGTCCCCAAAATTTTTCTTCCCCATAACCTTAACCAAATCCTCACGGATTCCCGATTGAAACGAGCGGAGGTTAGGAGCTACCCGAAACATTACAATTCGTTACCTCTACAAACAACTCATCGCAGTAGAACCCCAGAGAAGAAAAGTCGACAGTAAGTGACAATTGGTTTTTATGGCACGTGCACTTCGGCGAAGTGCCATATACCGATCACTTTTCCGTCGGTCGGTCGGTTAGTCCGGTGATCGCGAGTTAGGGTACTTACCACACAAGCTAGGACGATGAAACTTCGCAGGCATATCAGGGACCCGACTAGATCAACTTACAAATAATCACTTCCCCAATCCGACTTTCCCCGGATCCGGGAGTCCGGAAACTATAAAGCAAAAGAAACGTAGCAAAAAGAGCGCTGCCCAAATGCGGGATCGAACAACGGACCTCTGAGTCGCCAAGCCAGCGCTCTACCCCTGCGTCAACACTTGGTGTATTCGTGAGCGAATGCGGGACTGTATATGGTTCAAAGATTAACAAGACCAAAGGTTTCGATGGGATCCCAAAAATTCAATATTTGATCCAGACAATTGGGTCTTGTGTTAGCCAAATCCAGTCTTCGACAGACTTTTTGAACATTTTTACTATTAAAATTCAGAAACAGATTCAGGCCAAATAGCTAATCATCTGAGAAAACCAAGTTCAGAGATGGATTCAGCATGTGTGTTTACCCCTATAAGTCTTATCTGTTTTGACGAAAACTTCCTGCCACTTCTGCCAATTTCCCGGTTTCGGCCGAATTAAGGAACTACTTGTCCGGCGAAAAAAGAAAGCTCAAAAACGAAGTCAGCGTCTCTTCTTTCCCCAATACTGAACATCTAATCAACTTAAAAATAAAAATTTAGCTTACAACAAATTTTCCGGCACCAGCCGGATTCCGGTCGAACTATATGTCCGGGTAAAAAATGATTGTCGTACACGGATTCAGCATCTCTTCTTACCCCTCAATTAGATATTTAATCAACTAAAAATAAAACTTTAACTTTTAAACAATTTTCCGGTTTTGGCCAGATTCTGGGCTAACTACTTGCCAGATGACAAAATGGTTTTCACCATCGTGTGCAGCATGTCTTCTTACCCCATAATCAACTATCACATTATCTATATAAAAATATTTCATTTGCCCCTTAATTCAAACCCCCTCCCCCACTCCTAAATGTAGGGTTACAGAGTCCATCTACGAACTCGACCTTACTCTTGACCCAAAGAAGCCTCACACCAAGTTTCATCAAAATGTCTCATTCCCTTCGAGAGTGATAGTGCGCACAGACGGACAGACGGACAGACGGACGGACGGACAGACGGACGGACGGACAGACGGACAACTTTTAAGATGTCATAGGTATCCCTCCACTTACGTTTTGGGATCCCAAAAACTCGTAAACGCTTCCACATAAGCTAGGACAATGAAACTTGTCAGGAATACCGGGGAACCGACCAGATTAACTTGTAAATAATCACTCTCCAGATCCGATCATAGTGGGGGGAGTGGAGGGATGGGAAATCCGGAAACCATTAACATGCATAACTTTGGAAAGGGTAATCGAACATACGAACATGCGTGAAACTTGACATGTGTCAAGGACAAGTGTTTCGGATATTCAGTTTCAAATCCGGACCAGATTAGACTAAGTTGGAAATAGTCCCTTGCCCGATCCGACCATCGTGGGGGGGAGGGGCAGGTGGCGGAATCCGGAAAATAGGGACATTCGTAAATTTCGAACGGGTGATCGGATCTTAATGAAACTTGACATCTGGAAAGATCTCGTGTCTCAGATGTCCCATTCCAAGTCCGGACCGGAACCGATGAATCTGGGGGGGGGGGTAGGAGGGGAACCGGAAATCATGTGAAACTCTCAGAGTGGACCGATCGGGATGAAACTTGGTGGTAAGAACAAGCACAAGCTCTAGATACATCACTGACAGAGCTGGACCGGATTCGGACACTATGGGGGGAGTTGAAGGGGGGTTCCGGAATTCCGGCGGTCCTTTGTTAATGTACTTCCAGGTGGGCTAGGACGATAAAACTTGGCAGGCGTATTAGGGACCCGACCAAACTAACTTGGAAATAGTCACTTGCCTGATCCGACCATCGTGGGGGGAGGGGGAGGTGGCGGAATCCGGAAAATAGGGACATGCATAACGGGTTATTGTATCTTAATGAAACTTGATATCTGGAAAGATCTCGTGTCTCAGGTGTCTCATTTCAAGTCCGAACTGGATCCAAAGAATCTGGGGGGGGGGGGGGGTGGAATTGGAGGGGAGAACCGGAAATCTTGTGAAACTCTCAGAGTGGAGTACGGGATGAAACTTGGTGCGAAGAACAAGCACACGCTCTAGATATATCACAGACAGGACTGGACCGGGTTCTGACACTGTGGGGGGAGTTGGAGGGGGGTTCTGGAATTCCGGCGATCCGTAGTTAATGTACTTCCAGGTGGGCTA
The DNA here is from genome assembly GCA_023053575.1 of Branchinecta lynchi. Lineage (NCBI taxonomy): Eukaryota > Metazoa > Arthropoda > Branchiopoda > Anostraca > Branchinectidae > Branchinecta > Branchinecta lynchi. The sequence continues at coordinate 20,635,829 of JAKZAP010000020.1, forward strand.
GGACGATAAAACTTGGCAGGCATCTCAGGGACCCGACCAGATTAACTTGGAAACAGTCGCTTGCCCTATCTGACTATCGTGGGGGGAGGGGAGACGGTGGAATCAGGAAATTAGTAGCATGCATAACTTTAGAATGGGTAATTGGATCTTAATGAAACTTAATATCTTGTAAGACCTCATGTCTCAGCATGTCCTATTTCAAGTGCGGACCGCATCCGATGAACTGTGTGGGGGGGGGTCTGAGGGGAGAACCGGACATCTTGTGACGCGCATAGAGTGGAGCGCTCAGAATGAAACTTGGTTGGAAGTACAGGGACAAGTCCTAGGTGCATCAGTGACAAAACCGGGCCGTAATTCGGGTACCGAGGGGGGGGGGGAGCTGTAGGGAGCGTCCGGAATTCCGGTGATATTCCTACTTTCATCCTTTTACCAAGCCTTACAAGTGCCATATGAGCTTCCAGCTCTTGTTAAAATTGTGAGGTCACTATGCTACGGTCTTTTCCTCTAAATGAGCAGCGGCTAAGAGGAAAGTAGACGGGCGTCAACTCAAAGCTGAGCAATTAGCTCTAGCTCTGTTCAGTTCTGTCGGGGTATCCGTAGTCGGTGCATGGGACCAAAGACGGAGGTTCTATTGGCTTATTTGTTGTTGCTGCTAGTTCAGTCCATGTCCCTAATCAGTGTCAATTCTTATTTCCCAGACGTGGACTTCAGCAAGCCATTTTTGCGAGTTTTGCAATTGCCGTGTTTGACTCCTTTTGAGACAGAACTGCCCCCGATAACTATTTGCGATGAACTCATTGGTCAGGAAGACCGGTTATTCATTTTTTTTTTCGTTTGTCATATTAAAGCCAAGCGGATCAGCTCTGCTATGAAAAGCAAAAGCATGTTGGAAACAGAGCATGGTTTCAAAAGGCTTAGACTTGTTTGTGCGTTGAAACAGATAGTAAAGTGTATTTGCTTTGACTTGCGGTTTAAGAAAGTCTTAAGTTAAAGCACACCTAGCACAATTTGCTGTTTGCGTTCCAATATTCATAACTGTCCGAATATTAGTTGCATTTTTACAGATAGCATGGCATCTGTTACCACGGTAACTGGATCTGCAATTATTCCTTTTTGCAGTTACCTACTGTTGCTCTGCAAAACCTATAATTGCCGAATTTGCCCTTTTAGAAGTCATCCCAAATAACTTCTTTCCCGCTAATTTGTAAAAAAAAACTAGACTCTTGTGTTAGTGATCATGAAAGTGAGATGAATCATCCAGATACAACGATACACAATATCAGATACCACGGGATCTTGCCAGATACCACGGTAACTGCAAAAACTCCGTTTCACAGTGGTATGCGATACCACGGTAACTGCCAAGACGACTTTAGACCGTGGTATCCAGGGGCGTCACTAGCCTTTTACCTTTGGGGGGGGGACGTCCGGTTTGTGCCGACGGATTAAAAAAATGTGCCGACAAAACACGCCGTTGCCGCTTCGCGGCAACGGCGTACATTTCCCGCCAGCACAGAATAGAATCGGGGTAAAACTAACTGCAATGCATCAGTTGAGATTATTCCTTTGATGTAATTTCGTATTTTAAGTTTTCATATTTGGCTTTTCATTTTAGCCTTCGCTAAAAAGCGAGGCTTCGAACGACTGTACCAAGAACAAGTTAAACTAAGCGCCGCAGGCGAAATTTTTTAAATCTGCCTTTTTTCCGGAAAAATTTAGCTATACCTACCATACAAGTTCTAGCTTTTAACGTGTTTCAGCGAATTTCAATCCTAAAACGTTAAGCTAAATGAAACACTGTTCTTCAAAATAAAGAATACTACAAAATGCGCCGCAGGCGAAATTTTGTGTGGACTAACTGTAACAACGCATCAATTGAGGTTATCCCTTTGGTATAATTTCGTATTTTAAAGTTCACCTATTCGGCTTTTCTTATTTAATTTCACATATTCGGCTTTTCGTTTCAACTTTTGCTAAGAAGCGAAGCTTCTAACGACTGCACCCAGAACAAATTGAACTAAGCAACGCCGGCGAATTTGTTTTTAATCTGTATTTTTCCGGAAAAATCTGCGACCGACAAATGTTTGCAGAATTTGATTTCTTACGTATAAAAGACCCAGTGTGCGGACAAGAATACCGACGCCCGACAAAAGCATTCAGAATTCGATTTCTTCTGTATCTTGCCCGACAAGATTGTAAAGAACTTTATTTTTTACGCGTATATAGAAGCCGATGTACCGACGAGACTTGAACTTTCGGCATACGCCCGATAAAAAGTTACAGAATTTGATTTTTTTTTTGTTTTTTTGTAAAAAGAACCGATGTGCCGACGAGAATACCGACGGCCGACAAAACCATCGAGCATTTGATTTGTTCTGTGTTTTGCTCGACTAGACTGTACAGAACTTGATTCATACGTGTAAAAATAACCCCTTGTGCCAATGAAACTTAAACTTCCTGGGTGCGCCCTACAAAGTTTGCAAAATTTGATTTCTTATGTATAAGTAGAACCCGATATGCCGACGAATCGACCGACGCCCGACAAAAGCATAACAAAATATTTCTTCTGAATTTCTTATGTATAAAAAGAACCCGATGTGCCGACGAACCGAGGCACGACAAAAGCCTGCAGAATTCGATTTCTCCAGTGCTTTGCCTGACAAATGTTTGCAGGATTTCATTTCTTGCGTATAAAAAGAACCCGATGTGCCGACGAATCGCCCGACGCTCGACAAAAACTTAATTTGTTTTTATTTCTTCTGGATTCCTTCTGTATAAAAAGAACCCGATGTGCCGACGAGAATACCGAGGCACGACAAAAGCATGCAGAACTCTATTTCTTCAGTGTTTTGCCCGACAAACGTTTGCAGGATCTTATTTCTTGCATATAAAAACACCCGATGTACCGACGAATCGACCGATGCCTGATAAAAAGCATACAAAATATTATTTTTTCTGTGTTTGCCGGCGCTTCGCGCCGACAAACAAGTGAACTTTCGCCGGGCTTCGCCCGACGAAAGTACTTTCTCAGGACCTTTAGGGGGGGGGAGTCCCCCCCCCTCCCCCCCCATAGTGACGCCCCTGGTGGTATCAGATACCATGGCTATCTGCAAAAACGCAACTATTGTAAAACTAGGCTCTGATTTAACAAATTATCCATGGCTTTGGCTGTTTTAAGCCTCTTCTCGGGCCTTTTGCCTTCTAGCTAAAACTCGGAAAAATCGAGAAAACCGGTTTTACTCATCAGTAGCATGATACGCGAAAACTCGTCGGAAGCATAATGCGCATGGAAAATAGTGAATTGCGGCAAGTGCAAAGACTAGTGAGGTATCGTTAGCGAACTTAGAATGTAGTCTATGAAATTTGGATCTGCGGGCGTAAAAAGTAATGAATGCATCTGCGGAAGTACGTTGCAATAGTTCCAAATATAGGAAGGTATAATAGAAAAGCCATTGGTAGTTTATATAATAGTTTTTGTTCTCCCTCTGCTGCAACCTTTCCGGAATTTTCGGTATCCTGAGACAAAAAGATTTAAAATGTATCAGGACTCATTATTTAAAACATTGTATATTTCTCTTGTACCTTCCTCGACGTTATAGGAATTCCCGTATGACTACAACTTGTTTGCCCTCGGACCCTAGTGCAAAGTTATCTGCAATTGCCCAGGACCTTCAAGTTTCTGCCCTTGGCCATTTTTCCGCATTCCATCTAGGAAGAAGATTTTAGGCCCGATTAGTCCCTTATCTTTTTTTGATGTTTATTTTTTGATCTTGTGCATTTACTACATTATTGAAAGCTCACAGTATGTTTTTCCTTTTCTTTGTCTGTACTGCACTATTTTCCACTTCTTAAGTGCGTAAACAAAATTTTCATCATCATCATCATCAGCATTGGCATTATAGACACGACGGGTTCGTTAACTGGGATCAGACATTTTAGAGAACAGCACTGTTTATCTTTCGATGTCTGATATTAGTTGCGTTTTTGTTCGGCTTTTGCCTTTTCCTTTTCAGCTTTGGCTTTTTATCGTTTTCAGGCCTTTTTTAACATTCTCGCGTTTTCGCAAGTTGCCGTTACTACTAAGGACTTTTCACTTTTCTCGGATGAATACACTAATTTGACAAATGCCATTTTATTTGTGTTTTACTTGCACTTCAAATTGTTCATCTTTAAATCTGAGACAGTCTCGAAATACTGATTTTAACCTTGAATCAAATTCCTCTTTTATTGGATTTTGGGATAAACTGGTTAAAGTAGCGAGGCAAAAAGCCAAAAGGAGAGCGTAACTTCGTCCCCTACCAAGTTTGCCTTTTTGAAAAAAGCCGAGGGAAAAGGCGAAAGTCGGCGTTTGCCTTTTTGACAAAAACGGGAAATTGTCAAACAGTGCTTGGGACCATTTTACGAAAACGCAAAAAAATTAAAAAGCCGTCGAAAAGGCGAGTGAAAAGTCGAACAAAAACGCAACTATTATTAGTTCTCATTCAGAAGAGCACTTCCGTATTGATCGAGGTATTGATCCTTTTTTTCTCTTGTCTAACTTATCTCATTTATTCTAGGCGGTGGCATGAGGTTAAATGTAGCCAGCTTGACAGCCTAAATGTTAAAGTGGAGTGTTACAAACAACTACCCACGGTGCAACCATATATCATCATCCTCGGGCGTTGAGAAATTGGCAATTATTCAAATGATTGATGAAGATGGCATTTGGGATATGATAGATATAAGTGGTAAAAGCCGTCAGAGGCCACCCTCACCGCTTCCTCTGGTGAAGAGACAAAAAGTGGGGTGTATTGGGTTTGTGGATATTGATCAGAAGGTCCTCGAGTTCGCAGACTGCAGCAGAGAAGCATTTGTAAGTGTAGCCTTAACAATATCGTAGTAGCCACACTAGCAGCGGCGATAATGATTACTGATAGTTTAGTTTGTTTTCTTTAGTTTATTTCACAAAAAGCCGGAGGCCGTGATATAAATGGTAACAAGAAGAAAACACTAAGGAAACTAAACTAAAGAGAAAATCCTAAAGGAGATTTTCTCTCGAATTCTTCAAATCTTGAAAACGCGTACTTCCAATAACTTTTCTCATCCACACTTCATGATTTATTGTAGTTATAAACCCAAAAATCCCACAGGTCATGTAGCTCACGGCATTCACACATTAGATGCAACAAACTACCATTCTCACTAATGCTCATCGGGCAGAAATAGGGATCAGTACCTTCTAATTTATTCTCCAAATATTTCCTCAGTTATCCCAGTGGCAAACAATCAGCCCGGCAACTAATTAAAATTCTTAAAAGACCCCTCGCACTGTTTTATTTACCCTTCAACTTACAGTATTTTAAAATATTTGAATACTTTAAAAGTATGCTACGCTTTCAACAAATAACCCACGGTTTTGACTGTTTTAAGCCTTTTCCAACAGCCATTGATTTGTAGCCAAAACAGGGAAGGAATTTATATAATCGATTTTTATGGCAATTGCCCTTCGGCCAAGTGCCATATAGCGATCGCAGTTTCTGTCCGTCAGTCGGTCTGTCGGTCCCGGTTTTGCTAGTTTTGGCACTTCCACATGAGCTAGGGCGATGAAACATGGCAGGCGTATCAGGGACCGGACCAGATTAAATTAGAAATAATCACTTCCACGATCCGACCATCCAGGGGGACTGGAGGGAGGGGGAATCCGGAAAAATGAGGTATGTTGAACTTACTACTCGGTGATCTGATCTTAATGAAACTTAATATTATAGAGAGACCTCGTGCTTCAGACTCTCTTTTTAAATCCGGACCGGATCCGGTGACATGGGGGGAGTTGGAGGGGGGAACCGGAAATCTTGGGAAACGCTTAGAGTGGAGAGATCGGGATGAAACTTGGTGGAAAGAACAACCACAAATCCTAGATACGTGATTGAAATAAACGGACCGGATCCCCTCATTGTGGCAGAGTTGGAGGGGGGAGGGGGTCCGAATTTCTAGTGATCCCGCCAGTTCGGTACTTCCTTGTGTGCTAGAACGATGAAACGTGGCAGGTGTGTCAGGGACCCGAACAGATTAACTTGAGAATAGTCGTCTCCCATATCCGACCAATCTGGGGGTGGGGGGGGGGTTGGAGGGAGCAGGATCCGGAAAAGTGGCTAATTTTTAACTTATGAACGGGTGATCGGAACTTAATGAAACTTGATACATGGAAAGACCTCGTGTCTCAGACGCTCCAGTTTAAATCCGGACCGGATATGTTGAAATTGGGGGAGTTGGAGGGGGCAAGCGGAAATCTTGTGATCCATATTTTTGGATGTCGGGGTATTTTGTGACGTTCTCATCTATACCACCTACTCTTAACAAGTGCCATACGAGCTCGTAGCTCTTGTTCTGATGGAAAACTTCTCGCAGACAACCGTCGACAGCGTGATACACATCGAAGGTAACAATTCACGACAAGAGAGAAATTCAGCTTGGTTTTTGGGATCCCAAAACGTAAGTGGAGGGATACCTATGACATCGCAAAAGTTGTCCGTCTGTCCGTCCGTCTGTCTGTCCGTCCGTCTGTAAGCACGATAACTCTCGAAGGGAATGTGATATTTTGATGAAACTTGGTGTGAGGATTCGTTGGGTCGTCGGACAAGTCAGTTTCGTAGATGGGCTTTATAGCCCTACGTTTAGGGGTGGGGGAGGGGGTTTAAATTAAGGGACAAACAAAATATTTTGAAACAGCTAATGTGATAGTCTTTATGGGGTAAGAAGACATGCTGAACACCATGGTGAAACCATTTTTTCATCGGACAACTAGTTCGCCCAAATCCGGCCAAAACTGGAAAGTTTGTTGAAATTAAAAGTTTTTATTTAGAGTTGATTAGATGTTCGATTTAGGGCAAGAAGACATGCTGAACACTTACGTGAAAACAATTTTCTACCCGGACATGTAGTTCGCTCGGAATCCGGCCCAAACCGGAAAATTGTTAAAAGTGAAAGTTTTACTTGAAGTTGATTAGATATCTGATTAGGAGTAAGAAGAGATGCTGAATCCGTGTGTGACAATCATTTTTTTTCCCGGACATATAGTTCGACCGGAATCCGGTTGGAGCCGGAAAGTTTGTTAAAAGTTAAATTTTTATTTGAAGTTGATTAGATGTTCATTATTGGCGAAAGAAGATACCCTGAGTTCGTTTTTGAGATTTCTTTTTTAGCCGGACAAGTAGTTCCGAAGTTCGGCAGAACCGGGGAAATTGGGAGAAATGACAAGTGGCAGGAAGTTTTCGTCAAAACAGATATGACTTATAGGGGTAAACACACATGCTTAATCCATATCTGAACTTGGTTTTCTCAGATGATTAGCTAGTTGTCCTTAATCTGTTTCTGAATTTGAATAGTAAAAATGTCCAAGGAGTCTGGCGAAGACAACACCCAGTTGTCTGGATCAGATATTGAATTTTTGGGATCCCGTCGAAACCTTTGATCTTGTTGTTAGAGGGGTTAGAATGTACCGTACGACATTGGGGTCTCCGGGTTTAGAAATATACGGAGTGATTATGGAAGTAGCTTGCGTCAGTATTATAGGTTAAGACAGGTCCTTTAAATCCACCCACTTGAAGAAGGTGTCAGACTTCTTGCCAGATGCCATGACTGAATTTCCTGGTCGAAAAGTCTCCCGGCCCACCCCCCGCGCAACCTCTCCATCAGGTAGTGCTGGTCCATCACCCCCATTCCACCAAACTGAAAAACCGAAATTATTTAATATACTCTTAATTTTTCTCGCCCATGAGTCTGACGATTCGTCCAAACAGTGGATTGATTTGGCGTAAAATTGGGAAGAAACATAACAGATAAAAGGATGCACAGTTACAACAGATTGTGATGTTGTCTGTTATGGTCTCGCAAACGTTATTCATTTAATGTTATCCATAACAAGCATGGCCAAGAAGAGCCGAAAAGTATCTGCTGACTTTTCAGACATCATAATAATAAACAGAAAAGTCAACAAATGTTTTTCCGGCACTGTTTCGGCTCTTCTTGTAAGCATAATAGTTAAAAATCATAACAGCTATCATCCTGTGTTATCTGTTGGAACTACGCATCTTGTGTTGTCTGTTATGAAACTTCTGACAATGCAGTTACCACAACCCATTGATCTAATAATCGTTGACAAATAGAATGAGATGATCATTAGGACCAATCTTGTGACCCCTACCCGAAAGTGAAACCCAGTTGAATCGATCACTTTGTTCTCGGTTGAACGATCTTGGTGCGAGAAATGGCACTACATAGCGTGACTCCGTCCTTTGACTCCACATTTGTAGTGTCATATAGTTAATTACTCGATGTTTTCAGTCCCTCCCACCGCCGTCTGTCGAAGCGTCGCCTCTGCTGAGGACGGCGATATATCGAACATTGTGGCGGTTAAAGTCGTTGCAGGCCAGCTTGCCGCAGTGTCTTTCGTCTGTGATACAAAGAAACGTCAGCGCGGAGATAGATCTGTGTAGGAAGCGTTTAGAAGCCTTGGATAAAATATTTAAGCTGGAAGACAGATGGGTAAGTACCCTATTATTTTACTGTTTGCCTCAGGGTTGACTTCACCATCCACAGTATTCTCCGGATTCTAGAAATCCGTCGTTCGGGCACGCCTTGACTAAAACAGTGCCAGCCATTCGCCCTCTGACTTATGAAAACCGTGGCGGAAGGGTGGCGCGCGTGGCGGAAAATAGCTATTTTTGAGCAAGAGGCGAGTGGGTGGCGCGCGTGGGGGATGAGTGGCACGCGTGGCGGATGGGCGGCGGATGAGTGGCGCGCGTGGCGGATGAGTGGCGCGCGTGGCGGATGAGTGGCGCGCGTGGCGGATGGGTGGCGAATGAGTGGCGCGCGTGGCGGATGGGTGGCGCAAGATGGTGTACACCAAGTGGCGGAGAGTGGGCAGCCCCTCGATGAAAACCGGCTTCAAAAATTAAGATTACCCAGTTTATCTTACAGATTTCTACGAGGTAAGTTGATCGAAACTTCTCAAATTTGCCATAGCTAGTATGATAACATTAGGCCTGATTATGTCCTCACCTTCAATCGCAACGGTCTCAGAGGACACAACTTGAAACTGAATGGTAAGAAATTCCAAAAGGACATTGGAAAATAGAGCTTTGGAAACCGAATAGTAAAATATTGGAATAATCTCCCAGAAAGTGTTGTAAATGCCGAAAATATCAACCAATTCAAAGCAGTTGTCGACTACCACCTGGCTGAAATTCAATTTAGTGTGTAAAGTGTCCCGAGAAATTTATAGAGGCGAAAGCCTTATTATTGCAATTATATCGTTATTATTATGATCTTCCTAATTGATTCAGGGTTGATCTAATCAGGGTTTTCCTTTGAGACCCAATATTCCGTCACCTTCAGTCCAGAAATTTAAATGCTATGCGTCACGTTCCAATTTTTTGAGATCCTAAAACGTAAGTGGAGGGATACCAATAATAATAATAGTTTATTAAAGCCAACAAAGGGCCATGCATCAGCATTCATTCTCGCACTTAACTAACAAAATTGGCCTTCAATATTACATACAATAAGATTACTCCTTTTTACCCTGCTACTATTAACAAAATTACCTCCAAACTAAACTTCTAGTATATACTTAAAATGTTCACATACAGACCGAATTACCTGACGGTTCGTCGACTCCATAATACCAGGAAATAGTATGGGTACCCCACCGAAAAATCTTTTTATAATTTCCTTCACCCCCCGACAATCCGTCAGCAGATGGCATAAACTCTCTTCTACCTCACCACAAAAGCGGCAAACACACTCGGCCACCGTCAAAGACCTATTCGCCTATTCGCCCGGAGTTGAAACCACCTGCGGGAAGACCTAGCTTAAAATAAAATTCTAATCCAAATAACTTCTTAAACTTCGGATAATTAGTGAGCGACTCTGATTTCCGAATAGTTTCTTGGTCCTGAAGTACTGAAGCAAATTTTCCTATCAAATTTTCGGCATCACCATGTCCATCATTCCAAGCGTACGACAGTCCAGCTTCGTCCAACAGCTTTTTCACTTGCCAAGGCCAAGAACGCTTCTTTTTTTATCCCAGGGCCTCTAAGTATGCCACTTTCAGCAGCCTATCTTCTTGGAGAGTTACTATTTTTAACCAAAATCTAACTACTTGCACTAGCCTACGCGTTCTAAGAGACAGCAAACCTAATTCTATTTTCATTACTTGTGTATGGGTTGTTGGATGTAAACCAATTAATCTCTTGTAGTGTTGTAGCTGGATCGATTCCAGTTGCTTAGGAGCCTCGCAACCCCAGAGCTCCGCTCCATAATGAATCGTAGGTAAAATTTTAGAATTAAATATGTGCTTGTGCATCTTAAGGTTCTTAACTTTCATTATCGTCTCGTTTCTTAAAACTGCAAACGGTGAAGCTTTACCTCTTTTACCCATCTCTACAATATGTTTCTTCCGACTATCATTTGGCATCAAGGCAACCCCCAAATGCAAATGTAATATTTATTTTATTCAGTAAAGGAGTAAGCCATACGGCTTGTCGCATAATACAAGAAACATAAACACACTTCAAGTGGCAAAGATAGGTAAATACTAATACAACACAAAACAAAGAACATCCAGATTTGATAACTCTTTAAAACATATACATGTTTTCATGAAACGTGGTCCCAACTACGTAAAAGTTGTCCGTCTGTCCGTCCGTCTACGAGCACGATAACTCTCAGAAGGGAATGAAATGTGTTGATGAAACTTCATGTGAGGACTCTTTGGGTCAAGATAGAGGTCGAGTTCATAGACTATAGCTCAACATTAGGGGTGGGGGTTCAAATTAAGGGGTGAACTATAAGATTAGGGGTAAGAAAACATGCTGAACATGACTATGAAAACCATTTTCATTTTCCTATTCATGCCGGACAAGTATTTCGCCCGGAATCCGGCCAAAACCGGAAAGTATGTTAAAGTAAAGGTTTTATTTAAAGTTGCTTAGACGTTTGATCTAGGTTAAGGGTAAGAAGACCTGCTAAACATTTATATGACAATTGTTTTCTCCAGAGTCCGGCCGAAACCGGAAAATCTGTTAAAAGTAAAAGTTTTATCTGAAGTTGATTAGATGGCCGATTTAGTGGTAAGTCGACATACTGACTCTTGGTTTTTAAGATCATTTTCTACCCGAAGATACAGTTCGCCCGGAATCCGACTGAAACCGGAAATTTTTTTAAAAGTTGAAGTTTTATCAAAGTTGATTAGATGTTCGATATAGGGGGAAGTAGATACGCTGAATTCGTTTTTGAGCTTTAGTTTTTGCCGGACAAGTAGTTTGCCTGGAATGCGCCGAAACTGGAGATTTGGCAGAAGTGAGGTAGGAATATTATATCAGTTTCGTAAAAGTAGATATGACGTATAGCCTAGGGTAATATACACATGCTGAATCCATGTCTGAACTTGGTTTTTTCAGACGATTAGCCATTGGACTTCTTCTGTTCCAAATCATAATTGTAAAAATGTTCAAGGCTTCGGGCAAAGACCGGATATCGACAAGGCCAAATTGTATGGATCAAATACTAAATTTGTGGGATTCCATCGAAACCTTTGGTCTTGTTTTTCTGGATTCGACACATCCGTTTTCGAGCGCATTTAATAGGAGAAAATCGAAAGAAATTGACAGTTGCGACTACGAGGCAGTAGGTTTGCAAAAGGACATCTAGGACGTTTTGAAGAATATTATCAGCCCGCTGACATAATTTTAATTTAAATAAGGGTTCGCAATGTAAACGTATATGACTTGGTGCATTATCACATTATATGTTTATGTAAAACATAACAGTAAATAATAGTCTACTTGCAACGTTACTTGTGTAGCCTATGTCAAACCTGTTAAAATTGCGAATTATTGTTTAAACTTTACGAAATTTCCGACAGTGTGTGACTCAAATTAAGCAAAAAAGGCTAATGTCTCCTTAAAGTATCTTTCTGTATCTCATTCCGCCTGTTTCCTGTTGAAATGGCACATACTTTTGGAAACGCTATGACACTTTTGACAGTGCTATCATGCGTTTCTTGAAATCCTCAAGGGTTGGCTTGACTGTGCGACGGCCTGAGACATAGATAATTTGGGAAGTTAGGCCTGGATTGTATAGGGGGTCACCATATATGAGGCTAGGTTCGTCACTGGTATGATTTGGGGGGGGGGGTCTCTCACCTCTCCTTCTTATTATTGTGCGCTCACTCTGCATACTGATAATTATTGGAAGTTAAGGTAGGCCTGTCTAGTAGAAATGAACTAGCTAAAATAGTGAAATAACTAGCTAAAATGAACTACTGCTAGGTTTTGCCCTATGGCAATGTAAGGATCTAAAGTTCATATTAGAAGAATGACTACAGACATTTTACTATCATCAGACTATTCATTGTTTCATTAAAGATTCTTTGTTAAAGAAGGAGATATATTTCAAAAAGATTTTCCTCACAAATAGTTAATGAAGCTACTAGTAAAGATCCAACAGGACTACCCTTGGAACTGTCGGCTACACCCCAGCTCTTAAAGCTGGGTCGTGCTCAAAGTTTGTCACATTAGCAGAGTTCTAAAGTTGATCTCCTAAATTTCTTGTCGCTCTTGCTAATGACCAGGGGTAACAGGTTGCCAAAAAGATCAGCACTGGGGGGCTAGTCTCTTGTTGGGCACCAGTGTACAAGCCTCCGCTGCACCGGGCACATACTGTACAGTCCTTTTGGGAGTTGAGTAACCCCTCGATTGGCACGTCGTTTGCTTAAAAGAAACCCTTTGTTCTGCTAGCTCCCAAGTGCAGTTCTCGATAATAATTACGGCGAACTCGCCAGTTTCTGGACCGCCCATCCTACAAAAAGACTGCGATAGGGGGGTCGTAAAATGTAAAACCAAACAAAAAATTGCACAACCCTGCCCCACTTTTCTCTACCTCATCCACCTCCACCTCTGTATAGTTTATCCTTGGTGCTGGTATGGTGTCGTCTAATATCCGGACCACCATTAAATCAGTTTTTGGAAATCGGCCTACGTTCTCCTGTAAAGCACCTCTCCTTTTTAGGTACGTGTCAGTCCGATTTTCGCAGTCGGGTACAAATTTCCTCCATCGTTACGAAATTTTGTGTATCGCGTTTCCCCATAGTGTAAAAGATTTCACAGGTTTCGCCCATAGTATGAAAAGTAAAGTGAGAATCCGCCAAATACTAGATGGCGCCTCTGTTGCGTTGGCTCGCCACTTTCCACGTTCGGAACCGATTCACTTTCCATGTCACTTTCCAATACTAGCGGGGTGCCGTAGCAGCTTCGGAAAGCGAAGTGAGTTGTAACGTACAGCGGGTGAAACAGCGGAGCGTTTCAGACCGCCAGAATCGCCCTCTTATCGGATTGCGTGCTCACGTAGCTTTTGATCATTGTTCCGCGTTCATCCGAAACAGGAGGACGCCGAAGAAAACGGAGGGCTTGGAACTTGATACACAATCGTGTACTCTGTCTTGCATTGACTCCACCGTTCTTCTTTTTGACAAAAACGGGAAACAGGAAAAGGGCGTAGTTCGCAAACTCAGTTTGACAAATCCAGAAAATTAGCAAAATGGTAAATTGAGCGTTCAACAAAAACGCACTTATTGAGACCAGGGTCGTGGCCCTGATGGTTTGCGCCAAAATTCGGTAAACCTGACTTGGGAGATAATATTTGCGTTTTTGCAGATACCATGGTATCTGATACCACGGTCTAAAGACGTGTTTGCAGTTATCGTGGCATTTGATACCACGTTCAAAGGCGTTTTTGCAGTTATCGTGGTATCTGATATTCAGATACCAAGGTCCGACCGTGGTAACTGATCGTTGTATCTGAAAAAAGTCATCTCACTTTCATCAGTTTTTTTCAAATTGCTGGGAAAAAAGTTTGGTACTTGGTGGCGTGACTGAATATCAGTTTTTCTTTTGGGATAACTTCGAAAAGCGCAATTTCGGCAATTGTGGTTTTTGCAGAGCAACCGTATATCAGATACCACGGTAACTGCAAAAAAAAATACTAATTGCAGATCCAGTTACCGTGGTAACAAATACCTTGGTATCTGCAGAAACGGAGCTAATGTTTATTCTTAGCTTACGTTCCACAGTTTTTTTTTTTGATGAGTAACCAAATTTAGTTGAAAAATCAGCCTATACAGCCCAGTTTATGATCAATGACCTTTATTTGATCAATTAATGAAAATATTCGTGTTTTTCGTTTGAAGCCAGGAAGTTGGGAACTTTAGTTTGACTTTACCTCTACCGCGCTACTAGTATCACTATAGATTAACCTTCTTTTCACATTTTTTTTCTTTGCTACACTGTCAGAAGTTTCATAACAGATAACACGGGGATGCCCAGTTTCAACAGACGACACTTGAGATGTATTCTGTTGTGATTCTGGTTGCATCAAATGACTTTTTGTTTGTATCGTTTATTTTTTGGTTTATTTTTTGTATCGGAAGAGTCAGCAGATGCTTTTTCGGCTCTTCCTGGCAATGCCTGTTATGCATAACATTTACTGCATAACGTTTTCAGAATCACAACAAATTACTGTTGAAACTGCGCATCCTTGTGTTATCTGTTCTGAAATTTATGACACTGTACTTGACAGCTAGTTACATGAGGAAGCTGAAATGCTTGAAAACAGGACGTTTGTTTTGGGTTAAGGGAAGTTGTTTGTGTCGTCATCTCACAAGATACAATCTTAAGTTGGGATAGCCAAGTTGCAACTCCTGGTGGCTCTCACTTAAACACTTACCTGGCTCTTGTTCATGGAGCTTATTCCAGTCCCCACTCTGGCCAAAAGCGCATGTGATATGAAAAATGACAACATGAGTATCTGACTGGTTTCTACCCACTTGGTACAAAAACTGCCAGTCTTAATAGTTCTCACTGGAAGTGAGAAGCTGGTGTGCAGAGGACCGCACTGACTAGCCAAACCTGAAATAAATTACCTACCTTAGCGAGTATTGGAATCCCTAACCCCTGGATAATAGCCATCGTCATATTTATGAGACCTTAGACGCTGAATTCGATACTACAACATAACATAAAAGTGAAGTAACTATTTTTGCTTTCAAAGCGAGGATTGCAATAGTAAAGGCGAGGGGCTGCTCACTGAAACTTTTTTGTTTACACCAAGAAGCACGGAGGCAGTTCCGGAGGCAGGGACCCATGTACACCCTGTTTCAAAGCGAGGATTGCAATAGTAAAGGCGAGGGGCTGCTCACTGAAACTTTTTTCTTTACACCAAGAAGCACGGAGGCACCATGTACACATGTGACACATGTGAAGAGCCCCTCGCGTCAAGGCTCAGTTCTCGGGTCACTAGTATGTTGCTGTAATTATTAAACACTGTTGAAGCAGCCAAACTGAAATAAATTACCTACCTAAGGGAGTATTGGAATCCCTAACCCCTGGATAATAGCCATCGTCATATTTATGAGACCTTAGACGCTGAATAAGAGCAACCGATTTCATTACGATGCTCATTTAGTTACCAAAGTAGTGTGTAACAATGTAAATTCTTATATCACACATATGAAAAACTTTCCCATATTTGGTACTACATAGTGTTTTATTCATACCACTAAACAATGGCTTTTTGTATTGGGTTATTGCTCTATTTACTCATTATACTTCCTGATTCTCACCAAATCAAACAAGCTGTTAATTGTCATTAATTCCTGATTTTCAACCACAAAAAGTCAAAATTGTGAGTCAAGTACCAGTGGTTGACAAGCAAATCATAATGAATCCATATGTTAAAACTGTTGTTTGGTCGCCCAGGTGAAACTGTGGTTTGCGGATTTCTAGTTCTTAATTATAAATTACTACGAATCGGTTGGCTTCCAGTTGGAAACCCAGCTGGGTTCTAGATGGTTAAAGCCAGGCTTCACCTTCCAGATTCCCAGACGTCCGGGGCTTCCGGATAGTTAAGCCAACCCTTCCAGATTTTCATGATAATGATGACAGCTAATTTTGCTATTCTTCAACATTTCCTAGATGTCCCCTTTACATTTTCAAATATCTCGTGCATCCCAATCACAGCTGTCAATCACTTTCCCTTTTCTTCCTACATTTGCATTCTTGTGTCTCTCGAACGGGTTGCATCTATGGTACCTTCCAGACATCCGGAATCTGGAGTGTTTAACACCTTGGACTTCCAGACATTTTTGGCCTGGCTTCACCTTCCAGATCTGTCTCGACGAAAACGTCTGTCTGGAATCCGGAAGAAAAATCTGGAAGGTGAAGCCTCGCTTTAACACCCTGGACTTCCAGACGTTTTTGGCCTGGCTTCACCTTCCAGATCTGTCTCGACGAAAACGGCTGTCTGGAATCCGGAAGAAAAATCTAGAAGGTGTAGCCTCGCTTTTACAGAACAGTCTCTTCATTGGCGTTCTGGACTTCTGTCAGGTGGTAGGTGGTACATTTACTGATTTCTGTCGATGTAAGATTCCGAAAACTTCTCAGATGTTATTTGTTCCACTCGTTCTGTTCTGTATCAACTAAAATTTACAAAAATATAGTTTTATGAAAATAACGAACTGTCCCGTGACTGACTTCGAAATCATGAAAATTGATGCAGGTCGGGGTTTATTTTGGATCTTTAAATTTGTTCACTTAAAAAGGATGTTAAACTTGGAAAGTTACACAAGTTTTTTTTTCACTTTCCAACCTGGCTGGTTCTGATAGCCTGGTGTGGGAACAATCATAAGTAGAAACCAGTCAGCCTGAGCGTGCTGATTATAAACAGACCTTTCATTTCATACATGGGACGTGTAATCCTATGAAGTTCGCTGTTAATGATCCATTTGATGGAACTACTGTTCGTCTGAGAGGGAACTAGACACAAGGGCGTCACGACTGGGTGGGGGGGGGGACGCCCCCCCAATGTTATTGGCCAGTCGGTAAAAAAAACCGAGTCGGCGCGAAGCGCCTCGATTTTTCGTTAAAAGAGTTGATTTTTTTCATGAAAATAGTCGTTTTTCTGAAAATTAGTCGATTTTTCGTCAAAACAGGCGGTTTTTTCTGAAAATCGATCGGTTTTCTGCAAAAACAGTCGGTAAATGCCTCGCCCCCCCCCCCCAAACATTTTGGCTAGTAATAGTAATAGTATCTCGTAAGGCTTACAACAGAAATACAAGAGCATAGAGGTACCACAAATCACACGGAAATTCCACTATTTGAACAGTGGGATTCGTGAATAGCGAACGACCAAGTAACGCACTCTCAGCGGGTCTTCAAGCCAATTTAAGTGAATAAGTGATGGGTAACTTGATTGTCCTATCCCAGCCCTTTTCAGTTAAACTTTAAAGGTTAACTTCTGACATCGCGGTTGATATCTGAAAATAACACCGAGACGGTCATTGAAAATAACGCATCCGAGCCGAAGACGAGGATGACATTTTTAAATGGCCATCGAGGTTGTCATTCCCATGGGAGGTGTGTTAACTGTTATATCTTTTTCGAACAGAACCATTAACAATTAACCATGCACAAAACTTCAGTGGGGTATGATCGCTTTCATATTCATCCTCTACTGAGGCTGATATGACTTCATATCATCCTCTGTGGAGGGAGATATGACTTTATCATCCTCTGATATCTACCGCTAACTTTCTGTTTGAAGATTACCGTAATATAACTGACCGTGGGTCATATGCAGATGATATGCATTACATACCTGTTTGTGAAAAGTTATTTCTCCTTTAACAGTGTACAAACAAATACAAATTCATACTTAGGTCAAAATATTAATATTCCACCTTAAATGGTAATAAGATGTCACCTGTACGAAACGAAAAAAAATAATAAATAACATTAAAAAAAACTACTATTCATACTTCGACTCTCTTCAAATCAGCTTTCTTCCTTGTTATGTTTTCTTTTTATGTTTATGTATAACAGTGCATATCATAACATAAAACAATATATTTCTGTAATCAGCCCAGATTTTTCTAATCAAGCCCAAATTAAAAAAAAAAACACTACTGTTTACTACCTCAACTCTCTTCAAATCAGCTTTCTTCCTTTTTATGTTTTCCTTTTCTGTTTATGCATAACATGCATAACCAAACCATTTTTTGTTTCTGTAATCAGGCCTACCATTTCGTATATCAATTTGATGTATGGATGGATTGCATGAGTGGTACCATGGTACACAAAAACAAATGCAAAGCAAATACTCGGGGATGAAAAAGCGTTATCTTCTCCTGAACATAGCGCTTTTGCTGTACCTGTCTTCAGATGAATTACGGCAATGTTTCTTACAGTCGGCACTAGCCTATTCACAAGCCTAAGTAGTATGTGTTCACGGTTTCTTACTGGAGTCTATCCAAATAACTAAAAAAGACTTCACACACCCAAGTGGCTGGATAGTGGGAGTGTAAATAAGGGTTTAAAAGGGTTAAAAAAAAAAGATATAAAAGAAAGGTATCAGCATCGGCCTGCGCAGGCCGAACTAGCGGTGCTAATCTCCGATTCTCCGCCCTCAGCCAGGAAGTGCAATAGGCGGTTGGGGGCTAGTCATCCTAGTGCTTTTGCGCACCTTCCACGAGAGATGGGCGAATCCGATCATGAAAGGATTCGAATCCGAATCCAGGACTAGGTACGAATCCGGTTCCGAATCCGAATCCACCTTTTCAAGCTGAGGATTCGAATCTGGAATCGAATCCGGATTCGAATCCTATCTTAACAGAAATCACATCATTTACAGAGTATATAGTTTAAAAATCAGAGGTGACAAAAAGCACTGATGTCTAAGGTAATTAGATAACGTGATAAATTAATGAGGATGATTGGTGGTGGAGAGCAAAAAGTTGGATTGCCTAAGCCGACTGTGTAAAAATTTGGAAACGGAAATAGAAGGATGTACACCAGAAATTTGCTTGGATTTGTAAGATTGAGAGTTTGGAATCCGATTCCGAATCCGAATCCAGCCTGACAAGCACAATATTCGAATCCGGCCAAAAGGACGAATCCTGGATTCGAATCCGGATCCGGATTCGCCCATCGCCTTCCACCTTCCGCAGATTTCTCCAGGTACCCATTTGAAGCTGGGTGGACTTTAGCTTTTTCTTACGGGGCTACGCCACAAGCCCCTACCCCAAAACCAAACGGTAGGCACAACACGGGACTTGAACCAGCGACCCGTCGCTTACGAGTTTTGCGTGCGAACCATTCGGCTAGGATGTTCTCCCAAAGAGCTCATAAATTTCGTGCCTATCATTTTAAAACATACAACCGCTAACGAATGATGTAGTAAGTCCACAATTTTCAAAACAAACCTTTGGTCCTGGTTTGTTTTTCCCTTCCTTTGCCAATTTGACGGGTCGTGAGGAACAGAGTTGCCTATTATGTTATTTATCTGTCCTCGCCAAGACACGGCAACTCTCGATTCCGTTCAGAAAACATCGATATTAACGTTTTTCCTTGGAATTATTTTCCCGGATAATAAATGTGGTAACCTTGAGCTTTGAAGAATCTGTAGCGTTCGGTCGGATCGCCGTTCTTGCGCACATCATCTTTTCAATTTTTTTCAAAGAACATCTGCTAACAAATAGATTAGTCAGCACACATTAGCTTCTGTGTAAAGTGGAAAGGAGTTATCAGTAGTTATTCATGGTTCATTATCGTGAGTATAATGTTGTGGGTGGACTGCTGAAACCTCGTCTCTTATTTTCTCTGAAAATGATACCGATATTACCGACTACTTTTCCGTCGCTCGGTCCACTGTTCTTGAGTTAAGGTACTTCCAAATGTGCTAGGACGATGAAACTTGGCAGGCGTATCAGGGACCCGACCAAACTAACTTAAGAATAGTCACTTTCCCGATCTGACCATCGTGGTGGGAGGGAAGCCGGCGGAATCCGGAGTTTAACTTTCGAACAGGTGATCGGGACCGAATCCGATGATCCGATCCAGACCGAATCCGATGAATGTGGGGGGGGGGGAGATTCAGAGGGGGGAACCGGAAATCTTGTGTCACGCTTAGAGTGGAGCGATTGGGAGTAATCGCAATCTAAGGTACTTCCAGATGTGCCAGGAAGATGAAACTTGGCTTGAACATTTGAGACTTAACAAGATTGGCTTAAAAATAGCTGCTTCTTCTGTCCGACCATCGCAGGGGGAGTGGAGGGAGGGTAATTCTGAATCTTGAGGTGTGTATAACTTTCGAATGGCTGATCGGATCTAAATGAAACTTAATACCTGGAAAGACATCTTAAACGTCTCATTTCAAGTCCGGACCGGATCCGATGAGTGTGTGTGTGTTTGGGGGGGGGGGGGGGTCGAGGGTGAACCGGAAATCTTGTGACACGCTTAGAGCGGTTGCGACCGGGAGGAAACTTGATGGGAAGAAAAATTTTAAGCCGTAGGTACATCAGTAACAGAACTCGATCGGATTCCTAGATACATGATGATGACGGTTATGTCATCACTGACGTAACCGGACCGGATTCGGGCACTGTGAGGAGAGCTGGAGGGGGGTCCGGAATTCTGGTGATCCGCGAGTGTGATGCTTCGTGATGTACTAGGACAGGCATATCAGGGACTCGAGCAAATTGACTTGAGAATAGTCGTTTGCATGATCCAACCATCGTGGGTGGAGTGGAGGGATGGGGATTCCGAAAATCTAGTGGCATTCATTACTTTTAAATAAGCTATCGGATTTGAATGAAGCTTGGCAAGTGTAAAGAGTTGTCGTCTCAGATATTCCGTGCCAAGTCCGGACCGGTTCCGATACTTGTACGGGGAAGTTGGGGGGGGGGGACACCTGAATTTTCGTGAAAAGCTTAGCGTCGAAGGATCGGGATGGAGTTTGGTGGGAAGAACAAGCATAAGCCCTAGATACTTTCTTGGCATAACCAGATCATATCGGGACTCTTTGGGGGATTTGGAGGGGGGGGGCCGGAATTCCCATGCACGCGAATTAGGATACTTCCAGATGTGCTAAGGACGATTCAACTTGGCAGGCATATTAGTGACCCGACCGAATAGAATGAGGACCTGACACAATGTCCTAGGAAGACTTCCCGTTCCTGGATCCGACCATTTTTGGGGGAGTTAAGGGAAGGGGAACCCGAAAATTACTGACTTTCTTTTGTCGCGAACGATGGTCCGATTCGAGTGAAACTTTATGGGTGATAAGAAGCGACGAGCTAGCTATGCGAAACATGCTTCCGAACCACATGCGGCTATGGTTGGCGAAGTTGGAGGGGGGGGGGGGGTAAGCACAAAACCAAACTAAGGGGCCGAATGGAATGCAAGTTGGACAGTACTGAGTTTATGCAGCCTAGATTTATTATTTGGCGTCCGGACCGGATCCGGCCACGATAGGAGGATGAAGCGGGGACCGGAGCTTATGTGTCCTAGTCGTATTCTGTCACAGTGGGGGGAGTTGTAAGGGGATTCCCGGAAATTTTGTGGCTTGCATAGTGGTCAAACGGAGTGGAGTGACCTGAATGGAAATTGGAAAGTAGAGAGAACGTATGCCCTAGATGACGAATTTGAGGTTCAGATCCGATCTGGGGGGGGGGATACGGGAGCTTCCCAAAAATGCTCATATTCGAATGAAACCTGATAGGCTTTAGAAGATGGTTTAGATGATTGGTCTATGTGTATGAACCAGATTCGGTCGCGGTAGGGGGAGTCTGAGGGGGCTGGGGCACCGGAAATAGTGTGGCACGTCCGGGGATCAAACGAGTGGATAAAAATTTGGAAGGTAAATACGTCATGTGCCCTAGATGATCTGAGACGATGCCGGAAATGCTCAGACTTCTGGAAACTAGACATACTATTTCTAGGTCCGATCCTTGGGGGGGGGGGGAGGGTTAAAGGGAGTATTTGTGGCGTTCTCATCTACTTTTTAGCACCGACATTGTGAGCTGGTAGCTCTTGTTCTGAAAGGGTAACGAATAGGATAACGATAACAAAGCTGGTGATGCTGTGTGTGCTTAAAGAAGGTCTCAAAATATGCTCTATTTGCCTAAAACCAACTCCTCTCTGTATTTCAGGATACCTATAACCTTTCCGTGCACGAAAATATCGTAAAAACTGACACAGCTGTACAGCCTATACGTTCACTTCAATTAGGTTGCCACTTGCAAATGTCTAACCCCTTAGCTCTCCCCTTGAAAACAGTCTGCGTCTCAAAATTTTCGAAGGGAAAAACCGTTCAGGAACAGAAAAATGTCGGTAACAGACGTTACAGTACTTCTTCCGTGCATGTACGGAAAGTTTCTGAAACTTATGTCAGTGACGGAAAATTTCCGCAATACACTTTCCGTTCACGAACAGAAGTTTCCCGTTTTCAGAATGATTCTTGAATTTTTCGATGCGCATAATGAATCATCTGTGGATGATTTGAAATGGCATTTCTGAGATTTCTGAATACCAGTATGTTTATAATTTGTTCATATGAATATTCTGAATTCTCATTTAATTTTTGTTTCTATTCTTGTTCGAAACATGTTGCTATATAGGCGCAGAATGTTCAGGCCTGAAATCTTGGTTGGTATTGGTGGTGTCCCACAAGAGAGGATATGCATGTATCAGTCAAAAGGTAAAGATTGGAATAATGCGTCCGGGTTTGAATACGCACTTTAATATCTGACTCTGTGGCACGCCTCTGAAAATGGAATTATTCTACGGTATATCGCCTTCTTTTTTGGGGAACGAGCAGTCGAGAGTCCTTATTGATTTAACTGTCAGGAACCCCACTTGTTCATTTATGATTGCAGTAGTGAAGATCTAGTCCCCTGGCTACCGTATCCCTGGTCATCAGCCTGAGCGATATTAGCTTGAGGCTTATGGCGGAACGGTAGGCCTACTTTAAAACTCGTAAAGAGCAGGTATACGCTTTTCCCATGTTAACTGGAAATATCTGTATCAAAAGTGTCTGGCCAAACTGACGGTGGCGGAAAAATTCCAAGATACCCATTTTGTACAACATTTTACGTGCTACAAAATGTTTAGAGCAGTTTTCAAAGCCGACACATCGTTTGCCAGGTAGACTAGAAATAAGAAAAAAAGTGTCTTGTCCGCCAACAAAGTGTCCGCGACTTGGGTAAACTCTGTCACGATAAATTTGCTATCTTCTGATAGCCCAGAGAAGAAGCGACAGGATATTAAGAATGGATTTTGGAATTTTCGTTTCTTGCAGTTTCAGTCCCTTCTTTTCTCAAAAAACACACTTTTCTCGTATCGTTCCCATAGCATGGGCTGTTATCGCAAGGATGCATCAAGACCTGTAACCCCATTGGGACAGCAGAGGGTATTCACAGGGGGTCAAGAGGGTAGATCATGAATACAGATTATCATGCCAGGTTATAAAACAAATAATTCAGTTGCTTAGTACAATTAAATCGTGATAGCAAAATGATAAAAAGGAACAAGAGAGGCGATTACTTGAGACCTGTACAAGTTCATTGAGAGCGACCCACGAATTGAAGAATTCCTACTTCAGTCCTCTGAGTCAGCCTTGTAAGTGCCATATGAGCTTTCAGCTCTTGTTTAGCTTTATTTTTATTGCCGGACAAGCAATTCGCCTGGATTTCGGCCGAAACCGGAAATTCAGCAGAAGTAAGGCAGGAAGTTTCGATCAGTTTCGTCAAAATAGATATTACGTATAGGGGTAAACACACATGCTATATCCACATCTGAACTTGGTTTTCTCAGATGATTAGCTGTTTGGCCTTAATCTGTTTCTAAATTTTAAAAGTAAAAATGTTCAACGAGTCTGGCGAAGATAAGACCCAATTGTCGGGACCAAATATTAATTTTTGGGATCCCATCGAAACCTTTGGTCTTGTTCTGTTTCGGGATCTCACAGCAACTTGTAGCCTTGTTACCCGCACATTTTCAGATTTAACAGACCTTGAATGTTTGTCTGTTATACGCGTTTACTTCACGATGAGTGACGCTTTTACTCCACAAGTGAATTAGCGACGCGTTGCTTCAGGTACTTCAATGACTGCAAAAAAGCAGCAGCCAAAAGGTCATTCAGGTGCAATTTAGTGTCAGTCTCTCGATCCATAGTTCCCTCTGATGACCTCTGAGACATAGATAAACATCGCATTGAGGGAGTCCTTTGACTTTGGTGTTCACCGACCAAAACCCATTCTGAATCTGCAATAACGAGTTTCGACTACCGTTACCCCTTATGAACAAATTCAACGGAGAACTACGAAGTTCGTACCAGATCTGCACGATCTTCCCTACCAAGTGAGATTACCCAAGTTGCTCCTTCCCACTATTGCATACAGATTTTTTAGAGGAGACCTGATTGAAACGTGCAAATTAATCAATGGAAGTTAAGACAATTTTGAAGTGACTAATCTAGTAAGATTCAGCATTAACCGTCGTCGTCGGAGGCACGCGTACAAGCTTTCAAAATCAAGATTCCACTGGGACGTTTTTAAGTGGGGTTTTGGCAACAGAATTGTTGATCCTTGGAACAGCCTTACCGAAGATGCGGTTAATGCTGAATCGATCAATAGTTTCAAGTGCATTGTTGATGGGATTTTTAACTCTGATCAGTTCGACTACTCAAAATTTCTTAGAGTTATTTAGAGGCGAAAGCCTTTTCTCTTGCTTTGTATTATTATAACTTTCTCATCCTTCTTTTTTTTTTTTTTTTTTTTTTTTTTTTTTTTTTTTTTTTTTAATCTCGTAGCATCTTTTGTAATTTAATTTATTTTTATGTTATTTAAAAACTAAGAAATCAGATTTCGTACTTTTTGTGGCTACTCCTCCATCCCTCAGTGACGTTAATTTGAATCTATTTTTACCCAATTTTAAATATTCACGTCACCTAACTTTTAAAATTAAACCCATATTTTATTTACTATTCTTTCCCCTAATACTTGGAAAATAATTCTCTCATTTGTATTTTGTAAAAAAAATTCTTTAACTACATTTCCTTTTTTTTTTTTTTTTTACTTATAATTCAAATCTACTAATATTAAACCCACCTCCACTCATCTCAATAACATTCATTTTCCTTTACTCAAATTTAACTTTAATTTAATTTACCTTTTGAGCAGTCAAACTATAGTCTAATAACAAAAAATAGGGCAAACCACAAAAAAACGAAAAAAAAGCACATCGATATCTCAGGGTGCCCTTCCGTCATAGGGCACCCCTTCCATCGCAGCCACTATTACAACTCTTTAAACCAACCTTTCTCATCCTTCTAATCAGCCAGCGAGTTATGTTGGATAGCATTTCGTGGTTTGTTTCTTTAGAAGTTTTTCACTTTGTTTTTGAGGTTTGCGAAGTGGTAATGAACTTTCTTAATTGGTCGGACCGTGGAATTATCAAACACAACTCCCAGGCCCAGGAACTCCTTATAAAGTACCGGTTCTTGTTCATGTCATCAAACCAACTCAGTAAGGTCTTAAAATTAATTCCGCCGTAAAAAAGGAATTAATTATGCACCGGCATGCTTACAGACTATTTGATTGTTAGTACAAATGTTGTTGCACTGCTATGACATGAAGAATGCTGGAAGAGCGCTTCATTTCGTTGAGGTTTTAGGCTTATGCAGCGTTTACAAGTACAGGAAAACTTGACCAGAATCCGATCTTGGTGACAATATTATGTTTACACGCAGAGGGAAAAATAAATTCTTCAAACCATAATCTGACAAAAATAAATTCACTAGCCAATAAAAAAATGTTTTGAGAGCATTTATGACATCAGTGCTGATGACTGCTGCTCTCAAAAGCAAGCTAGACTTTGTTTTAGTCTTTTTACCAGCGCCGCGGACGAGATTCCTTTCAAGTAGACCGGAATTCTTTTCATCATGAAAGGATTCTCGTCCGCTAGACTTTTTTTCTAGTCGTCTTCACGGACGGAATCCTTTCGAGTCGGTCGAAATTCCTTTTCTACTCGACCGGATTTCTTGTCCGTGTAAACGCATGCAAATTAATCAATGGAAGTTATGACAATTTTGAAGTGACTAATCTAGTAAGATTCAGCATTAACCGTCGTCGTCGGGGGCACGCGTACAAGCTTTCAAAATCGAGGTTCCACTGGGACGTTTTTAAGTGGGGTTTTGGCAACAGAATTGTTGATCCTTGGAACAGCCTTACCGAAGATGCGGTTAAAGCTGAATCGATCAATAGTTTCAAGTGCATTGTTGATGGGATTTTTTTTCTTCTCCCGACGAAAGTACTTTCTCAGGACTTTTGGGGGGGAGTCCCCCCCTCCCCCCCCCCCCATAGAGACGCCCCTACTAGCATGTTCTCTATTTCGTTGAAGGGTGCGCGTCATTAAAGCGGGTTTAAGATTGAAATGAGGGTCTCAGGCTTGAGATTTCAGATGGGATGGACGTTGCTTGGATTGGAAGGACACGTCGCACTAGTGTTTTTGCTAAGATGTGCTGATATATTTGACTACTTTAAAACGTAGCTATGCTTACAAAATATTAAACAAGGCTTCGGCCATTTTTAGCCTCTGTCCATGTCCTTTGCTTTGGATGAGAAATTTGGGCAAAATTTGCATAACCGATAATCGTACCAATAAGATTCTCCGTAACAATGATACGTCAAGAACAAAACCTGGCAAGTATGATAATCAATGTAATGCAAATAGAGGAGATACGATACACTTATGAATTTTTAGTCATATGAATTGCAGTCATAAGTACGACATGAATCTGAATCTGAAACCATCCGCTGAGTCGCGGAGGTGATATTGGCTTATAGCACAATTCCTCATGCCTGAGTTGACAAACAATACCACCGAATCATCCCCTTCTGGTTTTAGGACTTGTAAGGATTCAGTCACAACCCGTCCCGTTTCGTGGTTCATATATTTACTTTATTTTTTTTAACCCGCCTAGCATCATACCTAATTTGTGTCTTTGTGGCATATTTTGTCCTCTTTCAGACGGCGTTCGTAATTTCTTTTTTGCCGCTCAAACGAGAATTTTCCTTGTTCAATTTTACGAAAATGGTGTGTGGCAGATTATTCCTTAAACAAAAACTCATCAAATTTTGTCGACCTTATCATCACATAAATACTATAATGTGCATAATTTCAGTTTGCTTATTCTGAGTTTCAGATTTTTTTTGAAATTTTGCTTTGAATCTCTTCTCGCACTGGTCAACCCTAGCCTACGAACTTCGCGAAAAAAAAGTTAATTAAAATTGAACTTCTTGCTTACTGCCGTAAAGGGCTGTGTGCAGATATTCAAATAAAGCATAACACAGATACGTCAGCTATGAAGCTTTGACAGCGATGTTTCGGCCCTTCTTGGCAAGCCTTCTTTGGCTTCCTGCCAAAGCATCGGATCTCACGTATCCGTTTTATGCAATGTTTGAGTATGTTTCCCAGTCAGCTTAGGCTCAAGGAGTATTTGGCTTTATGTAGGTTTTTGGAAAAACTTTGCGGACGACTTCACACACTTCCAGAACGCCGTCCAAGCCTTCCTAACTAACTCCTCCTCCAGTTGGCGACGTCGACTTTTCGTTAACCCTTAATATATAGCTATTTAAATTCCTAATTTCAATATCAGTGTTTTTGATACTTCTGCAGCTCTTGTAGGGGTGGGACGGATCCCGATGAGGATCCGTCAGTAAGAACAAGATAAGAAGGTCTTTCTTCGGAGATTATTGACCTTTAAGTTTTTGACCATGATCATAAATAAGTGGCCCCAACAAACGACGACGAGCCCCCCCCCCCCCCCAATGCTGTCGGAGAGTCGGTAAAAAATTACCGAGTTGGCGTTACTTTACATGAAAACAGTCGGTTTTTCTGAAAATTAGTCGTTTTTTCATCAAAATAGTCGGTTTCTCTGAAAATCAGTCGATTTTTTTTCAAAACTGTAACTTTTTGTTGTAGAAAACAGTCGTTTTTTTCTGCAGAGACAGTCGGTACAAATTACCAGCTAGTCGGTAAATGCCTCATCCCCCCCCCCCCCCAAACATTTTGACTAGTAACGCCTCTGGGTCCGAGAGTCGGAAGTTTTGTGTATGGCCCTTTTTGTCCCTTAGTTTATTACATTTAGAGAACACAAAATAAAATTTCATCAGGGATTATGACTAATAATACATTTATAGAATTTGATGCTTATTTACTTTTAACTACAAATTTTGACAGTTTGATATGTCATGAACTACATTGTCAGAAGTTTCATAAATGACAACACAAGGATGCACAGTTCCAAAACACTGTTAATGATATCCGATATCACGACGACAAAAACAAGACCAAAGGTTTCGATGGGATCCGAAACATTTCATATTTGATCCAGACAATTGGATCTTCTAGATATCCGGTCTTCGCCAGACTCCTTGAAAATTTTTACTATTAAAATTTGGAAAGAGATTAAAGCCAATGGCTATCGTCTGAGAAAACCAAGTTCAGATATGGATTCAGTGTTTGTGTTTACCCCTATACGTCATCTCTACTTCGACGAAATTGATCATAATTTTCAGCTACCTTACTTCTGACAAATTTCCGGTTTCTGTCGGACTCGGGGAGAACAACTTGTCCGTTAAAAACAGCTCAAAAATGAATTCAGCATATCTCCTTTGTTGGGATACTGCCGTATTATGGTGTTCGTAAACCTTGTCTGTAGTTGAAATATACAAATAACTATATTCTTACAGAAATACTTCCGATCGGTCAAACAAGATGAAGATATAAAAAGAAAGATACAAGATAGTTGAACTCACTCTCCGCTCAATAGCTTTCCTCAAAGTCAAAGTAATATGTAATTCTGCACAGGTAAGATTCGGTAGTGTTCTCCCTTCTCTCCGAGTTCGTTCTGACGCTAAGGTCACCCGACCTCGCGTCCTTAACTAATTCATTCAAGAATTGATTATTGTTATGATGGTTGACTTTGGGGAATAGACTGCTGGGCGGAGAGCTAATTGCTAGGGATAGTGTAGCACGAGTAAAAGGGCTGCGTGAGAACGCATCCCACAACATCCTTACCCCTATACTGAACCTCTAATCAACTTCAGATAAAACTTTTAACGAATTTTCAGGTTTTGCCCGGATTCCGGATTCCGGCGAGAAAATACTTTGCATACATGCAGGCCCGTATCCAGGAATTTTTTTGTCCGGGGGTGGGGGGGGCCGCGGATCGGATAAAAAAGACAAAGATCAGAGGGAAAAGCAAAAAAAAATGATTATTTTCGTATGTTTCGGGGGGGGGGGGGATGGTACTTTAAACAAATTCCGATTAAACGGATTCCGAGCCAACTACTTGTCCGGCGAAAAAACAATTTCCATATACGTGTTCAGCATGTCTCCTTACCCCTAGATTGAACATCTAATCAACTGAGATTAAACTTTTATTTATCACAAATTTTCCGGTTTTAGCCGGATTCCGGGTGAACTAATTGTCTGACGAGAATTTTTATATTCGAATTCAGCATATGTATGTATGGATGTATTGTACATGGAAAGCCCAACGGACCATGGTACAAAAAGATATTATGCAAATCAGATGCTAACTACGTATTCAACACACTTTCTGAAGACGAAACAAAGAAAACTAACTACAAAATTAAAACACATTAAAAGAAGAAAGACCTGTGTCTCAGTCCCACCTGGACAAACACTGCCAGATTTGTATGGCATTTGTAGCTTCGCTCAAGTGCCATATACCGATCACTTTTCGGTCGGTCGGTCGGTCCACTGTTCTCAATCAATCAATCAATCTTTATTATTCGATAAAACATTCCTTATGGTATTAACAAAAAACCGAATATTTGTTATCTCGTCAAACATAACTATATACAATTGCGCTTTTAACATAGTCAAATATTCAATAATTACACAAGAACAAGGATTGCAACAAATTAAAACGCTAAAAATTCAATAATTAATATAAAAAAGAGGTAAAAAATTTAAAATTTCGCGTTGAAAAAACTCACAAAGGAGGGGACAAAACTTCTTTCGTACCGCGCATGAATTGCCCGAATGGGTTGGAGCTTAGGAACTGGTTGTGCTGCCATTCTCTGTGCCCTGTGCCGGTCGAGAGTGTGGGGAGGGGGAAGGATGTGCCGTGGTTGGGGTCTTCCAGTAGTTGTTCACCAAACTTGGTAGAAAGTTGGTGTCTACGGTTTGACAAAGATGCGAGACCAAACTCGTTAAGAAGGGAAATGTACGGGATTTTGGGGGATTTTGATACTATTAGTAAAGATCGGTACTGGATCCTCTCGAGGCGTTCCGACTGCTCCCGTGTTAAACCGATATGCCATACCGGACAGCAGTATTCAAGGGAAGGGCGAATGAACATAAGGTAAATGCGAAGGAGGTGGTGTTTCGGGTGCCATGGCGGGAGAGCATTTTGAGAGACCTTATGCCCATATTTGCTCTTTTCAGCATAGATTGTACTTGCTTATTAGATGAACACCTAAAAGTTAGGGTACTTCCAGAAGGGCTAGGACGATAAAACTTGGCAGGCGTATCATAACTTGGAAATAGTCACTTCCCCGATCCGACCACCGTGGGGGGGAGTGGAGGGAAGGGGAATCCGAAATCTTGAGGAATGTGTAACTTTGGAACGGGTGATCGGATCTGAACGAAACTCGATATTTCGAAAGTGTGTCTCAGGTGTCCCATTTCAAGTCCGGACCAGATCCGATGAATGTGGGGGGGGGGGGGGTGTAGAAGGGGGGAACCGAAAATCTTTTGAAAAGCTTAGAGCGGAACAATTGGGATGAAACTTGGTGGAAAGAACAAGCACAAGAACCAGATACATCAGGACCGGATCGGATTTGGGCACTGTGGGGGGAGTTAGAGGGGGGGAGGGTCTAGTGATCGAGAGTCCAGGTACCAGAAGTGTTAGGACGA
This sequence comes from Branchinecta lynchi, assembly GCA_023053575.1. NCBI lineage: Eukaryota > Metazoa > Arthropoda > Branchiopoda > Anostraca > Branchinectidae > Branchinecta > Branchinecta lynchi. Next base: position 20,666,650 of record JAKZAP010000020.1, read on the forward strand.
TGAAACTTGGATTGAACATTATAAAGACTTGACAGGATTGGCGTAGAAATAGTCAGTTCCCCGACTCCACCATCGTGGAGGGAGGGGGAATGCGGAATCTTGAGGTAATATAACTCTGAGCGGGTGACCGGATCTTAATGAAATGTGATTTTTGAAAAGACCTCATGTCTCAAATGTCTCATTTAAAGTCCGGACCTGATCCGATGAATGTTGGGGGGAGGGGTGGAGGGGAGAACCGGAAATCTTTTGACACGATAAGAGTGGAACGATTGGGATGAAACTTGGTCGGAAGGACAAGCACAAGCCCTACATAAATCAGTGAGAGAACCGGACCGGGTTCGGGCACTGTGAGGGGAGTTGGGGGTGGGGGGGGGTGTCCAGAATTCCGGTGATCGCGAATTAAGGTACTTCCAGATGTGCTAGGACGATGAAACTTGGCTTGGAAATTAGAGACTTGACAAGATTGGCTTAGAAATTGTCACTTCTCACATCCTTAAAGGGCACCTGAACAATGAAACCGTAGTTGAACACACCATGGAGAATGCATTCACAGACATGGCCACGGAGAGCATTCTTCTCCTGAGCGAGACATTTTGAAAATAGGGATGTTCATTTCGGGAGGTTTGCACATGCTGACTCCAAGACACAAAGCGCAATTCGTTCAAATCTTGTACAGCGCTGGCCGGATCGTATTGGAATTTCTTCTAGATATACGTTTGGGCTTGACTGGTTAAAAAATATTCCAGAAGAAGGGTTGATTGGAGACATTTGTTTATTTCTAAAATTGTTCGGTACTGAAATAAGGACAGATACAAAATGGAGCAAAAATCATAGCTTGGAAACACTATTGGAAACACGTCTTGGGATCCTAATAAGTCAGCAGATGCTTTTTCGGCGGTTTTTCGGCTCTTCCTGGCAATGCTTGTTATGCATAACATTTAAGGCGTAACGCGTTCAAAATCACAACAGACAACACCTCAAGTGTTGGCTGTTGAAATAGCGCATCCTTGTGTTATATGTTATGAAACTTCTGACAGTGTAGTTTTAGAAACAAAGACGGTTCCAGGTCCCAAATTTAGACTTCTGGCAAAGCATCAGTATTTTGACCATACTTTTGTCTTGTCTGGTTACCGTCATTCACACATGACCGCTTACCATACATGGTAGTCCGTGGTTTATGGATAGTAATTTGCATTCTGTAGTAATTTTGAAGTGTTTATACCATGAGTTCAAGTTCGTTGCGTTCCTGCGTTACAGTGCGAGAGTACTTGCGACATTCTGATAGACCAGGCTGTATTCGAAAAGCTTGATCGTGCGTGGTAAGGGGGCGAGGCAAAGGTTCTGTAAGCCGAAATTATCATTTATATTTCTGAATATCGTCTTTTTGGGATCCCAAAATGTAAGTGGAGGGATACCTGTGACATCGGAAAAGTTGTCCGTCTGTTAGCACGATAACTCTCGAAGGGAATGAGATACTTTCATGAAACTTGGTGTGAGGATTCTTTAGGTCAAGGGTAAGGTCAAGTTCGTAGATGGGCTCTGTAGCCCTACGTTTAGGGGCGAGGTTTCAAATTAAGGGGCAAAAAGAATGTTTAGACAGATAATGTGATCGTGGATTATGGGGTAAGAAGAAATACTGAACACGACAATGAAAAAATATTTTATCGCCGGACAAATAGTTCGTCCGGAATCCGGCAAAAACTGGAAAGCTGGTTAAAGTAAAAGTTTCATTTGAAATTGATTGTCTGTTCGATTATGGTAAGAAGACATGCTGAGCACTTATGTGAAAAGTATTTTCTACCCGGACAACTAGCTCGTCCGGAATCCGGCCAAACCCGGAAAATTTGTTAAAAACAAAGGGGTAAGAAGAGACGCTGAGTCTGTATATGAAAATCATTTTTCACCCGGACATACAATTCATCCGGAATCCGGTTGTAACCGGAACTTAATAATAAATAATAAATTCAAGTTTTATTTGAAGTTGATTAGATGTTTTTCTTATAGAGATAAGGATATACGCTGAATTCGTTTCTGAAATTTCTTGTTTTGCTAGACAATTAGTTCGCTCGAAATTCTGCCGAAACAGGAAATTTGGCAGAAGTAAAGCAGGAAGTTTCGAGGTTTGGCTTATAGAGGTATAGAACTGGGTTTTCTCTGATGATTAGCCTTGCGAAGACTTTATCTGGCAAAGACAATTAAGACCCAATTGTCTGGATCAAATATTAGGTTTTTGGGATCCCATCGAAACCTTTGGTAGTGTTTTTTCGGCCTTTGTAGCAATTCCCAGAAATGAGGACCTGGCTGTCTTTGAGATAGCATAGCTAGTCCTGGCGCAGAAGGTCTGAGGCATTAGTTCTGAGGCCTAAACCATCATGTATAATCGCTTTCCATCAGATATAATCGCTAGCTTTCCAGGACCTTCGGAGGTATCTGTTCTACGGGGACGGACTGGAGTCCAGCCAATTATCATTCCACCCAGTTGCATTCCTTGTGCAAATTTTAGGAATATTATACGACCCCCTTATCTATTGTCGGTGTTTTTGACGAATGAGCAGTCACGAAAGGTCAGATGTTTTACTGTCAAGAACCCATTTGGGAACTCAGGAGAGCCGTGATGGAGCACAATTTTTGAAACTAAAAAAAAACTACGCCATAATCACTTAAACTACCGTCTGTCCTTGGTAATTGTTTGGGTAAATTTTAGTTGACTGCGCTAAACGGAAATGTCAGCTAATTTTATTCGAGCGATATTTCGGCCCTTCTGGTTCTTTAGGCTTAAAGGACCCCTCGCACTATTTACTCTTCAACTTACAGTATTTTATTGAAAATTTTAAAACTAGGCTGTGCTTTCAACAAATAACCCACAGTTTTGGCCGTTTTTAGCCTTTTCGGAAACCCGTTGACTTATAGCGAAAACAGGGAAACAATTCGCATAACCGGTTTTTCTGATGGAAAAACTCCTCGCAGGCAACAGTCGACAGCGTGGTACACATCGAAGGTAGCAAAACACGGCAAGTGAGAAAATCAGCATGGTTTTGTTAGAGGGGTTAGACTGTACCGTACGAAATTGGGGTCTCCGGGTTTAGAAATATATGGAGTGATTATGGAAGTAGGTTGCGTTAGTATTATAGGTAAGACAGGTCCTTTAACGCTAGAATAAGGTGATCACAGGTTTAACTTTCTAGCTTTGAGCCTAAATAGGACCGTTACCAAGAAAGGCATCAGATATCGCTCGAATAAAATCAGCTGACGTTTGGAGCAGTCAGCTATGGTTCGTAGTCAGCTGTGCTGACAGAATATTTGTTACTAAAACCTCCTAGATCTTGAGCCAAGCAGGTTTTGAAGAATAAATTTGCGAAAGGCTTCGGTCACCTAGCATGTGTCACCTTAGCTTTATTCAAATTTTGACTTCCGCCGTTTTTTTTAGATTTCTGAAATTACAGTGACACGCGTCTTTAACAGAATTAAAAAAACACACCACTGGGTTTATGAGTAATCTGTTGCACACGTTTGTGCAAAACTGTGTAATTTCGGGCAAATTTACTGTCATAGATTACAGCCAGAAGCGATAATATTGACGGACTTGCGTGTTGTGACGCTGCCATCGTGGTTCGGAAAATTGAGAAAGGACGGCTAAAGATCAGCGATCTTCCATACGTTGTTCCCCTCCCTAGCCACCTTGTATTCATTTAGTTTCAGTCGCAGTTGGAATGAGTATGTCCATATTGTTATTTGTAGCCCCCAAACCATTACAATTACTATTCGGTTTATTTATCCATACATATCTTTTACAAGTGGATTCATGGTGGTTAGAATTACGGCCACAATCAGGATTTTTTTGTCTTAAAAGTGGGCGCTAATCGTAAATTGTTTGCTTAATTTATGTGTTTTTGATGAAATTAAAAAAATGTCTATGTCTAAAAAAAAAACAAAAAAAATAGTGCTGGACATGTCAATACAGTTAAAAAGACCAACCAAGGATATATTTATAATTGTAACCGAGGATGTAGCCTACAATCCACGATTTAGAATACAGTTCATCAAAATACAAACGCGAATTAAAATGACAAGTCTTGAAAACAATTACAAAAATAATTCGTCATAAGGTTCATTACTATTCTAATATTTATAAAAAAAAATGATTGAGATAGAAAATGTTACCAAACATGAAATGGTCAAACTATTTGTTGTTTGATGCTCCCTTTGATATAATAGATCAAGCCTTATTTGACCTCAACTGAAAAGTCAGCTTTTTTGCATCTTGTACATGAATAGCCTATACTGTATTACTATGCCCTTTTTGAGAGGTTTTATTTTCCAAAAGGCTTCTCGTCATGGCGCTGAGAAGATAAACGGCGTGCCCATACGACACAAATCATATACTCAAACAGTGCATAAAACGGGATCGACTATAAACGGGAATAGAACGGAACGACAAGGTGCAGGAGGAACGCGTACTAAACACTGCACCAGGAGGAACACTCCTGAAAGGGAGAACACTGCACCGTCCTTCCTTGTTTTAGTAGTTGCTTTGGCACGAGTTCCAAAAAAAAGATCATTCCCCGGGATCATTCCCCAGATCATTCCCCGGGACATTCGCACGAGGGGCAGGGCCCCTGTTCTTTCATTCTGGTGCACGATCGCTTTTCTAGTAGTCGTGTTTCTTCGCTTAGCCGCTAGCACGCAGCGCCCTTGTTGCAGGAGGAACAAGCACTAAAAACGGGAACGACAGGACCCCTGTTCTTGGCACTTGGTTTCACTTGCTGGTGCCAAGGAACAGTGGTCCTACATTCCCGTTTTTAATAATTGGTTCTCATGAAAGTGAAACCAAGTGACAAGAACAGGGGTCCTGCATTCCCGTTTTTAGTACTTGTTCCTCCTGCAGCAAGTACTAACACGCGGCTGAGCGACGAAACACGACTACTAGAACAGGGATTGTGCACCGGAAAGAAAGAACAGGAGCCCTCCCCCCCCCCCGATCTGGAACTTGTACCCAAGCACACTACTAAACAAAGGGAAGACGGTGCAGCGTTCCCCGTTTTAGTAGTGTCGATCTCGAATAAAACGGATTCGTTAAAGCATCATAGCCAAAGTTATGATGCTTTGGCAGCGCTAAATTGGCCCTTCATGGCAAGGGTAACGAGGAGCCTGACGAGGACCCTTGCCGAAATATCACTGCCAAAGCATCGTAGCTGACGTATCCGTTTTATGCATTGTTTCAATATATGTTTCCCAGTCAGCGGGCTCAACGAGTATTTACCGACGGAAATCACAGGTGTACCGCGTAATTTGATATTTCATTGAGGGATGTTTTTTCCTCTATAAAATCACGAGCGACGAAAACCAATTTCCTGCTGTATCTGTGCGCCTATGGCTGCAACATCCCAGGTCTCTGAACTTAAATACGATCGGAACCAGAAAAACGGACAAGAGAACTGAAAGGGAAAGAACAAGCGAACAACAAAAAGTACAAGGATTAGAGGTTTTAATCACAGAAGGTGTTTAAAAGAAGAAAAGAAAAATAACAGGTCCAGTTAAAACGTGCCTAACTGGTTTATTTATTGACAGCAGGCAATCTGTTGATGTTCTTGATCGAGAATATTTAAAATTACACGGAGCTACAACAAGCTTGTAAGATCTTGCACACAGATAACAAATCGTTATTCTGGAATAGCAGAGAAATGGAGGAAGACATTTCCATTTCTAAACCTTTTTAAATGCAAAAGTTATTCATCGTCTGCTCCGTTTAGTGAAACTAAACAAAATATTGGTAAGCCATGCATGCCCGTATCCAGGAATTTATTTCGGGAGGGGGGGGGGGGGGGGGAGTTGCCTGTGGGTCAGACAAAAAAGTACAAAAAAGACATAGATCAGAGGGAAAAGCCTATAAAAATGGTTATTTTTGTAAGTTTCGGGGGGGGGGGGGGGGTCAACCCCCTAACCCCCCCCCCTGGACATGGCCTTGAAGCCATGCCTTAGCGCTGAGAAGTGGCGCCGAAGTAATAGGAATTCCTTGCTGCGGACACTAGTAAGTAAGAAAGTAATTTATTTATAACCCGCCATTTTGAAAAAGCGGAGTAAATGAAAGAAAACACAGAAAACACACAGAAAAAGACCTTTAATTTTCAATCTTCTGCCAGGAAGCAGTGGATAACCGTGCGCCGGTTGGCCCTGTTGTCCATGATTTTTTATAGCGACGAGGAAACATCCCAAAGAACACTTGCATCTTTAATTTTGGACTCCGTCAATAGTTAACGCACGTCTGCTTTGCTTTAATTGTATATTGACTGTAATTTGCACTGAGAGTTTTTTAATTGGCGGTAGCTAATTTGGTATGTCCGAATTTGGGCGTTGTTAACGACTTCCGTTCTGAAAGTATTGTTTTTGTTGGACATTATGATCAGTCTGTTGCCGGTGCTTCCTGCTGACAGGTGTGCATCGATATTTGATGTCATCTTAGTGGAACAGTTGGAACGAAAGCTAAGAATAATATTAGTAATAATTTAATTTTTCACCCATCAAAAAGCACATGGCATAGACTGAGTAGGAACAAAGAAAGAACAGAAGAAGGACACAGTAACAAGAGGAGACCAGAGACACATAAAAACTACGGCAACATTACCCTATCTACAGAACTATCCTATTGAAGAAGAATGCTCTCCCATTGATGCTTAATTGTATTGTTGTACATGTTATAAGTTGCTGTAAGTGGGTCAGTGATGTTGTAAGTAGTGACGATTTTACTATATTTCCGTTTTTTTTTTTTTTTTTTTTTTAAATACCCGTAGCCATAATTTAACTTATTTTTATATTACTTAAAAAAAAAGAAAAAAAATCTTCTTTCGTACTTTTTGTGGCTACTCCTCCTTCCCTCAGTGACGTTAATTTAGTCTATTTTTACCCATGTTTAACTATTTACGTCACTTAACTTTTGAAAATAAGCCCGTATTGTATTTACTATTCTTCCCCCCTAAGACATCTTATTTTTATTTTTGTCTGTCCTACAAACCTCAACCATAAATTGAAATTTTACTCTATATTATATATTTCCGTGACCGCTTCTGCTATTCTTTGGTATATCAGTTGTTACAGGGCTGTGCAGTCTTCACTGAAGCTCTGTAGATTCTTGACCAGAGCAAAATAACACTATAGAGTAGCGCCAAGACCTATGCTTACCATGCTTTGAAACGGGCCATACCCGAAGCGCCACCAACTATGCTTGCCGCATTTAAAGCGAGACAAACCTGCGGGTTTAGAAATTTCTAGTAAAGCAAAGGTGCCGCCTGCACACACCAAGGAAACAATGGAGGCTGTATCATTCTTTTACAAAGTTCAGAATATGCAAAGCTCAGAAGTATCGGGGCCATCGTTGGTGAACGACTAAATGAGTTTCAGTAGGGATGTTCTCTATCGCTAGTCGTGCTAGTATCGCTGCTATTCGAGTGTGTGTCAATTTTGTCAAGTCTTGGCGCTATTCTCTAGATGTATTTTGCTCTGTTCTTGACTGACTGACTAGTTACAACAGTCTTCATCATGAAATAAACGTTCAGTTTTCGAATGTTTTGCGCGCAGCCGCCGCGTCGGAGAGCAGAAGGGCTGGATAGAGTCGACAAGCGCTATCAAGAAAATTTCTTATTTTTGGTGGAAAGTAATGGTATTTCGGAAAACATTTTTTTCTGACCCATTTCACAGTGAGAAGACCATTTCTACTAAGGGTTGTGCTTTAGCTGACTGAATGAATTGTAAGTCACAAGACGCACACCGTACTGACAAACCAGAATAAATTAAAGTAGCGGGAACGTGACTTAATGTGACTCTATCACGTGAGTGTTTCATAAACAGTTATCCCGTTTTTGGAGGAGTTTGGAAAAGAGGAATGGGGGTACTGGTGGCCGGGATAGTCCTCATTGCCCATGTATGTTTAATCTGGCCAGAAACTGAGATTATGCTTTTTTAACGAATTAATCAACATTCAACCAAATACCTTAAAGCTAGAAGAGGTCTTCGAAGACAGTCAGAAAGCACTCCAAGACTATTCCTGTTCTCAGAGGCGTTACTAGCCAAAACGTTTGGGGGGGGGGGGGGGGCAAGGTATTTACCATTTTTGTTTTTACAGATAAAAATGATTATTATGTGTTGAGTTGATAAAAAAAATCGGCTGATTTTAAGAAAAACTACGAATTTTAAGAAAAAAACGACTAGTTGTACGAGAAACCGACTGTTCTTAAAAAGATCGACTGTTTCTAAGAAAAAAATCGACTGTTTTTAAAAAAAATCGCGGCGCTTCGCGCCAACTCGGCTATTTTTTAAGGACTGGCCGACAACAGTCGGGGGGAGGGGGGCCTCCCCCCCCCCCTAGTCGTGACGCCCCTGCCTGTTCTTGGAGAAGGAGTTTACGAAAGTGGACAACTGGCACTGTACTAAAGTTAGGAAGCAGTCCAAGACATGCAAAATATTTGAAAATCTTATTAAAATAACTGAAAACAAATTAACTAAAAAACTGTAAGAGAAACAATATAAAATAAATGCTGGACTTTAAAGCACAGCTCTTACTAGAAACCATCTTTTAACTATAAAATAGATCAGAAAAACATTTTCGAAAATACCTTTATTTCCCCCTGAAACTACTGACCAGCCTTCCTGCTCTCCGACGCGGCGGCTCGGCGCAAAAGATTTGAAAACTGAACGTGACTTGGTTAAAAACTGGGAAAACTAGGCAAATAAAAGAAGTAATGAACCGAAGAGTATCACATCCTTATGTGGAAAAGAGTTGTCAGTTGTCAACGGAAAATGAAGATTCCGGCAAACTTTTCGTTTGATGACGAGAAAACTCGGCAAGGCCGAAAAGGCGCTAAAATTCGTAGTTACGAAACGAAACAATGGAGAAAGGTGGCGATTTTAGAAGCTTATAATTCCATATGGGAACTATGTATATTATAAAAGGCAGAATAAGCAAGAGGGGTCCTTTAAGGTTTGACTGAATGTATGCCTGTCGTTACGTGTCATTCTTCGTAATAATTATTAATGTCATTGGTAAAAGAATTGATGATCCTTCTAACAGCCCTACCGAAGATGCGGTTGCTGAATCGATGAATAGTATCAATAGTTTCAAGTTTATTAATGATGGGATCTTTCACTCCGATCAGTTCGATTACTCAAAATTTCTTAGAATTATTTATAGGCGAATACCTTTTCTGTTTCTATGCATTTGTTTTTATCTCTGATAGGCCAGTGTAGTTAATCTCCTCTCGTCTTTAGGGGACCCGAGACGTGGCCACCAATCTTATTGTCTTTTTGGTACCGATGGATGACCGGGTTTTCCCGGCAGAGTTTGCTCTCGAGTTTTCTACACTTTCGTAATCTCGACTTGTCCATACTGAATTGAGGATATTCATATTCATTATTTAATTGAAAAGTAATAATATTCTCGTAGATAATTGATGATGGTGCCAAAAATCCTGTCTGAATTCAAATTCGTGACCGTCAATTCTTCTTCTTCTTCAGGATTTAGGTGGCCTCTGTCCTTATATAGGATCCTTTTCACCGCTTTCTTGGGATTCTATTCCCTTCAATATTGTATCCTGATCTGTCGTTTGTCAGAACCTTTGAATTTCGTTCCTGATTTCCGCGCTCCGTGATTCGTTGTTTACGATCTCGTACCAGACGCCATCTAGGTTAGTATGAAGCTGCCTTGACGCTTCCTCTTGACAAGTTCCCGAGCTATTACCTCACGATGTCTATTGTAACACTAGGAAGCGCGGAAGAGAACAAAAATAAGCGTAGATGGCTCTCGAGTTGAATTGTGGAATAGAGTACGCCTAGTCAGAAAATATTGCAGTTCGAAATGACTGCTGAAGCAATACAGAGGCCCACGCAGATGCGTTACTAGCCAAAATGTTTTCTTTTTGGTGGGGGAGCAAGGTATTTACCGACTGGCTGGTCATTTTTACCGACTGTTTTTGCAGATAAAAACGACTACTATTGAGAAACAAACGACGATGTTGACGAAAACTCGACTGTTTTAAAAAAAAAATCGACTGTTTGCAAGAAAAAATCAACTGTTTTTACGAATAAACGTGGCGCTTCGCGCCGACTCGGCTATTTTTTACCGACTGGCCGACAAAATTGGGGGGGAGGGCATCCCCCCCTCCCCCTCTAGTCGTGACGCTCCTGGTCCCACGTATCCGTGGATCTTATTGGGTGGAGAACGTGGGAAATTTTACATGGAATTTTCCTTATATCCAGTTCAGTGCTCCAAGCGGACTAGTTTCTGAAAGTACTCCATTGTCTGATTATCAACACTTATGAACGAGAGATAGTAAAATATGGATTCGTAAGGTAATGAGCAGAACAAATTAGCTTTCAATTTCTACTCCATAGACAATGCAAACCTTCCATCGCTCGGGAAGCAGATTTTCCACTCATCAACTTGTGCTTACTATCTCTGTCATAAGAATTGATAATGAGACAACGGCGAATCTTCAGAAACTATACCGACTGGAAGCACGGAACTGGAAAATTGCGAAATTCCTAGTTTCCGCCCAAAATAGCTCGGCAATTTGTCCGCTGGCCGTCGCCGTGAGGCATAGAGGGATTAATAGGAACTAGTCCGCTTGGAAGCTTTGTGGCATGTTAGTCAAAGAGTATCATTGCAAGTTTTGGACGGATCTTATTGAATATAAATTTTTCATTGTTTCGGCCCTTTACATGGTACAAAATTCATTGTCGCTAGAAAAAAAAATATATTTGTTTCCTTTCTAATACGTTTAAAGGAACAGAAAACTTGACTCGGGGAGCTAGCTGACATTAAGAATGTACCCTGAGTCGATATTGAGAGTAAGAAAAATTCTCTTTACGACCATTGCAGTTTCGGGGCAGTTTCCGAGAATTTGACTTATAAGTTAGTAGAAAAAAAGCAAAAGGTTTGTGTGCCGGGAGTAGGAATCGAACGCACGACCTTTTGACTACTATCCCGATACTATGGCCGAGTGTCATGGTTGGTTGAGTGTCATGAGCAGAGATGGTCGAATCCGATCAAGAAAGGACTCGAATTCAAATCCAGGGCTAGGTACGAATCAGATTCCAAATCTGAATCCACCATTTGATCCTGAGGATTCGAACCCGGAATCGAATCCGACCTTAAAAAAAATCATGTCATGTACAAAGGTTATGGTTTAAAAATCAGAAGTCACAAAAAGCATTGATGTCTAAGGTTCAGATTCAGATTCAGATTTTCAGATTTTTTCAGATTCAGATATTTTCTACTTCTCCAAAAAGACACAACTACGTTATACAAAAAACTCAACAACCACATAAAAGACAAAAATCCTGTTGGTGGCTGTATCTTCTAACCACATTTTAACTTAAATTATTCAATAAATAATAACAGAAAAACTAGTCTAATATTTTTTCAAAAAAAGAAAAAAAGAGGTTAAGAAAGAGAGTAAAAAAAAAGAAAAGAAAGAAAAATGATTCCCTCGTCACAATCTAAGATTCAGATTCGCCCATCTCTGGTCATGAGTAAGTGTCGAGGTGACAGAGTAGTTGTCTTTCTCTACACTGCGCCATTACCCTTTTCGTGTGTAGTGCGTCAATTAATTTTCATTATTATGTCAAGTAGTCGAGTCAGATTCTCGGTCAAATTTTAACGCAATGCTGGTTCTGGATCACGATCTGGTTTTCCGGCCGGATTTAATTCAGTAAGTGGACAAAATCTTCTCTACCTACCCCGGCGCACACGGAACCGCTACCTGATCCGCCGTTTGTTAATTTCCGACCCGTTGTTGACACTTGAAGCCCTCTCCTCTAATTTGTGTTCTCCGATTGGAAAATTACCTGTCCATGATCCCATCAATGTGATTCTAAATTAGTGAACCTTTATGGAAAATATTTGTTGAGTTTTTTGCGATTATTTTATATTTCTTTATCTTTTTTACTGCACTTACGCCCTTCGGCAGTGCGTCATAAATTCATTCATTCAAAATCTCAACTATTCCCTATGGAAGAGAGATGGTCGAGAAAATTCTGGCAGGAATTCTGGTCCCCGACCCCAAAACTGTCTCTCCAAAACGTAAGCCCTAACCCAATCGTCTCCACCAAATATTGTGCCATGGGAACCATTGAGCATTCCTATTTCTGCTGTCAGGCGATATTAACTTGATTTTTGACACAGTGTATCTTCGTCCTGACTGGGAGGACGCGGGGGGGGGGGGGGGCATTTAGCATCTTTTGTAGCCCCCACTATAAAGCGATATATTATGTCGCCTGAAAGATCTCATCATTTTTCAGTATCGATCCAGTTACCGTTTCCGACACCAGTGCGATAACGCGCCCACGAATTGGTGTCATCCGTTCTAAAATCACGTGTTCACACCTCTTATTTTCAGGTACCAGAACAGACACCTTACGACCGCAATTCTAAAAATACATTCACCTGTCACTGGAAAACCTCATCTTGCTCTACTTCTACACCTCAGCATTCTGTAAGCGGCAAACACGTTCGGCAGGAGTGCATCACCGCAAAATATATTCCTCTAAATGATCGCGATGACCTAAGCATGAGCGGACAGGGTCGAGTTGTCTTTATGGACTCCAGAAGCGCTGCGCGCGCACGAAAACGCGCGGACGAACATTTTGAAGCCCATCAGCGGATAACGCCAGAAGATAAAGTTATAATCTCTACTAACGAAGAAGTGACCATAAAAAATGAGCCGCGGGTTTACGAACGCTCATCTCACACTGCGTGGCGCTCCGCCTCGTGTAGCGGGACAGGCAGCAGACCGCGGAATACTGTACTCATTAGTGTTCGTCCATCTGAGAGCGGAATACAAACGAGAGTTAATATTCATTTAATCGATCCTGGTCACGCGACAGACACAGCTTCGAGTGATCAGTCCGAACCCGTCGACGTCCGGAGACAGACTGAGAGTGAATACAGTGTGAGGCAAAGGGGGCTGCAGAGAGCTCTGAGCTATCAGGGGGAACTGGATACAGTGGGGAAATTGACAAGGTGTGCTAGCTATGGTGACGGGATTGACCGAACTGGTGTGCTAAAACAACGTGCCCCTTCTGTGGAAGATATCTTGGAAAACATTAGGAAAATGAATAAGGAGAAACCGGTGAAAGACAAAAAACGAAAGGCGCCACAGCCGAATTCGTTACTTGGAATCAAGTATAACAACCCTAAGCATGAACCGGTGTACAACAACAGCGAAGTGCGATCTTCACCTATTCTTAACGATGGCGTGTACCAAAACCTACAGGAAGGTTTCTACGCCAACGTCGAAAGCTGGTACGATACTCCTAAACAAACCAGTGAAACAGCCTACGAAAACATAGTGACCGAAAGTGAATACGAGAACCTCGACTACAGTGACCGGATATATAGTAACCCTACCCCGGAATATTGCAACTTAGAACCTGCCAAGTCTAAAAGGCCAAACCCAACATACGATGTACCCAAGACAGCTATACATATTTATGATAGTCCATTGAGAAATCAGGTTGTTAAATATGACCAACCCAAAAAGACAGATGAGAGATTTCATGACAAGTGCGACTCAGATTCGCTAGAAAGTGAAGAGGGGGCGCTAGAAGAACCTGACATCCCGGCTCCAGGTAAGAATCTTCCTGGAATTCCTTTAGTTCTTTTTTTTTAGTATCTTGGAGATCTTCCGGACAGCCACACTTCGCTTCAAGGCTAACCGCCTAAATTTACTCATTTTCCCTGGAGGTCCCGTAGTCTGCTATGGAAACTGTTGCCACCTATCTAGTCTGGGAGGGGTTTCCCACTCTCGATTTTAGTGTACACCAGTTGCCTGGTGCCCGGCGGTACCGGCACCGGAATCGGGATCACCAAATTTATGGTAGGCACTAATCCCAGCATCGGGCGGTGCCAGCCGGTGACGGGAAAGGGTATATAGTAGGTGCCGGCCAGTTAGTAACCCCTCGCTAGGTAGAGTTCAAGAAAGAGGAAGAAAACAGGTAAAGCCCAGCCTTCTACCGTAACTAATTTCGCTATTGTTGATTTTGTAGATGTCCGTGTTGCTTATTTATTTATAGCCGGCCTGCAGTGGAGTCATACATATATATAAAAAAGTAAAAGGCACGAATGAAAACATTTAAAAACATAACAGAATCATTAAACATAGATATTCCTTCAGCCCACGCTGACTGCGAATCATATTTGACAGTGCAAAACGGATACGTCAGCTACATTTTATGAGAGATATGTATCGGCCTATTTTAAAGAAGAATCTTTAATTGTTTTTCCACAAGTTCATTTTCCAGCTTGAGCGGCTTGAGCCTGAAGAGGAACCTTGTCAAGAAGGCCGAATATAGCTCTAATAAAATGTAGCTGACGTATCCGTTTGGCATTACCAAATCATTAAACATTTTTACATTCTTTAATACACTTAAAACACATTGACACAAAATTTCGACAATTACGGAAATGAGTGAAGGGGTTTCAAACGGATTAGCTTCAAATTTGAATGTTCAGGAGAGCATCAATACACTTCTTCGGACATATTCAAATCTGCTCGCCCTCCACCAACAACCTGCCCATGCCAGGCTTAGACGGTTTCCAATCCAGAATCCGTTCATTAAAATCCATATAGGATATTTTTCAGGATTAGAATACCATAGATGACACTATTAATTATTACGAAACTACCTCGTGTTTTACAATATCGCTTGTACCCGTTGCTCGTGCCTCCTGGACGTGTTGCCTCTATGACACCTATCCAGATTCTGGAGTCTGGGGTGTCCAGCGCCCTGGACTTCCAGAGGCTTTTGATCTGGCTTTATCTTCGGAATCCACTTCTACGAAAACAGATGCCTGGAATCCGGAAGAAATGCCTGGAAGACGAGTGTTAAAACCAAAAATTAAAGACAAAAAGCTCAAAAAGCTTATTTTTCGAATCCGAACATATTGTGTCCGCTTTTGTTGCTAGATATTCATTCTAAAAGCAAAACGACCGTGAAATAGCTTACTCACATACATGACATACGCTTGGATTTACGCAAAATGTGAATCCGTCCTAACCCTGTTGCGTGATGCAAAATAAAAAGATGGCAAGGCCTAGCCTATAAGGTCTCAGGTATAAGCACCCCCTAGATATTTACGGAACACGGTCGTTGATTTTGATCCTCGACGCAGTTATTACAATACAGAAGTTCTTATCATTATACATGTTTTATGTGACCCAGTTCACTCGACGATACCCGTACAGCCCCAGAGAACAAATAGGGAAATGGAAGAATGATGATGATGATGATTTTATTAACGCAATTAAGAAGAGGAAAATAGTGCAGTATAGACAAATAAAAGGAAAAAATACACTGAGCTTTCAATAATGTAGTAAATGCACGAGATCAAAAAATAAACATTTAAAAAAAAGAAAGAAAAGGGACGAATCGGGTCTAAATAATCTTCTTCCTAGATAAAGTGTGGAGAAATGGTCAAGGGCAGAAACGTGAAGGTCCTGGGTAATTGAAGATAACTTTGCACAAGGGTCAGATGGCAAAAAAGTTGAAATAAGAAGTCCTGATACGTTTTAAATCTTTTAGCCTCACAATACCAAAAATATATTGGCAACTTGCTCGGAGTCAAATCTTTAGCGGTTGAACAGTCGAAACTAGTAATGATATACAGCGTATTCTGTCAATATAACAAGTAAATTGCGGGTTGTGTGGTTACATTCAATTTGCTGAAAGTACCGTGATTTTTACTGCATGAAAAAGGGAACTATTCAGTTCAGCTTAAATCTTTTAGCCTCAGAATACCAAAAATATATTGGCAACTTGCTCGGAATCAAATCTTTAGCAGTTGAACAGTCGAAACCAGTAATGATATACAGCGGATTCTGTCAATATAACAAGTAAATTGCGGGTTGTGTGGTTACATTCAATTTGCTGAAAGTACCGTGATTTTTACTGCATGAAAAAGGTAACTATTCAGTTCAGCTGTCATTCCGTTTCAACCATCTGTCCTTAGTGTACTGGTCATTCCTCCGAGGCAGTGTGATGCGACCGTTAGCATTTCATGTCTGTGTCAGTATAATATTATGGTAGATTACATTTGTGCAATGTGGGCTTAACAAAGAAGTTTAGTGCTCTGTGACGTACATGGGTTCGTAAGGTTCAGGAGATATAAATTTCGTTAATGTGGATATGGTGTTCAGGCAGGCACAAGAGAAGTGGTGGAACGGGGTCAATTTTGTTTTTCTTTTGTCAAAAGGCTTCAGTTTTAAAGTTGGGAGGTTGGTGTGTTTGTTTTTTATTGTAAAAGAATTCCAGTTTTGTTTTTGATGTAGTGCCATCAACTAAATGCCCACATGTAGCTGCAATGTGGGCTTAATTGTTAGTGCTCTGTGACCTACATGAGTTCGTAAGGTTCATGTCACATGAGGTATAAAGTTTGTTAATGTGGATTTGGTGTTCAGGCAGCACAAGAGAAGTGGTGGAACGGCGTCGATTTTTTTTTCTTTTGTCAAAAGAAAAATGGTATTATGATACCATAATATCATAATATTATATTATGGTAGATTACATTTGTGCAATGTGGGTCTAACAAAGAAGTTTGCACTGTTAGTGCTCTGTGACGTATATGGGTTCGTAAGGTTCATGAAATATAAATTTCGTTAATGTGGGTTTGGTGTTCAGGCTGGCACAAGAGAAGTGGTGGAACGGGGTCAATTTTTTTTTCTTTTGTCTAAAGGCTTCAGTTTTAAAGTTGGGAGGTTGGTGTGTTTGTTTTTTATTGTAAAAGAATTTGTTTTTGTTTTGGATGTATTTTTTTTTGACACCGTAGTAGACGTGCCCTATGGCGGAAGGGCACCCCTCGGCTTGGGTTGTGCTCTTGTATTTTGTTTTTTGTTTGGTTTGTGTGTGTTTGACTCGTTTTCATTTTACAATAATCGTTTTGAATGCTTTTCATGGATTTTGATTTTTTTTTATTGTAAAAAGTAAAGGTGAAAATATTAAGGTAAATGTAAAGGTATGAATAGAATTTTAAAGTAAAAATGGAAAGAGTAAGTGCCACACTTGTGTCACTGAGCGGAGGAGGAGGAAAAAAAAAAAGGGTTCAGGCTTGTCCCGTTGTTCATTTAACCATATGACTGTCCTTTCCCTAAGCTTGAACTATCTATTGCCGTCTGGCTTAGCCTATTTAGTTGTTATCCGTTACGGGCTTAAACTTGTAGTTAAATTGTACTGTAAGAAAATAATAGAAAAAATAAAATCATTGCATGAGAAGGTAATAGAAGAGATAGTAGAAAAAATGAAATCATTGTATGAGAAGGTAAAATGATTTTTTTGGTTTTGCTCTAAGAGCCAATGGCCATGGTAAGCCTATACAAAATAAACACAAATAAGTAAAATCCAAATCATTTTAATAGGCCTTTCCCTGTGATATATGTCTTTTTTGTACTTTTCTGTCCGATCCGCAGGCAAACCCCCCCCCCCCCCTCCACGAGGCAAAACACCCCCCGAAATAAATTCCTGGGTACGGGTCTGCTTACAGTCACCTATTTCTGTGGGGCTAGGGCTACCCTGAGGAACCTCGCCAACTGTTATATATTACCAAATTACCAGTCCGAAGCAAAAAGAGGAGGAGTGATTAAAATAGAAATTGAACGAAAATAAAGAGAGACCCTTCTTGGCAAGGGTCCTCTTCGGGCTCAATCACAGTCTCGTTTTCTAGCTTGAGTTTGGAACCTTGCCAAGAAGGGAAGAAATATCGTTAGAGAGCTTGTTCCACCCTTCTAACAATCATAACTATTAGTTACTATTTTCGCTCCAACCTCGTGAAAAGTTATTACCCTGACTGTTCCAGCCGTCTCGAAATAGTAACTAATAGCAAGAACAAACATCTTATTTGTTCTTACTAACAGTAAATATTTGCTAATTGCCACGCTCGGGAGCGTAGTAACTACGAATCTGGTACTATTTTCGTTCCAACCTCGCAAAAGTTACTACTCAGACCGTTCCAGCCTTCTTAAAATAGTAACTAATAGCAAGAGCAAATATCTTATTTGTTCTTGCTAACAGTATCAATTTGCTTGCCACGCTGGGATCGCAGTAAGCGTGATAACTACGAATCTCTGTGACGTGATTGGTCAGATTAGCCCGTGGCATGATATTTTGCCGAAAATAGAAAAATACGTTCCAGCCTTGACGCCAAGAAGCCAAAATTCTTAGCGTCATGCGTAGTAACTACGGTAAGTAGGGGGGAACACGTTCAGAATAACTCAGCTGACGTATCCGTTTAGCGCAGTCAATAATTCGCAGTCAACTTGGCTGAAGGAATACTTGCAACAGTAAAAAGCAGAAAATAAATGTAGCCTGCATCAAACATTGCTCACGTTTTTAAAGGGGGTTAAACCTCACAAAGAAATTCATCCTAAGATATTTAAGCCTAGGGTAGAATCTTTAGTTGTTTTGCCACAAGTTCATTTTCCAGTTGAGCCTGAAAAGGACCCTTACCAAGATATTCCTAAATATAGCGCTAATAAATTATTAAATATTTAAAATACCCATAAATACCCCGAGACTTTAGATACCCACTGCCTTAGATTATACTTAGCTGTGAATCTTCACATAAAGTGCCTTTTCGTACGCGTTTGGGTTGATGCCTTCTTGTTGTAAACTCTAGCGGCGGCTCCCCTTCTGTTTGCTGATTTGCAAACCTCCCCAACTTCCTGCGATTATCGTGTCATTGCATGAATATCCCGGTCGCGTTTCCTACCATTAGTCTTGGTTGGGTTACCGTACCAGGCGTCAAGTGTAGACTGTTGTTGAAGTTGACGTCTGTAGGTCGAAGTTAGATTCTTTGACTACCATAGGCTGACATTTCAGGTAATTCGTTTATTAATTTCTAGTCCAATGAAGGGTGGGTCTTGTTTGCTTAGTATATGTAACAATTATGCTGGCTCTGGTTAATAGTCCTTTGTCATTTTGTTTGATCTTTGATGAAACTTAGTGTCAACCTCGCTTCCGGTCTCAGTCGTGTTTTTTGCTATCCACTTAGCTACTAGCACTTTATAATTGATGTTGAGATGTTAAGTTGCACGAAACGAGAGAAAAGAATCAAAGCGAGGCTTCACCTTCAGACTTTTCTTCCGGATTCCAGACAGCCATTTTCTTCGAGAGGATCTGGAAGGTGGGTAGTAGTAGGGAGCAAATAGTGAAAAATAAAGTCCCGTAACACAATCAAAATAATGTAGTGTAGTCAGTTAAATGATACACAAATAAATTGGCTTTTCAGTTAAACTTGAATAGCCGTTGCGTCGTTGATGAACTTACAGAATAAAAAAAAATACATTCAAGTTGCGAGGTCTACCTGTGAGTTTGTCTTATTGGAACCGTTATTCCGATAAGCGGGTGGAGGGTTATACGACACTAAATTCTTATTAATTTTTGTCATTTAGCCAAGAGCCAACTAGAGCCCCTCACACAAACATGCAAAACATGTCGGCCTGACTCGTGCTGTGCTAATTAAAATTACTCCATTGCAAATTAACTGATTTTCGAAAACTTCGCCTCACGGTCTTCGCCGTGTCTGCGAAGGCCTTGTCAAAAGATCGATTTGTTTCCAAAGGCTTCGTAATTTACAGGTAAAAGAATGACAGAAAAACAAAAACCACCTTGCAAGAATTAATATTTAGATATTTATGTTCGAACAGTTGGTGTTTCCTGTAGATACGGATTCGAACTTTTTTACTTTCCAAACCGTTGGGTTTTATTTATCCGTACTAACATTGTTTCCTTTAAGAGACTGGGAAAGGTCATTGCAGAAAAAGTGTTTAGTTCTGTCCTCGTTCAGGTTTTCTTTCCAATTTTTTGTTTTCTTCTTTCGTGTTTGCTTTGTTCTCACTCTTCTTTTTTGTCCTTAAAGTTGAAACCCCCTTTTTCCTCTCCGTTCTTCTCTCTTGATGTATTCAGTTATTTTTTGCATCTCTTAGTTTTTAATTAATATTAGCTAGTCTCCTACCCTAGCTGAGCACTGTTTTGTGCTTTCCTGGCAGGAATGTGAATTTTTTATAAGTAGGGAGCGAAAAGACAAAAATGCTCTTCAGCCGGGATTTGAACCCAGGACCCTCTGCTACGTGGCTCCGATAATGGAGTCCTAGACTTCTAAATTATATTCAATAAAACTGTTTCTGGCTAATTGGTCACGGTACAAGTCCCTTATGTAAAGTGCCATCTATGTATTATTATAGGAATGTGTATGTTCCAGGAAGTTGTATATTTTTTCTGTACATATAATTAAATGAGCTGAACTGGTTTTTCTTTTTCGGTTGTAATAATCATGCAAAAGAAAAAATGTGTAGTAGGAAGTGTGATTATATTTCACTTTCGCAAACAAAAATTGCGACGATTTTCGGAGTGGGGTTCCTTTGTATGGCTCATTGAGTAATAATCTGAATCATATTATTTTAATCACTGACATCCATTAAATTGACTATGTCACTCATCCAGAGAAAAACAATTGTTCTTTTTTGAGAAAGTTTATTTTCTGGCGAGCCAATTGGATTCGCAGGTTAGATTGCATGAAGAATTGCCAGTTTTAATTAGGCTAGTGACTTTCGCCTGTTGCAAATGAAAACTCAAAGTGAACTGTTTATTCCAGATTACTTTGGAGGAAATGACGAGTATTATGATGAAGGTATAGGAGAATCTGATTCAAGAAGCTATTATACGGAAGATCAAGGTAAGACTGGAACTAGTTTTAAACAGTAAGGTTATATCCACATTTTCTCCTGGTTTAAATTTTTCTCTGTTTTTAGATAGCATGTAACTAGCCCTGATTTTACAAAACCGAGCCGCCATAGAGCCCCCCCCCCCCCCACACTCGTCCGCCATATTTTCACTGGTGATAGAGTTAGTTTTTAGCCTAGTTTTTTTAGTTTTTAAGTTCGGGCCAGTAAGTTCCGTTTGTAACGAGCTATCGTCGCCCGGCTATCGTCGTCCGGTTTCTCTAGATTTCCGGTCTCCCCCACAACTCCCCCACAGCTGTCGAATACACCCACCCCCCCCTCCCCCCAGTTTCGGATCCAGTCCAGTTCTGTAAACGATTCATCTAGCGCAGGTGCGTGTTCTTCCCAGCAAGTTTGACTCCAATCCCTCCATTATAACCGTTTCTCTAGATTTCTGATCCCCTCCCCAACTCCCCCACAGCTGTCGATACGGTCGGGACTTCAAATGGGACATCAGAAATATGTCATCTATTCAGTTATTAAGTTTCATTCCAATCAGATCACCCGTTCGAAAGTTACGCACTACTCAATTTTCCGGATTCCCCCTCCCTCCACTCCCCACATGGTGGTCGGATCGGAGGAGTGACCTATTTCCAAGTTAATTTGGTCGGGTCCCTAATATGCCTGCTAAGTTTCATCGTCCTAGCACATCTGGAAGTACCCTTACCCGCGATCACCGGACTGACCGACGGAAAAGTGGAAAAGTGATTGGTATATGCCACTTGGCCGGAAGGCAAGTGCCATAAAACAAGACCAAATATTTTGGTGGGAACCCGATCGGGACAATAAATATGAAATTTCTTGATTCATATTCTGCGGAGACATGTGTACAGACATTGGTAATATTAATTTAAATTACCATAAACTAAAATATGTCCAGTAATAAATTATTTATCTGTACATCAAGGATACGTGGATAAACAATTATAATTGTGTACATCATTGAAGCTAACATTCCATACTTGGCTTTTGCCCAGGCTTAGAAGTAATCCCCGAAGAACCCGAGGAAGAAGAAGAAGAAGAAGAGCACCGCGTCAGCATAAAATACCAACAGCAAGAAATGCAGATGACATCTGACGAGTCAACTCGGGAGTGTGTCCGAGCTGTGGGGAGCAGTACGAGTTTGGGATCACTTGGGGGATCCGAATCGGAGGGGATAGGTTCGGCGGCAGATGGAGAATCTCACTCCAGCGGGGAGTCGACGCATGGAGAGGAAGTTGAAGGGAAGGTGGAGTACAAAGGTGAGGTTTTTCGCTGGAAAATTGACAAAGGAAAGCTCAGCTTTTCTGAAGCAGCATAGTTACTATGAATGAATGAATGAATTTATTGCACGAAAAAACCCTTGGGGTCATGGCAACAAAACAAGAAAAAACACAACAAACTACAAAAATCGCTCTCTATGGGACAAACCAACGCGGAGGAATCTAGCCACCTTACGGATATCCCCCATATTTGTACTTCCAATTTTTTCTAGTAGCCACTCCTCCCTAGTAATTCCCACCCCAAATAATTCTACCTTTAAATCACTCAATCCTTCACATTCACACATAAAGTGGAACACATCCTCATCCACCTTTCCACACATCGGGCAAAAGTAAGGACCATTCTTTAACCTATTTTTTCCTATAAACCTTCTCGTAACGGACAGATTGACATATTTTCATCATCTTGGTGTGAAATCCCTTATCGTCAACTTATAATCCAAATTCGTAGAGTAGGCTATCCTCGGCTTCTATATAGGGTTAGGGGTGAATAGCTATTAATGTTAGTGGTATTAATAAATAGTTATTGGCGCGTGTCTAGGTGTCTATACCAGTCCCGTATCCAGGAATTTATTTCGGGGGGGGGGGGGGGGCTGGGGGTCGGACAAAAAAGACATAGATAAGAGGGGAAAGCCTATACAAATTATTGTTTTTGTATGTTTCGGGGGGGGGGGGGGTCAAACCCCTAACCCACCCCCCCTGGATACGGCCTTGGTCTCGCTGCATTTTTGCAGATACCATGGTATCTAATACCACGATAATTGGATCTACATTTTGTCGATTTTTGCAGTTCCCATTGTATCTGATACTGCGGTTCGTTTGCAAAAACGACAGTTTCCGAATTCACATTTTAGAAGTCCCTCCAAAAGAAATACTTACGTCTACTCACATAACAGGTTCCAAGCTTCTTTCTGGCGGATTTGACCAAAAGGTAGGCTCCTGTGTTGGTTATACCGATGAAAAATTTATCTCAAAATAGTACTATGAAGTATTATGAAAAAGTAGCATGCAGTACTAACGATACTTCTACATGCTTCTACTTCAAGGCTACCGTGTTACTGCATACTACTATATGCTACTATTAGCAAGACAGGATGCTACTATGGCAAGACAGGATACTACTACATAAGATTGGACCAGTCTGAGGCAGATTAAATGATAGTATTCTTTGCTATTACATAGTATTACATGCAACGTTTTCGTACTACTACCATACTACTACGCAGTCTACAAATTTTTCATCGGGATGATGAAAGTGAGATGACTTATTCGGATACTATGGTATCGGAAAAAACGGAAAGTCGAAAATTAGTAGAACAAAAAATGCCACTAGTTGGATACCTGTACAAAAAGGCAAAATATTTGTTAGTATTACTCCATTTTTTCATGGACATAAAGGGAAGGCTGGATCAAATTAGCCTTTGCTGATCTTGTGACGTACAGAATAACAGAGAGTTATAAAACACAAAGAACGAATTTCAATCAAATTCAAATCTTTTTCTGTTTTTGTTTCCGTATTTTCTCCACACGGCTCAAGTTGTCGATTGTATGTTTATGCCCTTCAAGATGCCGATTTTTGTTCTTTAACAGCACCATTTGACTACCTTCTACTCCTGCCATTAGCAAGAGTAATAAAAATCCTCGGATTCGAACTTTATGATTCTTCTAATCTGAGGGATAGAGTAGAGTTTATTGTAAAGGTCATTCGCCAAATTCGACCTTCGTGTCAAACGCATTTTCACTAAAATGTATATGTAAAATCAATCAATCCGTAATTACAGTGGTAAATAAAATCATAAAAATAGCGACAAAAAGGACTAGTTTTACTGGCAGAGCCGACAGACCCAAGCTTGGGTCCATTGCCACCAAGCGTCTTCGTAAATATTCCTTCAGCCCCCCCAAGCTGACTGCGAATCAGGCTGGAACTTGTGGGTTTCATTTTTCCAACTTGAGCGGTTTTGAGCCTGAAGCCAAGAAGGGCCGAAATTTAGCTCCAATAAAAATTCAGCCGACGTATCCGTTTCGCACTGTCAAATTTAAGTGTCTTCGTATTTTCTGAACGTGTCCGAAAGCTCAGAAACGAACGAAAATGCTGAATTAATTCAGGATTCTATGCAGCATTTTGCTTTCGGACTTAAATTTTCGCTCAGTTAATGCAGCATTAATTCAGCGTAAAATTCATTGAAAAATTCAGCAAAATGCTAAATTGTATGCTGAATTCTCAAGAAGAACCTGGAGCACGGCGATTCTCCTAGTATCTTGCCTAGAATCTTTTTCTTTCTAGAACAAATCGCCACAAAAAATTTCATAATGTTATGGTCAAATTCCCGTCTGAGCGGCGACAAACTTTACGGAGCATACTTTGAGAAAAACTTTGCGAAGACTTTACGGAGCATACTTTGCGAAAAACTTTACGAACTTTACGAACGCCGTCTGAGTCGTCCTTTATATAGCCTTTTTTTCTTCTTCTTCTTCCCAACTTAAATTTCGGTATTCTAGAAGTGTCAGAGTAGAAATAAAGGTAACAGCTTTCGGACAAAAATAAATAAATATGCAGCATTAAATGCAGCATTTACAGCACTAAACAGCTTTCGGACACGTTCTCTATAGTGTTTGAGTCCTTTCTTCTTTAAGCTCGGTAATTGTGGCAAATACTTGGCAAGTGCGGTTGTTCGCAGTTCGCAGAAATAAGACATTGTTGTCACTCCTTTCGCTGATTTGTTATAATGGCGACCGTTCGGATTTCTTCTTACGGAAAGTTCTGAAAAGACATCAATCGGACCGTGACAAGATGAACGACCGAAGAGAGTTAAAACGCCTCAGAGGAAAAGACGCGTCACATGAGAAATCGGTTGTTTATTTACCTGCCATCGCCTGAAACGATTTGATGCTCCTCATGAGGCTATTCACCTGGTGAAATTAACATAAGGTGCTACGTTGCATATATCGAAATTCTAATTAAGAAGTTTGACCAACATCTGTTACAAAATTTGTTACACTCTGAATATGGCAGACTGATTTTAGAAAAGGCTATAAGGCAATACTTAAAGTTCAATGGGCACATCAAACTACCCCAATCCCACTCTGTAACAACCTAGGAACAATGCTTACCCCCTAGATCAGCAGCTTGTTCAGCAGTTTCCTCTCTGTGATATTTCAAAGCGTAATTTTTTGGGCAAGTACATGCTCAATTGGACAAAGATAAAAGTGATGTTTCTTATCATACTTAGTAGATCTTTATTTTATGCATAAATCAGCTTGTATAATTTGGATTTGAATAGGTTATTTGTTTTTGAATGATTTTTGTAGCTATGTTATTTTTTATAAGCTTATTGCATATTCTGGTACATTCTATAAAGCAAGCTTCACAACACTATTCCACAAAGAAAAATTTTTAATAGGCACTTTAAGCAATGGAACTTCGGATGAAACACTAGAACAATCAGGTAAACTGCATCTGCGGCTTGACTTTGGTGACATCTCAAATATATCCTTTTATATCAAGCATTGCTGGGAGTTTTTGAATTTCCTGCCACGATATCTACTATTCTACTACTCATTCTACTTCAGTTTTATTTCCATCTATTCTCGTTCCCGAGACTCTTCGCCGTATCCAGGGGGGGGGCGACAATTTTGCCAAGATTGTCGTCCAAGGCAAAAGACAGAAAGAGGTTAAAAACAACCGAAGCCGTGTGTAATTTTCCGTAACCGTAGCATAGTTGTAAAGTCATCAGCGATATTTCGGCCCTTCTTGGCAAGGGCCCTCGTCAGGCTGTCAATCTTCAGGGTCAACGTCGGGGAAGGAAACAAACCTGTCTCTCTGCCAAATTGGCTCTTTATGTGGAATTTAGTTAGAAATAAACAGAACCTGAACTTGTTTGTTTCCTTCCGCTTCCCCTATAAACCACTCCTTAGACTAATACGTTCAAGTTGTGTTGCCTTTTTGATCCGAATTCTTCGTCCCGAATTCTCGCTTCTGAGTTCTCGATTCTCGTACAAATTACCGTTTTTGCTCCTCTGACTTCTCAATTCTCGCTTTTAACAAAAACAATAATTTTGCAGCTCGTCCGCAACCCGGTGTAAGTGTTTACGCATATTGAGCATCCGCACTCTGTTGACCAATCAGGGAGGGGAACGCGGAGAGGAGAATCGAGAATTCGCCATCGGAGCAACTTTTCGAGTCTGCAGAATCTTGAGGCTTTCCCCGTTCTTGATTCTGACAAAAACGCAAGGAAAGGAGAATTCGGATCAAAAACGCAACTATTATAACATTTACTGTAGTAGGTGTACCATAGACAGTACCTTGAGGGCAGTCAAAATAAATGCTTACATATAGCACAAAAATATATATGCTAATAAAATGGCGAGCAACAGCTTCATCTTCCTCGTTGATATACCAATTATTAGAAGGAGCATACCGTAAGGGTTATTCGACGGTATGGCATATCTCGGGGTAAACATGTACTACCCATCTTATGATTGCGCCTTTAACTATGGGTGATGACGAGCTTTTGAAATCCGCGAGGTGGTTAATACCTAACTTCTTAATCAGATTAGTAAGACAGTAATGTGTGTCGTAGGATACTGATGCTGTTTCATATCATCGCAGTTCTTAGCTGAGTCCCTAAGACCGTTTACGTTGTAACGCGCGGAACGGAAATTTCAAGCGGTTTCCCCCTGAAATCGACCCAGACAAAACGATCCGAGGAAAAAAACTCGAAATTCCGGTCTCCAAGGAAGAAAACTAACCTGAAATCCGGTCGAAATTTTATTCACTTTGTCTGGGTCTATTTCGGGCGTGAAATTTCTGCACGGACTTTATCCCTTAAAAACAGTTTAACCTGTAGGCTATGTTTGTGTGAATCGAAAGAATTGAACTGCCGTTAATTAAACATTTGAATTCCGGGGGAAGACAACCACTCGTATTTGCGGTTAAGAGCCAGGAACGACTCAAGTTGACGAGTCCCGTGTCGAAAGTCGAAATACCTATACGGTTCATTCAACGAACAACCCCACTTTTTCCTCTTTTTGGGATCCCAAAACGTAAGTGGAGGGATACCGATGACATCGCAAAAGTTGTCCGTCTGTCCGTCCGTCCGTCCGTCCGTCTGTAAGCACGATAACTCTCGAAGGGAATGAGATATTTTGATGAAACTTGGTGTGAGGGTTCGTTGGGTCGACGGACCAGTCAAGTTCGTAGATGGGCTTTGTAGCTCTACATTTAGGGGTGGGGGAGAGGATTCAAATTAAGGGACAAACAAAATGTTTTGAAACAGCTAATGTGATAGTCGATTACGGGGTAAGAAGACATGCTGAACACGATGGCGAAAACCATTTTGCCATCGGACAAGCAGTTCGCCCGGAATCCGGCCAAAACCGGAAAGTTTGTTGAAAGTAAAAGTTTTATTTGAAGTTGATTAGATGTTCGATTTAGGGGTAGGAAGACATGCTGAAGACGATGGTGAAAACTATTTTCTCGACGGACAAGTATTTCGCCCGGAATCCGGCCCAAACCGGAAAGTTTGTTGAAAGTAAAAGTTTTATTTGAAGTTGATTAAATGTTCGATTTAGAGGTAGGAAGACATGCTGAAGACGATGGTGAAAACTACTTTCTCGACGGACAAGTATTTCGACCGGAATCCGGCCCAAACCGGAAAGTTTGTCAAAATTAAAAGTTTTATTTGGAGTTGATTAGATGTTCGATTTAGGGCAAGAAGACATGCTGAACACTTATGTGAAAACAATTTTCTACCCGGACATGTAGTTCGTCCGGAATCCGGCCAAAACCGGAAAACTGTTGGAAGTCAAAGTTTTATTTCTAGTTGATTAGATAAGCGATTTAGGGGTAAGAAGAGATGCCGAGTCCCTGTATGACAATCATATTTTACCCGGACATATAGTTCGACCGGAATCCGGCTGGAATCGGAAAATTTGTTATAAGCTAAATTTCTATTTGAAGTTGATTAGATGTTCATTACTGGGGAAAGAAGATACCCTGATTTCGTGTTTGAGCTTTCTTTTTTCGCCGGACAAGTAGTTCTGGAGTTCGGGCGGAACCGGGAAATTAGCAGAAGTGGCAGGAAGTTTTCGTCAAAACAGATATGATAGGGGTAAACACACATGCTGAATCCAAATCTGAACTTGGTTTTCTCAGGTGATTAGCTATTTTGCCTTAATCTGTTTCTGAATTTTAATTGTAAAAAATGTTCAAGGAGTCTGGCGAAGACTGGATCTGGCTAAGACAAGACCCTGTTGTCTGGATCAGATATTGAATTTTGGGATCCCATCGAAACCTTTGGTCTTGTTCCTCTTTCTCTCTTCATGTTGGAAGGGCGGGATTCGTGGGAAGGGGCCAATTGGGTGCAGGTACCCTGTAATATGGACCAACCAAACCCAGTTCATATCAATCAATCAATTTTATTTAGAACCCTAATAGCACTAGGCTAACATGGGCCGGAAAAATAAACACTCACTACAATACAAGTAAGACGCAAACTAACAAACAATAAATAAGAAACAAACATAGATCATGAACAGTTAAAATGTTTAATATTCATCTGATACAAGTTTCACTTGCACGTCCCTTGATTTCAGTCCTAAAGTATTATGAATGAATGAATGAATTTAATTATTCCAAAAAATCCAGGACATGGTAAAGAAAAATAAAATAAAATACAAAAACACCATCCAGTTAAAAAAAGTAAAAAAAAAAAAAATAATTTCTGGTGCTTAAAATACAGCATATTTATTTATTTCAGAATTTTGCCAACTTCGGCTGCTACACACAACTCTGTTTACATACACTAAAAAAAGAAGAAATAAGAAGATACTAACAAAGCACCAAAATAAAATATACACCATGCAAACACCAAAGGAAAAAAATTTATTTTCTTTGAAATGTATACAGAGACGAATGCTTTTCATCATGCAATATATTGTCATTAATCTGCTCTTTCAGATATTTGTCTGTCTCGCAATATAGGCTATGATTTCTATTTTGCGATATGATAAAGGAAATAGTGCTACCCACTTCCATATTCGTACGAAGAATTTCGAACCATTCTCGTTTCTTGCAGTTGCGCTATCTCAGTACGTGACTACGCGAGAGCCATCTGCCGACGAAAAAGGTGAAAGCGACCGATGTGTCGAAGTTTACAATGAGACAGTGAGACAAAGAAATTCATCCAGATCCCCAAGGGTAAGTTCTGACTCAGTACCATTTTCCGTCCTATCCTGCCCTTCTGCTGTGAGAAACACCACGACTCGATTGTTTGGCCAGAAAAATATCAATCCCAGTTCGGCCAGAAATTTGGCGAACATCTGGCAATCTAAGCCGGATGGCAATCTTGAGTTTGAGTAGTGAAAACTCACCTTAAGGCGGAAGTCGCAACACGTCGCGACTCCGCGTCAGTAAAGTACATGACTCTTTTGAAACACTGCTGGGTTCCTCGAAGATTGTAAACCTGTCCGGCTGCAGCCCCCATGGTTTTGATAAGAAACCCGTAATGCTTTCATAACCGGTATTTCTGACCAATGAGCTTCCGGGAAGCAATCAGCGAGGCTCTTATCCGCCTCAAAATGAGATACTACGAGAGTTCAAATGCAAAAATCAGTGTCCTGACGTTAGAGGGGATAAGAATGACGCAGGATCTCGGAAATTATAATGAATGGAACGATTAGGAGCGTAGAATGGAGTACTGATGTAGGTAATGCGGCGTCTCAAGGGTTATGTTTCGGGGGGGGGAGGGTTGGAGGGGGGAATAGAAAACAAGCACGAACAAGGTATTCATTGTAAAAAGTTTCTCCGAGTAAGAATTAGAGTTAACGGCAATGTTTGCTACTGGGATTAATCTTATCTCTACTGAGATAGGATTACTACGAATTAGATATAAGATTATCTTTTTAGAGACAAGATTAATCTCAGTAGCAAATACTAAAAGATTTTTTTTAACAGTTTTAGGTTCGTAGATTATTCTTTTGGCATCAGCTTTCTGTCATTTCGTTTTTCCTAGGTCAGCGTCTGCGAGCCTTCATCCAGGGAATACGCTGGCACTGACACCTTACGGCGCATGCGGAAATTTCTCCCTTCCGTTCGCGCCCTTCGAAACCAGTTCGAGATAAAGAAAGAGGAAAACACCCTAGGAAGTGATGGATCTTCCGGGAATTCTAGTCCACGCTCAAAGTCAAGGTCTAGACGATCTAGTATGGAGTCCGATTTCAGCGTCTCGTCTGTATCAAGCAAAAGGTAAATTTAAAGGACCCCTCGCACTATTTACTCTTCAACTTACAGCATTTTAAAATATTTTATGCTGTGCTTTCAACAAATAACCCGCGGCTTTGGCTGTTTTAAGCCTTTTTCGAGACTCGTTGACTTGTAGCGAAAACAGGGAAACAATTTACATAATCGGTTTTCCTGATTGAAAAATTTCTCGTAGACAACTGTCGACCGCGTGTTACATATCGAAGGTAGCAAAACCCGGCAAGTGAGAAAATCAGCGTGGTTTGTTAGAGGGGTTAGAATGTACCGTACGAAATTGGGGTCTCCGGGTTTAGAAATATATGGAGTGATTATGGAAGTAGGTTGCATTAGTATTATAGGTAAGACATGTCCTTTCAAATCAGTTGCCTTTGCGACGGGTGTGAAACGGTGTTGACTAAACTTTAGCCGATTATCTATGGCTCTTGACGTCACACGAAAAGTCAATATTTTCCGTTTAGTAACGGAACTGATTGTCCCTAGAACGATTCATAAGTGTAAACGCGTCTGGTGACTCGCTGGCCGCTCGGCTCTATATATATAGATACAAATATATATTCTGCTAAATTACGGCACGGCAAAGCATGGTGCTTAGTACTCGTGTCTCCTACACTATGTCGTGGCGTGCCGTTCCTCTTTTTAGTCGAGAGATTAAAGATGAGCAAGTAGTAAAAGTAGACAAGTAAGTGACAGTTCTTAACTACAGAGCCCAAAAGAAGGCACCTTAGAACATTGTCCCTGCCCTCAGTCTGAATCCTGAAAGGGTCGTGCCGCTTTTTAGTACTCTCCTTTTAGTACTGTCTCCTACACTATGTCTTGCCGTGCCTTTTTTTACTCGTTCACCTTTGAATTGTCGTTAAATTAACCCACGCATGTTCAATTCCGTTTTACGCGCTTTAATTGGTAGTTAAACCGTTAATATGTGATATTCTTCCGATTAGTGTAAGCTAACCGCAGTTTGATTCCTCCTTGTGCTCTTGTAAACATGGGAGGACAAGTGGGTCACGTGGTCAACTATGGAGAACGGATTTTGTGGTATTTAATTGCGAAGTTGTGGTTTATGATATGCACTCTGATGCGAAAAGGCGATACGGATCGAGGCATCCTCAGTGTCATCAGCAGTTAGCAATGAAGAAGAACGGAACTCCGCACATATCGTTTCCTTGTTGCTGATGGTAAGGACTGACGATCCGGATTTTCTGACGTTTTCCGGCCGGATTTTCACCATTCTCACCAGATCCGGGCGCGAAGTCGAAGGAAATTTCAGCTTTTCTTTACCGAATTGTGGATGATGCTGGAAATCCTAGCAGGAATTCCTATCCGAGACCGTCAGACTTTGGTTGTTTGCCGCACTATGGAAGTATTCACTTTTTAGGTTTCACTAACCACAGATCTGTGATCTTGAATGTGAATTTGTGATCTCTGGTTGCAGATCAGAAGAAGGAATTCATGGTAGTTTGCTTTACGAGGTTTGTAGAACGCTACGTTGGAACTTTGGTCTATTATCTTTCTTTTCTTTTTCAGGTCCGTTTCCTCCCTGGATACATCCCGAACGGATGAGTCATTTATTTCCGACCGGATTCCGGAAAAAAGTGAAGTCGAAACCACCGTGGTCGACTCCATAGTCAAACAGTTTGCCTCCCTTAAGCCGGAAATGATCACTGCCAGATCTGCCACTGCGAAATGGGACCCGGTAAGTCAGAATATTGAGGAAAACCCTAGAATTCCTAATCCCTGGTGGGAATATTTCGATCTTCTGCTGTAATAGCAGTAGGTTTGTATATTTCAAATCCTGGTTATTAAAGGTTAACTTCAGACATCGAGGTTGATATCGGAAAATAACAACGAGACGGCCATTGAAAATAACCTGCCCGAGCCGAAGAGGTTGTTATACCGATATGAACCGAGATGGACGTATGTTAACTATTGTAAGTTTTTCGAACAGAATATTTTTATAGATAGGGCTTATTCTTCTTTTGTTGTACTTTTTCGCTAATGGAGGTTGGGAATTTTATTTTAGTAAAGTATCAAGCCTACTGTAGACCTAATACGATGACTACTGTTGGGACTCGAGTACTTCAGTTTCTACAGATATAGTCTTTTGCTTTTTTGGCGATTCGGATGCCATCTAGCGGTCAAAACCTACTACAGATCTACTGGCTAACACTCAAAATGCCCACGACTCAAAATGCCCATTGTTGGATAAATTTGAGGTTTTCAGTCCGAAAGTAGGCATGATTGATTGACGGGAGGAGTAGACCGAGTATCAGAATGACGATAATCGTTTGATGAACTTGTATAATCTCAACTATAAATATAACACTGGTTTATTATTATTTACAAGAAACATGTGTAGCGTATTGCGTCGTGGTTAGATGCCGCAAAAGCGCTGTGCTTTCTTGAGGAAGCTTCTGACTGATACTGAGCTCCCTTGCAACTTCTCTTTAAGTGCTTGAATTTGCTGGTCTTTCCAGACCATTGTTCGGTTCCTTCGTCTGAAGTCGGCTCCAGCACCGATCTGGAGGAGGTCTGATTCCATCTCGTCTTGGATGGTCTGAGCTTCTCGCAGAAGTCGAAATAAACGTGGTCGGGCTGTAATTCGTCTGTTGAGGACTCGGTGCCAGGCCTCAACGTGGTTCGTGGTCTGAGGTCCGTCATTATCATGTTGATTCCAGGTTTTCGGTGGAAACGAACTTGAACTTAGCCAGGTATCTATAACTGTGGGCATTTAGGCCGCCGGCATTTCGTGGTCGCGGGCATTTTGAGTCGTGGGCATTTTAGTTGTGGGCATTTTGATCGTGGGCTTTGAACCGTGGGAATTTTAATCGTGGGCATTCTGAGCGTGGGCATTGTGAGAGTGGGCAAAAAGATCCTGGTGATTTTGGGAACCACCCGATCTACTAATATGACCGCTCTAGGGGTCGTGGAAGTAAAAAAGTACACAATAACAAACCAACGTGAAGGCTTCTGAGAAACAAGAAATTCCAGAACGAAGACAGTGGATAATGCTGAATAAATAGCTTCTGGAAAGCAAGGGATAGTAGGATGTTGTCTTAGTTGACAAGCTGTATTTTTAGTGGTAATCTGACTGTGTCAAGCTATGACCTGTGGCACAGACTGGTTGTCTAACAGAGTAAAATGTTCTGTCATTTTTCAACATTTAACTTATTCTATTTCTTATTTTATTTTTTGTATAATTTTTTAAGTATTTATTTGGTTATTTTACTGAAAGTATTTTTTGTATAATTATTTTTTTGTGAAAAGTCAGCATCTATTTTTAAATATTTGAGAAAAGTTGCTCGATGAACTTCTGCGGAGGCCGTCACGGCTTCGTATCAGCCTCTCTGGATGATGATACGAGGTCGTATCATCCACCACAAAAGTAATTGTCATAAAATATCTTCCTGTGTGACATAGGAAGATATGCATTGCATACCTGTTCGAGAAAAGTTATTTGGCATTACCTGTAAAAAGTTTCTCCGAGTTCGGATTAAAGTTAACTGTGAGATTTGCTACTGGGGTTAATCTTATCTCTACTGAGATAAGACTAACAAGATGAATGCGCGAGATATGGTGAAAAGTGTCTGCCCTTGTTTCTCTCAAACTAACTCACGGACGACGGAAGGAATAGGCAACCAAACACGGAGATGAGAACGAAGAACTTTTGAATAAAAAGGCATGCATTTTTGTAGCCAATTAGATAGACTCAAGAGACGTGCGAACCGAAAGTTAGGAGCAAAAATTACATGCTGTATTGAACTTTTATCAGTACGAGAAAAAGCAGGAACAGTTCTAGGACGCCAGTATAGTATGGTTCGATAAGTAGCTGGAGCTGGAGCCGAGAAAAGTAACACTAGCCAGGGGCGCCAAGACGTGTGCTTTCCGTGCGTCGAAAACGGGTCCTACGCATAGCACCGCCTACTACTCTCGTGGCATTCAGAGCGAGACAAACTTGGTGGTTTTTAGAAAAATTGAAGTGCAGCACTGCAGCTGTGGCCACATCTGAGGAAACATGAGAGATGGTATCTTTTTTTGTTGTGTTCGGAACATGGGAGTTATCGCAGCCAGCGGTGGGCAGGGCAAAATAACACTAGGAAGTAGCGCCAAAACGTATGCTTTTCATGCTTCGCAAACAGGCCATAGTTGTAGCGCCGCCCATTACGCTTCCGGCATTGAAAGCGAGAAAAAGTTGCGGTTTTAGAACTTTCTAGTAAAAGATAAGACTCGGTCTACACACTTCGTGGAAACAGGGGAGGTTGTATCTTTTTTTGGCTCTATTCAGAATACGAACCATTGGAGCCAGTGCTGGTGCAAGACTGATTGAATTCGAGTGGGGACGTTCTTCATCGCTAGTGGTGCTAGTGTCGCTGCTATTCGAGTGTGTCACTTTTTTGGGATAGGAGTTACTTCCTATGCTCTTATTATATTTTATTCTAATTCAAAATCTTCGGCAAGAGCTGTCCCTAGTGTTATTTTTCTCTTAAAGGGGGGAGGGCCAAGACTTGAAAAAATTGACCCACACTCGAATAGCAGCTATACTAGCTCCACTAGTGACAGACAACGTCCCGACTGAAACTCGTTCAGGTTCGCCAGTGCTGGCTCCGATAACTTCATATCCTGAATATAGCAAAAAAATGATACAGCCTCCATTGTTTCCTTGATGTGTGCACACCGCACCTTTGCTTACTACAATTTTCTATACCCGCAAGTGTGTCTCGCTTTAAATGCCGCAAGCGTAATGGGCGGGCGCTACGAGTATGGCCCGTTGGTAAAGCATGGGAAGAATAGGTCTTGGCGCAACTACCTAGTGTTATTTTGCTCTGTCCCTAGTGTTATTCTGCTCTGGCGCTGGTGAACGACTGATTGAGTTTTAGTAGGAACGTTATCTATCGCTAGTGGTGCTAGTGTCGCTGCTATTCGTCGCGTGTCGCTTTTTTTGTCCTGGTGCTGTTTTGATCAGAGCTGGATCTGATATAAAAATTACGTGGATGCATATTAAACGCTGAAGATTGCTCTGCATTTGTGGTTTTAATCTGAAAATGGAGTTCACACAATCACACATATGAAAACATTATGTCAGTGGAACAAATTTGAGAGAAACTGTTAGCATTGTCTGAAAAATCAGCAACTCCGCTGACCCAACCGACCGCTGGGGTATGTGACAAACCGCAAGAGTAGCGTTTTGCGGTTAGTTTTTCTCATAGTGTGAATTCAAAGGAGATTTAACTTGCTTGCCGACAAGAAAAAAAAACAAAAAAACTTCACTGTGAAATTTTGTTTAGTTTCTGTGATCTAACACACCTGACTCCTTATAAGTTGCGTTTTCAGCAAATAGCGTGTTGAACTCGAATCCTAACACGTTACGCTGTCACCCGTTTTTAGCTCCCGCGTTTTGCATAATAGAACCCGGCAGAGGGTTTGATACTCTACCGAACTCGAAAGAAACACTGGAGGTAAAAACGCTTGAAGCCACAGAACACGGAACCCGTGTCAGGATGCGCACTGGATGCGCTTCGTAAAAACGACTTTTGACGAACACATGTTGAGAAACGCGAGCCTGAAAACGCAATTGTAGTCAAGGAGCCAGTTTCTCTCTCGTGCACCCACCCATGATGTAAGGTGCACAAATAATGAAGAGAGAATCCGGGATAATCAACCCCGCAACAAACGAAAACTTAGGTACCGACCAGGAACAAATAAGCAAAAGAAGATCCGTCTCCCGATCTCCGTAATACGACCATTCGCAGTCGAATACATTTCCGATGCCCCGCCCGATCCAAATGAGCGAAGGTTATAGGAGCTATGCGTAACATCACAGTTCATTACCTCTATAGACACCGCATCGCAGTAGAGCCCCGGAGAAGAAAATTTGAGAGTATGCCACTATGGTATTTTTCCTTTTAAAGCGCGTCGGCTAAGAGGGAAGCAGACTCAGGGCTCAGCAAGTAGCTCTAGCTCTACTCAGTTTTGTCGGGGTATTCATAGTCGATGCATCGGATCAAAGACGGAGGTTGTATTGGCTTATTTGTATATTGTCGTAACACGTTTTTTCTTATAAGTAATTACGCATAAAGAATTCATCCCCTCTCGATCCGCTTGTGCTTGGCTGCCAACTTAGAAAACTTGGCTCCTGTCTCAATACGCTTGCGGGAAATAAAACCGGGAGATAGCGACCTTTTGGAAAGAATCAATCTTGCTAAAAAGTGAACGTTTTTGGAAATCGCCTATAGCCGCGTTCGACTTCGTTGTCGATGAAAATTGTCTACGAAAGTTCGTGTTTAAATTGTTAATATTTCTTCTGGGTTTTCCCATTTCTTTTTATTAATTCCCAGTTATTTTCGAGTTTTATCGCAAAAGGTCCACTTTTGGTCCTAAAGAAAATGACGACAAAATTTTCCAGAAAATCTCCTGAAACCTTCCGAACCCACAACCTGTAGTCAGTCTTTCAGAAGTGAGTACGTTAAGACGTTGAGGATCACAGATTAAATATTCTTCGAGCCCAACCTGACTTTGAAACTTATATTCAAACAATGTTTATAACGAGTCTGTCAGCTACAATTCTTCATCAGCGATTTTTCGGCCCTTCTTGGCAAGGGCCCTCGTCAGGCTGTCAATCTTCTGGGTCAGCGCCGGGGAAGGAAACAAACCTGTAATAAATAACTGAAGCTTCTACCGACTATAAATATCTTATTAGGGCAAATTAATTTCAAACACCACTGTAAGGAAAACACTAGTCCTGAGATTTAATTTTTGACGCGGCCGCTGTTTTTGCTGCACGATTGACAGCGAAGGGTTTTTAAATATAATTTTTTAAATATCGCTGTTGAAGATTCGTAGCTGACGTATCCGTTGTA
Source organism: Branchinecta lynchi (assembly GCA_023053575.1). Taxonomy (NCBI): domain Eukaryota; kingdom Metazoa; phylum Arthropoda; class Branchiopoda; order Anostraca; family Branchinectidae; genus Branchinecta; species Branchinecta lynchi. The sequence goes on from JAKZAP010000020.1 coordinate 20,703,782, forward strand.
AACATTGTTTCAATATATGATCACACATTAATTGTTTGAATTTTGAGCATTTGTGTCTACTTTTATAGTATTTCCGTTGTTGTTGAATAGATAAAGTGATGTAGGTATATTTATTTGTTTTGTATATTATACTACTCCTCAGTTTTGGGGGATAGAATAAAAACATAAATGCGAAAGCGACTGACACTCCAGGAGAGAGAGAGAGAGAGACTTTAATTTAAAAAAACGGCTTTCGCCGAATTGGCGCTTCACGTCAGATTATTTACACACTTATCAGATAAAAACCGATCGGCAACGAGAAACTCCCGATGAAAAATTTATCTCTAAATAGTACTATGAAGTAGTATGAAAAAGTTGCATGCAGTACTAACGATGCTACTACATGCTTCTACTTCAAGGCTACCGTGGTACTGCATACTACTATATGCTACTATTAGCAAGACTGGATTCTGCTATGGCAAGAAAGGGTGCTACTGGCTACTACTACATAAGATTGGACCAGTCCGGGGCACACTAAATGATACTATTCTTTGCAATTACATAGTATTACATGCAACGCTTTCGTACTACTACCATACTACTACGCAGGCTACAAATTTTTCATCGGGCTGAGCCAACATAATAAAATAATACACAAATCACTGGTTAATAAGGTTTACAAACGCAGGAATGAAACTCTTCCTGTATCTCTCGTGGATTGGTGGGAGAGGTTGAATGGTAGGGACGTTCTGGGAGTAGGGTCTTTGAGGTCGGGATCTTAAAGGTTGAAAAGGCGGGGATTTGTCATGGCTTTATTGCCAAACTGGGTACACAGGAGGGTTCTTCTCTCAGATGAAGTACTGAGCTGAAATTCTTAAAGGACACGTGAACAATGAAACCATACTTGAACACACTATGGAGAATGCATTTTCAGACATGGCCACGGAGAGCATTCTTCTCCTGAGCGCGACGTTTTCAAAATAGGGATGTTCGTTTCTGGAGGTTTGCACATACAGACTCCAAGACAAAAAGCGCAATTCATTCAAATCTTGTACAGCGCTGGCCGGATCGTATTGGAATTTCTGCTAGATATACGTTTGGGCTTAACTGGTTAAAACATATTCCAGAAGAAAGTTTGATTGGAGACATTTGTTCATTTCTAAAATTGTTGGTACTGAAATAAAGACAGATGCAAAATGGAGCAAAATCATAGCTTGGAAACAGTATTTCATATTTGGATTGGGTTTTCTGCAGGCAATGTTAACGGAAGTCATACAGATAGGGATGATACTTGGTACTCTTCATTCAGGTGTCCTTTAAGAAGGAAGTGATATGGGAGTTTACCTTGACCATAAATAATTCTTAATGCTCGCGTCTGGACTAACTTTATTGAATTGATTGGGAAACAGTTAGGCCGAAAGAGGCTGAATAAGCAAGAGAAAGCAAGAGGCTAATAATATATTTGTTTATAGACGCCCTTGGTTAAAGCCCTCTATGCACTGCCTACCCAAGTCCAGTCTTCGAAGAAATCCTTAAGCTACATCAACACCGAAGGTTACTTGGAGAAACTGCCATCTGGAAGAAAGAAAGCTACCTTCTGGAATGCATGGAAAAGACGATATTTTAAAGTGGAGAATGGCTATCTATATTACTACCAGTCCAATCAGAATGAGAAACCTAGCCTGAAGGTCCAACTCATGGGAGGAGAAGTGGAGTGTGGAGAGAACAACATGTTGGGGATCGATGATGGGGTAAGTGCACTTTTTTGCAGCGTCAGAAGTTTGATAAGAGATAACACATGTTTGCGCATCCTTGTGTCAAACGTTATGCAGATATATCTGTTATGACCATTTTAAACGCTATATTTCGAGACAAAAAATATGTTATGACCCTTTGAAGTCTTATGTTTCTGCGAAAATATAACATTTAAAGTTTAACCGAAAAGGGCTGGGATAGGACAATCTAGTTGAAACTGCATTATTTCATTGCTCCGCTGTTCACGAATAATAAGTTTTCATCTAGTGGAATTTCCCTGTCGGATGTTTGGTAACTCTATGTTCTTGTACCTGTGTTGTATGCTTGACGAAAACCGATTTACGAAAAATAAGTGTTCACGCAGTGAGCCATCTTCCGCAAGCTGATCACTGGCCACTGAAAAGCTGCGTTTGTACTGAGATTAAAGTTATCCGCGTCATAGTAGAATTTTGCGTGGTTGGAGGGCCGTAGATATTCTGAACGTCATACTAGAGCAAATAATGAAAAAAAAAAATCCCTTAATACACTGTAAATAATGTAGTGTATTCAGTTAAAAAATACAAAAATAAGTAAGCCTTTCAGTTAAACTTTAAAAGGTCTTAACAGATATATTTCCGTAGAGATTACCACATTTATGTTCAGACATGTATTATATGTTCTGATGGTGTAATAGAAAAGCTGTCAATTGGAAATCCGCGTTGTTGTTAAAGCAACAAGCATACAACGATTATAATGTATATTATCTATTACCACCAAAAGTGCCAAGTCTTTTGATTTGTCACTAGACAGCTACGTTGGAACAGACCCAATCACTCAAAATTCAAGGTGCAAGTGCTACCCTTTTGGATGTTTCCTCATCGCTTTCAAAAATCATGGACGACAGGGCCCAGCCAGCACACGACGTCGTCCACTGTTTCCTGACCGAAGATTAAAAATTAAATGTCTTTTTCTGTGTTTGCATGTGTTTTGTTACTTTCTTCATTTACTCCGCCTTTCCGAAATGGCGGTTCATAGATAAATTACTTACTTACTTACTTACTCTAGAACTGAAGTGAGTTTAAAGTTGGAAGAAAAAACTTTACAGAATGAGAAGTCCTAGGAAATGACTTGTTAATCAGATTGATAAAACCCCTGTACAGTAATTATAACTCAGGGCAACTGCCTACGGTTTATATAAACTAAAGTTCCGGAAGCAAATGCAGGTGCAGTACAAGAACGCAAAAAAATAAAACACTACTGTAAAAACCATGACGATGAAGAAAAAAATACAACTAAAACACGAACAGGGGATTAAAACAGTGATATGGCATAACGAACGAGAATGACGAGAATATTTTAGCAGATAGCATGGTATCTGATACCACGGTAACTTGGTCTGCATTCTTTCGTTTTTTGTCGTTACCATGGTATCTGATACTACGGATGCTTTCCAAAAACGACAATTGCCGAATTCCCGCTTTTGGAAGTCGCTCAAGATTTGAATACTTACATCAACTCTGATCAGAAGTGCCAAACTCCTTTCCGACCAATTTGACAAAAACCTAGGCTCTTGTGTTCCTGGTCATGAAACTGAGATGTTTTTCAGAGACTAGGCTACGGTCAGGACCGTTGTTACTAATATCAGATAAAATCCATCACATGCCTTTTTCTTTTGCAGAAAGGACACTACATCGCTGTACGCTGCCTCAGCAAAGAAGATGCTGATCGGTGGAAGGCTGCACTCTTGACACAGTTTCAGGAAAACTTCAACGCTGCTTGGGTACATCCCATAACGATCCCTAACAACCCCTCACTGTTCCGAGACGTGATTGTCGTAGATCTGGGGTCTTGCTCTGTGAGAGCAGGACTTCTGTCTACGGAAGGTTGGTATTGGCTTTTTAATTCTCGAAAAAAGTCTCCAAACCTCCAAAGTGAGAAAGTCCTTCACGTAAGCATGAACCGGTGGGGACGCAGTTTCTCGGTGATATTGAGCGCTGGGAAACAGGGGTAACAAGTCTGAAACTCAGTTCTTGCGTGATCGGAAAAACAGGAGATGACGGTGGGTGTAAGTTCAGTTCAGTTCAATTTTATTAAAATCAAAATAAAGGAACAAAATAAATTTCGACCCCTTCAAAGCTCCATGGCCCGTAACTCCTGGCCATGTAAACTATTTGGCCATGTAACTCCTATGTATGTATGTATGTATTGTACATGGAAAGCCCAACTGGCCATGGTACAAAAAATACTAAGCAAATCAAATACTAAGTACAAATTCAACACACTTTCTGAAGACAAAACAAAGGAAACGAGTTACACAGTTAAAACACTTTAAACGAACAAAGACCTGTGTTTCAGTCCCACCTGGACAAACAGTGCCAGGTGTTTAATAGTAGTAAATGATCGACCACACATTAGATCATTTTCTTCTCGCGAGGAAAGCTTACCGTTCTTCTGCGTCTACTAGCCGGAACAACACGACGGTAAAGCAGAAGGGTGAGAAACAGGAGAACTCAGCGGTGACCCCATCGGAAAAGCCGAAAGGATTCGATCTGAAACAGAAGAACCAGAAGGATTTAGCCACTCCTCGTCGCCTCTGTCTCTGGAGCAGTACCAACCTTAAATCATTGAGTTCCTGGCAAACATGAAGTGGTCCACACTCTCCCCTGGGTCCCCACACGTAGGGCACGAGTAAAGACCATCTACCGCACGCTCCCTTCCTCCTCCTTCCTTGATTCCAGTGGCGGAAAATTTCCCCTTAAACCCATGTAAGATTTTAGCTCTGATATACCAAATTTGTCCGTCCGTCTGTCTGGAAACACACTACCTCTAGAACGCTCTGACATATTAACTTCTTGAAACTTGGTAAGGGCAGTCTTCCGAAAAAGAAAAGTAACAGAGCATTCAAAAATAAACGGCATACGCAATAAAACGAACTTGATTTCATTATTTGTGTCAAAAGAAACCTGAAAACACAAGCACTTAGTTCTTAGAAGATATTCAGTTTGTACAGATTGCCCGTTTTTAGTGTTTTTAACTTGACAATAACTGGAGATAGAGCGATGAAATTCCTTGTGGTTTTTGCTTGGGAATATAATATGTGGAGTTGAACCACCTTCCACGTTCATGGGCTAGTGGGCCCAAATTGCCCATGAGTTAAGTTTTTGACCCGTGGCTGGAATCAAACTTTAAGCTGGTATACTTCAATTTCAATTTCAGTTTCTTAATTTCAGTTTCAATGTACTTGAGGGTAGATAGGTCTAGATACGCGTTTTGATGGGTCCCGACCCCCCCCCCCCCCCCTCCCGTTCATGGGCAGCTGGGCCCAGATTTTCCATGAGTTAAGCTCGTCTATGACAGGTCTCAAGTTCAACTCTGGTATACTTGTTGAGATATATAGGCCTATATAGGTGCGGATTTTGGTGCAACCAGCAACAAATAATACCGCGCGACCTGTTTAAATCCTTAATGAAAAGCTGGAAACTAAACGGTTTTGTCATATGGATTTGGTTTATTGCACTTGTTATTATCTGGCTAATGGAAAAGAGGTTTAAAGGTTCGGGCTGGTTGGCAAGAAATTCAGTATTGAAGTTGAAACTGTTATTGCAAGATCTTTAAGATCTCTTTGGATTTCTACATGCGGTTTGTTTACATTAAACGCTTTTAATGTGGAATGATTTCAACTTAGGTTATTTCAAGACTTGTTTGGTTACTGGGTATGTGAATGTCTTGGTTCTAACGCTGTTTGTATATAAGATGTGATACATGTTTTACTTTCACAATCCAAGTTTGAGCGCTTGCGCACTTGTTATTTTGTTTTTTTTTAATTTTAGCTACTTTGCCTCAGCTGTTCTTCCCAGCCGTTGCTGCGAAAAGCAAATCCAACGAGAACGTGGCCTTTGGGTATGAAGCTCTGAAGCCAAAAGCTCGAGCCAACAATTCGCTTAAATATCCACTTCGAACGACAACTGGAGTTAACAAGGTATGGATCGCTTCTTGACCTCCCGTTTGCGGTGAAGTTTACTGAAAGTTAATACGCTGTAAAAAAAAAAAAGCTTGCAGTATTTGCTACTGTGATTAATCTTGTCTCTCCTAAGATGAGACTATCTCAAAGTCGGATTAAATTTATCCCGGTAGGGACAAGATTAATCTTATTCCGGTAGGGATTCCGTCAATATTGACGGTAGTCAATATTGCAGTTTACTTTAATCCTGACTCGGAGAAACTTTTTACGTTGTAGACATGATCGACAAAGTTTTTCCGAAAAATTCTGTTGGACGATTCTATTTAGATCATGCAAAACCAAAGAAAGTAGTCGGGTGTTGGAAGCCGAGTCTTTCATTTGTCTATTCCCTGCTTTACCTGCCTTGACCGTAAGTGCGAGGCGTGGTCAGCGTTGCCACATTAAAAATATTTAGAGAGTGACTTTTGGCCCAAAACAGAGAGGGAATTGGGAGTGAAATTTATTTTCATGAAATGTGCACTTTTGGTCGAAATCGTCTGTGTAAAAATGACACATCTTAATTTTACTTTCATGAAAAATTTTTTTTGAAATAGTCACTTCTGGTCGGAATCCCTGCTCCAAAAATTAAACATTGGGTCATTTTCTGAAATAGACTGATTTTCATATCCTACGTCGGACAAAGTGACAAAAAAAAAAGAGTGACAATTAAAACTGTCGTGTGACATGTGGCAATCCTGGGCGTGGTTGGGGACAGTTCACCCGACGCTTTCCGGGTTTATCCTTTGATTATTTACTCATTCCGAATGGGTTTTCTGCTGCTAGTCCTGCAAAGTCACACAATTAATGGTTTGTCAAAACTCAAGCTTGTAGGTGGGGCTTGAACCTGTTGCTGTATTCTTCCTTCTCTGCCCCCCCCCCCCAATCCCTTCACAGCCTCAACTGATGGGCATAAGGTTTGAAGCCAAGCTGGCCATCCATTACACAAGAAATAGAAAACCGTGATTTTCGAGTTTTTTCTTGATCAGCTAGTTATCCCTCTAAGATGATGTGCGAGGGATAAATAGAATTTCGGATATTTTGGCTGCACTTCCGGCAAACCGCCCTCAGCGAAAAAAAAAACTAAATTAATTTCAATTTTCAATTCAAAAAACATATCTCTCGTGGGCAGAGCTCAAATGTTTGTAGTCATAAATAAAGATAAAATAAGTTGTCAACAGATAATTTAAAAGAACAAGAATTAACAAGGCAGATAATTTAAAAGAACAAAAATGAACAAGGCAGATAATTTAAAAGAACAATAATCATCATCAAAAGACCCATCATAAGATCCAATACAATACCAACAGAAAAACGATGCGAAGGGGATATCCCTGGCTGTACAAACTACCTTATGTCAGTACAAACTACCTTACCTTAACTGGCTGTTGGCCTTAAGACGTCTCTGTTAGTTCCATAGCCACGTGGATATACTGAGATTACTCAATAGTTGTGCTTACGGACCTCGAAAGTGGGGTGACACGTCTCAGGAAGAAGTTGCGCCTCTTCCTCCACGAACCCCTTCTCCTCCACACTTTATACAAGATGAAAAATTTATCTCGAAATAGTACTATGAAGTAGTACGAAAAAGTCGCATGCAGTACTAACGATGCTACTACATGCTTCTACTTCAAGGCTACCGTGTTACTATATGCTACTATTAGCAAGACTGGATGCTACTATGGCAAGACAGGATGCTACTGGATACTACTACATAAGATTGGACCAGTCTGAGGCACAATAAATGATAGTATTCTTTGCTATTACATAGTATTACATGCAACGTTTTCGTACTACTACCATACTACTACACAGGCTTCAAATTTTTCATCGGGTATGACCTTTGTCACGAGTCACGACTTCCCTCCAAATTAAGGTTAGTTTAAGCTGCTTTCCTAATGGGACACAGGCTGCAAACCGGTAGAGTTGTCAATCAGATTTAACTTCATAACTGGCTCAGCCGTGTGACTGGTCCTGGGGCGAATGGGACCTACGGTCTCATAATGTCTTCAGCCCACACCCCAGGAGCATTATCTTCATTAAATCTCGCCTCCACTCGTCCATCCTTACGACAATGGTTGTTGACGGATTGGGTCTACGGGCCGATTGGTTACCTCCAGAGTGGGACGCTTGCCCCCCCCCCCAAAAAAAAAAATAAAACACACCTTTGACAAACTCTTCCATTTTAGTATGCCCTGGATATGGAAACTATCACCGGCTTCTTGACCCTCATTTTCCGACAACTCAACGTTGACCCCTCCCGATATAGTCTTCAGTTGTGTCTACCGCGCAGCCTTCCTCCAAGCGCACAGGGGGAGCTGTTGAAAATCGTGTTCGATCATTTTAACATGAAGGGTCTCAACCTTGCCCACCAGTCAGTTGCAGCACTGGCGGCATATAATGCCTCTTCTGGTATTGTGGTGGATATTGGAGAGAGGATGGATATTGTGCCCATCATGGATGGTGAGTTTGCATTAAAGAGTTCCCCTTAGGGAGTTCCTCTTCTGGTATTCGGTGGGTGTCCAGGACAGAATTTTAAGGTCAGTTTATTTTTCCAAAAATTCTTCGTTACGTCAACAAAAATATTCCGAGATGCAAGTACATAGTATCACTTTACATAATCTTCGAAATAGTTCCGGTACGTTTTTGGTTTCTCAAGAATTGAGTCAATAAATAAAACACTCGGCTACAGTAAACAGTTTAACTGTTCCTAGCTACGGTATGCAATTTTGAATTGTTTTTGTTTATTGATGTAATTTATTTACGAACTTGATTGTTTTATTTAGAAATTTTATACCAGATACGGTATGTAATTTTGACCTGTCTTTTGCTATCGATGTAGTTTGTTTATGAACTTGATCATTTTATTTAGAAATTTTAATGTTATCAGATGACTAATGTTGACCTTTCGAGTTGATTAATAGTGCTTGAAGTGCCTTTATTTGAATTGACTAGCTGTTTTTATGTATTTAAACATTTTATGGATTAAGTCATCATTTATTTATTATCATAAAACACATATGTATTATGCACAGTTCTTTCGTGTTACAGTGTTGACTGGGTCGGATATGAAGAACGCCATCTCTTGGATATTGTCCCCGTCATGGGTAGTAAGTTCCTGCCAAGTAATTAATATGGTAAATATGACCTAGCGCGTATGCCTGACAAGGGGTTGCTTAGCCTCTCAGGGTAGCCAATCCATGGTTCTCGCTGGCAAATACCAAACAGGTCTTTCGGCTAGTTTTAGTACGATAAGCGATCCCTTCCTTCAACTTGAATTGGTGTTGGGTCCAACTTGTTGTCGGTCCCTTTCTTTTCATTGATGTTGGCCTTGAATGCTAGGACGCTCCTGATGATTGCACGACTTTGATCATCTTGCCGTACAGAATCTCCTCGTCTCGTATTTTCAAACTGTTGGTGGCTGCGATTTGTTGGAGGGAGGGTGGCAATTCAAGACAATTCTTACGACGGTACAATTAAATTTTCATCTTTATTCTTGCAGTTGGAAGTTTTGAAACAAAAGAAAGAATTAAAAGAAAATAATGTAACTTTTAGCATCAGAACTATTATACAACAATTTATACAACATCAAAAATTTAATATTTCAGGGTACATGCTGGACTCGGGAATGTCCCGCGTTCCCTACGGAGGACACGAGATCGCGGAACACGTCCGACAGTTCCTACTTCAGAAGAACTACTCCCTAGTGTCCTCAGTGGAAACATTCTTGGTCCGACTAGTTTTGGAGCGTCTTTGTTATGTTTCTGGACCCTCTCCGAATGCATACCACGAAGACTTGGCCTTGAGCCAGAAAGACCCACTGGCTGTTCAAGCGTCCCTGAACCTGGATTCCCATAAGGGCGAATACGTTCCGTGGGGGTAAGTGATCATTTGTGGAGTTTAGACCCTTTGATGTTAGAGTTGATTACTAGTCAGGAATCCGAAAGAGCTCTTGACCCAGAAAGCAAGTATAATGTAACTAGTTTTATTATTTCGTTTAAAGGACCTGTCTTACCTATAATACTAATACAACTTACTTCCATAATCACTCCATATATTTCTAAACCCGGACACCCCAATTTCGTACGGTCCATTCGAACCCCTGTAACAAAACCACGCTGATTTTCTCACTTGCCGTGTTGCTATCTTTGATGTGTATCGCGCTGGCCGACTGTCTCGAGAAGTTTTTGTATCAGAAAAACTGGTTATGTAAATTGTTTCCCTGTTATCGCTACAAGTCAACGGGTCTCGGAAAAGGCTTAAAACAGCCGAAACCATGGGTTATTTGTTGAAAGCACAGCCTAGTTTTAAAGTATTCAAATTTATTAAACTGAAAGTTGAAGAGTAAATAGTGCGAGGGGTCCTTTAAGTGTTTTCTTTCTTGTTACCATTTTTGTCATGGCCTCAGGCTCTTTGTCCAACAATTCTTCGTCTTCTTCTTCTATCGTCAAGAACAAATAATCACGAAAACCTCAGTATCCCCATCTCTATAATACAACCATACGGAGTCGAATAAATTTCCAATACCCTGCCCGATGCAAACGAGCGGAGGTTAGGAGCTACGTGGAACATCACAATTCATTACCTCTACAAACTGCTACATCGTACCAGAACCCCAGAGAAGAAATTGTCAAGACTAAGATGCTATTCGCGATGGAAAATTTGTAGCCTGCGTAGTAGTACCAAAATAGTTGCATGTAATACTATGTAATAACAAAGAATACTATCATTTAATGTGCCTCAGACTGGTCCAATCTGTAGTAGTATCCAGTAGCATCCTGTCTTGCCATAGTAGCATCCGGTCATGCTAATAGTAGCATATAGTAGTATGCAGTAACACGGTAGCCTTGAAGTAGAAGCATGTAGTAGCATCGTTAGTACTGCATGCTACTTTTTCGTACTACTTCATAGCACTATTTTGAGAAAAATTTTTCAGACATCCATTGTTACGTTACATGTGACGCGCTTCAGAGTGGGTCGTCCAAGCCTGCTACAGTATTTCCTCTAATATGCGCACCGGCGAAGAGGGAAATAAACGTATATAAACTCAAAGCTCAGCAAGTACCTCTAGCTCCGCTTAGTTTTGTTGGGGTATCCATAGTCGCTGCATGGTACCAAAGACGGAGGTTCTATTGGACTATTTGTTCTTGTTTTCAGTAGGATAATATCTGACATCACATCACCCAACTTTTATGCCTGGAATTCCGCTAAATTTCTCGATAAGAATGCAAAAGGGCACAGAGGTTCTTGGAGATGGCAGCGTACAAGGATGCGCAAGTTCAACAGACAACACTTGGGATGTAATCTGTTGCGATTTTGAAACGTTATGCGTTAAATTACCATGCCTTGCCAGAAAGTGCCTAAAAAGCTGTCTTTTTTGCTTGTCGTGAGGATATGGGAAATGTCAGCAGATACTTTGTCGGCTCTTTCTGGCAATGCTTTTTACGCATAACATTTAATGAACAACGTTTTCAAAATCACAGCAGACTACATCACAACTGTTGTCTGTTGAAACTGCAGTGCGCTTTTCTGAGGGATGCGGATGTGTGCACGGTGATGGCGTGAAGCCATCAGCCTCACAGAACAGGAGAACCGAAACAATGGGTTTCCCTGTGAATGACAGCAAAGAACGCGTGCCATAGGAGCAAAGCGTCTTAAAAAAGGAGTCGACTGTGATACTTACAATCTACAATAGTATCGAGAAGTTAGAATCTTTCGAATTCCTTTCTATCGATTTTGTTTTTCGCAATATTCGCAGTAGATACGTTTTCTGTTCCAATATTCGAGCATCCTTTGAAGCTCTGCTGGATTTCTCAGTGAGTACAAACCCGTCTTGGCGGTTTTCAAACTTGCGTATCCCCCTCGTTTTGATGAGAAATACGGAGGAAGCTACATCGTCTTTATTTCTAACCAATGAGCTCATCAGAAGCCACCAGCTTCCGATCCTATCCGTGTCGAAAAACGCCAATCAAGGAGAATTGGAGAATTTGTCTGGCCCCAGGGGCGGTTCGAGGGGGGGGGGACTTCCCCCCCCCCCCATGATTCAGAGAATATACTCTCAGTCGCATGTTTTTCAGCTTGTCTGTATGAGAGTCGTAAGTTTTGAGCTTTTCAGAATGACATAAGGCAGTTACCAAACGTGAATTTCACCCGCAAATCACATTTTTTAGTCGTATGGCTACGAAGAAATTTCCATTCGTTGTTTTCAGATTCACGGCTGTGTGTTCTGAGTTTTCCAGAATGAAAGTCGTATATTTGAGCTTGCCAGAATGACATCAACCGCGAATTTCGTCTGAAAACACCCGTTTCTTGTCGTACTTTACGAAAGGATTTTCTAGTCGCAAAATAGAGACAGTCGTAAGCTTTGACGTTTCCAGGTAAAGGCAGACAAAGCAGTTAGATTAATCGTGAACTTTGCCTTCAAATGACCTGTTTCTGGCCGTATTGTTCCATAGACATTTTAGTAGTATGTTTTAAGCTTGTCAGATTCAAAGTTTTGCGTTCTCCGTTTGTCAGAATCACAGTCGTATGGAACTTGCCAGAATGAGATCAACCGCGTATTTTCCAGTTTTCCCTTAAAATGCCCCGTTTCTTGTCGTATTTTACGAAGAGATTTTCTAGTCGTATATTAGAGACAGTCGTAAGCTTTGAGCTTTCCCATATCAGGCAGTTAGGTGAATTTCGACAGCAAATGTAAAACGATTAGTTGTATTTATTTATTTATTTATTAATAGAAAAAGACGTTAAGCCGAAGCTTCTCTCTCTACAAGCACACAGATGTTTACTACATTTTTCAACACTGCACTACACACTTAACATATAACAAATATAAACTAAAAAGGGTTCACATACGCGCTATTGCAGAACGTTGTACCAGCAAGATGTTGTTTGAATGAAAGTAAATTTGGTTGGGAAACGGTCTCCTCCGATAAACCATTCCATGCCTGGCATGCACGGTAAAAATGAACATTGACCAATTTTCCGGTTTATTTTTGGTGGGTATAACCTCAAAGAATGCTGACGGGTTGACTGATATGAACTAAACTCAAAAAACTGTTTTTTGTCCAAATTATCTACCGAGTTGAGAATTCTGTAAGTGTTAAGAATGTCGTTACGATCCCGACGGAACTCCAATGAAGGTAGATTAAGATGTCTCATTCTGTAATCGTAGGTAGAGTACCGTAGGTATGGAATTAATTTTGTGGCCCGGCGCTGATGTCGTGGTGATAGAGTTTATTGTTCTAGGCTTCTGCCTTAGTCATGGCCACTCAACCGAGTGGCCTGAAAGGAAGGGCTCTTCCTTTCAGCTCACTTAGTTGTTCATCTAGTCTTTCAATACGGTAGCGTCTTATCGAAGGCGTAGATGTGTTCGTACGGTTTTAGCTATGTTCAGGTTCAGGACACGTTTATTAATCTTTACTCACTGATATGTTTTCATTTCAAATCGTCACCGTGATCTGCAACTATCTGCGCCACTTTTCTGCTTAGAAAATGACTAGAAAAGCCTTTTTATAGACTCTTTGTCTGACGTCAAACTCGCCTTGCTCAACTCCCACTGATCACCTGTTCATCTCCCACTTGCAAACCGCAGCGTCGTGGAAGCGTTATGTAAGAACTTCTGGTGGAACTTGGTTTTGAATTCTCCTGTTAAATCTTGCTGAGTTTCAAAGGTTCGGAAACAATGTTCCTTTTAAAATCTGAATTTAAAACGTAAAACAGATGAGAACTTTGAATTTGCTAATAATAAAGACACGAAGACCCTTCGTAACAAATGACCTATTTCTGTTCGTAGGGCTGTATAGAGATTTTCTATAAGTCATTACGTTACGAAATATCGTGTGTTTTGAGCTTATCAGAATGGGAATCGTCTGCTTCAAACTTGTCAGAGTGACATGAATGCCATTACCAGATCGTGATTTTCACTCGAAAATAGGCACTGAAAATAGACTCATTTTGGAAAATTAGAAACAGTTTTGTTTTTTTTTTTGGCCTGCGGAGTAAGTTATAAACAGGTTTTGTGTAAGCACTGTATGACGGGCCTGATGATTGCACTATTTTGTGTAGTCTAAATTCAGAATGGAAGCACTATCACGTACCAACTTCTGGAATAATATCCCACTCCGTTTGCGAGTTATCGGGGCACGGTTGAATGGCCCGTAATTTAGGTGATGTAGGCCTAAGATTTCAGCAACCTTAAAAGCTAGAAACGCCAGAAAAAGGTAGGATTACAAAAAAAAAGCCTGCGGTGCTGAGATTAAATTTGTCTTAGGTACATAGGGTAAAAGCTGGTGGTTAGGATCTGAGCCACGGTAAAAGCAAGAGTTTTTGTGGGAAGTAGTCGAGTATTGCCGAATAAAGGTCGATTTAATTTCTATTTAGTTGAAATGTGCATCATTTCTGTGCGGTTTTAAGCTTGAGATTTTGGGTCTAAGCTACATTAAGAGGTAGAAGTCGCAAAGGAGTAGTTGAATCTTGCTCGGATTTAAAAAATTTCGCCTGCGGCGCTCACTTTAGTTTGTCTTGAGTAGATATTTCAGAAGCTGGTACCGAGGCTTGTCTTCTCTCCAGCGAAATTTGATATGGCGGGCATCTTCTGATTCCTGTTACTTATTTGTTTATTATCTTGTTACTACAATGGCATTTTCCGTAGCGTTTTAGAACTTTTAACGTTAATATTTCTTGAGCCTGGCCGGTGCTGTGTTTTTATCCAGTCGTATATTTTGAAATCCTCATCCGCCATGCCCAAGCCCTTCGAACCGCCCCTGTCTGGCCCCGTTAGGGTGGACCAACATTTACATTACACAGGAAGTTCGTAATCTCGGGAGTGGGAATAGATGGAAAGATTAGGGAAGTAGGGTTAATTAGTAATATGGGTACGACGGCCCTTTAAAGCACACATCGCACCATTTACTGTTTATGTTTAATATCCAAACTAGTTAAATACTTTACTTAAATACTCGTTTACTCCGCCTTTCCGAAATGGCAGGTCATAAATAAATTACTTACTTACTTACTTTATTACTTACTTACTTACTGCAAGACTAGGCCCTGCTTTTAACAAATTTTACACGGCTTTGGCTGATATAAGACGCCTAGCAGCACAAAAAAAAGATAACCGGTTTTACGCATCAATTGTATGATACCCGAACACTCGTCCGGAGCATGATATGCATCGAAAATAGTCGGCAGTGGCAGTGTGAAAATCAATGGGGTATCGTTAGTGCGTTAGAATGTAACGTATGAATTCGTGTCCCCGGGCATAATAATCAATAGATTCAATTCCGGAAGTAGGCTCCATTACAATACCCGGTTATCAAAACGTATAATTTGGGAGCAAACTGAGTTACCCCAGTGGCTAGATTTTCCGCTCGAAACTACGCATCTGCATGTTTTTGTCAACAATATATGACGATCTAAGAGCCATCTAGAGCCTCTAATAAAAAAGATTGATCATGAGAGAGTGATAAAAATCTGCGTCTCACGTAAAACTGACGAATGGGGAGACCTTTTGATAACAGAGTATCGATTGGCATTGTAGGTACGACAGGTCCTTTAAGACGGATTGAATATGTCCCATGAAATACAGACCCGTGAGGAAAGAAAGGATTTATCAGTTATGGAAGAAGAGTGAAAGCGTATTACAAGTAGGCTACTGCGGTTCCTTTATAGAGCATGGACCTCATTAAAAGAAAAACATTAGAGGGATGTAGATTTATGTGACATATTGGATTATTGACAGATGGAGCTTTAGAAACCGAATAGTAGAATATTCGAATAATCTCTCAGAAAGTGTTGTAAATGCCGAAAATATCAACCAATTCAAGCAGGTGTCGAACACCACCTGGCTGAAATTCAATTTAGTGTGTAAAGTGTCCCGTGAAATTTATAGAGGCAAAACCTTATTATTGCAATTATATTATTATTATTATGTTCTCAACCATCTTTTTTACAGAGAAATCGTCCTTGAGACCGGCCGCTTCCAAGCACCGGAAGGTCTTTTCCACCCAGAAGCCTGGGGACTGGACCACCCGGGAGTGCACAAGCTCGTCGCCCGAGCTATTCAGGAGTGCAGCGTTGACATTCGCAAGGAGATGTCAAGGAGTATCTACCTTGTTGGAGGAGTGACAATGTTGCCTGGGTTCGCAGAACGACTGGAGGCCGAAATTGATAGGCTGACTCCCCAAGGAATAAGCCCTAAGGTGAGGCGGATGGGTATTTGCGTTTTTATCTGTTCCAGCTTCAAAAGCGAAAAGCCCGCTGCCCAGGTTTCGTCAAAATCCTGGCCGGTTTGATGATGATGACTATATCCTTTTCAACCCCTCAAAATAGGTACAAAGCACGAAGGTGGAGTGAATAAAGAAGAACACATATTCAAATAATATACAACGGATGCGTCAGCTACGATGCTTCATCAGCACAGCGGCCGTGTCAAAAATTAAACCTCAGGACTAGTTTTTTCCGTACAGTCCTATTTTAAAGTAATTTGCCCGAACAAGCTATTTACAGTCGGTAGAAGCTTCAGTTATTTATTACAAGTTTGTTTCCTTCCCCGACGTTGGCCCTGAAGATTGACAGCCTGACGAGTACCCTTGCCAAGAAGGGCCGAAATATCTAGCTGATCAAGCATCATAGCTGACGTATCTGTTGTATACATTATTTGATATATGTTTCAAAGTCAGCTTGAGCTCAAGGAATATTTATAAAGACGAACATGAAAGAAAAATAACTTATAAAATACACAGAAGATTTGTGACTTCTGTCGGTTTGTGTGAAGTCGCACCGATTTGTCGGTTTTCAAGCCAGATATTTTAAAAATCCGGAGAACGGGAATCTGGCTGAAGCCCCATGTTACGGTAGCAAACAGATCCTAGGCATACTATAGAAACTGGTTTTGTTTAACAAATCAACGACTTCACACAACTTGGATAGGCACATATACTAGACGCACATATACTAGTACTTGTGATTAAACAATGCAATATTGTGTGTCTAGAGTGGGGCATGGTTTGCAAAAGTGGACAAGTCTTGTAAATTAGAAGTGCTTTATGTCCAGTTAATAATAATAATAGATATATTGCCCATCGTAATGCACAAACGTACAAAAAGACGGAGTAATTAAATGAAGAAGAAGAAAAAACCAAGAAAGAAAGAAATGAAAGAAAAGAACGCTACTGTCAACAGAAAGTATGGAAAGAACACAAGAAACTTGAAAAGAAAACCACACACACTGACAGAATTTACACGGAGTAAAGCATCTGCTGAGCAACATTAAGGATGCGCTTAAAACGCTCTCGTCTTTCCCGGGTAACACCAAGAGGTCTTGCTACTCCATACTTTGAAGACAATCTACTATTACTTGTCCAAGGTGGAACCCTCAGCAGATACTTTACATATTTGTAAAAAATTTACGAATGTCTTTCATATCTGAGCATGAAAACAGCTTCCAAAAAGGAGCCAAATCAATAACCTGTGGAACTACAAAGGAATTATACATTTTAGCAAGACTAAATCTATTAAATTTCAATTTCATAGAAACAAGGATTCCGTATGCTTTACGAACTTTATCAGAAATAAATGTTTTTAGAAGCGAAAGGGTGGCACGGATACTGGTTCCCAGAGGTAGACCCAATTACGTCAGAGACTTCTTGGGTTGCACGGGCTGGCCACAAATACCCACGTCTACCACATCAGAAGGACGGTGATTAAAAATCATAACTTCAGTCTTGGACTGGTTAAATGATAGACCAATTTTTCTGTATTCCGCATATTTCCGCAATAAGTATCCGAAAATTTGATTCAACTCCAGTCACTGTGCGACTAATTATTAAAATGTCATCTGCATAATATACTGAGACCAATCTCAGTATACTGAGATTGTTTCAAAATTTAAAGTAAAAGACCCATTAGTAATTGTTAAAAAGAAAGTTCAGAATTTTTACAGTAAGGCGGAGAATATTCTCCCAACCGACAACCTTTTCCCTTTTTTTACCGATAAGGCTCATTTATAGTTGTTCGCTATGATGATTGATTTATAGTGTTTTAAAGTTTCCAGTATTCTTATTTATCGTCGTGTATATTTAGACGCATATATTGTCTGTAGTTGTTTATTATGGTCTTATTTCAATTTTTGTACTCTTCAACTTTTGAGGGCAATAAAAGAATAATAATAATAATGTGTCAATGACACATCCAGGCCTAGGAAAACACAAGTCATAATCGTTTTTTCCTGTTCATCCAAAACACTGTTATTGAAAATAAGAGGTGACGTAATAGCTCCTTGTCGTATACCTTTTCGAACTGGGATAGGTGGCGTAACAATTGTAGATCCCCCCCTCCCTTTGAACTTTAACTTGCACATTGAATTTTCTGTACGTGGAAGGCATTGCACGTATAAACCAAGAATTAACTACTCTGTGATAAGCACTTGCATTAAGGATTGTCTTGGACTTGCGCTCCAGTAGCATTTAACTGTGAGCTCTCTGTGAGTAAGCTATCTCTTAAAGGACCTGTCTTGCCCATAATACTAACGCGACCTACGTCCATAATCACTCCATGTATTCCAAAACCCGAAGGTACATTCTAACCCCTCAAGCAAGACTACGCTGATTTTCTCACTTGGCCGTGTATGCTACCGTCTATTTGTATCACTCTGTCGACGGTTGTCTGTGAGAAGTTTTACCATCAGAAAAGCCGGTTATGTAAATCTTTCCCCTATTTAACTATCAACGGGTCTCTGAAAAACAGCCAAAACCGTGGGCTATTTGTTGAATGCATAGCCTAGTTTTAAAGTATTCAAATACTTTAAAATAATGTAAGTTGAAGAGCAAATAGTGCGAGGGGTCCTTTAAGGATTGTCTTGGACTGCCGTGTTGTTTTCCAATTAATAAACTCTACTCTAATAACACTGAACTGTGAGCTCTCTGTGAGTAAGCTATCTGTTAACAGTATTGATAATTTCTAGGTTCATGCTTCCCCGTATCGATACCACGCTGCGTACCTCGGTGCTAGTGTCTTCGCCAACTCGTCTGCTTTTGAACAGTCGCGGATCACCAGGGAGGACTGGCAGAGCCTGGGCCCGAACTCCGTACGCAAGTGGAAAATTTGAGAAAGTGCAGAGGGAACGAAGTGTGTGGCTTATACCCAAGTCTCCTGCCAGTCTCTACCCCAAGTGTAGAGGGAACTAGGAGTCTTCGTGAGTGAGCGCTAATGTGCCCCGTTTTGCGCTAGTCGAGGGTGCGTTGACCGGGTTAGCAGGCTGGACTGATAACATCATTCCATCTCTACTGCTGCTTCGCGGACTCTTATACCAGTTGGGAAGCGCTGTCAAAGATGCTACTCACTTTTGTCGGAATATGGGCTTAAGTAAGCTATGATTGACATTTGTGGAGCAAGGAGTGTTTGAACTACTGACTGAACCCCAGTAAAAATGGCCTATGAGGGCATGATTTTAAGCTGAGGAGTTGGCCTTTTACCAAAGATGTTGGAAGGTGTCCTTCCACAATTGAGGCTTGATACCCTACCCCTCCATATAGTGACGAGTAAACCCCAAAGGAAACCCTAAAGAACTCTATGGAAATGGTTTTTCAAATCGTTTTCGACTTCGACTTCACTACGAGCGTGTTCCACCCTTCTAGTAATAGTAACTATTAGTTACTATTTTCGTTCCAACCTAGTGAAAAGTTAGTACACTGACCGTTCCAACCTTGTCGAAATAGTAACTACTTACTTACCACGCTCAGGAGCGTAGTAGGCGAGGTAACTACGAATCACTGTGATGTGATTGGCTGGATTAGCTCGTGACACGATATTTTGCTTAAAATAGAAAAATATGTTCCAGTGTTGACGCCGAAAAGCCAGAGTTCGTGACTTCATGCGTAGTAACTACGGTAAGTAGGGTGGAACACGCTCTTTATCATCATCAGTCTTTTTCTTCGTCGCCTAGGCCGAACTTGTACAGCGAATAGTTCGAACCCAGACGTGAAAAGTTTTCGTACACTAAGCTGACTTGTGACAATAGACTAACTCTTCCGAGAATATTCAACTTGTGTTCCAAGCACCGTGACTGTCGGCAAGGTATAAGAGCTGTAAGTGTAAAAAGCCGGCGGCAAATTTTTACTTTAGGTTTCGCGTTTAAGGTTCGGTCGCGACACTACTAAACATGACGCTTAAGAAATGAAAGCTAAGAGCGTGTTCCATCCTCCTTACCGTAGTTACTACGCATAACGTCACGAATTCTGGCTTTTTGACGTCAGGCTTGGAACGATTTTTCGATTTTCTAGCAGAATATCATGCCACTGGCGAATCCGACCAGTCCCGTTACAGAGAATCGTAGTTACTACGCTCCCGAGCGTGGTAAGCAAATAGTTACTATTAGTTACTATTTCGAGAAGGTTGGAACGGTCAGCGTAGTAATTTTTGGTGAGGTTGGAACGAAAATAGTAACTAATAGTTACTATTTTTAGAAGGGTGGAACACGCTCTAATCCCCCGGAAGGTGTAAGGTGAACCTGTAAGTAAATATAAACGAGTTTTAGAGTATAAAATCACGAATTACATTATTGCAGAATAGGAGGCTGCTGTCAAATTTGGTTGGTCCTGATCAGACAAAGTTCCGTAAAAATTTTCCGAAATTAATTATCACGTATTTTTTTTTTAAAGTTTGCTCATTGTTAGATAACATGCTACTGTATCAGTAGGCTCTTAAGAAACCTGACCCTTTCACAGATGTATGTAACATTTATTGGGCTAAGATCAGTGCTTTTGCATTGAGCAGAGTTGTGTTGCTTATGGTTTAGACAGACATTTTGATCATTCCCAGTCGGGAAACTTTTCAACTTTTCCATGCGGAAAATGATGACGTTAAAAATCCTGGCAGGAATTCTTGCCAACGACCGCCGTGTCCCGATTAAATGGCCGCTTCATGGAAGTGTCAAAAGATGGATTTAGATTTTTGTATTATGTTATATTTATATTGCTGTGTGAGGTAAAGGGCGGGTTCGTATTGCTTATTGTCTATCCGCTGTGATGCCATAGTCACCTCTTGTGTTAGCTAGTGCTGAATGATCTAGTTTTGACCAAACTGTTTATATCAGGTGCGTTCCTTGGTAGTGCGAACGGTGCATAACACTAGGGAGCAGTGACCAGTGAATCCAGAAACGCCTTATAGGAAAAATCAGACACTTATGGTTGTGTTTCTTCTAGCGGAATAGAGAAGATTTATAATGCGGATAAAGGTGGCTCAGAAGTCATGCCAACAGATTGCCGTTAGGAGTAGTCCTAGGCCTAGGTAATCGCAGGCCCGGGTCCTGTTATGAATCAAATTTTGATCCCTAGTTTTGCGGACAGAAAATCAGGGTCTGGCGTCTCGGACTTGGAATTCCTGCCAGGGTCTTCTGCACCATCACAACACTGTCAGAAGTTTCATAACAGATAACACTGATGCGCGGTTTCAACAGATAATGCGTATCAGATAACATTTCGGATGTCATCTGTTGTGTTTGAAAACGTTATGCATGAAAGGTTATGCATAACAGGCTTTGTTAGGAAGAGCCACAGAAGTATCTAGTGACTTTATTCCTTATCGTCATGATGTCGTAAAACTCAGCAGATATTTTTTGGCGGTTTTTCGGTTCTTCCTGACGATAACGCTTATTATTCATAACATTTTGGAACACAACATAACATCCGAAGTGTTATCTGTTATGCATTATCTGTTGAAACCGCGCAACCTCGTGTTATCTGTTATAAAACTTCTGACAGTGCCGTTCTATTCGGAAAACTTGATATTTTGTCAACTTTATGATGAAAGTGCAGGAAATCCGGCCGGAAAACCTAGACCGTCTTTCCCCGTCATAATACACTATATGACGAAGTCCGGAAAACGCCAGTGGACCTTGCCGAAGAACGAGAAACGTCGTCCAAACGATCCTCAGAATTGATTCAACCCCTATGTAAACCAATCAGCAACGTTTATTGTCGTCAGGTTGAGGTGATGTTTCTGGCTCTTCTCTATAGGTACACGAACTTCCATCTGCACGAAGAGTATTCGTCTAGAGTATAAGGCGAAAACGCGATCAGGATTTCCGGTCGGATTTTGAAACAAACTATTTTTTTCCGTATTCGATTGACGATATTCAAAAATCCGGGCAGGAATTTCAGTTCGTGATCACCCGACCCTGGTTCAAGGCATAACGAAAAGCGTCCGATTATGTGTTCAGATTAGTTGCGTACTTGATCCGAATTCACCTCGCATTTCTCCTATTTCGCGTTTTCGGAATATTCAATATTCTCTCTGTCCTCCTCCCTGATTGGTGTACAGAGTGCGGATGTTCAGTATGCATAAACACGTATACCGGGTTACGGACGAACTGCCAAATTAGTGTTTCTGTCATAAGCGAGAATGGAGAAACCAGAGGAGCAAAAATGGTAGTTTGTACGAGAATCCAAAATTCAGAAACGAGAATTCGTATCGGAGAATTGGGATCAAAAACGCAACTATTATTTTAATACGTGCCTCTTTATGCAAATAGTCTTCTGGATCTTTTTCAGACAATAGCAGTCGCGCGTTTCCGGTTCGTTTGTACTTTTTTTAAGTTGCACAAGTTAGTAACGTTTGTGATCGCTTTGTATGATACGTTTAATCTTGATTAATTTCAGTCATTAAAGGAAATATATTACTTGTAGTGCTGATGCTCTCTTACCTATACTCTACTCTACTTAAGAGCGTGTTCCACCTTTTAACTATTAGTTATTATTTTCGTTTCAGCCTCTTGAAAAGTTACTACGCTGACGGTTCCAACCTTCTTGAAGTGGTAACTAATAATAGCTATTTGCTTACCATGCTCGAGAGCGTAGTAACCGTTGAAATTACGCATCTCTGTGACGTGATTGGTCAGATTTGCCCGTGGCATGATATTGTGCTGGAAAATAGAAAACCGTTCCAGTATTGACGGTAAAAAGTCAGAATTCGTGACGTGATGTGTAGTAACTACGGTAAGTAGGGTGGAACACACTCTAAATTACACTTGTAAGCAACAACGATTTAGAATCCTGATGAGTTTTTACAGAGGTGATGATGGTTCCTTTTTGTTTAGAAGTTCGAAATTTTAAATTACCTTAAATTACATTGGTAACCAATAAGGACTAAATCTTAATGACTTACTTGCGGATGTGACGACGAAGGCCTTTCGGATACTCCAGTTATCATCGAAAAGGAACTTCCTGTCAGAACCGATTGGAATTTATCTAAAAATTGGGTTGGGTGAAAACGATCTATCCTGGTTGTTTTTGGGATCCCAAAACGTAAGTGGAGTGATACCTATGACATCATAAAAGTTGTCCGTCTGTCCGTCTGTTAGCACGATAACACTCGAAGGGAATGGGGTATTTTGATGAAACTTGGTGTGAGGACTCTTTGGCTCAAGGGTAAGGTCAAGTTCGTAGTCGGGCTCTGTAGCCCTATATTTAGGGGTGGGGAAGGGGGTTCAAATTGAGGGGCAAACAAAATATTTTTAAACAGCTAATGTGATAGTCGATGATAGGGTAAGAAGACATGCTGAACACGAATATGCAAAACATTTTCTCGTCCGACAAGTAATTCGCCCCGAATCCGGCAAAAATCGGAAAGCTGGTTGAAAGTAAAAGTTTCATTTGAAGTTGATTAAATGTTCTATTGAAGGGTAAGAAGACATGTTGAACACGATGGTGAAAACCATTTTCTCGCCGGACGAGTAGTTTGTGCGGAATCCGGCAAAACTCGGAAAGTTGGTTAAAAGTAAAAGTTTGATTTGAAGTTGATTAAATGTTCGATTTAGGGGTAAGTAGGCATGCTGAACACTTATGTGAAAACACTCTCTACCCGGACAACTAGTTGGCCCGGAACCCGGCCAAAACCGGAAAAAGTAATAAGTTTTATTTGAAGTTGATTAGATGACAGATTTAGGGGTAAGATGAGACGCTGAGTCTGTATATGACAATCATTTTTTAACCGGACATATAATTCGTCCGGAATCCGTTTGTAGCCGTTTTTTTAGAAGCTAAAGTTTTATTTGAAATTGATTGGATGTTCTTTATAGGGATAAGGAGATACCGTACGCTGAATTCGATTCTGAATTTTCTTTTTTTGCTGGAAAAGTAGTTCGCTCGGAATTCGGCCGAAACCGGAAATTTGGCAGAAGTAAAGCAGGAAGTTTCGGTCAGTACCGTCAAAATAGATATGGCTTATAGAGGTATATCTGAACTTGGTTTTCTCTAATGATTAGCCTGGTGAAGACAAGACCCAGTTGTCTGGATCAAATATCAGATTTTTGGGATCCCACCGAAACCTTAGGTCTTGTTTTGCCGGGAGTGAGGTTGATGAACAAAAAGGTTGTTTTTTATTATAAAGACAACTATGTGTAATTTTTCAGATAGTGCCATTGTTTAACAATAAACTTGTGCAATGTTTTCAGAATCACATTGTGTGAATCGCAGCCTGACCCTTCCCTCTATTTCAAGACTTCCCAAGGATTCACAGAGAACGGTGAAAGTATGCACACAGATGGCATTAGTTTTCTCGCTAGAACGTGGTTTCTTCCTATTGCGCGTAGCTTTTGAAATTCTAGCATGCTGACGCCATTAGGATAGAAGACCCAGGTGACATAGAGCGTGTTCCATCCTACTTACCGTAGTTACTACGCATGACGTCACGAATTCTGGCTTTTTGCCGTCAAGGCTGGAACGATTTTTCTATTTTCCAGCAGGATCTCACGCCAGGGGCGAATCCGACCAATCATGTTCCAGAGATGCGTGGTTACTACGCTTACCACGCTCCCGAGCATGGTAAGCAAATAGTAACTATTAGTTACTATTCCGACAAGGTTGGAACGGTCAGCGTAGTAACTTTTCGTGAGGATGGAACGGAAATAGTAACTAATAGTAACTATTGTTACAAGGGTGGAACACGCTCATAGTAGTCAAGAGGGGTCTTTAATTCGTTCATCATCATTGGATTGGATTCAGACCTTATGAATGGTGATTCGCCTTTCATGACCAGGCCCCTGAACTCCATTTTCTTTGTCCTGGAACAACCGCTTTCTGAAGAACTGTTACCCTAGACCAACTGCCCTAGACTGCCTGACATGTTGTCGTCTGTCAGTCGTCTGTGGATCTATGTGGGATGTTGAGACAAATGAGAGCGTGTATTACTTTCTGATCTTTGTTGTGGGAATACTACTGCAAGCAATCAAGCAGCTGTAAGCAATCTTGATCCTACCCAGCTGTTCTGCAGCTGTTAGACTACTGGGACTCGGACTCTGCTCACACTAGACTGTATGTTGATTTTTAACCTTTTAGCCTACTGTGTACAGTCTGTATGCTTTGGTTTTGTCGTGTTTTTTTGTTGTTGTTGTTGTTCCTAGTACCCCGATTTGCGCTTATTCTTAGAAAGTGGTAATGGTCTAACCTGTGCGTTTTTTACGGAAAGTGTGGACCTTAGGCCGGATTGATGAATATGACATCACATTTTGGAAAGCTCCGTAGAGGCTCCCAGAAAGGATGGTTTTTGCTTGTAATTGAGCCAGAGCCTACAGTTTGTGAACTAAAGTGGAGACGGATAGCCCATGTCAGAGAAGACTATCTGAGTTATGCAGCCAAGCCTTCGTTTTATCAAACCATGTTTCTGCTTTCGGGTGGAAAGCTCCGTTTTAGCAGGCAAGCAGACAAGCACCAGTTTAGTCTGAAGATGGACCAAAATCTATAAGTGCGAAATATGTACGGCAGTTCCCGGGCCCCACAGCCAATACATCTTCTATGAGTGATAAATAGAAAAATTAACAAAATCAAAAAAGGGTAATTTTCCCACGGGTCCGAAAGTGCTGCCATCTATTGTTTCTACCCGTTTCTGTTCGTGATTTCAGCTGAGTTTATCATTCCATTTCTTACACTTAGGAGTTAGGAAGATAAACGATATCAGATGGGCCTCTTAAGCTTTAAAAGTTCTCTCACTGCTGAAGAAATTAGAGTTTATCCTTTGCTCCTTTCTAAGTGGTGAAATTAGAAAGTTGGCCTACGGCAACTAATACAGCTAGATTTTTTTTTTCAACGGCATTCGGTAGACCTCGATTAAAGTATGTGCTATCCATTTTTTGGTACAAAAATTCCTTCATTAGATACAACAGTTTGAAAGTTTGGAAGGGTTGACAACTTCAGTAGTGAGGTACACACTGAAACCAAAAACAGGCCGATCCCAATCGTGAGAAGTGTAGGGTACTTGTAAGCAACAATCGACTGTTAGACCATAACCGTGTTCGGCGATGAGGGGATAGCAACGTTGAGTTGGTGTACCTATTATGTCTTTCCTGTGTATTTGATCGTGAGAATAATTTGGTACCACGTTTATTACGGGGAGATGGACTTGTAAGTAAGAATCAGTTGCTAGAAGCGGTTCATGAGGGGCTAGAATCTTGTCAAAATTGGTGCACATTTTTGTATCTCTATAAATCCCAGGGTAAGAAAATTAGTCTCCGTGGTCTATCACTGTAACATGGAGTTAAGTCTTTGAGGGGTTGACAACTTTAGTGGTAGGGTACAAACTCAAACAAAGAATAGGCGGAACCCAACTGTAAGACATGTCAGGGAGTTGTAAGCAGGGGCGTCGCAAGTGCATTTTCGGTGGGGGGGGGGGGGGTGCAGAGCCAAAATTTGTCCAAATCTTTCAAAAGTTTTACCGAATCTAAGAATTCGAGCTTTAAAACTGTTAGGCTCCGTTTCGGCGAAACCCACATGTAGAATATATTGTTGCGCATGATTGCATTAACAGCTTCTATTTATTATAGCCAATATAAAACTAAATCGAGCGCCGCAGGCGAAAATTTTTGAAATCCATTTTTTTTCTGTAGGCTAAGATTCGACTGCTTCTCTTCTATCCTTTACCGTTGATTAAATACCGAGACTCAGGCTAAATTTTTTTTTTGCTTTTTCCTGCCAAATTTAATTTCCATCCTAATTCTAGCTTTTAATGTTTGAAAATCTCAATCCTAAAATTGGATTGCGCCCTTCCACAAAATAGAGAATATTACGAAAGTGCGGCAGGCGGAATTTTCGAAATATTTATGATTCGATATTCTTTTGGGTATCCAAAATAAAAGTAAGGACTATCGATGGTCAGGGGCGTCACTAGCCTTTTACCTTCGGGGGGGGGGGGGGGTACGTCCGGTTTGTGCCGACGGACTAAAAAATTTGCCGACAAAACACGCCGTTACCGCAATTTCCCTCCAGCACTGAGTAGAATCGGGGTAAAACTAACTGTAATGCATCAGTTGAGATTATTCCTTTGATGTAATTTCGTATTTTAAGTACACATATTTGGCTTTTCATTTTAGCCTTCGCTATAAGGCGAAGCTTCCAACGACTGTACCAAGAACAAGTTAAACTAACCGCCGCATGCAAAATTTTTTAAATCTGCCTTTTTTCCGGAAAAATTTAGCTATACCTACCATACAAGTTCTAGTTTTTAAGGTGTTTCAGCGTATTTCAGTCCTAAAACGCCAAGCTAAATGAAACACTGTTCTTCTAAATAAAGAATACTACAAAATGCGCCGCAGGCGAAATTTTGTGTGAACTAACTGTAACAACGCATCAATTGAGGTTATTCCTTTGGTATAATTTCGTATTTTAAAGTTCACATATTCGGCTTTTCATTTTAACTTTCGCTGGAACGCGAAGCTTCCAACGACTGTACCAAGGCAAGTTAAACCAAGCGACGCAGGCGAAATTTTTTTAATCTGTTTTTTTTTGTGGAAAATTTAGCTATAGTACTATACAATTTCTGGCTTTTAACGGGTTTCAAACCCCAAGAATTTCTGTCCTAAAAGGAAAACTAAATGATACACCAGCTCCGCCCAAGTGACATATACCGATCACTTTTCGGTATGTCTGTCAGGCCACTGTTCTCGAGTTAGGGTACTTCCAGACATGCTAGGACGATGAAACTTGGCAGGCATATCAGGGACCCGACCAAAATAACTTCAAAATAGTCATTTTCCCGATCTTACCACCATGGGGGGAGTGGAGGGAGGGGAAATCTGGAATATTGACGTATTTATAACTTTTGAACGGGGAATGGATCCGAAGACTTGAGGGGGAGATCAGGAATCATGTGACATGTTCAGAATGGATTTTACACATGCTAGGAGGATGAAACTTGGCAGGCATATTAGTGACCTGACCAAACTAGCTTGAAAATATTCACTTCCCCGATCCGACCACCGTGGAGGGTGGGGGAATCCGAAATATTGACGTATTTATAACTTTTGAACGGGGAATCGGATCTTAATGAAACATGATATTTTGAAAGACCTCGTGTCTCAGATGTCCCATTTCAAGTGCGGACAGGATCCGATCAGTGTGGGGGAATGGGGGGGGGGGGGGGGGTTGTGACACGCTTGGAATATAACGATTGGGATAAGACTTGGTGGGAAGAACAAGCGTAACCCCTAGACCACAGCCAAGCGAAAAAAAAAAAAATTTTTTTACCAAACGATACATTCTCTTGATTTCCAAGGGCCCATGATTATTCTTGTCTCAAGTGTTTTGGTTAAAAGTGATCATAACAAACCCTCGAATTGGCAAATTCCTACTTTCGTCATTTGAATTCGGCCAAGTGCTATATAACGATTGTAATTTCTGTCCGTCAGTCGGTCTGCCGGTCTGTTGGTCCCGGTTTTGCTAGTTTAGGCACTTCCAGATAAGCTAGGACGATGAAACTTTATGCGTATCACGGACCGGACCAGATTAAATTAGAAATAGTCGCTTCCCCGATCCGACCAACAGAAGGGGAGTGGACGGAGGGGGAATCCGGAAAAATTAGGTATTGTTAGCTTACGAACTATCGATCGGATCTTAATGAAACTTGACATGTGGAATGACCTCGTGTCACAAACCTTCCATTTCAAATCCAGACCGGATCCGGTGACACTGGAGGGAGTTGGAGGAGGAAACCGGAAATCTTGGAAAACGCTTAGAGTGGAGAGATCGGGATGAAACGTGGTGGAAAGAACAAGCACAAGTCCTAAATACGGGATTGACATAACCGGAAAGGGTCCGCTCACTTTGTGGGAGTTTGGGGGGGGGGTCCTAATTTCCATTGATCCCGCGAGTTCGGTGCTTCCTAATGTGCTAGGACGATGCAAATTGGCAGGCATGTCAGGGACCTGAACAGGTTGACTTGAGAATAGTCGTTTCTCCGATCCGACCATCTGGGGAGGCTGGGAGGGAGGGGGAAGCCGGAAAAGTGAGTTTTTTTTTTACTAGAGAATGAGTGATTGGATTTCAATGAAACTTGATATATAGAAAGATCTCGTGTCTCGGACGCCCCATTTTCAATCCGGACCGGATCCGGTGACATTGGGGGGGGGGGGGGCGTAAATCTTTGAAAACACTTTGAGTAGAGGGTTCGGGATGAAATTTGGTGGGAAGAACAAGCACAGGGTCCTAGATTCTTGAGTGACCTAACCGGACCAGATCCGGTCACTGTGGTGGAGTTGGTGGAGCGGACCCGAGTTTCTTGTGATCCCGCCAGTTAAATGCTAGGACGATGAAACTTTGCAGGCGTGTCAGGTTCCCGAACAGATTGACTTGAGAATGTAGTTTTCCGATCTGACCATTGTGGGTGGAGTGAAGGGATTGGGAATCCGGAATCTAGTGGCAAGCTCAGCTTTTGAGCGGGTGATCGGATTAAAATGAAACTTGATATTCCGGAAGACCTCGTGCCTCAGATGTCCCATTTTAAATCTGGACCGAATCCGGTGACATTGGGGGAGTCATAGGGGGCTTTTGAATGGGTGATTGGTTTTGAATGAAACTTGGCAAGTGGAAAGAGCTATCGTCTCAGGTATTCCGTGTCAAGTCCGGGTCGGATTCAATACTTGTGGATGGAGGGGGCACCGGAAAACTTTTGAAACGCTTAGAGCTGAGTGGAGGGATTGGGATGGAACTTGGCGGGGAGAATATGCATTAGGCCTCAATTGACTGAGCCAGATCGTATCTGAGCTCTGTGAGGGGAGATGGAGGGGGCTTTCCGGAATTCCAGTGATCGCCAGTTAGGAAAGTTCAATATGTTCTAAGGACGAAGAAACTTTGCAGGCATATTAGTGACCTCCGGATCCCACACGATGCCCCAGGAAAATTTGTGTTCTATTTATTGTTTATTTTCAGTGTAGGTTAGTATATAGGTAGTAGATTCCCAACAAGATAGCTTCAGGGGGTCTTGTTTATCGCATTATATTATGTTATGTAGTACAAATAAATGAATGAATGAATGAAGGACCCGATCATCAGTTTAGGTAGTTGAAGGAAGAGGAATTAGAAATCACTAGCTTCCGTAAGTTGCGAACGGGTGGTCCGATTCAAGTGAAACTTTATGGGTGGTACTGGGTAAAACATGCGTCCGAACCACATAAAGCCACGATCGGGGGGGGGGGGGGGCAGGGTGTGGGAAACTTTTTGACATGCACATCCGAACCTATCTACAGAATGGGATGCAAGTTGGACAGTATCTAGTTTTTGCGGTCTTGACTTGTTATTTGGCGTCCGGACCGGATCCGGCCAAGGTAGGGGGGGGGGGGGGGGTGAAGCTGGAACTGGAAATTTGCTGATCGGCTATGCTCCGATTCCTGTCGAACCTGATGGACGGGAAGAGGAGAAGTGAGAGATGCGTAGTTTATGTTTCCGAGTCGTATTCAGCCACTGGAGCCACGGAGTTGAGATGGGAGTCCCGGAGATGATGTTGCTCGCATAGGGGTCAAACAAGTTGAACGGTTCGAATGAAACTTGGAATGTAAAGGAATTATATGTATGGAATTATATGCCCTATATGACACATGTTAGGGTTCAAACCGGATCCGACAACGGTGGGGGGGGGGGGGGGGGTCACCGGAAGTTAAAAAAAAATACTCGTTCGTTTTCAGTGAAACTTGATAGGTGGTACAAGAAAATGCTTTAGATGATCGATTTGGGAGTAGAACCAGATTCGGCAGGGGGCGAGGAGATGGAGGGGTATCGGAAATCCTGGGCACGTATAGGGACCAAACGAGTGGATCTACTGGGTTGAAATTGGAAGGTAGAAAAGTCATTTGCCCTAGATGATCCGAGGTGATGCCAGAAATGTTCCGACTTGTATGAAACTAGATATCCTATTTTTAGGTCCAAACCGCATTTTTGGATTGCGGGGTATTTTCTGACGTTCTCATCAACTTTCTCGACCACCTACTCGTAACAATTGTCATATGAGCTCGTAGCTTTTGTTAATACCAACTAGGTTATATAAGATAATGTTCCAAGTTTTCACCAGTCACGACGTCTACGATTGAAAAGGATACACGTCAACTGGCTGCAAAGTCAATTTAGACCCTACTTCCCATATTCTGTTGTTGTTTATCAACGCTGAGGGATAGCTGTGTGATAACGGATTATGTCATGAGTTTAGAACAAAAAAGTGGTCTTAGAACATACCATTTGAAAATCTTTATGGGTTGACAATTTCAGCATTTAACCGAAATCGAAGAAACAAAACTGAAGTGGTGCGTTCGCCGAACAAAGGTTGCTGCAACACTTCACGTTGCCTAGGCAACGCAGGTCTAGTTTATGGCTGACCTTACAGGTGCCGGACGGTGGAGGCACGCCTAGGAAATACCCGCACTACCGGTAAAGCATTACGTTTGTCTTTCTTTTACAGCAAGAATCATAGCGAATTCGTTTCAGCCTTTACAGTTATGGCAGAGCACCTCCCCCTACAACGGGTACCCACCTACCTCCGCCTATTTACGAAAAAATAACGTTCGTCTTTCACTGTGAGTCCGCATTAAATTTGGGGATTTTATTTGAGAAGTTCATTCCCACGGTCCCACGGAACCAACATCCATCATGCAAGGTAGCCAATAGGGATTATATAATATCCTAAAACAATGACCCTATTACGGTCATTAAGACTTGTATAATGATCGTTTTTGTCGGCAAGAATCGCAAGATCCCTGAGTTGATGACAAGCTGTCTGTGTCCATCCCTGAGGAAAGGCGGTAACTTTTGAGGGGTTCAGCCCAGATCCGAAGTAGTCACTCCGTCTGACCTGGAAGGATTACCGTCTGATTGCATGCCCTCGGTTTCTTTCCTTTCAGCGGAGTTCATTGTAGGTCAGGTGACTACAATACTCGGCGGAAGAAGTATAATCTTAGTAACAATGAGATTTTATTTTTGAAGCAAATTCCGGAAGCTTAATCAACAACACGGACAATAAACCATTTATTTTCTGAAAGGCTGATTGAAATAATTTGCTAGCGTCGGATTGTCATACGACTTAAAAACTGATCAGTATTTCAATAATGATTGGGAAAATTTAGGAGATATACACACTTTCAGAAGTTTCATAGCAGATAACACAAGGATGCGCAGCTTAAACAAAGAGCACTAGAGATTATCTGTTATGATTTTGCAGACGTTATGCATTGAACGTTATACATAACAATCATTGCCAGGAAGAGTTGAAAAGCCGCCGAAAAAGTATCTGCTGATCAATCAATCAATCAGTTATTTAATTCGTGATATTACAAATCACATATTCAAAATTACACTAGCACAGAACTATTCTTATCTATATATATACAATCATTTCATCCATTCGGTGGCTCGGGGCAATAGCATAGTCGACGGAAAAGGCGGTAGAAATGGCCAGAACGGAATTCTGCATTCTCACGAATTGCCTTTAAAAGTGGATTTTCGGAAACTTCTAACCCTGCAACAAAATTAACTATCGCTTTCCGTCTCATAACATCAAAAGATTCAATTTCATTTTCTAACAAGACCAAAGGTTTCGATGTGATCCCAAAAGTTCAATACTTGATCCAGACAATTGGGTCTTGTCTTGGCAAGATCCAGTCTTTGCCAATCTCCTTGAACATTTTTACTATGAAAATTCAGAAACAGATTAAGGCCAAATAGCTAATCATCTGAGAAAACCAAGTTCAGATATGGAGTCAGCATGTGTGTTTGTTTACCCCTATAAGGCATATCTGTTTTGAACTACCTGTCCTGCAAAAAAAGAAAGCTCAGAAACGAACTCAGCGTATCTTCTTTCCTCAATGTTGAACATCTAATCAACTTCAAATACAAATTTAACTTAAAACAAATTTCCCGGCTCGGCCCGATTCCGGTCGAACTTTATGTCCGGGAAAAAAATTATTGTCCTACACGGATTCAGCATCTCTTCTTATCCCTAAATCGGATATCTAATCAACTATAAATAAAACTTTAACTTTTAATAATTTCCCAGTTTCGGCCGGATTCCGGGCGAACTACTTGTCCGGGTAGGAAATTGTTTTCACATAAGTGTTCAGCATGTTTTCTTACCCCTTAATTGAACAACTAATCAACTCCAAATAAAACTTTTACTTTCAACAAACTTTCTGGTTTTGGCCGGATTCCGGGCTAACTACGTATCCGGCAAGAAAATGGTTTTCACCGTCGAGTTCAGCATATTATACCCCTAAATGGTATCTAATCAACTTCAAATAAAACTTTTACTTTTAACAGACTTTCCGGTTTTGGCCGGATTCTGGGCGAACTACTTGTCCGATAACAAAATGGTTTTCACCGTCGTGTTCAGCATGTCTTCTTACTCCATAATCGACTATCACATTATTTGTTTAAAAATATTTCATTTGCCCCTTGATTTAAACCCCCTCCCTCGCCCCTAAATGTAGGGCTACAGAGCCCATCTAAGAATTTGACCTTACTCTTGACCCAAAGAATCCTCATACCAAGTTTCATCAAAATATCTCATTCTCTTCGAGAGTTATAGTGCACAGACGGACAACTTTTGCGATGTCATAGGTATCCCCAGGGGCGTCGCAAGTGGATTTTCGGTGGGGGGGGGTGCAGAGCCAAAATTTTACCGAATCCTGAATTCGAGCTTTAAATTATGGAACAGAGACGATTACGTAGGAAGAGTAACAATAAAGGGCAGCATGAAAGAGAATAAGTCAACTTTTAGGCGTCATTTTGGCGAAGCCCAGATGGAGAATATATTGCCGGGCATGATTGCAGGAACAGTTCTATCTATTATAGCCAATAGAAAATTAAATCGAGCGCTGCAGGCGAAATTTTTTGAAATCCATTTTTTTTTGCTGTAGGCTAAAATTTAACTGCTTCTCTTACAAATTCTATCTTTTACCGTTCATTAAATACCGAGGCTTGAAGAAGTTCCGGAAACTGGATGGAGTGGCGTTCCGGCAGCAGCAGCAACTTTAGTCTAGTCAATATACTACCTATAATCACATAAAGTGAGCGCCGCAGGCGAAATTTTTGTTTGTTTTTCCCTGCCAAATTTAATTTCAATGTGAATTCTAGCTTTATTGTTTCGAAATCTCAATCCTTAAACTGGATTAAAACCCCCGTCAAAAGTGCTGCAGGCGGAATTTTCGTAATATTTATGATTAGATATTCTTTTTGTGATCCAAAATAAAAGGACTGTCGATGGTATCATAGACCATCCCTTTAGTTATTATAACGAAATAATTACCGAATCCCAGTTACTATACCGAATAAGTTTAGACCGATAGCATGTTCGGGATTCTGTATAACTACCGTATCCCGGTTACTATACCGAATTGTTTTGGTGTCGAAAGACTACCGAACAATGTTCATATTCGGTATACTTTCGTCGAAACTGGAACAATAATTGTATAATTGTAAGTATAATTGCAGTTACCGAATCTCAAAAAGGTGGGCGGGTACTGCACCCCCCCCTCCCTTGCGACGCTCCTGGGTATCCCTCCACTTCCGTTTTGGGATCCCAAAAACATATTTCTAGCAGAGTAACGTCCATTGTATGAAAGGAGATGACGGAATGCATTGTTTAAACCAGCTTTTAGTTTACGCATCGTTATCGTAGTTATCAAAAGTGGGAGACAGTATAGGTGTGTCCAATACAATACGTCTTAAATAAAAGAATTCTGACCGGCAAAGTACAAAATTTAAAATTACGAATTAAGTTACACGCACGCGCGCCAAGACCCCGATACTGAGTCGAAATTGCTGAATCGTCATACAGGTCATCGTCTAAAATAAAGTAATACAAAAATAATGTGTACTCTGTTCAAAACAAAAGCACCAAGATTTTTCCGATATCAGGATATCACGAATAAGTCAGCAGATATTTTGTTGGCTGTGTTTCGGCTCTTAACCTTTTAATTCGTAACGTTTGAAAAACTTAACAGCTAACGTCCAAAGTGTTATCTTTGGGTTTAGCTTCCGGAAAGATGCATGCGATTCGTCACAGTTTCGGAGCAAAGGAGGAAATTCGCATCTGAGTTCGATGCGATATTCGGACTGTGTGACCAAGGCCGTTTCCAGGGGGGGGAGGGGGGTAAGGGGGTTGACCCCCCCCCCCCCGAAACATACAAAAATAATCATTTTTATAGGCTCCCTCTGATCTATGTGTTTTTTGTACTTTTTTGTCGGACCAGTAGGCGACCCCCCCCCTCGAAATAAATTCCTGGATACGGGCCTGTGTGTGACGTATGTGTTGAGTTCGAGAATTTGCAGTCGGGTAATGTCGCTCACATATACATCGTTCACATAACCGGACCGGATTCCGGCACTGTGGGAGATGGGGGGGGGGAATTCGGTGATCCCACGAGATCGGTACTAGGACAATGAAACTTGTAGGCATATCAGGGACCTGAAGAGAATAGTTGAGAGTAGTCGTATCCCTGATCTGACAATTGTGGGGGGGGGGGGGGGGGGCTGGAGGGATGGGGAATCTGGTATCCAGTGGAATGCATAACTTTTGAACGTGTGATCTGATTTGAGTGAAACTTGGCAGGTGGGAAGAGCTTTCGTCTCATGTCAAGTCGCTGATTGGATCAGGCACCTGCGGGGGGTTGGAGGGGGGCATCGGAGCTCCCGTGAAACGCTTAGAATCGAAGGATTTGGATGGAATTCGGTGGGAAGAACAAGTATAAGCCCTAGATACGTTCTTGACAGAACCAGATCGTATCTGTGCTCTCTGGGGGGAGTTCGAGGGGGTTTACCGGAGGACGAAGAAAGGCATATTAGTGACCCGACCAAATAGATTTAAGGACCCGGCACAATGCCCTAGGAAATCGTCTGTTCCTGGATCCGACCGTTTGTTAGGAAGTTTAGAGAAGGGGAATCCGGAAATTACTGACTTCCGTAAGTTGTGAACAGGTGGACCAATTTGAATGAAACTTAATGGGTGATGAGAACAGATGACATGGATATGCAAAATATATGTAGGAACCACATGCAGCCATGATTCGGGTAGTAAGAGGGGGAGGGGGGGGGGGGGCCCGAAACTTTTTGACGTGGGGATGCAAGTTGGACAGTACCGAGTTTATGCGGCCTGGATTTGTTGTTTGGCGTCCAGACCGCGCCGGACACGGTAGGAGGAGGATGAAGCGGGAACCGGAAGTTTGCAGATATGCTTCGATTCGAGTCAAACTTGATGGACGGGAAGAGGAGATGTCAGAGATGCGAAATGTATGTGTCCGAGTCGTATTCGGCCGCAGTGGGGGAAATTGGAGGGGTAGTTCTGAAACACTGTGGCTCGAATATGGGTCAAACGAAAGGATCGATTTGAATAATACTTGGAAAGTAGAGATAGTTCATGTGTCTTACATGAAATAATTTTGGGTCCGGAGCGGTCCGACCACGATGTGGGGGAGGGACCGGAACTTCTCGAAAAATGCTCAGATTCGATTGATACTTGATAGGCGGTAAGAACATGCTTTAGAATTTAGATGATTCATTTATATGTCCAAACCAAATTTGGCCGCGGCAGGGGGACTTGGAGAGGGGGGGGGATACCGGAAATAGTTTTGTATGCGTACGTCTGGGATCAAACGAGCGGATCTAAACATATACCATGGAAAAGTAATTTCTCCTAGATGATCCGAGGCGATGCCAGAAATGCCCAGACACGACGGAAACTAGACATCCTTTTTCTACACTGTCAGAAGTTGCGCGGTTTCAACAGATAATGCGTAACAGATAACACTTCAGATGTTATCTGTTGTGTTTGAAAACGTTATGCATAACAAGCTTTGTTAGGAAGAGCCTGACTTTATTCTTTATTGTCATGATGTCGGAAAACTCAGCAGATACTTTTTGGCGGTTTTTCAGTTCTTCCTGATGATAACGCTTATTACGCATAGCATTTTGAAATACAATAGATAACATCCGAAGTGTTATCTGTTACGCATAATCTGTTAAAACCCCGCATTATTGGTAGTTAAATTTTTAATCTTTTGTTGGGGTACTACCTATACCTTTTGTATAGGTAGAGTTTCTGCTCTGCTGTTTCTGCCTGTTGACTTTGAAAGGAAGCCTGAGAGAATAGCAGCAGCGCGTTGCGTAGTTGCTTTTGACATTAATTTCGGTTCACATTCCTGTACATCAACTAAGCTGATGCGATGAGCCCCCTCCCGCAAAACTTTACGGTCACGATTACGAGCGGGTACGTCTGATGTCTTCCGTCTCTCTTTCGGCAAAGAAAACCGCAAAGAAATGACGGTCTTACACTTGACGAATTCCTTCCTACTTGCTAACCAAATAAAGTCTGGCGTGGCGTCGGGCAGTTCACACCCTCTCCCCTTAATTCCCCTGATTCTCATAGACCAGTCAACTTATCCTCTCATCTCTTACAGAATCGGGTCATCAATACCCACAAAAGATGCCGCTGACTACGCCGCCCAGCCAATCAGTGTCTTTCTTTCCTGCGGCTAGCCAATTAGGACAGGGCTACCATTTGAAATTATTCCGCCAATAGGTGGCGTTAGTGTCCTAATTAACCGTGTCTACCTGATTCTCCAGGAGATGTGGAGAAAGGAATCAGTCAAGGTAAAGAAATGGATCGGGGAAGTACGAAAGGATATGTTGTCGTTGTTTTGTTTACATATTTGCTGGTTACGGAACAGGCCGTTGGGAATTGGTGGTAAGTAACCGTGGAAGGGGGGGGGGGGGTGGGGAGGGTAATTAGTTTCATAATAAGTCGCTGTTTGCCTCAGTTTTTTTTTGCAGTGGTAAGCAGCATTCATGTCAGTGTGAAATGGCCTAGAGTAAAGCTAGGATCGGACAAGTCTAGTGCGATGGTCTTTGGTTTTAATAGATAACGACTTCCGATTTTCCAGGTCAGAATGCGTAATTCCGACTTCCGGGAACCAGAACAAAAGGAGAAAAGAAAGAGTGGGGTGTGCTTGGACGCCAGGTTTTGATTTGCTAAAACAGTAGTCCGTGTGTGTTATGTTTTGGATGAGTTTGAACCAGTTAACGTTTTCCGCTCTTTTCCCCAGTTTGTTACTGCTTCTCCGAATGTCTGAAGAGTTTAACATTTGAACTAGCGGTAACGCAGCATGCTTAAGCCAAGAATGTTCCTGCTTGTCTCTAGGACCGAGCAGCTCAGCCGGAATCCGGTATCCATATTTACGAATAAACGAGTTGTATCGTCATTTGCTCAGACGGCACAAAATGGTAACCCCAGCAGGATACCCCACTAAAACGTAAAATAATAATATATAAAATAATATAATACAAAAATAGGCCATTGGCCTCTACAGAAACAGATATATAATGGCACCAAATGGATACCTCAGCTGAGATTTGTTCCAGTGATGTTTGTTTAATGCAATTTTTGCAGGTTAATTTTGTAGCTATCAACGACTATTGATAGCTACATCCTTGATTCTGTAGCTATAACGACCTTGAGTTCCAAAGTTGCCCCCCGTACCTGCAACACATACGCGGTACCAAAAAAGCTTCGTTCCGAGTGTCACAAAAATTTATAATGATGGTGGTAGCTCTCTGTGATATTATTCCAACGTCGGCGTTGTTTTTGGTTTTTATTTATATACTATAATAGGTCTGTGATGACGAATAGATGATTAATTGTGTAGGTTATAAAATGTGCATTATACTTGACGTAATACCCAAATTTGGCATTGCCATGATAGTGTTTTTTTTTTAAATAAATTCGTTACTTACTTACCTTGCAATCTTTTTCGTTATTCTTTGTAGGTCTGCCATTACAGGTTTATTCCTTCGGCTACAGACTGAACAGGACCCTTGCCAATAACGGCCGAAATGTTGCTGGAACAAATCTGAGCTGCGAGGTATCCGTTTAGCGCCAGTAAATATGATTTGCAGTCAGCTCGAGCTGAAGAAATACTTGTGCGGGTTCGTGATCCCATAAAGCCTATTGTTCTTTCTGTCATAGGACTGTCCAGAGAAAAATAACACTAGGGAGTATCGCCAAGACCTATGCTTTCCATGCTTTGCAAACGGGCCATACTCGTAGGGCCGCCCACGACGCTTGTGGCATTCAAAGTGAGACAAACTTGTTGGTTTAGAAAGGTCTATAGACTATAGTAAAGCGAAGATGCGGTCTGCACATACCAAGGAAGCATTGAAGGGGATATGAATTTGTCAGAGCCAGTGCTGGTGAAACACTGAATGAGTTTCAGTAGGGACGTTCTCTATCGCTAGTGATGCTAGTATCGCTGCTATTCGAATGTTTGTCAATTTTGTCAAGTCTTGGCCGCTACTCCCTAGTGTTATTTGCTCTGGAACTGTCTACTATTTGATGAACTTCTGGCCAGGGTTTGGAAAATCTGATCAGTGGCAGCAAGGCTTTATGTCTGATGGTGTGATAATGATTAGCAGCACTTCGGCGATATTAATAGCAAGTTCAAACTTCTGCTAGGATAGGACCCTTACCAAAGAAGTGCCGAAATAAATCTGAGCTAACTACCGTTTAGCCTCAACAAAATATGCTTCACAGTCTGCGTTTATAGCCGGGATATAAATTGTTATGCCCGGTCTCAGTAAGAAAATTTTTCATTTATCGTGCAGTGCTATAGTATTCTTCTTTTTAGATTTATTTTTAGTATAGTTATATTTCGCTTCTTCTCCCTGTTTCTCTTTGTGTTATCTCTTTTCCTTTTCTACTCTCTGCTTTTATTGGACACCGCAAAACAAATAAAGCTACATTTTATTAGAACTATATTTTGGCACTCAGACCGCGCAAGCTGGAAAATGAACTTGTGGAAAAAATAACTAAAGATTTTTCCTTAAAGTTTAACTGAAAAGCAAACTTATTTTTGTATCATTTAGTTGAATACGCCGAGTAATGTGGATTCTGCTAAGAGATTCTTTTATTTTCCACTATCTGCGCTCGTAGTGACGTTCAGAGTATCTACGGCTGTCCCCAGAGCGTAAATTCACTATGACGCGGAATATTTGAATCGGCACACAGATGCGGCTTTTTAGTGGGCGGTGATAAGCTTGGCGAATACTGCTTAGTGCCTGAACAAAAAAATATTCATAAATCCTTTTCGTCAAGCATCCGACACAGGTAGTACCACAAATCTGACAGGGAAATTCCACTATTTGAAAATTGGTTATTTGTGAATAGTGGAGCAACAAAGTAACGCATTTTCATCGGGTCTTCAAGCCTGTCTAAGTAAATAAGTGAGCAGTAACAAGACTGTCCTTCTCTGCCCTTTTCAGTTACACTTTAAGGGACCCCTTGCTTCTAAGCTTTTAAAATCCCCATCTTTCTCCATTTTTTCGTTTTGTGCCTATGCATTTTTAGTACCTTTTCGGCCGTGACGAGTTTTGCCGTTTACATAATTCAAAGTGTGCCAGAATCTTCAACGTCCGCTGCCAACTCTTTCACACACAACGATATGAGAATCATCTGTTTGTTACCAATTTTATTTGCTTAGTTTTCGTACTTTTTATCCACGGCGCGTTCAGCTTTCAAATGTTTTGCGCCAAGCCGCCGCGTCGGAGAGCAGGAAGGCTCTGCAGAGTCGTCAAGCGTTAATAAGAAAGTAGCTAAATTCAGATGGAAAGTAATGGTATTTTCGAGAAAGTTGTTTTTTCTGATCCATTTTCATAGCGAAAAGATCATTTCTAGTAGGAGTTGTGCTTTCAGTATCCGATTTTGTGAATCTCTTTCTGAAAATCGCTTGGAGTTAAGGCTGGTGCTGCGATTAATATAGCTCTAATAAAATGTAGGTGACGCATCCGTTTTGCTGTGTCAACATGATTCGCAGTTTGGGCTGAAGCAGTACTCTGCTTTATTTCATTATAATGTGGAAGTAAAGCGCATTCATTCGTTCAAATGCTTATATTTGCTTTGATTTTAGGTTTCTGAGCAAGCTTCAGTTAAGCTCTGCCGTGAACGCTCGACCCTACTGCAACCATTTCCTAGGCTTAGAACGGAAGCAGAAGGCCTTCTGCCAGAAATTCCCGGAAGTTATGGTCAGTGTGGCTTACGGAGCTTCTGTGGGTGTTAAGGAATGTCAGCATCAGTTCAAAAGTGAGAGATGGAATTGCTCATCCCCAGAAAAGGATAGTTCGGTGTTCGGGAAGTCACTGCAGAAAAGTAAGTGTTTTTGTTTAGTTTAACTGAAAAGGCAGCGTATTTCTAAATCTTATATTTGAATACACTGAAACATTTTGACCCATCTAAAGAATTTTGCATTTTTTTTTCTTCACCTTCACCTTTAGTCTTCTTCTCCGTCAAGGCTCCTTCTTTTTTGCTTTGTCTTTTGTTGTGCTCGATCTGTTTTTGGGATCCCAAAACGTAAGTTGTGGGATACCTTCGCAAAAGTTCACGATAACTCTCGAGGGGACTGAGATATTTTGATGGAACTTGGTGAGAGAATCCTTGGGTCAAAGTACAAGTCAACTTCGAAGATCGGCTCTGTAGCGCTATATTTGAGGGTGGGGGAGGGGTTTCAGATTAAGGGGCAAAAAATATTTTTTTTAAAGCTATTGAGATAGTTGATTTATGGGTAAGGAGACATGCTGAATTCAATATGAAATTTATTTTCTCGCTGGACAAATAGTTCACCCGAAATCCGGTGAAAACCGGAAAATTTGTGAAAAATAAAAGTTTAACATGAAGTTGATTGGAGGTTCGATTTAGGGGCAAGGAGACGTGCTGAGTTAGAATGTGAAATTTATTTTCTCGCCGGACAATTAGTTCGGCCGGAATCCAGCCGAAACTGGAGAATTTGTTAAAAGTAAAAGTTTTATTTAAATCTGATAAGATGTTCGATTAGCGGGTAAGAATACATGAAGAATTTGCATATGACTATAATTTTCTTACCGGACGTATAGATCGCTTGGAATCCGGATGAAACCGGAAAATTTCTTAAAAGTGAAAGTTTAATCTGAAGTTAATTAGAGGTTGGATGTAGGGGTAAGGAGACCGTAGGCTGAATCCATATCTGAATATTTGACAGCGCAAAACGGATATGTGAATATATCTGAACTTGTTGAAATTCAGCTGGCATATCCAGTTTGCACTGTCAAATACGAACTTCTCCGATTATTACTATTGGCATTAACCTGTTTGTAAATTTTAAAAGTAAAAATGTTTAAGAAGTCTGTTGAAGACCGAATATCTACAAGACCGAATTGTCGGGAGCAAATATTAAATTTTGGGATCCCATCGAAACCTTTGATCTTGTTTTAATAGATTTGTAATAAATGCATTCATTCATTCTAGTAATGAAATTCAGAATATGTGCTGCTTGTTCGACAACAGAAAATTCGTACAATCGTGTTTGAATTTGAAAACAAGCTTGCATATGCAGGATTAAAGACAATAAGCGAGCGCCTACTTTTCTGCAATGGCTTACCCTTGTAGTTGTAAATGTTTCAAGACCAGAGGCACAGGCACATAGAGGTACCCACAAATCCGAAAGATCTGTTCTCCGATTGGAAAATTACCTGTTCACGATCCCATCAACGTGATTCTTAATTAGTGAACCTTTATGGAAAATATTTGTTGAGTGTTTAGCAATTATTTTGTATTTCTTTATCCGTTTTTACTGCACTTACGCCCTTGGGCAGTGCGTCATAAATTCATTCATTTATTCATTAAGTTCATTGGCGGAATCCTTTACCTGCCGACAGCGGATAAACGGAGTGACGCGTTTTATCGGGTTTCAGGCTTATTCAGTGAATAAGCCACTATTCACAGATTTCCGGTTCAGGGGGAAACCGGAAATCTTGGAAAACAAAGAGTGGAGGGATCCGGATGAAACTTGGTGGAAAGTACAAGCAAAAGTTAATCAACCATGCACCAGCGACCAAACACACCAAAACAGGCTACAGAATCCCATGTTTCCCTGGTGTGTGCAGACCGAATCATAGCTTTACCAGCAATTTCTAAACCCGCAAGTTTGTCTTGCTTTAAAGGCCGCAAGTGTAGTGGGCGGTGCTATGAATATGGCCGGTCTTGGGTCATAGGGTCTGAGGAATTCGAAGATTCCCGATATTCGAACATACGTGATTCCATTGAAACTCTGCTGGGTTTCCCGGAGCTTACAAACCCGTTGGCTGTTTTCAGCCTCGCTCAGTCCGTTTGGTATTTGGGATCCCTAACCGTAAGTGGAGGGACACCTATGACTTCGTAAAAGTTGTCCGTCTGTCAGCACGTTAGCTCTCGAAGG
The DNA here is from genome assembly GCA_023053575.1 of Branchinecta lynchi. NCBI lineage: Eukaryota > Metazoa > Arthropoda > Branchiopoda > Anostraca > Branchinectidae > Branchinecta > Branchinecta lynchi. Next base: position 20,747,008 of record JAKZAP010000020.1, read on the forward strand.
GAATGAGATATTTGGATGAAACTTGATGTGAGGCCTTTAGGTCAACAGAGAGGTCGAGTTCGTAGATGGGCTTTGTAGCTCAACATTTGGGGGTGGGGGAGAGGGTTTAAATTAAGGGGCGAACAATTTTTTTTTTAACAGATAATGAGAAAGTCGATTAGGGGTAATAAGACATGCTGGGCATTTATATGAACACCAGTTTCTCGTCGGAGTTTCGCGCGGAATCCGTCCGAAACCGGAAAATTTGTTAAAAGCAAAAATTTAACCTGAAGTTGATTAGATGTCCGATTTACGGGTAAGATGACGTGCTGAATCCCTTTGAAAGTCATTTTCTATCCGGTCATTTAGTTCGCCCGCGGAATCGGGCTGAAACCGGAAAATTTGTTAAAAAGTTTAAGTTTTGTCTGAAGTTGATTAGATGTTTGATATAGGGGTAAGGAGATACTCTAAATTCGTTTATCAGCTTTAGTTTTTGAAAGACAGTTGTTCGCCCAGAATCCAGTCAAAACCGGAGATTTGCCAGAAGTTTAGTCAGGAAGATTCTGATTAGTTTCATCGAAGTAGATATGATGTATATCCAAGGGGTAAATATACACATCGTGAATCAATATCTGAACCGAGAACGAATACAGATTGTCACAGAAAGATTTCCCAATACAGAAAATTGGGATCTCTGGGTTTAGAAATATACGGAGTGATTATGGAAGTAGGTGCTATCTTGACTACGATAGCTTGTGTAAATAAATGATTCTGATTCTGACTCTTAAAAGAAAAATTAGAAACACTCCCCAATTTCTTTCGAAATGTACAAGCAAGACCAAACTCTCATCGGAAATTCTTGGAAACACCAAAAATACCTATTTTTCTTCGTCCAGTCTTTCTATTTTTGTACCCTTTAACGTCTCGTTCAAGAAACATCTCAAAGACAGGCTAACTCCTGCAAGCTTAGTTTTAAAGTCAAGCTTAAAGTCTCGATATGCGTACCCAGTTTATTATTGCTAGAAGAGGCCCTGGGCAGCTTAAAGCCAGGCTTCACCTTCCAGATTACCAGACGTCCGGGGCTTCCGCATAGTCAAGCCAACCCTTCCAGATTTTCATGATAATAATGACATCCAATTTTGCTATTCTTCATTATTTCCTAGATTTCCCTTCGCAATCTCTTGCATCCCAGTCATAACTGTCAATCACTTTCCCTTTCCTTCCTACATTTGCATATTTGTTCTGTCTCTCGAACGGGTTGCCTCTATGGTACCTTCCAGACACCGGAATCTGGGGTGTCCCAACACCCCGGACTTCCAGACGTTTTAGGCCTGGCTTCAACTTCCAGATCCGTCCCGATGAAAACGGCTGTCTGGAATCCGGAAATCTGGAAGGTGAAGCCTCGCTTTTATTTGAACACCCAGGCCATTCCGTCCCGGAACATTCAGTCAAAATATCAATCTCCTTAGATACAGATTCTGTCACTACAGTGAAGCACCCATAGCGGGTAAAAACCAGAAGGACGGAAGCGGTGACCAAAGGTGCTATAAACTACTTCTTGCCGGCTTGCAAAAAATCAGGGTATGTCCAAGTAGCCCCTACTATATCATTGCTAATTCCCACCGACAAAAGGGGTAGAAGTAGCGTGTTGGGTCAAGCAAGGGGTAACGTGTTTTTGAAGCAGTTTGGTCAAGTTTACTAATTTCGCTTGACTACCTGATTAGGGTAGTCGGAGATGGTATCGGTGATTTTCGACGGCATTTTGGAAAGGAGCAGAAATGTATTTCTGTCATTAGAGAGATGCTGTATCCGTCGTTTATTTAAAAAAAATTTACGTGGATGATTGTGACCTAAGATACGGAGTGCCGGATCAAACCCTGTGGGGCCCCTCTGCAGTTGAAATTTCTGGTTGAAATTTGTTTCATGCACTTAGTTTGCGCCGATTATTTACACTTTATTCTTATTTTCTTTCAAGATCAAATAAAAACTCTGTGTAATACCTTGTCACGGGTCACTACAGTGTATGTGTGTGGGGGGGGGGGGGAGTGGGGTCCATAGGCAGGTGGCCAGTTAGACTATTTGGTAATCTGGCGTTTGTAGATGTTTGATTTGATTTATTGTATAATTCAGGTACAAAATTTCGTAGTTGTCCAACCAAATTGTTTGACCTTTGTCAAGTAATATATACAACAATTGTTAAAATCAAATTCGTAATAAAAAAAAAAGGTAAACCATTGAAGTCAACAACCGAAATAAAACTCATAACAAAATAACTAAGACAAAATAACATTATTGTAACAATCAACAAATTTCGGAATGAAGCTATTACAATATCTTTCCCGGTTACATGCGATCGGCATGAGCTTCGGGACTTTGGTGGATACTTGCCTTGGTGGCCTTGGGCGTTCAACCTCAAAATCCGGGGGTAAAAGGGATCGGAGAGTTGGGTGTTCAAGGAGTTTTAGTCCAAAATTTTGACACAACTTCTGCCTCCTATTAGACAGCGCATCCAGTCCAAATAAAGAAAGAAGGCCAGAGTACGGTATTTTAGGGCCCCTGTTCACAATTCTTAGGGCACGTTTCTGAATATTCTCTATACGATCAGATTCATCCTTCGTAATACCATAGTGCCAAACCGGACAAGCATACTCCACAAGAGGACGAACAAACGTACAATACAGACGCAACATCTTTTTTTCAGGGACCTTAAATTTAGTTAGTGTTTTTAACATAACAATAGACGCATTAGCTTTTCTAATCATGCTATCAGTGTTTTTCTTCCACGAGAGATCAGACGAAACGACGACTCCAAGGAGATTAATTTCCTCCGAGAGGCGGCCATCATCTAACTCAGGGTGGAAACTTGGCTCATCCGATAAAAAAGAAAAGGTCAAAACCGTTGTTTTTTCCGCATTTACAACCATATTTGAATTTTTTGCTTCCGTTGCTACATCCTGGACTATTGTCATTGCTTGGCTTTTAAAAGATCGATGCAATACTTCCACAAGTGACAAATCGTCCACGTACTTCCATCTCTCATCAGCATCAATAGCAATATCATTTATCATAATCAAAAAACAAAGAGGTCCCAACACGGTTCCTTGTGGGACACCACAGTATATAGCACTAGTAGATGAATGAAGGCCTTTATATTTTACAACTTGCTGCCTTTCCGTTAGAAAACCACGCACAATTTTTAAAATGAAATCCGGAATATTTTTCTGTCTCAGTTTTTCCAATAAAATATTATGATCAACTAAATCAAAAGCTTTTTTAAAATCTATTGCAATCAAATTTAACCACTTCCCTGGGCAATCCAAATTTTTCAAAATAAAATCAATCAAGCTAACAAGGTAATGTGTTGTCGAAGTTTTTGGTAAATTCCCGAATTGTTTTTTATCAATCATTGAAAGGAGGTGTTTTATAGTTGTTTTATATATTATAGGTGTTTTATAGTTGTTGTATAGTCGCCGGAAAATTAAAAGTTAATGTTTCTGGTGTTCCACCCTGACGTCACGGATCCTGTCTTCTTGGCGACAAGGCTGGAACGAATTTTCTATTTTCCAGCAGAATATCATGCCATGAGCGAATCCGACCAATCACGTTACAGAGATGCGTAGTTACCACGCTTATTATGCTCACGAGCGTGGTAAGCAAATAGTTACCATTTCGAGAAGGTTGGAACGGTCAGCATAGTAACTTTCCATGAGGTTGGAACGACAGTAGTGACAAAAGTGGTAGTTACTATTGTTAGAAGGGCGGAGCACGCTCTTAGAGTCCGTATCCAAAGAATGACTTCTTAATCGCATCTTCGACTTTTGCTTTATACAGTGTAAAGAAAAAATCTTGCAGTAATTGCTACTGGGATTAATCTCATCCGAGTAGAGATTCATTCCAGTAGCAAATACTGCAGTTAACTTTAAGATAATAATATTAGTTGGGAAAAGCATTGTAGTATTATTGGTGCAAAAATGGCCAGGGGGCTAGGAATTCTAAGACGAGTAAAAAAAAACATTTTCATTTCAGATTTTAAAAATTATTTATTTTCCCCTTGTTCACCCTTATATTGATTACGGTTGTTTTCATTGAGCTAGCAATTTTTTTTCTAATTATAAAAGTATCCTGCAGATTTTGCAAAATAAAAGCATTCGTTTGGTGGCGGACATAAACAAGACCTCAGGTGTCGATGGGATCCCAAAAATCTAATATTTGACTCGGACAATCGGGTCTTGCCTTCGCCAGATCCAACCACCGCCAGGCTATATATCAGAGAAAACCAAGTTGTGATATACCTCTATAAGCCATATCTATTTTGTCGATAATGACCGAGACTTCCTGCTTTACTTCTGCCAAGTTTCCGGTTTCGCCCGAATTACGAGCGAACCAACAAAAAAAGAAAATTCAGAAGCGACAATCCAGCGTATCTCCTTATCCCTATAAAGAACATCTAATCAACTTTGAATAAAAGGTCGACTTAACAAAAATTCTGGTTACAACCGGATTCTGGACTAATTAGATGTCCGGGCAAAAATTGATGAGGCAAACTCAGCCTCTCTTCTTACCCCTTAATCTGTCATATAATCAAACTTTTGCTTTTAAACAAATTTTCCGGCTTTGGCCGGATTCTGGGCGAACTCGTTGTCCGGCGAGAAAATGATTTCCACCATCGTGTTCAGCAGGTCTTTTTACCCCTAATCCGAACATTTAATCAACTTCAAATGAAAATCTTACTTTTAGCCAACTTTCCGGTTTTTGCCGGATTCCGGACGAAGTACTTGTCCGGCGAGAAAATGGTTTTCACTATCGTGCTCTGCATGCCTTCTTACCTCATAAACGACTGTACAGAGCCCATCTACAAACTTGACCTTACCGCACTTGACACCAACTTGACGCAATGGATCCTGACACTGAGTTTCATCAAAATATCTCATACCCTTCGAGAGTTATCGTGCTCACAGACAGACGGACATTTTTGCGATGTCGTTGGTATCCCAAAAAGGAGGTTGAATCTAAAACCATTGCCAGCTTTCCCCGGTGTAATGTTCTGAAAGTTGGTCAGATTAGTGATTACCAGGCATCAGGCCCGTACGCAGGAATTTTTGTTCAGGGGGGGGGGGTTGCCTTTCGGGGGGGGGGGGGGTTTGCCTGCGAGTCGCACGAAAAAGTACAAAAAAGACACAGATCAGAGGGAAAAGCCTATAAAAATGATTTTTTTTTCGTTTGAGAAAAGAAAAGAGGTTAGATAGTCTTATGTGATTCATTAATCTGGGGCCTTCTGTTTGGAATAATGTGCCGGCTAGCATCAGGGAGTCTGCCACTTTATACGGGTTTAAAAAGAAACTGAAAACTTTCCACTTAATTAATACGTGTTGAAGGTTATGTGGTCTTTTTCTTCTTCTTTCGTTCCAAGCAGACATTCTGGTAGAAACACCTTCTTTAAAGGACCTGTCTACCTATAATGCTAATGCAACCTCCTTCCATAATCACTCCATATATTTCTAAACCCGGGAACCCCAATTTTGTACGGTACATTCTAACGTCTCTAAACAAAACCACGCTGATTTTCTCACTTGCCGTGTTCACTTGTCGAGAAGTTTTTCCATCTGAAAAACCGGTTATGTAAATTGTTTCCCTGTTTCGATACAACTCAACTGGTCTCGGAATGCCAAAACCGTGGGTTATTTCCAGGGGCGTCACGTCTGGGGGGGGAGAAGCCCCCCCCCCCAATGCTGTCGGCCAGTCGGTAAAAAATAACCGATTTTTCGTCAAAACAGTTGATTTTTTTTATGAGAACAGTCGGTTTTTCTGAAAATTGGTCGATTTTTCGTCAAAATAGTCGTTTTTTTCTGAAAATCAGTGTAATTTTTTGTTGTTGAAAACAGTCGTTTTTTCTGCAGAAACAGTCGGTAAAAATTACCGGCCAGTCGGTAAATGTCTCGTCCCCCCCCCCCCCAAACATTTTGGCTAGTGACGCCTCTGGTTATTTGTTGAAAGCACAGCATAGTTTTAATTTACTACACTGTTTTTGTATTTTTAAATACTGTAAGTTGAAGAGCAAATAGTGCGAGGGGTCCTTTAAATTCGTTTTCTCTGATTTTTGTTTCTCCTCGGTCATTTTCGATTTTCCAGTTACTTTGTTTTCAGATTCTATCTGTATATACTTGTGTTACATAGGACAGTAGTACTAAGCGCCGATAGCATCGGCCAACATTTTACTCCGTTTCTCTACATGATTAGGGCGTGTCCGTACCTGGAATTTTCAGAAGTAAGGCTTCGTTTTTACAGACAAGATTATCTGAGAAGTTTGGTTGAATTTGCTAATGATTTATTTTATAAGGGGGTTACGAAAAGCGAAAGGTTTCCTCGTTAATGCGGATGCGAAATCAGGAGATTTCGCGCAGAATCAATTCTTGAGACCATCTCGGACTATCCAGCGCAAGCCTTTCGTTCGTAGCTTCTTAGATAATTTCGTAAACCACATTGGCCTGATGTATCACAAAAAATCAACGAAGAAACCAACGAAAATGGGTTTTTTATAGGCCAACGAATATACTGAAATAAAAGGCAAGTATTTTGGGAGGACAACCGCCTCCCTTCTTCAGCGCAGACAGAAAATTTTGAGAAAAAATGCCAAAACGAGGATGAAGATCAACAGCCAAGAAAACTAAAACAACCCAAAAAAATAATAAGAAACCAAAGATTAAAATTAAAATTGAAAGAATTGAAAGCCTAAAATAAAGACAGCGAGCCACACACCAATACCTGCGACTAACAATTATGATTGTTCTGGCTCGATACTAGCAAATCACTGCTGAAAGAAATTTCATTCCACACCACAGGCAAGCGACCGTGACGAGCAGCTCGGGGCGTTACGTCATATTTCGTTTGATTTTAATAGCTGCTTCTCGTGCGCAAGAGCGTAAATATGAATAGCTAATTCTTATATCACCAGTGTCTCTGTTCAGGGCTAGACCAAATAGTTGTAAATCTCGAGAGCCTCTCTGTAGTGCTGAACGATGCCTTTGTTACGAGAAATAAAATCAGCCTGGTCAAATAAAACAATATGGCGTGGTTTGTCATAAATGTGTTCAGCGAGGGCCGAGTCGAAAATATCTGGTCTTGTTCTTCTTTTGAGGGAATGGTCTATTGATGTTCGGTGCTGAGCTATTCTGTCTTTTAACCATTGTTCTGTTCTGTGCTGATGTACCATAAACCGCAAGAACAAGGAATCCTGTATACACCAGAATGACTGCCAGAATTCAGCAGTCATTTGCTAGTATCGAGCGAGAACAATCATAACTGTTAGTCGCAGGTATTGGTGAGTGGCTCGCTGTCTTTATTTTAGGCTTTCAATTCTTTCAATTTTAATTTTAATCTTTGGTTTCTTATTATTTTTTTGGGTTGTTTTAGTTTTCTTGGCTGTTGATCTTCATCCTCGTTTTGGCATTTTTTCTCAAAATTTTCTGTCTGCGCTGAAGAAGGGAGGCGGTTGTCCTCCCAAAATACTTGCCTTTTATTTCAGTATATTCGTTGGCCTATAAAAAACCCATTTTCGTTGGTTTCTTCGTTGATTTTTTGTGATACATCAGGCCAATGTGGTTTACGAAATTATCTAAGAAGCTACGAAGGAAAGGCTTGCGCTGGATAGTCCGAGATGGTCTCAAGAATTGATTCTGCGCGAAATCTCCTGATTTCGCATCCGCATTAACGAGGAAACCTTTCGCTTTTCGTAACCCCTGTATTAGATAAGTATTCCTTCAGCCAAGCTGACTGCGAATCATATTTGACAGTGCAAAACGGATACGCCAGCTGAATTTTATTAGAGCTACATTTGGCCTTTCTTGGCAAGGGTCCTCTTCAGGCTCAAGCTACTCAAACTGGAAAATGAACTTGTGCAAACAAAAAAATTGAGCCTGAAGAGGAAAAAATTGAGCCTGAAGAGGACATATTTTAAGTATCTTAGCTTTATTTTTTGTTTCAAGAATATCGGGGAACTTGATAGTATACCCATTAAGAAAGTGTCTCCTGAGGTCTGAGAGTTGCTCGCATTCAACCAGAATGGCCCTCTTCCTCTGTATTAAAGCACAGGGGGCATTGTCGCTTACTATTTAGGATCTTAGAATCCCAATTACTCCGACCACGTACTGGCAGGCAGTTCGCTCGTAGCTGAAACCACAGGCGCAGGCTCTCCGCCGGTAGGTATAGCTTGAAGAAAAATTCCATTCCGAAAATCTGCTCAACTTCTTTGTAGTATTTTAATGTTTCTGAATTTTGTGTCCGTTCGTACCAAGCCTGAACCTCTTGTTCTTCTAACACTCTTGTGAATTCACGTATGAAGCTGGTCGGGTCTCCTTCCGGCCCTCTTCCTTCATTCCATATGTACGAAAGACCTGCATTATCTAAAAGTTTTTTAACTTGGAGCGGCCATGAAATTCGCTTTTTCGTCGATAGTGCTTCCATGTAAGCTTGCTTAAGCAGTCTCTTTGGGTTAATCTATGTTTCCTAGCTCTAATAAAATTCAGCTGACGTATCCATTTTGCACTGTCTTGTGTTATATGTTCTGAAATTTTTGACAATGTAGACGTGCCCGTTGGATATGTTAGTTTCAGTCTCTGTTTTTTCTTACAGTTGGAAGCCGTGAGGCTGCTTTCGTCTATGCCATCAGTTCGGCCGGAGTGGCGCATGCCATAACACGCGCATGTTCGAAAGGCCAAATCTCAAATTGTGCATGCGACCCAAGAAAAAAGGTAAGAAAGTTCGCCAATACTCCCTTTCTAGTAATCCATAGTTATGGATGATATCAGGAACTTATAATATTACTTTGTAGTAGAACACCCGTCTCTCAGTACCCGCACTTACTAATTACCATTCGCTGTTGTTCTTCCTGCTTTAGGTCTGTCAAAACACTATGGTGTTCCGAATTTACATCAGGGCAGTAAATAAATACTCGCGACGACTAACAGTTCGAGCGTGTTCCACCCTACTTACCGTAGTTACTGCGCATAAGGTCACGAATTTCGGCTTGTTGTCGCCAAGGCTGGAGAACTTTTCTATTTTCAGTAAAATATCATGCCACGGGCTATCCGGCCAATCACGTTACAGAGATTCGTAGCTACCACCCTTACTACGCTCCCGAGCATGGTAAGCAAATAGCTACTGTTAGTTACTATTTCGAGAAGGTTGGAACGGTCAGCGTAGTAACTTTTTTCGAGGCTGAAACGAAGATAGTAACTAATAGTTACTATTGTTAGAAGGGTGGAACACGCTCTTCGTGTCGATAAAGAACCCGTGTGTCGATGAAGAACCCGTGTGCCTAGCGACACTGGAAACGACTACGACACTGGCGCGGCATGCAACAAACGTTGTTGATTGGTTGGTATAGATTTGAACCAAGTATCAGGATTCGTTTGGGTGACGCGTTCTTCCCGTGGTCACTGACATGTTTTGGACTTGTCATATAGAGTATTATCACTCTCCTACCAGTGCAGTGCAAATCAATTTATGTATAACCCATCTGAACAAAAGGAGGGCGAATCGCCCTAAAGATGGAGTAACAAACAAAATAAATAGAAAAAAGAAACACTAACACTAAATACAAAAAATATCAACAAAGACGGTTAAATAAATAGTGCTGACCATGGGTGAGACAACATTGACACAGAAGAACGAAAATCCTGAAGCCGTTTATCAATAACAGAGTTTGGAGAGATTAGCGGAATTTACTCATCAAATAACTATTTCTGGTCCAAGGTGGAAAAGTAAGAAGAAATTTCGCAAAACGAAAATACACTCTGTGGACAGATAATTTCTGAGATTCAGTAAAAAACTGCCAAATGGGACAAAGAGAAAGAAGATGGAGGACAGCTAGACTGTTACGAATTTTTGCAAGGTTTAATCGACCCAGATGTTTGATATTTGTAACTACTTGTATACACGCAAGGCAGTCAAAGCAGCTTTTGCGCATACTGTGCTACTCGTGTTCAACGTCCTGTCTCTTTTCAGGGCCCCGGTACCGACAAGGAAGGGGAGTTCACATGGGGTGGCTGCTCAGAAAATGCGAAATTTGGCATGGCGTTTTCACGAAGGTTCATAGACGCACGAGAGAAACAGCAGAGGGACGCCAGGGCACTTATGAATTTGCATAACAACCGAGCCGGAAGAAGGGTAAGCGTGATCAAGAACCTATAATACTGAAATGGTATAGAACATCCGTCTGTCCGTTCTCGCTATGTATCCTTGCGCCTGGGTGAAACTCGCCTCAGTCTAGTTCGGCACTCGAAGTGGACTAGTTTCTGTTAAGCATTGTACAAATAGGTATTGTAAGGTGTACCACGGCGTATAAGGCTTACTACAGATTCCTCTTTTCCTCGGGGCGCGCTGTAATAAGGCGAGTAAGCAGAGCCAATCAGCGGGCCGAGCAAAGGAGCAGCGCCGTCAGTGTTGTACGGGAAGCACTAAAGTTCTACTTTGGAAGCTAAAGAAACAACTTTTCAACAAAAGAATACGTTTTGTTCTGTTACGGCTGCTTACTGCCAGTTCGAGAACTAATGCTGTCCATCCGTAAATCTAATAGCTTTTTACAATATATTGGGCGTCAAATTGAACTCGCGTACTTCGAGTAGTACTAAGAACACTTTCTCTGATCTTTAGAAACTCGAAAACCTGTATCAGCGTGGCAACACCGAACGCTGCATTCATAAGAACCTCTCTGGTTCCTGTTTGAACAGGAGTGTGTAATAAGACGTAAACATCACGTATAGCGCTATTCAGCTTAATACACCTATTTGGACAATGCTTTAGTCTCCATTACACAATCAAGTACAAAAGAAAATAAGAAGACAATAATTAGGAAAAAACAACCCATACAAACAGAATCCACTCAAGAGTCAAACATACGAATAAGCCCGTGAGAGGGCGACAGACGAGCGTACGCTTTTTTAGACAGTTTTCTCTGGAGAACAGACAATTTCAATTTTTTTAATTTATTTGATAATAAAGCACAACATATCTCTCGTGGGCAGAGCCCAAATACGATGTCCTTTTAGTCATAAAAAAAAAAATAAGTTGTCAACAGAAAAAAATAACAGGGCAGAAAACTGCTAAAGATCATTTCTCCGCGATATCCGGTAGCGAGTACTTACTAATAACTTTAGAATTTGTTTGCCAAGGAGGGAGAAAAAGAAGAAATTTGCAAAAACGCAAGTACGAGGATCGCATAGCTTTAATATCCTTTTTCTTTAAAACAGGCTAAACACCAGATCCAAAAAGAATATAATGGTCACATAAGGAAGAGTATAGCTTGCCAAGAGCTTTCCGATTGTATTTCCCTCTGTTAGCAACAATTTTCGAATAACCCAGCTGAATTTTAGCTGAACCATAAGGTACACTGTAAAAAGTTTCTCCAAAGTTAAACTGCAGTATTTGCTACTGGGATTAATCTTATCTCTACTGAGATAATCTTAATCCGAATTAGAGAAAACATTGTCTTTTAGATACAAGATTAATCCCAATAGCAAATACTGCAAGATTTTTTTTTGGGATCCCAAAACGTAAGTGGAGGGATACCTATGACATCACAAAAGTTGTCCGTCTGTCCGTCCGTCCGTCTGTCCGTCTGTACGTACTATAACTCTCGAAGGGAATGAGATATTTTGATGAAACATGGTGTGAGGATTTTTTGGGTCAAGAGTAAGCTCAAGTTCGTAGATGGGCTCTGTAGCCCTACATTTAGGGGTGGGGGAGGGGGTTTAATTTAAGGGGCAAATGAAATATTTTAAACATATAATGTGTTAGTCGATTATGGGGTAAGAAGACATGCTGAAAACGATGTTGAAAATCATTTTGTCATCGGACAAGTAGTTCGCCCAGAATCCGGCCAAAACCGGAAAGTTTGTTAAAAGTAAAAGTTTTATTTGAAGTTGATTAGGTGTTCGATTTAGGGATAAGAAGACATGCTGTACACGGTGGTGAAAACCATTTTCTTGCCGGGCAAGTAGTTCGCCCGGAATTCGGCCAAAACCGGAAAGTTTGTTCAAAGTAAAAGTTTTATTTGAAGTTGATTAGATGTTCGATGAAGGGGTAAGAAGACATGCTGAACCCTTATGTGAACAATATTTTCTACCAGGACAACTTGGTCGGCCGGAATCAGGCCAAACCGGAAAATTTGTTAAAAGCAAAAGTTTTATTTGAAGTTGATTAGATGACGGATTTAGGGGTAAGAAGACACGCTGAATCTGTATATGACAACCTTTTTTCTTACCTGGACACATAGTTCGTTTGGAATCCGGTTGAAAACGGATTTTTTTTTTATAAGTTAAATTTTTACTTGAATTTGGTTAGATGTTCTTTATACGGAAAATGAGATACGCTGAATTCGTTTCTGAACTTTTTCTTTCTGGACAAGTATAGTAGTTCGTTCGCAATTGTCTGGATCAAACATTAGATTTTTGGGATCCCATCTAAACCTTTGGTCTTGTTACAGTGTAGTGGGTAACTTTCACTTTCTAATACTGAGATAAAGGCAAAATTTCCAAGCAGATTGCAGATTTTCTACTCACCTAACTATGGACATATTTAACTATTGGTTCGTTCCAGCTCCTCTCCGTAGTTACTTCGTAGTAACTACGTGTGACGTCACAAATTAACTACTACCTGGAACGATCGAAATTACTACCGGACGAGGTAACGCGTGTTTCTTGAATGCAAGAAGAGATGGGGACTGTATGGGGAAGGATGAACAGAATTGTTTGTCTTTTGTTTTTGCTGCATAAGAACGGCTTGATAATTATTTTGAAAGAGATTCTCTATTCCGGTTGTGTCTTTTTGGTCGCTAAATCCTTATTTTCACAATTAATTGTTTCCTAGCCGTGATCGCAACAGCCTTTCTCATTCCCGTGCAAATTTGTTAGCACAATGTTTAGTCCTTATCAGAAATGGAACGCCTAAGATCCAAGAATCTAGAACCGAATGATGTCAAAGTGGTTAACAAGGTTTATTGAATAAATTTTTAGCTTCTTCTCCTACAACATTATATATAGTAATACAAAACGTCCCCATGACAAAACGTCCCCACGAAAAAACATCCCCGTGGCGAAACGTCCCCGATCAAAACGTCCCCTGGCGAAACGACCCTATGACAAAACGTCCTCGGCTATAAAAAATTTTGTTATGGCACTTGCCCTTCGGCCAAGTGCCATATAGCGATTGTAATTTCTGTCCGTCAGTCGGTCTGTCGGTCCCGGTTTTGCTAGTTCGGGCACTTCCAGATAAGCTAGGACGATGAAACTTGGCAGGCATATCAGGGACTGGACCAGATTAAATAAGAAATAGTTGCTTTCCTGATCCGACCATCTAGAGGGGAGTGGAGGGAGGGGGAATCTGGAAAAATTAGGAAAACTTAAATATTTTTAGCTTACGAACGGGTAATCGGATCTTGATGAAACTTGATATATGGAAGAACGTCATGTCTCAGACGCTCCATTTTAAATCCAGACCGGATCCGGTGACATTGGGGGGAGTTGGAGGGGGAAACCGGAAATCTTGGGAAACACTTAGAGTGAAGGAATCCGGATGAAACTTGGTGGAAAGAACAAGCAGAAGTCCTAGATACGTGATGGATATAACCGGAATGGATCCGCTCACTTTGGGGGAGTTGGGGGGGGGGGGGAGAAGTCCGAATTTTTAGTGATCCCACGAGTTTAGTGCTTCCTGATGTGCTGGGACGCTGAAAATTGGCAGGCATGTTAGGGACCCGACCAGATTAAATAGGAAATAGTCATTTCCCCGATCCAACCACATGGGAGGGGGAGTGGAGGGAGGGTGAAGCCAAAGTTTGAGGTATTTTTATCCTGCGAGCGAGTGATCGGATCTTGATGAAATTTGATATTTAGGATGACCTCGTATCTCAGACGTCCCACTATAAATCCGGACCGGATCCGATGACACTGGGGGGAGTTGGAGGAGGGAACCGGAAATCTTGAGAAACGCTTAGAGTGGAGGGATCGGGATGAAACTTGGTGGGAAGAAGAATCAAAAGTCCTAGATACGTCATTGATATAAGCGGACCGGATCCTGGGGGAGTTGAGGGGGGGGGTCCGGATTTCTAGTGATCCCGCGAGTTCGGCATACTTTCTGATGTGCTAGGGCGATGAAACTTGGCAGGTATGTCAGGGACCCGAACAGGTTCACTTGAGAACTATCGCCTCGGATGTTCAGTGTCAAGTCCGGGTGGGGTCCGATACCTGTGGGGATGGGGGGGGGGACCGGAAAACTCAAGAAACGCTTAAAGCAGAGGGATTGGGACGGAATTTAATGGAGAGAACAAGCATTAGGCCTAGATCCGAAATTGACGGAACCAGATGGTTTCGGGGCTCTGTGGGGGGGGGGGGGTAGAGGGGGTTTCGTGGAATACCGGTAGTCGGGGGTTAGAATAGTTCTAAGAGAACGAAACTTTGCAGGCATATTAGCGACCCGACTTAATTGACTTATTTATTTAAACTAGGATACGACCAACTAGGGTCAAACAAATGGGTGATAAGAATCGATGTCCTCGACATGTAAAAGATGCGTTCGAACAAATGCGACCACGGTTGGGGGAATTGGGGGGGGGGACTTTTGACATGCACAAAAACCAAACGAATGGCCCGAATGAGATGCAAGTTCGACACTGCCGAGTTTATGCGGCCTAGATTTGTTCTTTGGCATCCGGGCCGGATGCGGCCAAGGTAGGGGGGGGGGGTACTGAAAACTTGCAGATAGGCTATGCTCCAATTTCAGTGAAACTTGATGGACAGGAAGAGGGAATTAGGAGATATGACGTTTATGTTTTCAAGTCCTGTTCGGCCACAGTGGCGGGAATTGGAGGGAGATTGCCGGAAACTTTGAGGCTCGCATAGGAGTCAAACGAGTACATCAGTTTAAATGAAACATAGAACTTAGAGAGAGCATATACCCTAGATGACATATTTTGGGCAAGGATCCGGATCCGACAACGTTGGTGGGGGGAGGGGGTACCAGAATTTTCCAAAAATGCTCAGACTGGACCGAAACTTTAGCGGTGGTATAAAAGAAGATACTTTAGATGATCCATTTTTTAGTCCGAACCAGATTCGACCACGGTAGGGGGAGATGGAGGGAGTAACGGAAATATTGTAGCACGTCTAGGGATCAAAGTAGTGGATTTATTAGGCTGAAACTTGGAAGTTTGAACAGTCATGTGCATTTGATAATCGAAACGACGCCGGAACTGCTTAGAAGTGAGTGAAACAAACTATCCTACTTCTATTTCCAAACCGCATTTTTGGATGACGGGTGTATTTTATCACGTTCTCATCTACTTTCTTGTACTGCCTACTCGTAACAAGTGCCATATGAGCTCGTAGCTCTTGTTCATCGCTGAGACTGTTTTTGGAAAAACATGTTTTTGGAATTTAGACTTCTGAGAACCACGACGGGCTGACTACTGCAGCATTTAATCGATACTCAAGAAACAAAACAAAGTGTTGCTCCCTGCTATAGCCATTTCTTAAAGAAAGTGCAAAGATATAGTAGTTTGTTAGTTTTCGTTTTATCTTTAGTTTAATTGGTTTCTTTTATATGTTAGTTTACGCTGTGATATAACTCATTGATCTCGCTTTTGTTCGATCTTTAATTTGGTCATATTAAATTAAAAGATTTTACTAAAGGATCAAACCGTCTAACCTAGATTTACTTGTCTTTAACTAATAGATAATTAATCACCCCATCCGCTTTTATTTCTTCGATTTCCGTGTAATTTTTATCCAGCATAACGGCACTATACTTATTTTTGCATTTTCCTTGTTTGACTCCCTTTGAGCCATGGCGGGCTTCCCCTTTCTCTCAGGAGCCTATTGGGGGATTGACTAAAAGCAGGAAAGGAAAGGCAAGAGAAAAGCAGGAAAGAATACTAAAACCAGGAAGGGCAAACTAAAACGAGGAAAGAATTACCAGGAATCGAGGATCCGAAAAACTGGCAAGCCTTTCCTCTGTTTAGTATCCCGTGAGGGGTCGGAAACTTATATTTGTAACAGTTCACCTTTTCCTCCTTTTAGTATTCGAAAAAACTGGCACGCTGTGCCGTGCTTTTCCTCGGTTTAGTTTCTCGTGAGGGGTCGGAAACTTACATTTTTAAAAGTTCACCTTTTCGTCCTTTTAGTACCTTGTCGCTAGGCGATCATGAGTCCAGCGAGGGATCGGCAACTAAGATATTCAAGTCCACCATTTCTTTCCTGGTTTTAGTAGCTTGTCACGGAAAGTACCAAAACGAGGAAAGAAATTAGGAATTCTAAAAAACTGGCAAGCCTTACCTCTGTCTAGTATCCCGTGGGGGGTCAGCAACTAACATTTGTAAAAGTTCGCCTTTTAGTATTAGAAAAAACTGGCAAGCTATGCCGTGCTTTTCCTGTGTTTAGTATCTTGTGAGGTGTGGGCAACTTACGCTTGTAAAAGTTCACCTTTTCCTCCTTTTAGTCCCTCACGGGATACTAAACAGAGGAAAGGCTTGCCAGTTTTTTCGAATACTAAAAGGAGGAAAAGGTGAACTTTAACAAATAGAAGTTGCCGACCCATCGCGGGATACTAAACAGAGGAAAGGCTTGTCAGTTTTTCGAATCCTCGATTCTTGGTCATTCTTTCCTCGTTTTAGTTTGCCCTTCCTGGTTTTAGTATTCTTTCCTGCTTTTCTCTTGCCTTTCCTTTCCTGCTTTTAGTCGATCCCGCCTATTGTTGCTCCTCAGATTGTGCATGTTGCTTCAAACAAACTAGAACGAGTCTCTCAACGAGTCAATTGCAAGGCATATTACACTACATATTTTAACTGAAAACAATACATTTATGAAGCGACCGGTTCTATGTCCGATCTTTCCTGCTAATAAGGAATGTTCCCACATCTGTAATGCACACTCTCAAGTTGTTTTACCTCGATCATGCACCTGAAGATCGAAGCGAACTTAAAAATCTATGCTTGGGGACATTTCGCCACGGGGACGTTTTGTCACGGGGAAGTTTTGTCACGGGGACGTTTTGTCATGGGGACGTTTTGTCACGGGGACGTTTCGCCAGGGGACGTTTTGTCATGGGGACGTTTCGTCGGTAAGCCAGGCTTTCACCTCTAAATACCTCTGAGAAATTTAATAGAAATTCAATTTGAAATTCATTCCTGCCACAGTCCCTTTCGAGTGACCAGACTGACCGGCTAACCGTCAAAGAGGTTGACTAAAAATGTTGGTTTGTTTGGGTTTATCAGCGAATCATATTTGACGAGAAGCTAAAGGCCCAGTACAGCTGAAACTGACACAATAATGTCCTGTTTACTTTAGCTATTACACCTTGTCTCACTTTGCTGCCCCGAGTTCACTTCTCAAGAAGGCTCTTGGAAAGTGAAAGTGCTAAAGACGGTCGGGTACTATCTTTACAAAAAGTTACTTCGAAATAACGATCTTCCTTCTGCTCCCCGTAACTTTTTGACAAGCTGGAACGGTGAAAGTGACTGAAAAGCAACTATTTAGTAACTTTCGGACCGAGCTGGAACGAACCCTATGTCTGTCACAAATGATGATGGTGAGGCATAGGCAGATTAGCAGAAACTAGTCCGGTTGGAAGCGCTAAACTGTAATATTGCACAGTCCCGATCTGAACGAGCGCTGTCGCTGTTGCTGTACTCGAAACTTCTACACCGCAGACCTCGCGAGGTTTTGTACACTAGCCCTATGGCGCTATGGAAAAAAGATGGCTCACATCATCCCCGGTATATGCTCATTGTATACAGAGGTGCTGAGCCATATGGCGTAGGCTCGCCATATGGCGACTCGGTGGGAGCAGTAAGCCGGCAAGTTCGATCTCGCGTCTCTTCTTACCCTGATATGGATACTCCAAACTCCCAATAAAGAAAACACAAAGCCTCCCGAATCCCCTAATATTGGTGGATTCCGGCCGCATTATACCAAAGGGAAGACACGGTCTATTCAGCCTGTCTGCATAACGGCCACTACCGACACTAAACGACTGGATGAAGAAATTGCTAGCACTACCGAATTTCCTGTTTTTGGCCGATTTGGGTGTGCCCGATTCCGTCCATCTTAGAAACACAAAATTTCCTGTTTTACCCCTGTTTAAGTCTACTTTAGTCAAAAACCTTACTTCTAAAGAAGTCTTCTGAAAAGAATTCACGAAGAAAAACAACGCAATTGTTTCTACAACAGAAAATGTGTTTCAGGGGTGCCACATAACTCAGATTTTAATTGCTTATTTGTTAACTTCCCATCTTGCTCAGGTGTAATCCCCCAATTAGTCCCTTTGATTAGGGGAAGGTTTCAGTCTTCTGCCTTTGTCTGGTGACTACTTTGATCTATAGAAATAGCAGAGCTTCTAATGAGCACTTGGAGAAATCATTGTCGAAGCGGCGGGCGGAAGAAATAGATCCTTGGATGACGGAGCGCTAGTCGACACTAGTTGAGGCAACGGGTTGCGTTTTCGTAAGTCTCACTATCCATGAATGCCAGGGCACGACTGTAGGTGTGTTCTCGCCGTTCCCCGACGGCTCCTCCGGGAATCGCAGGTAAGGGAACGGCGAGAACCGAGGGAGTCACTCCACACGAACTCCGCGTCCGGAAAACAACGAGAACACGGGGAATGCTTCCGAAATGGATCTTGTTGTAAAAAAGAATATGCAGCCAACAAAGTTAGTCTGGATCCACTTCAGGTTTTGTTTGTTCTGTTTGTTTTTAATTAATTTTACATTGCACCAACACAAACAAAATTGATTCCCTTCTGAATCTGAAAGGAAGTCCTTTTTGACGATGGTGAGGATAATCGGAGTATTCCCCATCCGCGAGGAATAGCGTGAATACGGGGTGAGTCCCCGGGACAAACAAAAACACGGGACTCCTCAAGGGAGTCCTCGGGGAACGGTGCCTTATGGACACACCTGTTCATAATTAATTTTTTAGACGTTTTTAAATCCGGTATTTTAAGTTGTTCCTCTCTCATTGGTAGTTCACAACAAATTAGACATGTGAGATGGGATTTTCCATCCACAGATCTTATGAACGAGTGAGAGTGGAATGTCTGAAACTGTTAAAGGACCCCTCTTGCTTATTCTGCCTTTTATAATACTTAGCTCTCATATGGATGGAATTATAAGCCATTGTTTCGTTTCGTAACTACGAATTTTTAGCAGTTTTTCGACCTTGCTGAGTTTTTCCGTTGACAACTCTTTCACACATAAGAATGTGATATACCTTCTGTTTATTACTTCTTTCATTTGCTCAGTTTTCCGACTTTTTAACAAAGGACGTTCAGTTTTTAAATCTTTTGCGCCCAGCAGTCGCGTCGGAGAGCAGAAAGGCTGGATGTAATCGACAAGCTCTAACTAGAGAATCGCTAGTTTCAGGTGGAAAGTACTGGTATTTTCGAAAACGTTTTTTCTGATCTATTTTATAGGGAAAAGATCATTTCTAGTAAGAGTTGTGCTTTAAGAACCGGCTTAAAAACGTCCAAAACCCACTTACGAGCAGTGTATCCATAGTGACCCGGGCATGAACGTTGACCAACAGCTGACACATTGAAGATATTCCACATTCTGCATGCTGGTACTTAAAATCACAGATGTTACCGCCATTTCCGATCCTGAAAGAAGCAGTGTATATACAAACAGATGATAAATTGCTACAGTCGCAACTCGCACGACGTCCGATACTAGTCAGTAGAAAAGAAGAAAATTAAGGAGGAAAAGGCACCAAGAGCGTGTTCCACCCTTGTAACAATAGTTACTATTAGTTACTATTTCCGTTCCATCCTCACGAAAAGTTACTACGCTGACCGTTCCAACCTTGTCGGAATAGTAACTAATAGTTACTATTTGCTTACCATGCTCGGGAGCGTAGTAAGCGTAGTAACTACGCATCTCTGCAACGTGATTGGTCGGATTCGCCCCTGGCGTGAGATTCTGCTGGAAAATAGAAAAATCGTTCCAGCCTTGACGGCAAAAAGCCAGAATTCGTGACGTCATGCGTAGTAACTACGGTAAGTAGGATGGAACACGCTCCAAGTCAAACCCAACCCCAGTTCAAGCTGAACACTCAACTTGCCCTTAAACGAATGCGAATAAACTATCTTTTCCCCTTTCGGACTTGGAGGTATGGCCAAGAAGCTAATTACAGGTTATGTTTTACAGGCGGTCCTGGGTAACATGAAGCTCGATTGTAAGTGCCATGGTATCAGCGGCTCATGTACAATGAGGACCTGCTGGCAATCGGTTCCAGAGTTCCGGAAAGTTGGTGCCAAATTAAAGGTAAGGCTACAGTGTTCTTCGTTTAATATGGTTTGGTGCTGTGTCCGACTTACCACCTAATAATTTCGGCACCAAGACCCTGTCTGTTCCCAGATTGCGTCCCATTCTCCCCGAACTCTACACACCCATCCGCAATAGACCGCAGCGCGACAAGGCTCAGAAAGTACCCAAATTAAATCCAGTCCCCACAAAACATGAAAGGTACCGAAGGAGTTTTGTTCCAAGTTTTGTTGAATTGTACAACAGCCAGTAAACATAGTCATTATTTTTGTTGAATTTGTTAGTTTTAGTTTTTGACCCTTTTAGAATGTTTTATTTTGTTTTATATATATTTTTAAGTGAAATTACTTTTGACGTAATGATTAAAAATTTACTTTGATTGAATTTGAAAAAAAAAAATTTGTTTACCATTTATTTAAAGTGACTTTTATTTGTTTTAGAAGTTTTTGGCAAAATGTTCGCCGAATGAGCCTATCGTGTAAATTGTGGTAGTTAAGTTTTGTATTGACTGATGAATTTGTTACGAATTATGTTGCAATTATTATTCGACTGACAAGTGTTTAGTTATGTTTGGACGTAGAAGTCAAATTCGGCGTTCACGCTGTGAAAGTTACTTTTTAGAATTAAAAATCTACTACTACTACTACTACTAGTATTTCTTGAGGGGCTTTCCGGATTCAGTGTTTCCGGACATCCGGAATGATAGGAATCCAGGTCGTATGCATTAGGCTTTGATGAACCACATACCGAATAGAAATATTAACTTTTCCGGAAATTCTGGTCAGGGATGGCAGGAATCCGGGCCGTCTGCAGAAAGATTATTTGAGACCCATACTTCCCGCCGTTACCACAAATGTCTGTTGCTAAAATGATGGAAATGGTTTATGATCCTCAGAATCGCGTGTTCTAGAGGGCCTATGGTGGTCCTATGGATATGGGGCCTATGACCGAAGTTGCCCACATGGGCCTCTAGTTAGTGTGATTTCGCTGGAATCTTCCCCCGCCCCCAGCTTATAAGTTTCCACAATGTTCGGTAGATGGCGCGCAGCTACGACAAAAAAGTATATGTCGAGCTGCTTCAGGCAGGTTATCGCCGTAAAAACAGAATAAGACAGAGATGAATGATGAGTGATTTTTGAAAGAGCGAATTTTTCTAACATTCGAATGACAAAATAGGTGTCAAATTCCTTCAGATGATCTTAAGCAAGGTATATTTCGACTCTTAGAGGTAGATAATCGGATTCCTATACCTTTGAATTAACCAGTACGTCTTATAATTACTTCAGACGATTTCAGACAATGATTCGAATTAGGTTTACAAAATAGTATATCTCCTCTAATAGAACAAATTCTATTTTTTCACGACCATGCTCTTCTTATTATTACGTCTCGCCAACATCAGATGATGAATAAAACTGACTTAATTATTTCTTTGAAGCGACAGTACGACAGGGCGCGTGAGATCAGCATGGATGGCTCTGGAAGCAAGTTGGTGTCTTTAGACAAGTCGAGGCCTCTGACCAGGTCTGAACTTGTTTACTTCGAAGCTTCACCAGACTACTGTGGCCCTAATCAAAGTTATGGTAAGGCTCTTTTTTCGGTTTTCCCCAGTAAGCCAGACTTCATTCGTCCACCACTGACAGAAACGACGTAAAAACGTCGAAACAAATTACTGAAAGAAATGGTTGCTGTCAAAGTTTGTCAAGGAGTGTATGTACCCAAAAGTGGGAGAGATGGATCACCATTACGATCGCTATATGGCGCTATATAGCTATCCGATCGATATGTAGCGCTATATCGCTATATTTTCGAACCGAAGAATGCAAATATCTTGACAACGCTGACGGTTTGTGATGAAAAAATTTCAAAAAATTGTTGGAAAATTTAAAAACAATTAAAAAATTCTGAACAAACGCCGAAAAATCAGCGGCGCGCCGTCTTCTTGCCGTTCTTTTTGTCTAATTTTCTTGTAGCATTCAACTTAATACACTGAATTGTTAGGATTCTGCTAAGGGATTTTCTGATTTTCCACTATCTGCTCTAGCAGTGATGGTCAGAATATATACGGCAGTCCCCACAACGCGAGTTCTACTATGAAGCGGAAGATTTTAGTCCCAAACAAACTCGGCTTTTTCAGTGGCCAGTGGTGAACTTGGGTGAAGACTGCTTAGTGCCTGAGCACAAATA
Organism: Branchinecta lynchi; assembly: GCA_023053575.1. Classification (NCBI taxonomy): domain Eukaryota; kingdom Metazoa; phylum Arthropoda; class Branchiopoda; order Anostraca; family Branchinectidae; genus Branchinecta; species Branchinecta lynchi. The sequence continues at coordinate 20,769,482 of JAKZAP010000020.1, forward strand.
TTTCGTAAATCTTTTCGTCAAGCATACGTCACAGGTACAAGCGCATAGAGGTACCACAAACCTGGCAGAGAGAATCCACTATTCGAAAATCGATTATTCGTGAATAGCTGAGCAACGAAGTAACGCATTTTCATCGGGTCTTCAAGCGTATTTAAGTGAGTAAGTGATGGGTAACTAGACTGTCCAATCTCAGACCTTTCGGTTAAACTTAAAGCACAATGGACACTTCTAATGCTTTACTTTGTATTAAATGCTTCACAAATAAACATTTCCGACTTCCTTTAGAAGGCGCTACGAAAATCGGCCGTTTTCTTGTTATCTTTTGTCTTTACCTCTCTGTCATTTCGGCGATCCAAATCTTAAGGAGCTGGGATATCGTGGCAGGAAATTCAAAAACTCACAGAAATGCTTGATAGAAAAGGATATATTTGAGATATCACCAAAGTCAAGCCGCAGATGCAGTTTACCTGATTATTCTAGTGTTTCATTAGAACTTCCATGACTTAAAGTGCCTTTAAAAGTTTTTCTTTGTGGAATATTGTTCTGAAGCTTGATTAGCTTGCTTTATAAAATGTACCACAATATGCAATAAGCTTATACAAAATAACATAGCTACAAAAATCATTCAAAAACAAATAAACTATTCAAGTCTGAAATATACAAGCTGATTTATGAATAAAATAAAGATATACTAAGTATTATAAGAAACATCACTTTTATCTTTGTCCAAGCTATTAAACTGAGCATGTACTGGCCCAAAAAATTAGGCTTTGAAATACCACAGAGAGGAAACTTTTGAAAAAGCTGCTGATCTAGGGGGTAAGCATTGTTCCTAGGTTATTACAGAGTGGGATTGGGGTAGTTTGATGTGCCCATTGAACTTTAAAGAGCGGGTTTGAGCTTATTCAGTCGGGTGGTTCCAATTTCCGAATCATGCCAATAGATGACACCCGTACCGAGTCCCGGTTTGAAGTCGCAACTTGGATGAAGGTGACATAAGCGTTGCAAATGCAAAGTGATTCCGATTTAACTACTTTAACTAGACTTTAGCCGGAATAGCTTACAAGGTCATAGCTCCTTCCATATCACGTAGCCAAAATCCTGTCCCTTTTGGTTAAGAAGCTATTTGTCCTTCGCCAACGGATTAAATCTTTTCTTATCAGAACGACAGCCCGGAATGGCACCTCGAATCAGACACGAGTGTACAAGCGAGCACAAGGGCAATTACCAGTTGCGTTTTTGATCATGCAAAGTGATTCCGATTTAACTACTTTAACTAGACTTTAGCCGGAATAGCTTACAAGGTCATAGCTCCTTCCATATCACGTAGCCAAAATCCTGTCCCTTTTGGTTAAGAAGCTATTTGTCCTTCGCCAACGGATTAAATCTTTTCTTATCAGAACGACAGCCCGGAATGGCACCTCGAATCAGACACGAGTGTACAAGCGAGCACAAGGGCAATTACCAGTTGCGTTTTTGATCCGAATTCTCCGTTCTGAATTCTCGCTTCTGAATCCTCGATTCTCGTACAAATTGCCGTTTTTGTTCCTCTGGCTTCTCCATTCTCGCTTTTGACAACTAATTTGGCAGCTCGTCCGCAACCCGGTACACGTGTTTATGCATATTGAACACCTGCACTCTGTTGACCAATCAGGGAGGAGAATGGAGTGAGGAGAATCGAGAATTCACCATCGGAGCAACTCCTCGATTCTACAGAATCGCGAGGCTTTCCCCGTTCTCGATTCTGACAAAAACGCAAGAAAAAGAGAATTCGCTTCATCTGAATAGTCCAAAAACCCAAATAGGAGAATTGCGAGGAAAATTCCGATCAAAAACGCAACTACTGTATACCAGTCTTATAGTAGAGAGTAGGCCGGAGTGCATGAGAAGATATATTCAGCGGCTAGACCAAACTGGATTTTTGTCTTTCCCTGGTCAGTCGACAGATGCAATCTCTGGTGGTGATTAAGGACTCCGGAAAGTCGTCGTGTCATGTTGTCCGGAAAGGTGTCAACCGCTGTCTATGAGCTTGTTCCACCCTTTTACAAATAGTAACTATTAGTTACTATTTCCATTCCAACCTTACCAAAAGTTACTACGCTAACCGTTCCAACCTTCTCGAAATAGTAACTAATAGTAACTATTTGCTTACCATGCTCGGGAGCGTAGTAACTACGGATCTCTGTAACGTGATTGGTCGGATTCGCCCGTGGCATGATATTCCTGTGGAAAATAGAAAAATCGTTCCAGCCTTGACGGCAAAAAGCTAGAATTCGTGACGTGATGCGTAGTAACTATGGTAAGTAGGATGGAACACGCTCTCTGTGTCGCAGTGTTGAGTACTAGCCTCCCTCCGCACCCCATAACTTCATGTCCCACCCATGTTTTTTTCTTGTAGGTTCTCTGGGAACCGGCGGCCGGATTTGCAACAAAGATTCTAAAGGTCCGGAAAGCTGTGAGATTCTTTGCTGCGGGAGGGGTTACGACACGAAGAAGATTTTTGTCACCGAAAAATGTCGTTGCAAATTCCAATGGTGCTGCTCCGTAGAATGCGACATCTGCTCCTCATGGAAGGAGGAGCACAGGTGTAAACCGGAAAGGCCGAATTTGCGGCCGAAGCGGTCAGCGAGTCCGGAAGCCAGTGAAGGTATTTATTGAATATGAATTTGTTTTACTGTGAAATAGGACGAACCTGACGGTTATTCCCTTGTGCATCCTCTTTTGATGTATTGGTTATGTCGAGAAGAACTTAAAGTTTAACTGAAAAGCATGCTTATTGTTTACGGTCGTGTTCCACCCTACCTACCGTAGTAACTACCCGTGGCCGCAAGACCTGCTTCAGGCAAAATACTGCGCTACGGGCTAATCGCGTCACAGATCGTAGCTACCCCGCTTACTACGTTCCCGAGCGTGTTAAGCAAACAGTTGCTATTTCGACAAGGTTGAGAAGTCAGCGTACTTAACTTTTCACTAGGTTAGAACGAAATAGTTACTAATGGTTACTATAGTAAGGAGGGTGGAACATGCTCTAAATCTTGAATTTGAATCCACCAATTATTTTGACTCAAATAAAGGATACCACAAATCCGAAAGAATTAGTTCATTCAATGAAAATAGTGTGCAAGTAGTGGAGTAACGAAATAACGCATTTTGATCGGTTCTTGAAGCATATTTAAGTGAAAACGTGATGGGTGGCTATACTGTAGACTATCGTACCTCGGCCCTATTCGAACGTTCACAACTCCTACTAGAAATGATCTTTCCCAATGAAATGGATCAGAAAAAACTTTCTCGAAAATACCATTACTTTCCATCTGAATTTAGCAATTTTCTTGTTAGCGCCTAACGACTCTGCACAGTTCTTCCTGCTCTCCGACGCGGCGGCTGGGCGCAAAACATTTGAAAACTGAACACACCGTGGATCAAAAAGTACGAAATCTAAGCAAATAAAATTAGTCAGAAACAGAAGATTCTCATATCCTTGTGTGAGAAAGAGTTGTCAGTGAACGATGAAGATTCCGGCAAACTTTGCGTTTTGTAACAGGCAAAACTCGGCACGGCCGAAAATGCACTAAAAATTCGAAGGCACAAAACAAAACAATGGAGAAAGATGGGGATTTCAAAAAGCTTATAATTCCATAAGGGAGCTAGGTATATTATAAAAGGCAGAATAAGCAAGATAGGTCCTTTAAAGAGGGACTAAAATACGTATATTCAAACAATGGCTAAAAACGGATAGGTCAACTACGATGCGTTTGGATAGGTCAAAAACGGATAGGTCAAGATAGGTCAAATGCGTTTGGCAGCGATATTTTGGCCCTTCTTGGCAAGGGTCATCGTTTTAAATACGCTGTGTCTGCTTAACCAAATCTCTCTGTAAAGGGTGATGCGATACCAGCAAGCTTTTTCTTCCATGAAAGTCCCATAAGAAAAGGATATCCATTCAGTTCCTTTACTGCCTTGGACACACGATCAGGACCAGGAGCTCCCGGATTTTCCTGCCCAGATTTCGGCACCATCATCACTTTCATATGGAAAAGTTGGAGTTTCTTCAACTTGATGATGAAAGAGCAGGAATCCGGCCGGGAAATTCTGATCGTGTGCTCGCGCCATAAGCAAAGTCACTTCGTCTTTAAAGGACCCCTCACACTATTTACTCTTCAACTTTTAAAATATTTGAACTTGAAAACTATGTTGTGCTTTCAACAAATAACCCACGATTTTGGCTGGTTTAAGCCTTTTCTGAGACCCGTTGACTTGTAGCGAAAACAGGGAAACAATTTACATAAACGGTTTTTCTGGTGGAAAAAGTCCTCGCAGACAACCGTCGACAAGTGTGATACACATCGAAAGTAGCAAAACACGGCTAAGTGAGAAAATCAGCGTGGTTTTGTTAGAGGGGTTAGAATGTACCGTACGGAATCGAGGTCTCCGCTTTAGAAATACATGGAGTGATTATGGAAGTAGGTTGCATCAGTATTATAGGTAAGACAACTCCTTTAACATATTTTCTTCCATAGAGCCTGACCTGACAGACCTGAAGTGGATAGATGAAGAGAAAAACGCCGACGCGAAGGAGTGGCTAATGAAGCGGCTCTTTCGGCCGAAAAAGAAGAACGCGGAACTGACAGAAGACGATTTGTTTCGAATCCAGCATAACGTACCCTTCGTAAGAACTTTAGAAAACCGGGTGTCTGAAAGCAAAAGGTAGCCAGTACCATCTACCTCATAGAAATGAATCTGTGATCCACGTGTAAACATGTATATAATTCTAGCGATTTCTTTATCGTGTAACCTATCGACTCTGCAATCGTGTCTCGCCTTGGGTGGTCGGACATCTAAAGCTTGGTGACAACAGAATTATATTTGAATTATATTCAAAATATACAACGGATACGTCAGCTAGGATCCTTCATCAGCGATATTTCGGCCCTTCTTGGCAAGGGTCATCGTCAGGCTGTCAATCTTCAGGTTCAACGTCGGGGAAGGAAACAAACCTGTAATAAATAACTGAAGCTTCTACCGACTATAAATATCTTATTCGGGCGAATTACTCCAAATACCACTGTAAGGAAAAAACTAGCCCTGAGATTTAATTTTTGACACGGCCGCTGTTTTGCTGCACGATTGGGTCAATGACAGGAAATATTTTTTTTCTCTATTTTGATCACCTTTGGTTTTGTTTAAGGGACTGAAGCTTAAATTTTCTTCCATTAATAACCTAGTTCCACGTTTTGTTAGGGAGTACCTGTATCTATTATTTTAATAGTCACTGCACGGAAAAAATCGCTGATGAAGCATCGTAGCTGACTTATCCGTTGTATACATTATTTGAATATATGTTTCAAAGTCAGCTTGTGCTCGAGGAATTTTTAACTTGGTGAATTCGACGTCACTATCGGAAAAAATTCGCGCCGCGCCATCTTAACCCCCAAGTCGATTTTTTGCACGTCCCGGCGAAGGTTAGCATTCTGTGGGCACCAAGCTTAAAGCTGAGTTTAAAGAAGCGAATTCAGATCGCATTGTCGGGCATATTCGCAGATTATAACAGAAGTGCAACCGAATTTTCGAATGCGAATACTTCGGTCCAACTGCGAAATTATCTGGGAACCAAGCCTAAGCCGATTAAGATGCAGAAGGTGGCGTTGTGCCCTATGTTGACATCAACTGGAGAAACTCAGCGTTTTAATAGGAAAAAAAAAAACAGTCTGTGTAAACCAAGCTTAAGACCAAGCCTCTTGAAAATCATGGGGGGGGGGGTATTGTTTGAAACCCACAATTCAAGGTGTTTCATGTGTTTGCTTACAGATGTTTAGGGACTAGAGTGCACTGTGCACTATCATCATTTAAGGCAAACATCCCATACCTTCAGTGAAAGTGACGTAAATCACGTGTCTGTAGTTTCCATAGTTTAATTACATTTGCCTCAGATGATGAGGGGTCAGATGTAAATGTGTATTTTGCTATTTCATTTTAAAGGAGTTGGCTGCGCACAATGTTGTTTTCGGTTGCTAGTGATTCCAGAGTGATGATTCCTTTCAAGCCTAACTACCTGAACGACTTGCATGGGGTATTGTGCTTCAAAAGCTGCAGTTGCGTATTTGCGCGAACTAGCAGAATTAAGCCCATGTTCAGGCGTACTTTAAACCTTGACTCTTATGAGTGACCCGAATGTTCGATCATACTGAGTGAAAATTGTACGAATTTGAAGGGTTTAACGAAGATTTAAGGCAAGATTTTTGTTTTTGCGCATGATTTTGTAATTATTCTATATCAGTGATTTTAATGCAGGTATTTATGCCTATGTCTGTTATGTATAAACGTGAAATGAAGATACTATCAATTGCTTTTGCAGTCAAATGTGCGTTTATTGCCGATTGTGTTGATAAAACAAATTCAGTCTCCAGTGTTTCCGTGAGGATTTTGCGTCAGAAGGTGAAAGAACGAATTGATGGGAATAATCCCACTATACTCTTGATGACTAACTCTTCGTGCCGACGAAGAATCACCGCGTACCTAGCGGAAGAGTCGTAAGCGTCACCACAGCTGTCCAACGCCGTTGCCTGATTTGCAAGCTCGAGTACCGCACTTTGTTGCTTATAACCACCTTGGATACTGAGAGATTAAAGGAACAGCAAACTTGACTACGGGCAACAAACCGACCTGTGGGGCTCAGATAAAGATACAGGGACTTATTGTCGACAGGACCCCCCTTCTTTGTTATCTCGAACCCCCTCCTTAGTGTTCCCAAAGCTAGCTGGCAGGCCCTTGCCCCTTATGCACTGTAATTATGCACTTATGCACTGTAAAGGTTCGACTTTGGCCGTGTCGACTAACACATCGGGATAGTAGTCAAGAGGTCGTGCGTTCGTTTCCTACTCCCGGTACACAGACCTTTTGCTTTTTATGGCACTTGAGCTTACTCAAGTATATAGCAATCGTAATGTCTGTCTGTCGGTTTGTCCGCATTTTGCTAGTTTGGGAACTTCCACATGACCTAGGACGATAAAACTTGGCACGCATATCAGGACCCAACCGGATTAACTTGGAAATAATCACTTCCCCGATCCGACCATCAACGGGGGACTGGCAAGATGGGGAATCCAGAAATTAGTAACATTCATAACTCTGGAACGGATAATCAGGCGTGCATTAAACTTGACAGGTATCAAGAACAAATGTCTTGGATGTTCATTGTCAAATTTGGATCGGATCCGATAACTGGGGGCGGGGCTGGAGGGGGACACCCGAAATCTCTTGGAACACTTTTTCTAGTTTTTGTCAAACCCCTACCCCTTTCTTCAGAAGAGTCTAGCTCTTCGCGTGGGTGAGTCATTCTTTCTTCACACTAGTATAGCTCTGCTCGTGGATGAGTCATTCTTAGCTTAAATTCGTTCGGAGAGAGCTAGAGCAATCGAAGGTCGAAGAGGTTTGGAATAATATGGAAAGTGTCAGCGGCTTCTCTGGCCAAACAAAACTACCAGGGTATATGCATTTCTGAAACGCTAGATGGCCTTTACGCGATCTTACGCGTAGTTCTGACACGCTAGAACTCTTCCATATCGTCACAAGGCAATTACTACGTTGTCTTGCGACGAAATACTGGTGTGGTGTACGTCTATTGTGTTATTTGTGTTCGATGGCAAAGCCTGTGTTCGAACAAGCAAGTAGTGGTAAATCAATCGTTGTAGAGCGATTGCGAATAATTGTGATACTGTCAAGCTGAAATACAGTGGACTTGTAAATTCGACAAGATTGGCTTAGAAATCGCCACTTTCCAAATCCGACCATTCCTTAAAGTTTAACCGAAAAGGGCTAGGATACGACAGTCTAGTTACCCATCACTTGTTCGCTTAAATAATCTTGAAAACCCGATGAAAAAGCGTTAGTTTGTTTTTCTGATATTTCCAAATAATCGATTATCCCATTGTGCTTGCCGCTCTTCCCGTTTTTGTGATATCTCTATGGTGCCTGGAACATTTGGCAACAATAACAGCAGCAAACGAGTAAATACATTGTGTATCAAATAAACAAAGAAGTGTCTGCAGTTTGCAGTGCCAAAAACTAGGGCTAGATAGTGATGTGTCTTGTGTAGTGATAGTGCAGTGATTTTCGCGGGCGAATTGTGGACGGATTCACCATGGGAAAGCGTCCACATTCCCAACGTCCCTACTGAAGACTACTGTGGACAGAATGAAAATCCCCAATAGGTGTTGTAATAATTCAATGTATTTGAATCTAAGATGTAAAAATAAGTTGCCTGTTCAGTTAAACTTTAAAGTACCAATCATAACCGCAAATTAAGAAAAATACTTTTAAGCGAAATATGCATTTTCATGATCCCCATGAGCAAATTACCATTTTTGCCTCAAGGGTTTTGCTTACAAACGAGGTTCTAGCTCCCTTAAAGTGCACATCTTCACCGCAAGGTCGAAAAGTACTTTTTATCAAACCATACATCTCAACCCATGATCATGTGTGCCACAAGGATTCTACTTTTGACCAAACGGTATATATCAATGATCCCTAAGAATCTGCTATCGTTTTTGCCTCAAGGGTTTTGCTTACAGATGCATTTCTAGCACCTTTAAAGTCCGCATCATTACAGCCAAGTTCAACAATAAATGCTTTTTGGGATCCCGAAACGTAAGTGGCGGGATACCTATGACATCGCAAAAGTTGTCCGTCTGTCCGTCTGTGCGCACTATAACTCTCGAAGGGAATGAGATATTTTGATGAAACTTGGTGTGAGGATTCTTTGGGTCAAGAGTAAGGCCAAGTTCGTAGATGGGACATGTAGCACTACATTTAGGGGTGGGGGAGGGGGTTTAAATTAAGGGGCAAGTAAAATATTCTTACACAGATCATGTGGTAGTCGATTATGAGGTAAGAAGACATGTTGAACACGATGGTGAAAACCATTTTGTCATCGGAAAAGTAGTTCGCCCGGAATCCCGCCAAAACCGGAAAGTTTGTTAAAAGTAAAAGTTTTATTTGAAGTTGATTAGATTGGGTAAGAAGACATGCTTAACACGATGTTGAAAACCGTTTTTTCGCCGGACAAGTAGTTTCGGAATTCGGCCGAAACCGGGAAATTTGCAGAAGTGGCATGAAGTCTTCGTCAAAACAGATATGACTTATAGGGGTAAACACACATGCTGATCCAATATCTGAACTTGGTTTTCTCAGATGATTAACCAGTTTTTGAATTTTAATGGGAAAAATGTTCAAGGAGTCTTTTTACTTACTAGTGTATAATAAAATAATATTCGACTCTGTACAAAGTTCCCAAACAAAAAACTCCTGCTAACATTCTGCCTATTCTTGCAAGTGCCATATGAGCTTTCAGCTCTTGTTTTTCTACTAACTGAAAAGGCGTATTCTCGCCGTTCCCCGAGGACTCCTCGGGGAATCGAAGGGAACGGCGAGAATAGAGGGAGTCACTCCACGCGGACTGCGCGTACAGAAACAGCGAGAACACGGGGAAAGCTTCCAAAATCTATTTTGTTCGAATAAGAAATATGCAGTTGACGAAATTAGTCTGGATCCACTTTATTTTTGGCTTCGTTTATTCTGATTATTTTTAATTAATTATACATTGCACCAATATCAGCAAAAATTGATTCCCCTCCGAATCTGAAAGGGAGTCCTTTTTGATGACGGGGATGATAATCGGAGCATTCCCCGTCCGTGGGGACTCGCGAGAATACGGGGAGTGAGTCCCCGGGACAAAGAAAAACGCGAGGACTCCTCAAGTGGAGTCCTCGGGGAACGGCGAGAATACGCCTAAAAGTCGAATTCTCGGAAACTGCCCGGAAACTGCAATGGTCGTAATGAGAATTTTTATTACGATCAATATCGACTCAGGGTACATTCTTGACATGTCAGCTAGCTCCCCGAGTCAAGTTTTCTGTTCCTTTAAAGGACCCCTCTTGCTTATTCTGCCTTTCCTGTTATCCCTAGCTCAATTATAGAATTGAACTTCAAGGAGCGCCGAAAACTCTAAGGTCGACAGCTCTTTCAAAAATAGGTGCATGAGAAGATTCAAAATGCGTATCATTTTGAAAAACTTGGTAGGACGACAGGTGTATCTTTTCTTTTGGACTTGGATATCCCACTTTTTAACCACTTCCCGCACATTTTTCAAATATTTTGCGTCCAACCTCCGCTTCGGAGAACGGAGGAGTAGTGTTGGGCGACAATTCATAACAATATATCGATATCGAATACCGAAACGTAAATATCGAAAACGATTCGAGATTTGTTTGTTCATAAATATTGTAAATAATCAACATAACCTACATTTATATATATCAGAAATTGGACCAATATGTTTTCCCGTAGTTCATTTCTTATTTATTCGGGGTTTGAGATGATGCAAGATGCAATTCATCGCCAATTTTGTTCTTAAATTTTGGCGAAACGAGACGTATCCTATAGCGAAACCTGGTAAAGAAATATCGAAAGCGAAAATCGAAAAATACGGAGGAGATTCTGGATAAGAGTCGGCAAGCGCTAACAAGAAAATTGCCGATTTCATGCGGGCAAGTATTGTAAGAGCTGTATTCTATAACTATAGAACTGTAATCTGGCCCGGGCAACTCGGCCGAGTATATATGGAGAAGAGAAGGAAGCCCGTGAGAACCCCTTCCTTCCACTCCCTCCCACTACTCATCACCGGCAAAATTTTTCCTACTTTACCTTTTTGCCAAATTGCGTTATTTATTCCTTGGGTTGGAGCTCGGCTCGTCGCATGCCATCTGTCGAACTCTTAGGGAACCGAGCAAGGTCTCTACGAAGTCCGATAGATGACGTGCGTATGAATAATATCTCGGTTATTTATAGACGCAACTCTCACCAGAAATGATCTTTTCGCCACGAAAAGGTTCAGAACTCAGAAGCATCGTTTTCAAAAATATCATTACTTTCCACATGTAATTAGGGACTTTTTTGTTAGCGCTTGTCGATTCTATCCAGCCTTCCCGTTCTCGGCCGCTGGAAGCAAAATATTTGAAAACTAGACGCATGGCTGTTAAAGTTTAACCCGAGGGATTGCTCTCTCTCCGCCACCGGTGTACACCTCAGCGTGGCACCGGCACGGACACGGCATAGGGCACGGCACCGGCCACCGATCACTTTTCTGCAAATTACTGTTCGCCCTCTGGCGCCCAGTAACCAAGGTACTTGAACGAAAGAATTGTCGAAAACATGCTGCCGAAGAAGAAGCAGAACTAAATAGGAGGACCATGCTGTTGACCAAAAGCGCCAAGTGACCAACCATGTTTCTGTGCTAGTGTTGGGCGATATTCGTATTTTTTGATGTATCGATATTTTCATTTTCGATATTTTCACTTTCGATATTGATATTTGTTAGCCCTTGAAATCAGATTTTTGACTCGGTCAGTAAATTGTTAAACAAAGCTGATATGACAACGTTATGTTTGACGGTGCAAAACGGTTAAGTCAGCTACATTTTATTCGAGCTATATTTCGGCCCTTCTTGGCAAGGGCCCTCTTCAGGCTCAAGCCGCTCAAGCTGGAAAATGAAGTCGTGGAAAAACAATTAAAGATTTTTCCTTAAATATTTGATTTTGTGAACCTCTTCTCGGAAAATTGGTTGGAGTTAAAGCCGGTGCTGCGATTTCATTCTGGACAAGGCTGCTATTTTTGCTGTTCGATTGGGTCGTCGAAAGGGTAGAGACTCTTCTGCGTTTTTTATTTTGGCGTCACCTGTCTCTTCTTCTTCTTTCCAGCTAAGATGGATACTTGTCGGGGTCACGTATGGGCGATTTGAAGTTCCCTACTTGCTGATAGATATTCCTTCAGCCCAAGCTGACTGCGAATCATGTTCGACGGTGCAAAACGGATAAGTCAGCTACATTTCAGCCGTTCTTGGCAAGGGTCCTCTTCAGGCTCAAGCCGCTCAAGCTGGAAAATGAAACGACGACCCAATCGAACAGCAAAAATAGCAGCCTTGTCCAAAATGAAATCACAGCACCAGCTTTAACTCCAACCAATTTTCAGAGAAGAGGTTCACAAAATAAAATATTTAAAGGACACCTGAATGAAGAGTACGAAGTATCATCCCTACCTGTATGACTTCCGTTAACATTGCCTGCAGAAAACCCAATCCAAATACGAAATAGTGTTTCCAAGCTATGATTTTTGCTCCATTTTGCATCTGTCCTTATTTCAGTACCGAACAATTTTAGAAATGAACAAATGTCTCCAATCAACCCTTCTTCTGGAATATTTTTTAACCAGTTCAGCCCAAAAGTATATCTAGAAGAAATTCCAATACGATCCGGCCAGCGCTGTACAAGATTTGACTGAACTGCCCTTTTTGTCTTGGAGTCTGCATGTGCAAACCTTCAGAAACAAACTTCTCTATTTTGAAAACGTCACGCTCAAGAGAAGAATGCTCTCCGTGGTCATGTCTGTAAATGCATTCTCAATGGTATGTTCAAGTAGGGTTTCGTTGTTCAGATGTCCTTTAAGGAAGAATCTTTAATTGTTTTTCCACGAGTTCATTTTCCAGCTTACGCGACTTGAGACTGAAGAGGACCCTTGCCAAGAAGGGCCGAAATATTATTCCAAGAAAATGTAGCTGACTTATTCGTTTTGCACCGTCAAACATGATTCGCAGTCAGCTTGGGCTGAAGGAATATCTATTGAGCAAGTGCACTTACAGGTGGTAGGTTACTTTTAAAGCTGTGTCGGGAGACACTTTTTGAAAGACTGGGTGAGTGTACCGACACGAAATATTTAGTTCCAAATCTTTATAACAACTCTCGCGAAGTGCCTTTTCCTAGAAGCACCTTTTCTCGAGTGAGTTTTCAAGAGTGGGTGTTTTATGCTTTCAAAAGTGAAATGATTAAACAAAATGAAACGATTTAAGAAAAATCAGGTACATAAGGACCAATGTATATTTATTAATTAAGTCAATCTTAAGTCAGTAGTGATTAAGGAAAGTTGGATTAACAGATGTATGCAGAACTTCAATATTAAACGTAAGTGTGTTTTCTAAACACTGTTTATTGAATGTAAGACCCAGGTCCTACAGTGCGAACTTCCCCCTCCCTAGTTACGAACCAACCCTTCGAGGATTAAGATCAGAATACCTGCATAGTCTAATATGTACCAACCGCTTGGATACACGCTACACGTATATTAGATACTCGGTTTCGTACAACAAGTTAAAGCGTAAAAGAAACAAGAGTCATAGTTTAACACTCTGACCCGGGAGCAGCCCGGGCGAGGCCGGAAAGAAAGATTGGGCGAAGATGCTTGCCAGGTTCAAGAAAAGAAAGAATATACATGACACCAAGCACGCCATCTATCGGGCTTCTGTGGAACTTATATGCCCGGTCTCTATTCTGGTTCCTGATAAATTGTAGCGCCAACTGCGACATCTGCCGAGTTTTAGCTAAACTAAATGCCGATCTCTGCAGCCCTTCAGTTGTACTTTAAGGACTGATGCCTTTCAGTGAAGCTTTAAGAGGCTATCTTCGACCACCTTAACACTATGCTGTGCTTTCAACAATTAACCCACAGTCTTTGCTGCTTTTAACCTTTCCGAGACCCATTGACTTGTAGCGAAAACAGGGAAACAATTTACATAACCAGTTTTTCTGATGGAAAAACTTCTCGCAGACAACAGTCGACAGCGTGATACAATTGATACACATCGAAGCGTGATACACATCGAAGGTAGCAAAACACGGCAAGTGAGAAAATCAGCGTGGTTTTGTTAAGAGGGTTAGAATGTACCGTACGAAATTGGGGTCTCTGGGTTTAGAAATATATGGAGTGATTATGGAAATAGGTTGCATTAGTATTATAGGCAAGACAGGTCTTTTAAAATTTAACCGAAAAGGGCTGTGATAAGACAATCGAGTTACCCGTCACTTCTTCACTTAAACAGACTTGAAGACCCGATGAAAATATGCTACTTCGTTGCTCCTCTTTTACGAATGATCTATTTTCGCATAGTGGAATTTCCCTGTAGGATTTGTGGTATCTCTATGCGCTTTTACCTGTGTTCGATGCTTCGCAAAAAAGAATTACTGAAAATTTGTGTTCAGGCACCAAGCAGTCTTCACCAAGCTTCCGATTGGCTACTGAAAATCCGCGTTTTAGTGCGGGCGAAAAGCGTCGAAAAACACCAGAATACTTCCGTATTTGAGGAAAGCACCAAAATTGGCCGAGATGTACTTTCGAGCATGCTCTTTAATATGGCTCGATTACACAAGCGAAATTTTCCCTCGGAACGCCGCTAGGTGGCTTGAAATCCAAGATGGCGGACGAAAATACGAGTTTGTCAAAATGAGAAGACATGGCCGTTCAAACAGGCTAGTATGGGGTAATCGATGTCACAGGTTCCGAATATGAGCTTAAAAATAACCTAAGTTGTACCGTAGTGCCGCTAGGTGCCTCAAATCCAAAATGGCGGACGAAAATACGAGTTTGTCAAAATGAGAAGATATGGCCGTTCAAACAGGCTAGTATGGGGTAATCGATGGCACCGGTTCCGAATATGAGCTTAAAAATAACCTAAGTTGTACCGTAGTGCCGCTAGGTGCCTCAAATCCAAAATGGCGGACGAAAATACGAGTTTGTCAAAATGAGAAGACATGGCCGTTCAAATAGGCTAGTATGGGTTAATCGATCGCATAGGTTCCGAATATGAACGCAAAAATAACTTAAGTTGTACTTAGTTATTTATTGCGTTTGGTGTCGGTACACACCTAAAGTACGTTCCCATTCACGAAATATTTCGATCGCTCGGGCCGACAAAATCACAGGCACTTTCGTTCTTCCACGCGTTTACAGGATGTGATACCGTTTCTTCTTTTATCCACCACTCAAAGAGGCAGTTCTTTGCGACTTGGCAAAATATGCCAGGACTGACGGAGGCTTTCCTTCAACTGACAAACCAGCCTTCCCAAGTGACAGAACTGCAAGTACACGACCTTGAACGCTTTGTCATGAAGACATACGACGTCAAACAAGACTGCGACGACGTGAATGAATTTAGGAAAGAAACATTTCTCCGACAAAAGACCAAGAACATGCAGAGACTTCCTCCAGCTAGTGCTTCGCTTTTACAACATATCCTTAGAGCTGCACTACAGTCAGGTCATGTGTGGAGTCGCAGCCTGGAATCAACACCCACCCTTCCCAGTTTTTCTGACTTTGGCTGGGTCAGAGGCACCGATGGAAAGTGGCTTCCCAATTGGTTAGGTTCCCTACCGCCAGCGTCAAAAGTCTGTCGCGAGACAGTGCGTTATGGTTGCAAAAAAGGGTGTGAAAGAAGGTGCCGCTGCAGGAAATTTGATCTTAACTGTAGCCCACTATGCTGGTTCAAATCAAAGTGCTTTAATTGTTGAACATGGGATTATTCTTTTTACCTGAAGATTCGATTGATCTCTTTGTGTTCCTGATAAAATTATAATTCTTAAATGCTTTAATCCGTCCGTTTAGCTTATGTTGATTCATTTACAATAAATAAAGAGATGAAGAGTTAACAAGTATTTAACTGATTTTGGTTTAGCAAATGTAAACGAAGGCCATAAATTGAACGCGTCTTGGTCTCATGCTTAGGCAATTTGTACTGTACAGACTGTATTACTATTAGGCGTATGTCGGAATGACAGAACGATATTTAAAACTGCTGCATTAATTACTCCACTCCAGCCTGTTATATCGGGATCATGAACCTCGCGCGATTCGGAAAACTGACATTTTCTTCCGCCATCTTCGATTTTAGACCCCAAGCGGATCAACGGTACAACTAAGGTATATTTATGTGAATATACGTGCGTTTTCAGTATCGATTGCTCCTAATCCGCCCATTTGAAGTCATTACTTCTTGTTTTAACAAAACTTGTATTTTTCGACCGCCATCTTGAATCTGAAGCGCCTAGCGACACTACGGTACAACTTAGGTTAGTTTTGCGTTCATATTCGGAACTTCTGCCATCGATTGCCCCATACTGATCTATTTGAGCGGTCATATCTTTTCATTTTGACAAACTCATATTTTCGACCGCCATCTTGGATTTGAGGCACCTAGCGGCACTACGGTACAACTTAGGTTATTTTTAAGCTCATATTCGGAACCTGTGCCATCGATTACCTCATACTAGCCTATTCGAACGGCCATGCCTTCTCATTTTGACAAACTCGTATTTTCGTCCGCCAGCTTGGATTTCAAGCCACCTAGCGGCGTTCCGAGGAAAAATTTCGCTTGCTTAATCGAGCCATATTAAAGAGCATGCTCGAAAGTACATCTCGGCCAATTTTGGTGCTTTCCTCAAACACGGAAGTATTTTGGTGCTTTTCGCCCGCACTATTTGTGTTGAGATTCAAATATTCCGCGTCATAGTAAAATCTGCGTTGTGGCGACGGCAGCAGATATGCTGAATGTAACTACTACAGCAGATAGTGGATAATCAGACAATCCTTTAGCAAAATCCAAATAATTCAATCAATTGAAACCAAAATAAGTTGGCTTTTCAGTTACACTTTAAAGTTTAAACTCGTTTTTGCTGCAATAGTGCTGCCGAATCGCTGCTGCAGGATTTCTTTGCTTCCGCACAAGATGGGTTTATGGATTCACTGCCTGCAAGATTTCCTCTGCATTCGCACGTATTTTCCAGTTCCTCGAAGACCCCTGCAGTAGACTAAGCTTCAAAATAGTTTTAATACTTCGATTTATCACAATATTAAGACCCTTAGGAGACCCTGTCTATATCCAGGCCCAAGCGATGCCACCGTATGCACATGACAAAGAGTTTTCGGACTTGAAAGATGAGCTAAAAAACAAGGAACATGATTAGAATACATACACGCCTACCCGAAAGTGAATGCAAAATCGTCCAACTCCAATCTTAAGATGGGAAGCATTTGATTGACATTCGCGTATTTTCCAAAATATCGCCGAAAAAGGGCAGTTTTATTATGAGTTTCAAAAACCGGCATGTCTAAAAAAGCTTTCAAGTAACGTCGAACTCCAACCATTTACATACACCGGGGTTAGGTTGCAAACTAGGAAATAACAGTCATCTTTTTACTTCCCGTAATGTATCTAGTGAAAACCTACGCTCTTTCACACTTTTATTTCTTTTTTTTTTTTTTTTGGATCCCAAACCGGACAAAACGTAAGTGGAGACTAATACATTGCAAAAAATGTCCGTCTGTCCGTGAGCACGATAACTCTCGAAGGGAATGAGATATTTTGATGAAACTTGATGTGAGGAATCTTTAGGACAAGGATAAGGTCAAGTTCGTAGATGGGATCTGTAGCCCTATATTTAGAGGTGGGGGAGGGGGTTTAAAATTAAGGAAAACATTTTTTTTTAAAGCTATTGAGATAGTTGATTTAGGGATAAGGAGATATGCTGAATCCGAATATGAAAGTTACTTTCTTGCCGGACGAGTAGTTCACCCGGAATCCGGCGAAAACTGGACACAAAATTTGTCGACCAATTTTCGGCTATAGTAGTCCTACCCCTTTATTCTCAAATCATTATAGCTCTGCGCGCGTGGATGCCGACATTCATTTGTTTATTCGGCGGACGTCGGAGAGACCTAAATCGTTTTCCCATGCTCCCACAAACAGTTTGTCGGTCGATCGTGGCTCGAAAAGAGTGTTTCCGCGGGGTTTTATGCGGCCCACAACTGTGTTTCCGCGACCAACAAGACTTTCGTGGCTCGCTTTGTGGCTCAAATTCGACAAACAACTGGCGAGGTGATTGTCGATTTTGTGGCTCGATTCTGGCGGGAAATAAAAAAAAAAACAGCAAAATAGTGTCTAAACATAAGTTAACTACTTTTTCAAGGTTCAAGGTTTAATTTACACTTCTGTATAAAATCAAAGTAAATAGAGGGTTAAGCCGGGGAGACAAGGTCGATTGACAAAAAACCGATACAAAATATAACAAACATATTTTACATATAACTAATTATATGAATAAATGTCAATAATTCCATGACTCACCACCAGACGGAAACCCGCCCCACAAACCCACCGACACTCGGCAAGATCAACCCGAAATCCCACAAAAAAAAATACCCAATGCGCAAGCGAGGGTTACCAATGGCCGGCAACTTATATGGACCCCAACCAAATATATCAACATCAAACAAATAGGAATTTGCTTAAATTTTTTTTTTTTCTCGCTGACTCTTGAATTTATTTATAAGTATAGAATGAAGTTGCTTTTTTATATTTGGAAGAGATTTACTGAAATCAATATATTGTAAATAAAGCTGCCATGAACCCGTGATTGAAAAATATGGCGAGAACCGCGATCTCTCAGTGGTTAATTTAAGGTGCTACATTTTCAATTTCTGACGGGTTTCATAAGCATTGTCAGGTTGCTCAGGGAAAAAATTACTCGAACGAAAGTACGAAGGTAGTTCCGACCGGTCATATTTTACCTTAAATAATAAAGAATGAAGAGTGAATAATTCTGAAACAGGCAAAATATTAGTTAACAAATACAGAGTTTCAGTTTTAGTTTTGTTAGGATAAGAAAAAGGGGACGGTAAATATTTTTGTAAAATTCGAGAGCCCGGTTTTGTAGAGTCTGTATCGGTTTCCATGATATTTGAATGTTACCAAATAAATCAAGGGACAATACGTAAGATGGTAATATATCAAAGCAATAAATCAGGTGCAGAATTTCATACGGGAAAAAATGCTGAAACCTCCGCATTATACCAACTCCTTGTGCAACTTTAACCCGTGATCTATTACAATGTTCTTTATACGATAGATTTTCATCAATAATTGTACCAAAAAACGGAGTGAAGTTACCCTTTGAATTTGAATATCTGTAGCCTGATCGGTTATTGTCGAAATTCCTTTTGCTTTGTGTCCAATTCTACCATAAATTATAAATTTCGTTTTGGCGGCATTTAATGACAAACGATTAGCTTTTAGCCATACAATCAGTTGGGAAAACACGATTTGCAGCTTCTCTTTGACATCCTCTTCCGACTGTCCGGCAAGTGTTGATCCGGTATCATCGGCGAAAAGGACATTCAGACTGTTGTTTTCTGTCGCTGATGAAAGGTCATTTATGTATATTAGGAAAAGCAGTGGTCCCAGAATTGAACCCTGAGGGACACCAATATTTGACAATAAACATGGATCCAAAACTGTCTTATTAATAGTTGTTACTTGAGAGCGACCTGTTAGGTAAGATGCGATAAAATCGTGCGCTGGTCCTCGTATCCCACCATGGCTTAATTTATATAACAATATTTCGGGAGAAATATCAAGCATATAGACTTAAAACTGAGGATCCATTTTGCACATAATGGTAAGGAAATAAGCCTGGGGTGCTATTTATTGAGATTTTACATGCATTTAATTTTTTTTTCAGATATTTGAAATTTTCGCCAACAAAATAGACAAAACGGCGTTTGCGCGAGTTTCAACTCCTATCTCGACTATGTGGCACACAATCGTGTTCCGCGACAAAGACCCAGAAGTGTGTGGCCCAGAATTGTGTCGCAGAAGAAGGCCTCTAGTGTAATCGAAGGTCGAAGGGGTTGATATATAATATTCAAACGAGGAAATAATGTTGGTCTAGCGAGGATGTTGTTCAATAAGGGTTCACTGGTGAAGTACGGGTCAAGTTCGTAGATAGGTCCTTTAGTCCTATCTTTAGAGGCAGAGGAGGGGTTTCGAATTTACGGTAAAAACATGCATGTTTTTTAAGCTAATAAGATATTCATTGAGGGGGTAAGGAGGTCCGCTGAGTCCATATCTGAACTTAGTTTTCTTGCTGGACAAACGGTGCATTACTAATTCGGCTGAAACTGGAAATTTAGTTGAAGGTCAAAGTTGTTTCTGAAATCGATTAGAGATTGGGTATCAAGGCAAGGAATCCATTTTTGAACTTTATTTTAACAGTAAAAATATTCAAGGAATCTGACGAAGACTGAATGGCGAAGATGGCCCAATTGTCTGAACCAAATGTTAGACTTTTGGGATCCCATCGGAACCTTTGGTCTTGTTTTAACCAGCTGTTCCCAATATCATACACTGCCTATGCGCACAGCTTTCTTAAATCACAGAGGTCACCATACATAATTCCTATTCTTTCTGTCAAACTCTTCAAGATCCAGCCTGAATGAGGCATCAACACCAAACATTTTCGGCAAGCGGCGATAAATTAGGGCGTGACCTTGCGGGTCCCTGCCCAATCTTGATTACTTCTCATCAACACGTGACTCACGATGCCTGTCTTCTTACTAAAGAAAGCTATTACAAGGAAGTCCTGCAAAACTTGGATTAAATAAATAAATAATAAATAAAACAAGAGCTAGAAGCTGATATGGCTGCAAGGCTGGGTCAAAGGATGAAAGTAGGAATTTGTCCCACCCTTTCTACTGAAACATCCTTTATCCACCCTTTAAACCGGAAAGAACCAGGCCTCCAAGAGAAACCAAAACTCACACCTGTCGCTTGTAAAACTGAAAGGTACCGTAATTGTTTTGTGCCTCAGTTTACCTTGTACCATAACAACCTTACCTGAGTTACTGTATTTATTCTATGACATTTGTATATATGTTTTAGTTGTAGGTTAGTGACAAGTGTCAATTAATTTGCTCGCGCCTGAAATGTTTTGCCGCATTTATCTGACATTAAATTAAATTAAACAAACATGATCTTTGTATCAATACTGATTCCACAAACACAGTAAGGTGAACAACTAACCTTCAGATCCTTGAAAGTTGCTGTAGCAAATTAGACGGTAATAATGTTTCCAATTTGTCCAAGACATAGTAGACAGAAGCAGAGACGAAGTTGAGGCCCTGTAATATATTTCATTTCAGTAAAGCTCCAGACTTGTATTACGAATGCAGAAAACCGTGACTTACTATTTAAGAACAGGAATAGGTTAGGTCCCAAGTACGCAACAGGATAGAGCTGGAACTATATACGAAGAATTAGATAAGAAAACCATGGTTCTAAGAGTTTTCCATTGTAGTTCTTGATAAAGTAGTAGAAAACGACTTTAGATAGCGTTTGGACGAACAACGGGGTTGGCTAGCAGAGCTGCTCGTCCCATTTCAACGCAGGAATTTATTGCTGTTGACTGTCCTCACTTAAGCGAGGACAGTCTATAAGCAGCAAACAATCATGGACTGGACCTACACCGATCATGGACTGGACCTACACCAATCATGGACTTACCGTTTTCGCGATGTAACCCATAGGTTCCGGGTAATGGTGAGTTAAGAGGGCCAACAATGCAGTAAGACTGCACAAGCCGGCTGTGAAGAGTATGAAGAATGGCAACTCCTTTTTCGGGTACACGCTTACTTCATGGAAAACTGAAAAGGAGGAATTAAGTAAAACTGAGACCTAAATATTAAGCTGAAAAAGTTTGGCACACACCCAGATTGACTCTAATTTGTGTTCTGGGACTGGAAACTTACCTGTCCACGACTCCATTAATGCGATTCCGAATTAGTGAATAACCTTCATGGAACATATTTGTGAGTGTTTCTGTCTACATTTCCTTGTCCTTCTTTACTGCACTTATGCCCTTAGGTAGTCCGTCGCACATTCTTCATTTAAGTAAGTAATTTATTTATAACCCGCCATTTTGAAAAAGCGGAGTAAATGAACGAAAATAAATAAAACACACACACGCACAGAAAAACACTTAATTTGTAATCTTCGGCCAGGAAGTAGTGGATAACGTCGTGCGCTGATTGGCCCTGTTGTCCATGATTTTTGAAAAGGATGCGGAAACATCCAAAAGGTTAACACTTGGATCTTGAATTTTTAACTTTTCCGTCAATGTATTGATTCAGTCTTTTACAAAAATGCTTCTTTCGGGCATTTCTTTTTTCTTCTGAAGTTCAGTTTCAAATTAGCAACTGAGTGTGAGTCGGCCCTGCACTGTCAGAAGATTGATACAGGTAACGCCTATTTGCGGATCCCTGTTTTAAACGATGTATACAAGATATGAAGCGGAGCCTACAACAGTTGGCTTGCATGCGAATTCGTTACTCTTAATCCCAACAACCTCAGGGGCCACGAGTTCAAACTTGGCTCTCAGCGATTCAAGAAAGACGTCGATAGGTGGAAGTCTGGAAATAGCATAGTGGAGGCTTAGGTTGCGTTCCGGAACTTAACGATCGTTAACAAATTATTAACAGTTGTTAACTTTTTGCGTTCCACGTTTCTGATTTCGAAATTTAAGCTCCGCCCACCTACAATTTCCGTTCCAGAGCTTAACGATTGTTAACTATTTTGTAACGATGGTCGGTGAGCATCCTTAAAAAAATAGTTAACACTTGTCGAACCCCAGGTTGCGTTCCGGAACTTCACGATCGTTAACAAATTGTTAACAGTTGTTAACTTTTTGCGTTCCACGTTTCTGATTTCAAAATTTAAGCTCTGCCCACCTACAATTTCTGTTCCAGAGCTTAACAATTGTAAACTATTTTGTGACGATGGTCGGTGAGCATCGTTACAAAATAGTTAACAATTGTCGAACTGGGAAAAGTTAACGATCGTTAAAACTGCAGTTAGCTGCGCCCCGAAGTAAAGTTAACGATTGTTACTAAGTGTTAAGTTGGGAGAACGCAACCTTAAAACCAATTTCTATCCTACGTCATTGCCAGCCCATCAGTCGACGCTTTCAAAAATGCACAAAAATGCAAAAATGCAAAATTGTTGTTCAAGCGAGGATTCAGTGAGGATTCACTGGTAAAGTACAGGTCAAATTCGTAGATGGGACCTTTAGTCCTATCTTTAGAGGCAGAGGAGGGATTTCGAATTTACGGCAAAAAAAAATGCATGTTTTATAAGCTAATAAGATATTCATTGAGGGGTTAAGGAGGTCCGCTGAATCCATATGGGAACTTAGTTTTCTTGCTGGACAAATGGTTCATCACGAGTTCGGCTGAAACTGGAAATCTGGTTGAAGCTCAAATTTGTTTCTGAAATCGATTAGAGATTCCGTATCGAGGCAAGGTGACATGCTGAATCCATTTTTGAACTTAATTTTAACAGTAGAAGACATGACCCAATTGTTTGAATCAAATGTTAGATTTTTGGGATCCCATCGAAACCTTTGGTCTTGTTCGAAATGGCGGGTTATAAATAAATTAATAGTGTGATAACTGAAAATGTCCATCAATTCTATTTAACGACTATTCTTACTTTGATTGTACTGACATGCTCAATGTTATTTGCATGTACGAAGAGACAGTGTAGGATTGAATCAAAGAATTCTATTTGGAATTACACTTTTCCATAGTGTCATGCACGACGAGAGCGAGATGGATCGGTGATGTAAAGAACGTGAATGCTCTCGCAGTACCGTATGGTGGCTTTGCAATAATCTCCGTCTGCACATGCTCCGACTTACCAATCCACGAGCGCAAAAACGATCAACAATACACCTACGCGGTTAATCACGCTTAAGCTACGTTTACACGGAGGGTATTTACACGGCTATTTTTCCCCGCAACAGTAACAAATACCCGGGTATTTTGGACTTCAATTTTGCGAACTTTTTACCCGGGGATTTGTTTGTCGAAGGGTACTATTCGACGTCAGCAACAACAAAACGATTTTCGAGCAATAATTTTGATTATGTCCATAGAAGAAGTGATCCAAATTCTCCTACACGTATTAGACCCCAGCGAAAGAAATCCCAGAAAATCCCCAAACTAGCCCCTGTGGCCCCTCTTCATGAAAGATATAAAAGGAGTTGTGTCCCAGCATTTGTTGAGTTGTACAATAACCGATAAGTTAGTCCTTTTTAGTGATTTTTCTTCCTTCGTTACGAAGTTTTATGCATTCCTCGTTTTGTATGACAAAAAGGTCAAATACGGCGGTGACAGCTGCTTTTGAAAAATTCTATTCTATTCTATTCTATACACATTAATGTCCTTTGTGTAGAGCGATATCCTGAGCTTTACAACCTTGGAATCTATTGCCACTGACATTCCCTCGAAAAATACCCGGGTAACGTGGGAACACTTTCCCCTCTCGTCTCTGGGGAAAATACCCGTCGTGTAAATGATCCTTTACCGCTACCTGCACGCAATTTTGGGTGCAGAAGGTTAGCTAGACGGCTAACACTCACAATGCCCACGATCATAATGCCCACGACTCAAAATGACCACTAAAAATGCCCACGACTCAAAATGCCCATGACTCAAAATGCCCACGATTGGACAAATTTGAGGTTTTCCGTCCGTAATTAGGCGTGATTGAGTGACGGGAGGAGTAGACCGAGTATCAGATTGACGATAATCGTTTGATGAACTTGTATAATCTCAATCGTATATATAACACTGGTTTATTATTATTTACAAGAAACATTTGTAGCCTATTGCGTCGTGGTTAGATGCCGCAAAAGCGCTGTGCTTTCTTGAGGAAGCCTCTGACTGATACTAAGCCCCCTTGGAGCTTCCCTTTAAGTGCTTGAATTTGCTGGTCTTTCCGGACCATTCTTCGGTTCCGATGTATATTCATGATCCCCAAGGGCCCATGATCATTTTTGCCTCAAGGGTTTTGTTTACAAGTGAATTTCTGTACAAATAATAATTTGAACAAAATATACGTTTTCATGATTCCAATGATTTTATCATCATTTGTGCTTCAAGAGTGTTCATTACAGATGAATCTCTAGCGCCCATAAAGTGCGCATCATCACGGCCAAATGCACAAATAAAATAGTTTCTAAGGACCCATCATCATTCTTATCTCAAGGGTTTTGCTTACAATTGACCGCAATTAAACCAACACACGAATTGACGAATTCCTACTTTCATCCTACGACCCAGCCTTGCAAGTGCCGTATGAGCTTCTAGCTCTTGTTAATCAAGTTAACTGGTGGATTTGGATCTCCCGGTTTTGCTTTCTGGATTGGCACAATTTTATAGGACATTGCTTCTTTACTTTAACGCAAAAGATCCTGAACAATCAAGAAACAAAAAAATAATTCCTTTTGAAGCCTTTACCTTGGTTAATCCTATTCCTTACAATCTCGTAGTCCGCTGTCCCAGGATGATTTTGGTCCCAGGACTCCCCTGTGACCACTTTGAACTGTCGGCATTTTAGGCCGCCGGCATTTCGTGGTCGTGGGCATTTTGAGTCGTGGGCATTTTAATCGTGGGCATTTTGATCGTGGGCATTTTGAGCCGTGGGCATTTTAATCGTGGGCATTCTGAGCGTGGTCATTGTGAGAGTGGGCAAAAAGATCGTGGCGATTTTGGGAACCACCCAGCTAGACCAGTGGTTCCCAACCGTTGGTACGCGTACCCCAAGGGGTACGCGAGACCCTTGCAAGGGGTACGCGAAGGAACCAAAATTGATTTAGTCTGTAGCTTCAAAATCTCGCCTGACTCATTTTTTATTGTCGAAAGCCTAATATTAGCAGCAGAGGAATCACTAGCCTAAACGTATCTTAAGTGGCAAGGTATTTTTACTGGTCGATAGGTCGTTTTCACCGACTGTTTTTTTTTTGTTTTTGTTTTTTTAAGTAACTGACGTACGAAAAATTGCGGCGTTTCGCGCCGACTTTTTTCTTATTAACCGTCTCGCCGACGTTTTTGGGGGGATGGGTGTTGTTAATCCGTGCTTGACGCCTCTGATTACAAACCCTAGTGAAAGTTCACTGAAATAATGTTGATTCAAAAACAGCTTGCCTACTGCCGTAATCTGTTCCTGTGTTATACAATATTGTTTCAAGAAGAACTGAAGGCATTGCAAGTGATATTCTCATTCAGGTTGCGAATTAAGCTAACGAAAAAGTTTGGAGAACATCAAAACCAAACACAGAAACAGGCTGACTGTAACGTCGAGCTGAGATTTGACAATTTTGTTGCTACAAAGCAGCCTGTAGTGATTGCCTCATTTATTTTGTACATATTTTTTACACACGCATGCCTTATCATTTATGATAGTAACTATCGTCTTTTTTCACGTTCTGAAAAGGGGGGTACGCAATATTTTCGAACCTTGATTAGGGGTACGCGGTACGGAAAAGGTTGGGAACCACTGAGCTAGATACTTCGGTCGTTGACGGAATCGATGGCAGGGCTCTGTAAGCACAGGCGCGGAACAGCCAGCTGCAACACCCGGAGAATGTCTGGGGAATTCGGAAAGCGTCGGATGGTTAGTCTCCAACCGCAAGCCCTAAATCCCCGTCGAAGTTCCTTGAAACAAGGGGTCATCATCCGCCACGACGAAAAATTTGTAGCCTGTGTGGTTGTTCGAACAAGTTGCATGTATTGATATGCAATAGTACACGATACATTAAAGTACAGAATACATTAATTTAATGTGCCTCACACTGGGCTAATCTTAAGCAGTAGTATAGCATCCAGTCTTGCTACAGTAGCATGTCGTAGCACTAGTTGGCACTGCATGCTACTTGTTCGTACAACTTCATACTACTATTTCGAGATAGTTTTTCATCGGGGCATTACTGGTCTGATCATTCTGGGTAACATTTCATATGAAGAGGCTCTCATGAAGAGGCTCTTTCAAACAAATTTGGAGCTAAGATAATGTGTTGTCCCCAGATGGCCCATCTATTTCCCCCTCCCCTCCCGTCTTCCATGCGTCGGTCCGACAGGAATCCTGGCAATCAGGTTTCTCCATATCCGCTAATTCTTCTGCTCAATTTTAACGTAGTTTCATCCCATCATTTATTATTATTATTATTTATTTGAATCCTTCAAAACTGAAGAGTAATATATAAAAAGGAACAACAACATGTCAGTCAAACTCACACACACTTACATACTAATAAACAGCTGACCGTTAAAGACATATTATTTTTTTCATGTACAACGAAGTACATGAAAAAAAAACGGAGCAAACAAACTAATCAGGGGACTTTTTTGTGAAAAAAGGAAAAAGGTTGTGATGAAGAAGAATGATGTCAGCCTTTTTATGAAAGTTCTGGATTTTACCATTTAAAGTCTCCAAAGGATTCTTTCGAAGTTAGGAAAGAGTTACTCGCAGAAATCGGGAAGCCAAGAAGGAATTTAGAGAATTTATAATAAGTAAATTTTAGCGCAGAAAGATTTATTAAGAAAGATTTAAAATTTATTCTAATTTCTTTCAAGCGTATTAATTAATTTGTTTCGTGTCTGTATATTTTGTGAATTTGTATTCGTCTTCTAGCTTTTAGCTATTTGGATTAAACTTAATTGATTGGTTGATTGATTACACGCTTTGTAGGAACATGAGCTATTCTAGCGATAATCCATGGATGTATTGTCAAGCCACACGAACTGAACACAGAACGTGTCCGAAAGCTTTTTAGTGCTGTAAATGCTACATTTAATATGATTTAATGCTGCATATTTATTTATTTTTGTCCGAACGCTGTAACCATTAATTCTTCTCTGACACTTCTAGAATACCGAAATTCAAGTTGGGAAGAAGAAGAAGAAAAAAGAATTAGCTATATAAAGGACGACACAGACCTCGTAAAGTTTTTCACTAAGATGCTCCGTAAAGTTTGTCGCCGCTCAGACGGGAATTCGACCTAGATAACATTACGAAAATTTTGTGTGGCAATTTATTCTAGAAAGAAAAAGATTCTAGGAAGATATTAGGAGAATCGATGTGCTCCCCAGTTTCTTCTTGAAAATTCGGCATAAAATTTAGCATCTTTACTGAATTACTCGATGAATTTTATGCTGAATTAATGCTGCATTAACTGAGCGAAAATTTAAGTCCGAAAGCAAAATGCTGCATAAAATCCTGAATTAATTCAGCATTTTCGTTCGTTTCGGAGCTTTCAGACACGTTCACAACTTACCTGGTAGAAGCTCTCTATCAGCGCACTCTGTACAGGTGGGGTAAGGGTAGAATAGGTGGCCTTTTTCCAAGGGGTAGGGTATCATCCTGAAAGTACCCTCCCAGGTACAAAGTAGCAGGTGAAGAGCCCCCTCCACCCGTTTCCAGTGCTGAAGGTGGAAGAACGAGTAGGCAATCGCTTCCGAGTCCCCACGTTTAAGAATGTGCTCTGGTGGTAGGATTAGCGGTTTGGTTTCAAGCAGATACTATAAAAAAGGTTATTTAGCCAATCTGGAACCTAAACTAATCCGTAAACTGTGTTTTCAGCATCCCGTGTGCAAATGCCGGGTTAGCTACGATCCGGTTCTCATTTCCCGTATTCAACAGTTTTTTTTTTCTTTCAAGGCGTCATTGTGAGCGCGTGTTATTTTCGTGTCCAACACCTCTTCCATCGTTTTTCTAGTGCATTTGACAATCCATATTCGTTTGTCTTGCTCAATGGTTCACAGCCTTCCATTTCTTCGCCCAGATAAAATAGATTCACAGTGTTATTTTGCTCTGCTTTCAAGATCCCACGAGGAGGTGCCTGGTGGTAAAGGAAATTCGCAGTAGGCCTAACGCGTCTATCTTTGTCCTTTGAGTGCTACCGAGAATGAGGTTACAAAATTACACCGTCTGCCTTTCTCGCAGTCTCTTCTCTCCTGCAGCAGAAACGTTCTAAATGTTTTTTTTTGTCCTGTTCCGTTTTGTGGCAGCAACGCTGAACTACAGTAGAGGTATTACTATTTAAACACTTTTTCAACTATTTCACTACCCTGGCTTTGTTACTTGCATATAAAACAGTCAAATGGAAAAGAAAAGTAACACATTTGATATCAGCTAACAGCCAACTATTTCAAGGCAAACTTGGAGTGGAAATTATACTGGCAATAAGTTTTCCCCATATCCCGCTAATTCTTCTACCCAATTCTTACGTAGTGTCATTCCATCATTTATTTCTGGTAATTTCTTGTAAGTGTATTAGTTAATTTGTTTCTTGTGTGTCTGTGTATTTTGTAAATTTGTATTCCTTTTCTAGCTTTTAGCTATTCGGATTAAACTTGATTGATTGAAAAAAAAAAAAAAAAAAAATTATGTTTCATTCTGAATTTACAAATAAGCTTCATCTTCTGTTTGAGGAATCTGTAGGTTCGAACAGCCATCTTCTCTAGTGAAAGTGCGTTCCTCCTGGCAAACGATGAAAGGAAACCCGGTGATATTTGAAATCAGCTTTGCTATCAGCATTATATACTGAATGGAAAAAAGGTTTCTATAGCAAAAAAATGCGTTTTTTTTTTTTTTTTTTTTTTTTTTTTTAGGGCAATCTTTAACTATTAGGCTACGTTCACATATGCGTAGTTATTCATTAATTCACTCAATAAACTTACCAGCACCTTCACACCCCGACAATCCTATACATAGCGGCCTACCTTAGGGACATGAGGATTAAATTCTACTGCTCTATGAATCGCCTCTATGGCGGCCATCTCTGCACTTGTCAAGCCCCGGCGACTTGCAACATCGGGAGAAAACCTGAAAACGAAACAACCTAAAATCTCTCCATTAACACAGAACTAACGGCCAACAGTATTCCATCTGTTAATTTTCTCCAAAATTTTGACACATTAGCATGCAGGTTTCCACAGCAACGTGAATTTCGCATACGATATTCATCGGACTGCGTCTGCGCGTAGCTTATATGCAGTCATTTTCTCTTTTATGGTGGGTTTACACACTGCGTAAAATCCGAGCGTATTTTACGCACGTTTTGAGCTTGAAAAGATTTCTCGCAATACGGACGTATCAGGGAAATGGTTCGTTTTGTATTTAAATACGTCCGTATTGCTAGAAATCTTTTCAAGCTCAAAACGTGCGTAAAATACGTTCGGATTTCAAAATACGCTCGGATTTTACGCAGTGTGTAAATGGACCATTACCTCCCTCGCCGCGCCCGTAATTGCGACATTACGGCGGAGATTTTAGTTTCAGCCCGACTTCAAAGCTAGAGGAGACGAGCATGCTACACAGCTATCAACACAATCCAGCTGCCTTCAATCTACATTTACACGGAGGGTTTTCCACCGGAACAGCAACGAATCCCCGTGTATTTTAGACTTCAATTTCGCGAACTTTTTACCCGGGGATTTGTTTGTCGAAGGGTATTTTGCGACGTCAGCAACAACAAAATCGGATTTTCGAGCAATAATTTTGATTATGTCAACTTAAGAAGTGATCCAAACGGACAAATGTTGGTGTCCATTGTAAACATATATCCTGAGCTTTATAACCTTGGGATCTACTGCCACATGGCAGTAAACTCCCTTGAAGAATACCCGGGTACCGTGTGAACACTTTCCCCTCTCGTCTCCGGGGGAAAATACCCGCCGTGCAAATGATCCTTCACGGTAAAAACAAATCTTGCAGTATTTGCTACTGGGACTAATCTTGTCTCTAAAAAGATAATCTTATCTCTAATTCGAATTAATCAGATCAATC
This sequence comes from Branchinecta lynchi, assembly GCA_023053575.1. NCBI lineage: Eukaryota > Metazoa > Arthropoda > Branchiopoda > Anostraca > Branchinectidae > Branchinecta > Branchinecta lynchi. The sequence goes on from JAKZAP010000020.1 coordinate 20,799,819, forward strand.
CTAGAAGCAGATACTGCAGTTAACAATAATCCTTACTCGGAGAAACTTTTTACAGTGTTTCTGCCCATTGTTCCGTGCTTCAACTCGTTCACTAAATCTATTATTTTCGCAACTCACGATTTGTATTTACTTTCTCTTTCCCTCTGCGTAATGTAAATAGTGTAGTCATTACTGGAGTGTACCAAGAACAAATAATCAGATAGAACACTGTAAAAAGCTTCCCCGAGTAAGGATTAAAGTTAACTGCAGTAGTTGCTACTTGGATTAATCTTATCCCTACTGGGATAACATTAATCCGAATTAGAGATACGATTATCATTTTCGAGACAAATTAATCCCAGTAGCAAATATTGCAAAATTTTGTTTTACAGTGAACCTCTGTCTTTGTTACCATCCTAGAGGTATTCAGTTGGTGTTCCACCCTTCTAATAATAGTAACTATTAGTAACTATTTCAGTTCCAACCTTGCTAAAAGTTTCTACGCTGACCGTTCCAACCTTCTCGAAATAGTAACTATTTGCTTACCATGCTCGGGAGCGTAGTATGTGTGGTAACTACGGATCTCTGTAACTTTATTGGCTGAATTACCCCGTGGAGTAATATTTTACCGCAAATTCACAACAGCGTTCCAGCCTTGACAGCAAGAAGCCAAAATTCGTGACGTCATGCGTCGTAACTACGGTAAGTAGGGTGGAACACGCTCTCACTGTAGCTTTTTACCCGTCTACTCAGCTTCCGTCTTCGCCGTTGCTCATCGCAGAGAAAGAAAACGCAGGAGGCGTACTCCGCGCGCTGACCCGCTCTGGACCGCGTCCGTAGAACCAATCAGCTTTGATTTCTACTTTTCCTCTACGCGGCTTCACATCGATATAGGTATTTGTAGAGGTAACGAAACGTGATGTGCCGCGAAGCTAGTCGCCTCCGCTCGTTTGCAGCGGAAAAGGTACGGGGAAATACTCGACTCCGCACGGTCATATTACAGAGATAGGGAGATGGAGGTTCTATCTGATTATTTGTTCTTGACTGTACGTAACTGGGTCATACATTCATCGGTAGCGACAAAAACTGCGATGAAGACGAAGAAATCCTTCAACACATCCTGTTCCAGTGCAGAAGTACCAGCCCGATGATGTCGCAACTCGAGGTCCTATGCAACGAGCTCAAAATCCCCAGCTCCATCAGCATAATCACCTCAACGATATTCCCGAAGAAGGCCGAATACCAAATCTACAAAGCACTAGTCAACGTCATCTCGGAGAAGAAAATCTAGCACTAGAGGCGCATTTACAGTGGTAATCGGCCCTACTCAAAAGGAAGGCCGAAAGGGACCGACGACAACGTTGGACCCAGTGGCTCTACATTAGCTGCGTTCGTTTTAGTCGTTCGGTTCACCATTCCAACCGTCCTTCTACTACAAGAGTTTTCTTTAGAACGCCGTTCGTGAACGGCGTTGAACTGGCGATAATAAGGAGTTTTTTTTGTTCGGTTGAACTGCCGTTTCATTCGTCGTTCCCGAAACGACGAACTGAGCCATGAAGTCAGTTTCAACATCTCAGTTCAGTAATTAGGCGTAGATTTTCAAAATTCTAGACAAAACCAATTAAAGTTGCAAGTCCTGTTATACTAAAATGCATTTTAGCACTTTATTATGGCTGCTGTTGCAAATACTAAGTTACTTCGGCTATTAACGTTTTCGTATCAACTTCGTTCGAGAAACAACGTTTCTAGAACGTGCCAAAGAAAACACTAATATGAAAATATTTTAAACGACGTTCTTCGTACCGACAACGACGAACGACGAAAACGAACGCGGCTATTTTTGGACTGGATTTGCCTTTTTTATGGCACGATACACAATAAAATTATTACGTACTTATCTGCGACAGCTCTTGCTTTCAGAAGCGCCGCAGTATAACAGATGGCAGCACTCTTCGGTAATGAGATATCATCGTACTTTGCAAGTACTGCTTGTGCGTCGGCGTAAGCTTGCATCTCTAACAGGGCTTCCAAAAGGTTTTCTTGAATATTTAAGACACCCAATATCTGAGGTACTTCTTTAGTCAGCTGAAAATGAGAAAAATTGAATTAAAGAGCGTGATCCAGCCTTTTAACAACAGTAACTGTTAGTAACTATTTTCGTTCCAACATCATGAAAAGTTACTACACTGATCGTTCCAACCTTCTCGAAATATTAACTATTTGCTTACCACGCTCGGGAGCGTAGTAACTACGGATCTCTCTAACGTGATTGGCCGGATTAGCACATGGCACGATATTTTGCTGAAACTAGAAAAATGCGTTCCAGCCTTGACACAAAAACGCCAGGATTCGCGACGTCATGCGTAGTAATTACGGTAAGTAGGGTAGAACCCGCTCAAAATTTAACTGAGAAGGCAGCTTATTTTTACTTCTGATATTTGGATGCACTAAAATATTTTGATCCATCTAAGGGATTTTGCTTTTTTTTTTCCATCCGAGGCTCTCTCTAGTATTGCGCTCAGAATGTGCGGTCCTTGAACAACAATCCGAAATTCATCAAGACGCAGAGATTTTGAATTTGAAAACAAGCCTGCATTTACCGATAAGCGCCAGCTTATTTTTCGGCAATGGCTACCTTTGTAGTTGGTAAATACCATAAATCTGAAAGATTTAAGTTCATTCGATCAAAACCATTATCTGTGGACAGCACATAAACGGAGTAACGCATATTATCTGGTTTTCCGGCTTTTTAAGTGAATGCCTGATGTTTCACTAGGCTGTCGGGTCTTAGCCCTTTTCTGTTAAACTTTAATATTATCTGTTTCACAGTTTCAATTTTCTAGCTTTGAGCCCGTAGAGGACCCTCGCCAACAGGCGCCAAAATATCGCTCGAATAAAATAAGCTGACGTATCCATTTAGCACCGTCAACTATGAAATAGGGCGGATCAGCGGAATCGTCTGAAATCCTTGCCGGAGCCAAGGGTAACTTGGGTCGCAACCGGGTCGAAACTTGAGCAACAGTCCGAAGCGGGGACCATTACCCACGGTTCGTGCTCGAATTTAAGGCCGTAAATCTCTTCCAAAACAACAGTCGAACACGGCTTCATATCATAGACCAACAGTACCTTAGCGCACCAACCATCACGTTTTCGTTCCGACCGGAATTCGCCAGAGGATCTAATTTCCGGCAGCAACATATTCATTTCCGGCGTCCTAAACTCTGCGGCATCAGAACCATTGGGGAAATTTTTGCTATTCCCTATACATAAGACAAGAGCTGGAAGCTCATATGGCACTTGCAAGAGTCAGCTGGAAGTGTATTTGACGGTGCAAAACGGATATGTCAGCTACATTTTTATTAGAGCTATGTTTCGGCCCTTCTTGGCAAGGGTCCTCTTCAGGCTCAAGCCGCTGAAGCTAGAAAATGATGGAAGTGACGGTCAAAAGTATATTTTTTCGCTTTTCGATTAAGATGCGGCAAACTTGCAAGGCTGGGTCAGAGGATGGAAGTAATGGTAAACAAAAAAAAATTTAACTTCTCGGTTAAGATGCGCACTTTAAGGGTGCTAAACACTAATTTCTAAGCAAACCCTTGAAGGGAAAAGGATCATTTTCTCATGGCGATCGGGAAGAAGCAAATTTTGCTTAAAAGTATTTTTTGCACTTTGAGGTTAAGATGAGTTCTTTAAGGGATGGTAGGATCGGAGAAGTGACGATGTCTAACCGAATGATGTCAAGTTTCTAATGCTCCAGCAATTCTTCCTAGCACATGTGGAAGTACCTTAACTCACGACCACCGGAATTCCGGACACCCCCATACAGCTCCCCCCCCCCCCCCTCGGTACCCGAATCCGTTCCGATTCTGTCACTGATGCACCTAGGGCTTGTGACTGTACTTCCCACCCGGTTTCATCCTGGTCGCTCCACTCTATGCGTGTCACAAGATTTCCGGTTCTCCCCTCCACCTCCGCCCCCCAGTTCATCGGATCCGGTCCTGAATCGAACTGGAACATCTGAGACATGAGGTCTTTGAAGATATCAAGTTTCATTAAGATCCGGAAACCCGTTCGAAAGTTATGCATGCCACTAATTTCCGAATTCCGCCGTCTTCCCCTCCCCCACTTTGGTCAGATCGGGCAAGTGACTGTTTCCAAGTTAATCTGGTCGGGTACTTGATATGCCTGCCAAGTTTTATCGTTCTAGCCCATCTGGAAGTACATTAACGACGGATCGCCGGAATCCCGGAACCCCCCTCGCAACTCCCCCCATGTATCTAAGCTTGAGCTTTTTCTCCACTAAGTTTCATCCCGATCGCTCCGCTCTGAGAGTTTCACACGATTTCTGGTTCCCCCCCAGATTCATCAGATCTGGTCCGGACTTGAAGTGAGACAACTGAGACACGAGGTCTTTCTCTTTCCAGATACCAAGTTTCGTTAAGATCCGATCACCCGTTCGAAAGTTATTGCATGCCCCTATTTTCCGAATTCCACCCCCTCCTCCTCCCCCCCGATGGTCGGATCGGGCAAGTGACTATTTCCAAGTTAGTTTGGTCGAGTCTTTAATATGCCTGCAAAATTGCATCGTCCTAGCCCTTCTGGAAGTACCTTAACTCGAGAAGAGTGGAAAGACAGACCGACGACCGACCGAAAAGTGATCGGTATATGGCACTTGAGCAGAGCTGCAAGTATCATAACAACACATGGGGAAACGCGTGTTTAAAGTTTAACTGAAAAGGGCTGAGCCTGAAAACACAATAAAAATGAGTTCCGTCTGCACGCTATCAACAGATAATCAATTTCATAGAATGAACTTATTTTTCGGATCTGTGGTACCTCTATGCACCTGTCCCTCTATGCTTCAAATATTTACCAACTAAACAGGTAGGCCATTGCCGAAAAATAAACAAAAATGGCAGATTTCTTGCAAGACATATGTCATCTTGATTTTCGTACTTTCTTCAGCTGTGACATTACTGGGAACGCCTTTAATCCTAGACATGGATGCTTGAAAAAAAAAAAAAAAGTCTCCGTGTCTGGATGAATTTTGGGTTTTCGTGCAAGCAGTGCCCATTCTGAACGTTATTATTAGAGCCTCGGGTGAAAAAATACAAAATACAGTCAAAATATTCCTGTGTCTTCAGACATTAAATGTAAAAATAAGCTGCCTTTTCAGTTAAACTTTAAACTTCGACTGAAAACCTCTTAGATAGTTAAGACTAAGTTTTGGACTGAGTCGTATAGAGTATAGATACGCCGCATTTCAGTGGCCACTGATCAGCTTACGATAACCATCTAACAATGTCCTTTTTAATAAAAAGTCACCCTGTTTTTTCCCCTCCAATTCCTCACTCTCAGCATGTTAAGGAACTTAAACTCTTGGGAGTTCACATAACGGCGGATCTGAACTGGGATAGACAGGTTGAAGTTATGATAAAAAGAGGTAACATGTCCCTCCGATCCCTCAAAGTGTTATCCCGTTATGGAGTCCCACCAAAGCATCTCCTAAGAGTGTATCTTTCTTTCATACGCCCACTTCTGGAATACTTTTGCCGCATGTGGCACTTTGAAATTACTCGTGAACAGTCTGATTCGCTTAAGAGGATACAGTTTAGAGCCCTCCTTGTAGGTTACAAGTCCCCTAAAGTACCGTATATAGACCTCCTTAATAATTATAATTTAGAAACCCTGTTGAAGCGCCACGAAAAACTTTCGTTAGTGTTCGGAACAAAAATCTTGAATTCACCAGCACTACGTGATATCCTCTCCCCAGATTTTTCAGCGGCAAGAGTAAGGCCTGAGAGAGTGGTAGCCAAGCCAATACCCAAATTGCAGCCAATTAAACATACAACGACTCGTTACCTAAGAAGTTTTTTTCCCGCTTTCGTCAACCTTTTTAACTCGCATCATTAATTGTATATAGATTTGAATATTTTGCGTTATGTTTGACAAGTCTTTGTTATACTCAAACTAGTGTAGAGTTATCTTTTGTATATAATTAGTGTTAATATGGACGAGAAACACCAAATCGGCTTGACCGTTTTATCGGTTTTGAAAATAAAATTGAACTGAATTGAAGATAGCTCACTGCGTGAAGATTTATTTGTGTAAATCATTTTCATCGAGCATACAACACAGATACAAGCGTATAGAGTACAAATCAGACGAGGAAATTCCACTATCTGAAATTGATTAATCGTGAATAGCGGAGCAACATAATAATGCATTTTCGCCGGGTTTTCAAGCTTCTTTAACTGAATAAGTGATGTGTAACTCCTTCTTCCTGATCCTCAGGAAGAAGGAGTAAGCGGGAGTAACGACTCAAACTCAAAAGACTCAAATCTTGTGTCAACCAATCAGGACGATCTTTGGGGGCAGATGTGACACTACTTCTGCCTTTCTTCGGCGGCATACCCGGAGAAGCCGGAGATTTTGCATCGGCAAGGAGAGATAGTCATCAAGAGTATTGAGATTCAGTTTTTCTGCGTCATAGAAGAAATTAGCGTCGTGAGGACGACCGAAGATATTCTGAACGTCATTCTTGAGCAAATAGTGACAAATAAAAAAAAAAACTTAACAAAATCCAAAAAATGCACTGTATTCATTTGATTGATACATGAATAATTTGGCTTTGCAGTTAAACTTGAAAAGATTCTCGCGCGGCGCAGGTTCACTCTTTCGCTTTTCTCGACGGGAATTGCGACGCGTGGCAAATAATCCGACAGTTCCGACGCTTTTCTCTAGATTTGTCTAAAGTATCCATATCAAAGCCGAGTCATCCGTCGTTAATCTCACAGAGCCGCATCACTGACTACTGTCGATAATCTTGCTCCCCGGTTAGGATAGGTCCATCGCTCTAACCAATCGGCTATCGACAGCTCAGGAATATGGTCCAATTATTTTCTAACAGATACAGATGTCAGAGAAAGGGGTCTCAGGAACTGTATCAAACATTTAAGGTTCAAAGAGATCGAAGAGGTCGATGGACCTAGATAGTTCCCGTAAGTAAATGTCTGAATTATCATTTTCCGAGTTTGGTCGGCTCCTACACTAGCAAGAACTGGGAGAAGACGGCTCTGCCAAATCCCTGATATATTCCAAACACTTTTGTTCGACACGGGATATATGGTGATACATCCCATACACTTTTATCTGAAGCCCGTGAAACTGGATAGATTATTTAGGACTTGATTATTTTTTGCAATGAAGAGTTTTTGGATGACTAAAGTGAATTTGAACTCTGCATAGCTGGTGAAGCCGCTTACCCTCCACCCTCCCATGCAGATCTAACCCCTGGGGGGGGGGGGGGGCTGAGCCGATGCAAGCGTTGAACTATTTAAGCGACCGGGCAAGGATAATTTTGGTTCGGTGTATATATACTAAAGCTGAGTAGCAGTGTTACTGACAAACAGAATCCAACCCCTGTTGGTTGATGGAGACCGTATGACACGAATAGGTAATAACTGGCTTGAGGGATCGGGGTAAAATTTGAGGGACTTAAATAGTCGAACCGCTCCAGTCTTGCCGTTCCACCTGCGATTGTAGAGGGGTTGGAAGGGGGTTTAAAGAAACGGGGCGCTGTAGAGAAACCTGCCCGTTTTATGAAATTTATTCTACACCCTTTTCCAGATTGGGTGATTTAACATGTTTAATGGAAATTTGTTTGATCTGCACCCGTTTCCTTTCTTTCATCTCTAGATGAGACCTACAGGCTGCAACAGGTTTCTTCTTCTGATGTCGTAAGCCGTTATTCTTGATCTAACAGGTGGCATTCTTGAGGCTTCTGATCGAATACGCTGTTCTTTATTCCCCGACAGTGAACGGGACTCAGCTCTTTATTGACAGAAGTATATCGTAACACTGAATACAAAATGTAAAACGACAACCCAAGACCCCCATCCGGAAACCCAGCTGTAACCCACAATTGTAAAGGCTCTAAGGATTGCCAGGCTAGAGAAAGATTAATGTGACAGGGCAGTTTGAGTTCAGCGTGAGAACCGTCTGTTTCAACCCTGCATCTTTTCCCCAGATACTTCTTATAGTCTTTACGTCGAGAAAGGATCTAATAACGTGTTTAAATTGAGAATATGGCTTGCAGGATAAACTGGATATCGGAATTAATCGCAAAGACTGCCGGGGTACTGAACGAAAAAAACAAGACCAAAGGTTTCGATGGGATCCCAAAAATTCAATATCTGATCCAGACAACAGGGTCTTGTCTTAGCCAGATCCGGTCTTCGCCAGACTCCTTGAACATTTTTACAATTAAAATTCAGAAACAGATTAAAGCAAAATAGCTAATCACCTGAGAAAACCAAGTTCAGATTTGGATTCAGCATGTGTGTTTACCCCTATCATATCTGTTTTGACGAAAACTTCCTGCCACTTCTGCTAATTTCCCGGTTCCGGCCGAACTCCAGAACTACTTGTCCGGCGAAAAAAGAAAGCTCAAACACGAAATAAGGGTATCTTCTTTCCCCAGTAATGAACATCTAATCAACTTCAAACAGAAATTTAGCTTATAACAAATTTTCCGATTCCAGCCGGATTCCAGTCGAACTATATGTCCGGGTAAAATATGATTGTCATACAGGGACTCAGCATCTCTTCTTACCCCTAAATCGCTTATCTAATCAACTAGAAATAAAACTTTGACTTCCAACAGTTTTCCGGTTTTGGCCGGATTCCGGACGAACTATACATGTCCGGGTAGAAACTTGTTTTCACATAAGTGTTCAGCATGTCTTCTTGCCCTAAATCGAACATCTAATCAACTCCAAATAAAACTTTTAATTTTGACAAACTTTCCGGTTTGGGCAGGATTCCGGTCGAAATACTTCTCCGTCGAGAAAATGGTTTTCGCCATCGTCTTCAGCATGTCTTCCTACCTCTAAATCGAACATCTAATCAACTTCAAATAAAACTTTTACTTTCAACAAACTTTCCGGTTTGGGCCGGATTCCGGGCGAAATACTTGTCCGTCGAGAAAATAGTTTTCACCATCGTCTTCAGCATGTCTTCCTACCCCTAAATCGAACATCTAATCAATTTCAAATAAAACTTTTACTTTCAACAAACTTTCCGGTTTGGGCCGGATTCCGGGCGAAATACTTGTCCGTCGAGAAAATAATTTTCACCATCGTCTTCAGCATGTCTTCCTACCCCTAAATCGAACATCTAATCAACTTCAAATAAAACTTTTACTTTCAACAAACTTTCCGGTTTTGGCCGGATTCCGGGCGAACTACTTGTCCGATGACAAAATAGTTTTCACCATCGTGTTCAGCATGTCTTCTTACCTCATAATCGACTATCACATTAGCTGTTTCAAAACATTTTGTTTGTCCCTTAATTTGAATCCCCTCCCCCACCCCTAAATGTAGAGCTACAAACCCTCGTTGGGTCCGACGACCCAACGAACCCTCACACCAAGTTTCATCAAAATATCTCATTCCCTTCGAGAGTTATCGTGCTTACAGACGGACGGACAGACGGACGGACGGACAGACGGACAACTTTTGCGATGTCATAGGTATCCCTCCACTTACGTTTTGGGATCCCAAAAAATAATCTGTTCATGACCGGCTAGGGGAGGGGCTGATTAAAAAGGGAGTTCGGTGGGCAACGAGAGGGCGAGACCAACTGGAGACCATTTTCGGCAGTACCTCACTCCCCACAGTGGAAGAACTGGGCGAATCTCGATATACTATACACATTCGGGGTATTTCTGTTAGTGAAGTGCTTTACAGTTGCTGAAAGAGGAAATAAAATAAATCAACTTACATCTCTAAACATCTTTACAGCTTCCTTTAACTTCCCAAGCTTTCGGAGACACATCGCAAATCTCCGTTTGACACAGATTAACACGTTTGTATCACGCCCTAAAAAGAAGAAACCTTTGAACTAAGCGCGCAATCTAGCGGTCGAGTAGAAACCAATCAAATTCAGGGCTCTTAAAGCCAATGGGCACTAACTATGCTTTAATTTTGATTAAATGCTTCACACATACACATTTCTGACTTTCACTAGATAGCGCTTCAAAATAAGCTGTATTCTTGTTATCAACTTGTCATTGACTGTTCGGCGTATTGGCTAAGACGATTTCAGAGCATGGTATTGCAAGGCGCGGAAATTCAAAAACTCTCGGGCGTGTACGAAAATCGATCGTTTTGAAGAGCTGAGTGATGAGAGTGCCGTGGCTGCTACAATAAATCGTCTCTGTAGCTGGTAGATTGCTCCAGTGTTATCTGATGAAACTTTATGTTGATTGTAGTACCGAAGAAAAGTTTGGTTTTCTGGATGTAAAGTTACAAAACTGCCAATAATGTACAAAATACAACCGACCAACTTGCAGCTGATTCCAGAGCTTACAAGGAATTCTCAGTTAACACCGTTAATATGAATATTTGTAAACAATACAAATAATCCGGAGTCTATAATTACAGCGAATGGGTAAGTCAGCAAAAAACGGCGTAACGATATATTAGCGCAAATAAGTTGTCGAGGAATCTGCTCATTTCTAATGTAACATTGTATTCTAGTAGGTGGTAATGTGCTATCATGATTGTTTGATCCGCCTATTGAACTTTAAGTGTGGGTTTGCACTATTCTTCTATATATTGAGTCTGCACACACTCATCGTCCGCAGTTGGTCAGATTCGAGAACTGACGATTTCAGAGTGAATCTGGTCAGGTTTCAAATACGCCTGCCAAGTTTCACACTCTTCTTCCATCCTGAAGTACCCTAACTCGTGATCACCCGACCGACCGACACAAAATAAACGGAAAACTGATATTCTTATTTTATTTGTAACAAAATAAAAGTAGGAGATATAGATGCAATCAGGGTGTAAAAAACAAAACAAAGAGGAGACAAAGTTCTTAAGGTTGAAACCTCCAACTTAAAATTAAAACACAGATCCGCCGAGAGACAAGCCGACGCAAAAAGCGATCAGAATTTGGAACTTGAACTGGAGAAAAAAAAAAAGTCTCCGGAAGAAAATATTTGTGTTTTCTTCAGTTTTTCAGGTCAAATTTGCAATGAATCGCTGTCATTTCATAACAGACAACAAAAGGATACGCAGTTTCAACAGACGACACCTGGGATGTAATTTGTTGTGATTTTGAAAACGTTATACAATTAAATGCTATGCATAAAAAGCATTGACAGTAAGAGCCGAAAAACTGTCGAAAAAGCATCTGCTGAATTTTGCGATATCACAACAACAAACAAAAAAGTCAGCAGATGCTTGTTGGTCTCTTCCTGGAAATGCTTATTATGCACAACATTTAATGCATAATCTTTTCAAAATCACAACAGATTACATCCCAAGTGTTGTCTGCTGAAACTGCGCATACTTGTGTCTTTTATGAAACTTCTGACTGTGTACATATGGCTAACTGAGAGAAAAGTGCAATTCAACAGCCTTAAAGGACACATCTTACCTATAATACTGACGTAGCCTACTTCCGTAATCACTCCAACCATTTCTGAGCCCGGAGGTCCGAATTTCGTAGGGTACATCTAACCCCTCTAACAAAACAGTGTGCCGGGTTTCGCTACCGTCGATGCGTATCACGCTGTCGACATTTGTCTATGAAAAGTATTTCCATCAGAAGTTTTTTTAGTTTCATACTCTTTACTATATAAACCAGCTTTTATATACATGAACACACCTTTTTTAACCCTCTTAACATACTTTATACAGACGTGTCCGAAAGCTCCGAAACGAACGAAAATGCTGAATTAATTCAGCATTTTATGCAGAATTTCGTTTTCGGACAAAAATTCAAAAAATTTAGGAAAAATTCAGCAAGAATGCTAAATTTTATGCTGAATTTTCAAGAAGAAACTGGGGAGTACGGCGATTCTCTCAATGTTTTCGGCGGCACACATAACAAATCCAAAAAGACAACTGACAATTCGGCAAACATTCCAAATTCTAAGGCAACTGGCGATCATGCCCAACGAAGAAAGGAAAGATAAGAAGATAAGAAGGTTGGATATCAGTAGCTGGTCTATTTTGTCAGCTTTATACAGCTAATTCTTTTTTCTTCTTCTTCTTCGTGACTTAAATTTTGCTATTCTAGAAGTGTCAGAGAAGAAAAAAAGGTAACAGCTTTCGGACAAAAAAATAAAGTAAATGCAGCATTAATGCAGCATTTACAGCAACAAAAGCTTTCGGACACGTTCTACATGTAGCTGATACGTCTGACTGCAGGAAAGCCCGAATGGGCCAGTGGGGGCAGTACAAAAAAAAACTAGTTTACATTAATTTTCACATACTTTTTCAAAAAAGAGAAGAAAACTGAAAGAGGAAGAGGGTTATGTAAATTTCTCCTAGTTTTCGCTACGAGTCAAAGGGTGTCGAAAAAGGCTTAACACTGCTAGTGCCCTGGATAATCTGTTGAAAGCAGAGTCTAGTCTTAAAGGACACCTGAATGAAGAGTACCAAGTATCATCCCTATCTGTACGACTTCCGTTAACATTGCTTGCAGAAAACCGAATCCAAATACGAAATGGAGTTTCCAAGCTATGATTTTTGCTCCATTTACATCTGCCTTATTTCAGTACCGAACAATTTTAGAAAGGAACAAATGTCTCCAATCAACCCTTCTTCTGGAATATTTGTTAACCAGTTAAGCCCAAACATATATCTAGAAGAAATTCCAATACGATCCGGACAGCGCTGTACAAGATTTGAATGAATTGCGCTTTTTGTCTTGGAGTCCGCATGTGCGAACCTCCAGAAACGAACATCCCTTTTTTGAAAACGTCACGCTCAGGAGAAGAATGCTCTCCTTGGCCATGTCTGTAAACGCATTCTCCATGGTGTGTTCAGGTATGCTTTCATTGTTCATGTGTCCTTTAAAGTATTCAATTATTTTTAAATACTGGTAGTTAAGAGTAACTAGTGCGAACGGCCCTTTAACGTTTTAAAAAGAAAACCAAGACAACTTCAACCTCGAAAAAAGAAGCAGTCATTAACTTACGGTGTGCGGCTTCCAGAAGGGGCCCTTGGTGTTGCGTTTGCTGTGATTTCCGGTAACTCGTTTCCGCGGCCTTAAGTGCGTCCTTTAACAGTCGCTCTGCCTCACAAATCGTTGGTGCTTCTTCTTCCGCTAACAAAAGCAGCGCCGGCGCACATTCAGGATTCGTCTTGAGCGCCAGTTTGGCTGCGCTGATACGTGCTTCCTGGTTCCGCTCGCGCCAAGCAGTCGCCATAACTGGAAACAAGTTCAAAGTAAAAAACTGTCGTCAAAACTCACACAACCCTGAATTCTTTTGCCGTTTCTTTAAATTTCAATCTAGTTTGAAAATTATCATTTAAAAAACCCCATCGAAAAACCAACCAGCGCACGACCTTCTCCACTGCTTCCCGGCCGAAGATTGAAAATTAGGGTCTTTTTCTGTGTCTTAGTGTTTTATTTATTTTCTTTCATTTACTCCGCTTCTTCGAAATGGCGGGTTACAAATAAATTACTTACTTACTTATTGATATTTTGAACAACAAACGGGAAACATTTTTTCATAAGGCTTTAACATAAAGCACACTTTTTCTGATGCGTTGCGTTGATTGATAGTATTTTGGTTGAGCTTTTAGGTAGATATTCATTTAGGCTAGTGTAAGTATTTTTAAAGTTTAACCGAAAAGGGCTGGGATAGGACAATATACTTATCCATTCACTTAAATTGGTTTGAAGACTCGCAGAAAATGCGTTACTTGGTTGTTCCGCTATTCAAGGGTAATCGATTTTCAAATAGTGTAATTTCTGAGGGATTTGTGGTACCTTTATGCGCTTGTATATGCTTTGTATGCCTTACCAGAAAGGTTTATGAATTTTTTTGTTCAGACACTAAGCAGTTTTCACCAAGCTCACCACTGCCCACTGAAAAGCCGCGTTTTTGTTGAGATGAAAATTTCCCGCGTCATAGTAGAATTTACGTTGTGGGGACGGCCACAGATATTCTGAACGTCATAACTACGGCAGACAGTGGAACATTAAAAAGTCTCTCTGCAGAATCCAAAAAATTCAGTGTATTCAATTAAATGACTCAAACATAAGTTGGCTTTTCAGTTAACTTTAATGAACTGAAAGTAGATTTTTAGATAGTAGAATATACGGTCTAATTATTACTTAACTGTAGACCTATTGTTTATATTTTATTATATATTTTTTTACCCGCCAGCTTTGGCGGATGTGAATAAATGAATTGAATTATATTTGTTTTCTTTCACTAACCCCACTTTTAAAATGGCGGGTTAGAAATAATTTAATTACTTACACAGAAAAACAAAATCAATAAAACCTTGTCATGTTCTTCACTGGTGCCAAAGGCCCATAACAAGTTTAGCATGACTTAAGTTGTTCGCAAGGGCTTTTCAATACCTATAACCTGACTGGACGCGCGGGGGAAGATGCTACAATTTGCTTTACCAATTAACAACTCGACATCTGTCATACGAGGATAGCGTCAGAAAACTGAACATCCCAACACTTTCGAAGAGACGCAACGATCTTACCATGACATTTGGCATCAAATGTCTTAGATCGGAGCACCGTCGTGACACCCTACCGGAATTCACCCCCTTCCAAACAATCAAACACGTCGTGCCGAAAAACTTAAAGGACTCCACCCACTCCTTCAGCCACCACCGACGAAATCAAGTCAACGCTACACAAAAGTTGCGTTTTTGCAGATACCATGGTATCTGATACCACGGTCTAAAGTCGTTTTTGGGATCCCAAAACGTAAGTGGAGGGATACCTATGACATCGCAAAAGTTGTCCGTCCGTCCGTATGTCTGTCCGTCCGTCTGTAAGCAGGATAACTCTTGAAGGGAATGAGATATTTTGATGAAACTTGGTGTGAGGATTGTTTGGGCCAAGGGTAAGGTCAAGTTCGTAGATGGGCTATGTAGCCCTACATTTGGGGGTGGGGGTGCAAATTAAGGGACAAACAAAATATTTTTAAACAACTAATGTGATAGTCGATTATGGGGTAAGATGGCATTCTGACCACGATGGTGAAAACCATTTAAAGTTAAAAGTTTCATTTGAAGTTGATTAAATGTTCGATTTAGAGGTAAGAAGACATGCTGAACGCGACGGTGAAAACCGTTTTCTCGTCGGACAAGTAGTTGCGAAATCTGGCAAAAAACGTAAAGTTAGTTAAAAGTAAAAGTTTCATTTAAAGTTGATTAAATGTTCGATTTCAGGGTAAGAAGACATGCTGAACATGACGGTCAAAACCATTTTCTCGCCGGACAACTAATTCGCCTGGAATCCGGCCAAAACCGGAAAACACGGTAAAAGCAAAAGTTGTATCTGAAGTTGATTAGATGACAGATTAAGGGGTAAGAAGAGACGCCGAGTATGTATATCAGAATCATTTTTATCCGGATATATAATTGGTCGGGAATCCGGTTGTAACAGGATTTTTTTAAAGTCAAAGTTTTATTTAAAGTTGATTATATGTTCTTTATAGGGATAAGGAGATACGCTGGATTCGTTTCTAAATTTTCTTTTTTTGCTGGACTAGTAGTTCGCTCGAAATCCGGGCGAAACCGCAAATTTGGCAGAAGTAAAGCAGGAAGTTTCGGTCAGTATCGTCAAAATAGATATGGCTTATAGAGGTATATCTAAACATGATTTTCTCTGATGATTAGCCTGGCGAAGACTGGATCTGGCGAAGACAAGATCCAATTGTCTGGATCAAATATTAGATTTTTGGGATCCAATCGACACCTTTGGTCTTGTTGCAGTTATTGTGGTATCTGATACCACGGTCAAAAGGCGTTTTTGCAGTTATCGTGGTACCTGTCCAGTTATCGTGGTATCTGATATTCAGATACCACGGTCCGACAGTGATAACTGATCATGGTATCTGGAAAAGTCATCCCACTTTCATCAATTTTGTCAAATTTGTGGGAAAGAAGTTTTGTACTTAGTGATGTGACTGAATATCAGTTTTTCTTTTGGGATGACTTCGGAAAGCGCAATTTCGGCAATTGTCGCTTTTGCAGAGCAACCGTATATCAGATACCACGGTTACCGCAATTTACCACCTAATCGCAGATCAAGTTACGTGGTAACAGATACCATAATATCTGCAAAAACGCAACTAAAGTCGTTCATGCCATATTCAACCCGCCATCACACCTGAAAATAGAAGGAAAAGAAGACAATGAAGCATTTTGACACGATATGAATTAATTGTATATATTAAGTGTTATTATATTATTTTCAAGAAGGGTACAAATTGTTGACCTCCCAGATTATTTCTTCCCTTGTGTAAAGATACTGGGCAAATATAAATGATTCTGATTCTGACAATCGTAGGACTTCTGTACTGACATTTCACAGACGGCAGGTGTGGGAGTTCAGTATGTAATAGCTTAAATGAGGGCGTAACCACCAGGCCCGTATCCAGGTATTTATTTCGGGGGAGGGGGCCTTTCGGGGGGGGGGGGGCGGGGGGTTGCCTGCGGGTCAGACAAAAAAGTACAAAAAGACGTAGATCAGAGAAAATGACTATTTTTGTATGTTTTTTGGGGGGGTCAAACCCCTAACCCCCCCCCCCTGGATACGGCCTTGGTAACCACAATATCGTTGCAATATTAAAGGGAAGATGGGAATAACCGTATAGCGTTATCACTGGTTTATTAAAATGGCGGGTCATAAATAAATTACTTACTTACTTACTGGATAACGTACTTACTTTCATATTCTGCTTTCCCTGCATCGGCTTCACAAGTAAAGAACGTCTGGTGGTCCTAGTTACAAAATATTTGTTAATTTCATAAAACAAGACTTTCCCGGACCCAAGATGGCCGACATCTACTCTGTTTATGTCTGGTCCTTTGTCTCTCTGAGCGTTCGGCCTGGTACGGTGTGGTCTCTTCTACCAAGAACAAATAACGAGATAGAACTGCTGTCTCCCTATCTCGGTCATACAAACATGCTGAGTCGAGTAAAACGATGCCCTAGTCCGATCTGTCTTACTGTACGGCTGGGGGACATGGCCCTTACGAGCCGCCGAGGCACACGCCCTCAATACTTTCGAACGAAATGCCTGAGGAGCATACTGTGGATACGTCTCAGCGACCGAGTCCCAAACACGGTCTTCTACCAACGATATGACCAGAAGTACGACATTGCAACTCTCATTCGCCGCCGCCGCTGGTCTTGGTTCGGCCATGTTTGTCGAAGACCGCCCGAGTCTTTTACAAACCAAAGCCTACGCTGCAAACCAGCGCCTGATTTGAGGAAACGTCTTGGAGGACAAGTCAAAACCTGGCTCAACACCGTTAAATCTGACATCGAGCCGATCGGCGGTTTCCGGAGACATGGACGCAGGTGGGACCATTCATGGATTGAAATCGTCGCCCCATTAACCCAACCGTAACCTGTGGAACTCAACAGTCTGCCAGATCCTGTCGCCAGGGAGAGCTACATAGCTTGTGTCCTGATCCAAGTACAAGTACAAAGTAAGTAGTCTAGTAAAATATGGCCGACTCCCGACGCAAACAAGCGGAGGTTCCTAGCTTCGCGCCACATCTTTCGTTACCTCTACAAATAGCTATATCGCTATTAAGTCGCAGAAGAGGAAATCTAGCAGTCAAAGCTGATTGATTCTAGGGACGCGCTCCAGAGCGGATCGGCGCGCGGAGTACGCCTCCTGCTAGCCTCCTTCACCTGCTAGCCTCGTTCAATATTTCTTGTGTACAGAAGTTCTATCTGATTATTTGTTCTTGCTTCTACCACTTATATCTCTGGACTGGTCTTGCCTGATATAGTCTAGTCTACCTTTTTCGTGCCCACAGCCACAGCTCATGGTGGCCTTCTTGGACCTATATAACGTAACCCTAGAATTGGTTTTAGTCACGCCACGTTTCCCTTTTCAGTTTCTTATACCGGTTTTCGCTGGATTCCAGCTGAATCGTTCAAACGACGATTTAAATGAAGTAGGAAATTAGCATTTTTTCTGGTTCAACGTGCTATTTACCACCTTCATCCGTCTTATTTTGATCCAGTTACGACCGAATTTTTCGCCGGCTTCTTGGCAAAAGAAAAGCACTAGCTCTTAGCAAACTATACTCTTCCTTCTGTGACCACTCTATTCTTTTTTTATCTGGTGTCTATCCTGTTTTAAAGAAAAAGGATATTAAAGCTATGCGATCCTCTTATTTTCCTTTTTGTAAATTTCTTCTTTTTCTCCCTCCTTGGCAAAAAAATTCGAAAATTATCAGTAATTACTCGCTACCGGATATCACGGAGAAATTGTCTGTTCTCCACAGAAAACTGTCCGAAACGGCGTACGCCCGTCTGTCGCCCTCTCATGGGCTTATTCGTCTGTTTGACTCTTAATTAGATTTTGTTTGTATGTGTAGTGTTTTGCCTAATTATGTCTTCATATATTCTTTTGTACTCCACTGTTTTCGTCTTGTACGATTTGTGGGTTAAAAATAAATTATTATTATTATTACTTCTGCTGAATTGCAAGAGTAGGCTAAGAGATCAGAGCCTCGTTTTTGTTGCAATAGCGCTGCCGCAGCACTTCTTTGCTTTTCCACAATATGCGTTTTTAGATGCACCTGCATTCACCTGCAGCACCTTGCAGGGAAACACGGACTTGGTCGGTGAGCAAGTCCGCAATTCTCGAGCTGCCGTCTTCCTCGGAATCACTGCAGTGCAAAAACGGATGTAGAAAGAATCAGTCCGGAAGCGGCAGAGAAGTGGACCTGCAGCGTGAAACAAGAACGAGGCTCGGGAGGTGCAAGCATGGCAGTGTAGGCTGGCTGCCTCGGAAGCCCTGAGTTTTTACACCGCAGCCAAGGAGACATGGGGGGAAGAGATCTACTTTAAGGTGGGAATTCCTCTAGATCAAACTCAGTTGATCATTAGCGTTAGATCAGACTGTTTACCGGCAGGATTACCAAGGAAATATTTGGGTAAGACTAGAGTGCTATGTGGTCCTTACTTTGTCTGACGAACGGTACAATTAATGAATGTATTCTCCATTTCGTCGGAAATTAAAAGACCTAAGGAAGGAAATAATCGGGGAAACGGTGTGGGGGAGAAACGGTTTAAATAAACATTGAAAGTAGAAGTTTTAGAGATGTAAGAAATGTGGGAAGATTCTTTACGGTGGCCATGAGTCACAAGAAACGTTTTTTGTAAGCAGATGTTGAGATTATGGTTTGGTTTTGTTGTTTCCATGATCCTTTGGGCTTTTACAGAACTAAATCTTATCTTATCATCATTACTCAGTTTAATCAGCCCCCCAGTTTAATCAATCGCATGTTTTAAATTATCTAATCAGCTCCGACAAAGCTACTCTGTTTTCCTGTTTCCCAGAATTAAGGACGAACTTTTCATCACGGTAGGACGCCGACTACCAACTTGATCTAAATAAATTCCATGCCTGATCGACCATCTGCTCTGGAAATACAATAGCTGCATTTTTGCAGATACCATGGTATCTGATACCACGGTCTAAAGTCGTTTTTGCAGTTATCGTGGTATCTGGCAAGTTATCGTGGTATCAGATATTCAGATACTGCGGTCTGACCGTGGTAACTGGTCGTGGTATCTGGAAAGTCATCTCACTTTCATCAGATTTTGTCAGATTGGTGAGAAGGAAGTTTAGCACTTAGTGGTGTAACTGGGTATCTGTATTATTTTGGGATGACTTATTTTGGCAATAGTCGTTTTTGCAGAGCACCGTGTATCAGATACCACGATAACTGCAAAAAAGACTAATTGCAGATCCAGTTACTGTGGTAACAGATACCATGGGATCAGCAAAAACGCAACTAATAATAACTTTCGTACTCTCGCTGTTCCCAGGGCTCCTTTGGGAGTCGAGGGGAGCGGCAAAAACGGAGGGAGTCACTTTCTGGGGAGTTCCCCCAGTGGAAAACAACGAGAACATTCCATTATTCCGTTGTAGGAGTCACCAGGCAATGGTTAGATTACGTTAGTCGTCACTCGTTGTCCTAATGGTAAAATAATCTACAGTTCAGATTTATTTAATTGGTAATCTGAAATTTGAGCTTGAAAATAAGGTGAACGAGTATATTTGTTTCTGCGTATGAGTAAGTCAATAGCTGCGTTTTTGCAGATATCATGGTATCTGATGCCACGGCCTAACCGTGGCATCCGAATTTCAGATACGACAGTCCTGACCGTGGCATCTGTAAAAAGTCTTATCACCAATTCAAGAGCCTAAGTTTTTGTCAAATTGGTGGGAAAGAAGTTTGTCATTTGTAAATACTCTTTGAGCCCAAGCTGACTTTGAAAAATTTATTCAAACAATGTTTACAACGGATATACGTCAGCTACGATTCTTCATCGGTGATATTTCGGCCCTTCTTGGCAAGGGTCCTCGTCAGGCTGTCAGTCCTCTGGGTCAACGTCGGGGAAGGAAACAAACCTGTAATCACACAGGTTGTAATCATACAGGTTTGTTTCCTTCGCCGACGTTGACCCATAGGATTGACAGCCTGACAAGGACCCTTGCCAAGAAGGGCCGAAATATCGCTGATGAAGAATCGTAGCTGACGTATATCCGTTGTAAACATTGTTTGAATAAATTTGTCATTTGTGATGTGACTGGATGTAAGTGTTTCTTTGGGGTGACTTTTAAAAGCGCGGATTCGACAACTGTTGTTTTTACAAAGCAACCGTGGTATAAGATTCTGCAGTAACTGCAAATACGACAAAAACGTAGTCTACGTGTGAGTACGATGAGTCTATAGATGAGAAACTATGTCACGGTCTGACTGTCCTTAACGAGCCTAGAGACGACACTGTAGAAGTTCCTCCGAGTAAGGATTAAAATTAACTGCAGTATTTGCTACTGGGATTAATCTTATCTCTACTGAGATAAGATTAATCCGAATTAGAGATTAGAGTTCCTCAGCCCTGGAAAACGACGTACCTGAGCCGAAAGGTTCATATCATAGTACGTTAACGGATCTTTCCCAGTGGCCGTTTTGAAGCGGTGGTACTCAGAGCCTCGGAACAAATTAAGCGGGTTCCTCCAAA
The DNA here is from genome assembly GCA_023053575.1 of Branchinecta lynchi. Lineage (NCBI taxonomy): Eukaryota > Metazoa > Arthropoda > Branchiopoda > Anostraca > Branchinectidae > Branchinecta > Branchinecta lynchi. Next base: position 20,820,849 of record JAKZAP010000020.1, read on the forward strand.
CTTTACATTCTGAAAAGAAATGAAACAGTTAAACTCGTTTTTGCAACTCATTGATTTTGGATCATAGGGGTTGGGGATATATATATGTGGAACTGACCCCCCCCCCCACCCTCCCCGTTCATGGGCAAGTGGGCCCAAACTGTCCATGGAATTTATTTTTTTTAACCATGACTGGAATCAAACTCTAAGCTGGTATACTTGATGAAAAAGAGGTGTAAATACGCATTTTGATGGGTCCCGACCCTCCCCCCCCCTTTCGTTTATGGGCTGCTGGGCCCAGATTTCCCATGAGTTAAGATCGTCTATGACAGGTCTCAAGTCTGACTCTCGTACATTTTGGGGAGATATATCTATGGATGAGGGATTTGGTGTTACAGCAACAAATAAGACGACGCGGCGTACTTTAATCTTTAATGAACAGTTGGAAACTGGCCTGTTTTGTCTGTGATCGATGATATGCCCTTCTTAATGAATTGTGACAAAGGGGGTACTAGGCTGCTACGATTCAAAACTGGGAAATCTCTTCACCCCTAATATCTGCTCGGCAACAAGGCCACTGAAATCTTTTTTCTCCGATCTCTCCAGATGTACTGTCAGTTAAAACTAAGTGCAAAGTTAACGAGCGAACAGATTGTCGCATCGAGTGGACATTCAGGGCAAAAAAAAGCAATGGTTACTAGGGCCAGTTTGTTGAGAGGATTTCCGGATGGTAGGCTCAGCTAAGATTCCTAGGCGTGGCCTGCAGACGTTCTGGCACCATAGGTGCCGACCGACCCCAGGAAACCCGATAAAGGGATCAAAGGAATGCTAGTTCAGTCGTAGTCAATCCAGAAGTCCCCAATCAAGCTGGTTCTCACAAGCTAGAAGAAGCTGGAATTCACATATCCAGTCAAGCCAGTTGACACCAACGATGATTTAACAGATATGTCCTTCTTTTTTTTAATGTATTCCTTTCATTCGCAAATATTCCCGACCAGAACAGAGCAAAATAACACTAGAGAGTAGCGCCGCGACCTATGCTTTCCACGCTTTTCAAACGGGCGATACTCGTAGCGCCGCCCACTACGCTTCTGGCATTTAAAGCGAGACAAACTTGCGGGTTTATAAATTTCTAGTAAAGCAAAGGTGCGGCCTGCACACACCAAGGGAACAATGGAGGCTGTATCATTTTTTTTCCTATGTTTAGAATAGGAAGTTATCAGAACCAGGGCTGGTGAACGACTGAATGAGTTTCAGTAGGTACGTTCTCTATCGCTAGTGGTGCTAGTGTCGCTGCTACTCGAGTGTGTGTCAATTTTGTCAAGCCTTGGCGCTACTCACTAGTCTTATTTTACTCTGGAGGACTAATTTACAGTTAAAACCATAGCTGATTTTTTGTATAGCTGATCCGCCTGCGGCTGACCAGAGGTCCATCAACAAATTTAAACAAAATCGTAGTCACCCCTGGAGCTCCATGACGTTTTGGTTTAATGAATTTTAATTATTTTGGTTATTGTTGTTGTGTTTCTGTGTTGTTGTTTTTTATTTTTTACCATACTCCGGTTGCGTTCCCCAACTTAACGATCGTTAACAAATAGTTAACAGTTGTTAACTTTTTGCGTTCCACATTTCTGATTTCAAAATTTAAGCTCCGCCCACCTACAATTTCCGTTCCTGAGCTTAACTATTGCTAACTATTTTGTAACCATCGTTGCAAAAAAGTTAACAATCGTAGAACTGGGAAAAGTTAACGATCGTTAAAGCTGCAATTAGCTCCGCCCCGAAGTAAAGTTAACGATTGTTAACAATTGTTAAGTTTGGGGAACGCAACCTCCGTCTCTAGCTAGACATGTTACAAATAAAATTAAATAATTAATTAATTAATCAGCCCACACTGACCGGCTGTTCCAACTTATTGGCAAGATTTATGTTACGAAACTAAGGTTGCGTTCCACAGACTTATTATCTTTACGACTGTTAGAATTATTTTATTATTTTCGTACCACATTCCAGCACGATAACAAAATTAGCTCCTCCCTCTTATCACTTGCGTTACACAAGAGTTTAATTCAATTCAGTTTCAATTTAATTTATTCATTAAAAATCTTGAAAAATTTATACAATGAAGTTATAATATTTTAAACTGAATGATATTTATAGAGCTAAATGACATATCACACTATGGCCTATAACTGGTTGTCTGTCAGGTCACGTAACTTGTCAATAAAATTAAGAGTTCAGAGATTTCGGTTTCGAATCTTCTGCTTGTCAGGCTGGATTCGGACTCGGCTTCCAACCCTCAATCTTACGAATCCGCTCAAATTCCTAGACTTCATCATTCCACCGTTTTCTCAATTTTTACACAGTGTTCTTAGGCAATCTAACTTTATGGTCTCCACCACCCAACATCCTCAGTAATTTATCACGTTATCTCATACCTTAGATATCAGTGCTTTTTGTCACCTCTAATTAAGCCATAACCTATGAACATCATTTTATTTTTGCTAAGGTCGGATTCGAATTCGGATTCGAATCCTCAGCATGAAATGGTGGATCCGGATTCGAATCCTCAGCATGAAATGGTGGATTCGGAATCGGATACGTACCTAGCCCTGGATTCGGATTCAAATCCTTTCATGATCGGATTCGCCCATCTCTGTTAGAGTTACAATCGTTACAATTTGCATGGTCTTGAGCATCATAATAACTATTTAGCAGGAACCCCGGCAGGAAGGGCAGAATCCGTACTGTCTGTCCGCATTAGTATTATTTTCGTTCCAAAGTGGATAGTCAATATCATAATATTTGTCTGGCTCCTCCTTTTACCATGAGCGTGTTCCATCCTACTTACCGTAGTTACTACACATGACGTCACGAATCCTGGCTTTTTGCCATCAAGGCTGGAACGATTTTTCTATTTTCAGCAGAATATCATGCCACAGGCGAATCCGACCAATCACGTTACAGAGATCCGCAGTTACTACGCTTACTACGCTCCCGAGCGTGGTAAGCAAATAGTTACTATTTCGAGAAGGTTGGAACGGTCAGCGTAGTAACTTATGGTGAGGTTGGAACGGAAATATTAACTAATAGTTACTATTTGTAGAAGGGTGGAACACGCTCGATGATAAGTCATAATAACTTAAATTGGGCCCAAACTAAACAAATATAACTATTCTAATCAGACGTTTCTTTATACATTACCTTCAGTTTCACACACCTGCCGAGTTTGTTTACAAAAAAGTGCCGTTCGATTCCTGGCGAAAATTTAATGTTGTGATAGATAGTCCTTCAGCCCCCATTTAATTATATCTATAGTTTGGCCCTTCTTGGTAAGGGTCCTATTCAAGCTCAAGCTGGAAAATGAACTTGTGGAAAAACAATTAAAGCTTCTTCCTTGCATATCTGATTTTATGAACTTCTTCTCTGAAAATTGATTGGAGTTAAAGCTGGTGCTGGGATTTCATTCTGGACACGGTTGCTGTTTTTGCTGTTGGATTGGGTCGTCGAAAGGGTAGAAATTCTTCTGCATTTTGCCTTGAGCCTGAAGAGGACCCTTGCCAAGAAGGGCCAAAATATAGCTCTAATAAAATGTGGCTGACTTGTCCGTTTTGCGCCGTCAAATATGAAAATTTACTTCCTCACACCTCGCCTACAATTTAGAAATCCGGTAAAAAAGATGCAGAGCCTCCCTTCATACCTGACACAGACGGTTGCGGATTCGTTGTGGTTGCAGCAGGGACTCCGTTCACTTCAGGGACCGGGTCGCCCCCTCCAAGCCAGGGACTGAGATGGTTCAGGGACACCTGCTCTATGAACGAAGTTCCGTACTTCCGAAAATACCACCATTCAAAGATCTATGGAAAAAACGAAAGTAAAAGAAAGTAGATGAAGAACGTCAAAATATACACCCGCCACCCAAAAATGCGATTCGGACCTAAAAACAGGACATGTAGTTTCACTTTGTAGTTTTCATGTAGTTTTCACATCGCCTCGGTAGGTAGGTAGGTAGGTAGGTAGGTAGTTTATTTATAACAAATTTAACCAACTTCTAACAAACAACGCAAATGCCTCACGACATACTTAAGCGCGTAAGTTAACTCCAATAAAAGAAAAATAACCGTCTTAACCTAGCCTAAACAAAATAAATAATAGAAATCCTTCGAAACACCACAACTAAAGATACGTATATACACTTTATTGCTTGCAAGAATCAATAATATGCCTTCGAAGCAGTTTTTTAAATTTTGATGGGTCAAGACACTGTTTCAAATCAGCTGGAATGGAGTTCCAGATTTTCGGGCCAGCATGGCGAAGACCAAAACTAGATCGTGAAGTAGGCCTAATTTCAACTGAAAAATCCGATCTATGGGAAGTGGGATAATTGTGGAACTGCGAGTTAATTGAAAATAACCCTGCATAACTTAATGGTAATAATCCACGTTGATATAAAAAACAAATAAATGAAATAGACATATTTCATCGGATTCCTCGGATCATCGGACACATTCCTCGGATCATCTAGGTCAAACGGCTGTTCTAACTTCCAAGTTTCAGCCCAATTATTAATACAGTTGTTTGATCTCAAGATGTGCCACAAGATTTCCGGTACCTCCCTCCAATTCCCCCTACCGCAGCCACATCTGGCTCCGACTCGCAAATGGATCATCTAAAGCATCTTCTCTTACCACCTAGGTTTCACTCGAATCTGAGCCATTTTTAGGAAACCCCCCCCCCCCCCCCCCACCGTGGTCGGATCCGGGTCGGACCGTAAAATGATATAGGATATATGATCTCTCTACATTCAAAGTTTCATTTAATTCGCTGCATTCATTTGACCCGTATGCGAGCCACAAAATTTCCGGAACTCTCCCTCCAACTCCCCCTACTGTGACCGAATACGACTCGAAAACATAAACGGCGCATCTCTGACATCTCCCCTTCCCGTTCATCAAGTTTGACTGAAACTGGAGCACAGCCTATCTGCATATTTCCAGTCCCCCCCCCCACCCCTACCACGGCCAGATCCTGTCCGGACCCCAAGTATTAAATCTAGGTCGCCTTAACTCGGTACTGTCCATCTTGCATCCCATTCGGTCCATCCGTCTGTTTTTTGCAATGTCAAAAAGTTTCCGGACCCCCCCCCCCCCCCGTCAACTCCCCCAAACCGTGGTCGCATGTGATTCGAACGCATGTTTTGCATGTCTAGGTCATCAATTCTTATCCCAAATAATGTTTCGCTCGAATACCTCTTCCCTCACTCCCCCAAAAATGGTCGGATCCAGGAATATAAGTTTTCTTAAGGCATTGTGTCGGGTTCTCAAGTCAATTTGGTCGGGTCACTAATGCCGGCATGGTTCATCGTGCTGAGCACATCTCGAACTATCCTAACTCGCGATTATCGGAATTCCGGGGAAGCCCCTCCAACTCCACCCATAGAGCCCCGATACGATCTGGATCGGTCAATTACGTACCTAGGCCTAATGCTTGTTCTACCCACCAAGTTCCATCCAAATCCATCGACTCTAAGCGTTTCATAAGTTTTCCGATCCCCCCCCAACCCCCTCCGTTACGTAGGCCTAATGCTTGTTCTCCCCACCAAGTTCCATCCAAATCTATCGACTCTAAGCGTTTCATAAGTTATCTGGTGCCCCCCCCCCCGTCCATTACGTATCTAGGCCTAATGCTTGCTCTCTCACCAAGTTCCATCCAAATCCATCGACACTAAACGTTTCATAAGTTTTCCGGTCCCCCCCCCCCTCCAATTCCCCCACAAGTATCGGATCCTATCCGGAATTTACACTGAACATCTGGGACAATAGTTCTTTCCACTTACCAAGTTTCATTCAAATCCGACCACCCGTTCAAAAGTTATGCATGCCACTAGATTCCGGATTACTCCCCCCCCCCCCCACCCATGATGGTCGGGTCGGGGAAACGAGTATTCTCAATTCAGTCTGTTTGACTCCCTGACAAGCCTGCCAAGTTTCATCGTCCTAGCACATGAGTGAGTACCGAACTCGCGGGGATTCCGAAAAAATCCGACCCCCTCCCCCCCAAGCTACCCCACAGTGCCCGAATCCAGGGCACTGACTGTTGCTTGTTCTGATCCGATACACCTCAATTTTCCGGATTCCCCCTCCCTCCACCCCCAGGTGGTAGGACCGGGGGAGTGACTATTTCCAATTTAATGTGGTCGGGTCCCTGATACGCCTGTTTCATCGTCCTATGTTATGTGGATGTGCCTGACTAGCAAAACCCAGACCGACAGACGGGCAAAAATATACTTTTAAATTGTTAAATGCTTTAAAACTATGCTCTGCTTGAGCTGTTTTAAGCATTTCTCCAGACCCATTGGCATTAAGCAACAAAATCAAAGGTTTTGATGGATCCCAAAGAGGAAATATTTTTTGATTTTTCTAATGACAATCGGGTATAGCAGAAGTTCGGATGTTCCCGACAGAAAACATAAAAAGAAAATCAGGTTCATTCGTAAACATACGGTTTTGACTAGATTCCGATCGGACTACCCATCCGAGGGGAGAACAAATTGTAATTCCCGATTCATCGTGTCTTTTTCGGGTACACAAGTCTTTTCCAACCAGCTTGGCAGGAGAATTTGTCTGACCCTAATTTCCATATCAGTACAGTTTCTACCCTCAAGCTTAACCTGTTATGGTAGTACGAAAGGACCTTATAGAACTTTGGCAGACAAATCCATTAGACTTAGGATCTAATTATAGGATTTACTAGTGGTAGGTTAAATACTATTGTATTTTTTATTAGTTTTAATTCAGGTAAGTCATGGTCTTGCTTTCAGTTGCATTTCTAATATCCCCGGAACGCAAAATTCTTGGTTACATTGAACTTCGGAAAGGCCCTAATAAAGGTGGGTTTGTAAGCCTTCTTCAGCCACTTTAGACACAAATGAAATCTTATCAGAGTTATTAGACTTAAAAGAACAATTAAAATGTAAAAGAATTACAAACAAGATGATTAGTGATGATCTTGCTAATAAAAGTGACAAACAGCTTTCAATGAATAAGAAATTGGTTACAACACGTTTAATTTGCAACTGTCCATATTCATATTTAATATAACATATGTTTATCCTTCACGAGGTTCACTACCGTGTTTTGGACTTAGTCATATAAAGTATTCTAAAAACATCAACTCTATCGAAGGCCCCAAATCCTAAATTTCAGGATCCTGATACATCTACTAGGATATACGGGCTGCTATACCAGGCTATGAAGGAAAAGGACACCACTAAAATGTACAAAAAACTCTTGCAGTATTTGCTACTGGGATTAATATTGTCTCTACTGAGAGAATATTACTTCTAATTCGGATTAATCTTATACCAGTTGAGATAAGATTAATCCCAGTAGCAAATAATGCAGTTAACTTTAATCCTTACTCGGAGAATTTGTTTACAGTGTAGACCTGCATAGTTAACAAAGCATCTTCGACTCACCAGAATTAGTCCTGATATCAGCGACGACGTCCCCGTCAACGCAACGTAGAACTTCGGCGTCAAGGTGCTCAAAAACATCGTAGCTATAAGAAATACATTGGCTACAAACACACCTCTACAACAGCCACCCCATTATTGATTCGTCGGGCGATATATTTAGAAGATCTTTTGAGAGACGGATACTTCGCCACGACGCGCGAACTGTTCCCGGAACAATCCCAGGATCTCCGCACAGACTTGTTTCCTCCCCGGGAACTAGAGGCAGGCACTAAAGAGAAAGGACAGTATTTGCAGTCATGCTAGTGCTGATAGCTGGAATGGTAAAAGATCCTATAGCCTATTAAGGAAGGCGAACTGTTGCCTGAACGATACCAGGATCTCCGCACAGACTTGTTTATCCCCGAGAACTAGAGGCAGGCACTTAAGAGAAAGGACAGTATTTGCATTCATGCTGGTGCTGATAGTTGGAATGGTAAACATTCCTATTTATTTATTTACTTCCCTCAGAACTGAGGAGTACAAAATATAATGTATAAAACAGAACTATGCCTAAACCATCTGGTTCATTCAGTGACATATAAATACTATAAGAAATACACACGATTTCGACACCTAAATTACAATTGTTTACGTACATTATTACAGTTTACGTTATTCATTTGTCAAAAAATGGGTACATGTTGTGGGTTTGGAGGGCTACCGAAGCTTTATTTATTACAAAAGTTGGTAATCTTTTTCTTCAAAATTAAAACCGGGTCTTTCACTTTAAAATTATAAACCAACTGCGAATTACTGAAAGAAATGTGGAGCCCAAGGAGAAATCTTGGAAAATTTGAAATATGATATTTTAATAGCATTTATGTTGCAAATTCGAAAATTTTCTACGATTGTTGCAGCAAAAAGAACATGAACCATATTAAGGACTATGGCATATAAGGAAGGCGAACTGTTGCCTGAGCAATACCAGGACCTCCGCACAGACTCCTACCTCCCCGATAACTAGAGGGAGGCACTAAAGAGAAAGGACAGTATTTAGTCATGATGGTACTGATACCTCGAATGACGTTTCTGCATAGCATATTAGGAAAACAAACTGTTGCCTAAGCATCTCCGCGTAGACTAAATACTCCAGAGAAGGCGCTCCTAAGAAAGAACGGTGTTTCTAAGGTCATGAAGGTACTCATAGTAGGCTAGCAATTGGCCATATTCCTGTTCAGCGCTTCCAAGCGGACTAGTTTCTGTTAATCCCCATATGCCTCCCCGTCAGCACTTGGATCAGACATGGCAAAATGATATCCACAGGTTAGTGAGTGGAAAACCTGTCATCTGTGTCCCAGGTAATGGAGATTTTGCATATGTTTTAGCAGCAGAAAGGGAAAGCGACCTACCCCCCTATGGATTCGACTTTTTACTATGTCTACACAAGTGTTGGTTAGACATAGTAAACAGTCGAATCCATAGGGTCACTTTCATTTTCTGCTGCTGAAACATATGCAAAACCTCCATTACCTGGGACACAGATGACAGGTTTTCCACTTACTAACCTGTGGATCTATCTTACCATGTCTGATCCAAGTAATGACGGTGAGGCATGGGGGAATTAACATAAACTAGTCCGCTTGGAAGCGCTGAACAGGAATATGACCAATTGAGTAGCAAGGCAATCTATCAAGTAGTGTGTTAGGGCAGTGCCAACTTTTTTCGTTCCTGGTACCCCTAATCAAGGTTAAAAAATGTTGCATACCACTTTTTGACGAATCGTTGTTTCACGATTTTTTTTACCATAATCAGAACGTAAAAAAGAGGGTATTCATCGTCATGGATGGCAAGGCATAAATGTGTATCTGAATTACGTATCTGGGTATATCTGGGGTATCTGATCTTGAGGAAGATAGCCAAAAGACTAAAAACAAGAGCTGGAAGCTCATATGGCACTTGGAAGGCTGGGTCAGAGGATGAAAGTAGGAATTCTTCAATTCGTGGGTTTGTTGTGATTATTTGTAAGCAAAACCCTTGAGATAATGGGTCCTTGGAAATCACAAGAACGTACCGTTTGGTAATGCATTTGGCTGTGATGATGCGCACTTTAGAGGCGCTAGAAATTCGTCTGTAATAAAAACTCTTGAAGCAAAAATTATGATGATCTCTTCGGGAGAATGAAATGTATATTTACTCAAAAGTATCATTTGTACTTTAAGAAATTCAGTTGTAAGCAAAAGCCTTGAGGCAAAAATGATCTAATCATGTCAAGTCTGTAATGTTCAAGCCAAGTTTCATGGTTCTAGCACATCTCGAAGTACCTTAACTCGTGATCACCGGTATTCCGGACGCCCCCCCCCCCTAATTCCCCCCACAGTTCTCGAATCCGATCCAGTTCTGTCACTGATGAATCTAGGGCTTGTGCTTCTTCTTCCCACCAAGTTTCCTCCCAATCGCTCCACTCTAAGCGTGTTGCAAGATTTACGGCTCCCCTCCCCCCCAAACTAATCGGATCCGGTTCGGACTTCACATGGGACATCCGAGACACGAGGTCTTTCCAAATATCAAATTTCATTAAGATCCGATCACCCGTTCCACATTTATACGTACCTCTAGATTTTGGATTCCCCTTCCCTCCACTCCCCCCACGGTGGTCGGATCGGGGAAGTCACTATTTCTAAGTTATTTTGATTTGGTCCCTGGTATGCTTGCCACGTTTCACTGTCCTAGCCCATCTGGAAGTAACTTAACTCCGTATCAAAGGAATTCCGGACCCCCCCCCCCCTCCAACTTCCCCCACAGTGAACGAATCCCGTCCGGTTCTGTCAATGATGTACCTAGGGCTAGTGCTTGTTTCTCTCACCAAGTTTCATCCCGATCCTTCCACTCTAAGCGTTTCACATGATTTCCGGTCCTTCCCTCCGCCTCCCCCCCCCCCACATTCATCGGATTCGGTCCGGGCTTGAAATGGGATATCTGAGACATGACGTCTTTCCAAATATAAAATTTCATTAAGATCCGATAACCCGTTCGTAAGTTATGCATGCCACTAAATTCCGGATTCTGGCTCCCCTCCCTCCCCCCCCCCCCTCCCCACGATGGTCGGATCGGGCAAGTGACTATTTCCAACTTAGTTTGGTCGGTTCCCGCATACGCCTGCCAAGTTTCATCGTCCTAGCTTATCTGGAAGTACCCTAACTCGCAAACGCCGGACTAACCGACCGACCGACAGACAGACCGACGGAAGAGTGATCGGTATATGGCACTCGGCCGGAACGTGCCATAAAAAACAGATACGCGACCTTCGCGTACCCCTTGCGAAGGTCTCCCGTACCCCCTAGGGTACGCGTACCACCCGTTGGGAACCACTGTGTTGGGGAAAGAGAAATCCCACGATTTTCTCAAATAGCCTACCATATTTGACCGCAAGAACTAGAGGGAGGAATGTTAAGGAAGAATTACATTTTAAAAATAGTAAAGTAAAATAGTGCTAATTGGTATCGAGAGGAAGAAGAGAGGAAGCGCGAGAGGAGAAGTTCCATCGATCTAAATGGTATATTACCAAAAACAGTCCGCCCTAATTTCAGGAGAGAGACCCCCCCCCCGCCCACTTTCATAAGTGCTCGCGATAGAAACAACTAATCCGAGACATATTGGGCATATTAATTCACAGAGAAATTCTATCCAGAAACCGGAACCTAAAAAAGCAACGAAAAAAAAAGAAGAAAAAATACATTGTGTGTCGTTGATTTGCGTTTATTAGACTTAGATTATTGCTTAAAGGACACCTGAATGAAGAGTACCAAGTATCATTCCTACCTGTATGACTTCCGTTAAGATTGCCTGCAGAAAACCCAATTTAAATACGAAATAGTGTTTCCAAGGTATAATTTTTGCTCCATTTTGCATCTTTACTTATTTCAGTACCGAACAATTTTAGAAATGAACAAATCTCTCCAATCAAACCTTCTCCTGGAATATTTTTTAACCAGTTAGGCCCAAACGTATATCTAGAAGAAATTCCAATACGATGCGGCCAGCGCTGTACAAGATTTGAATGAATTGCGCTTTTTGTCTTGGAGTCTGCATGTGCAAACCTCCAGAAACGACCATCCCTATTTTGAAAATGTCACGCTCAGGAGAAGAATGCTCTCCGTGGCCATGTCTGTAAATGCATTCTCCATGGTGTGTTCAAGTATGGTTTCACTGCTCAGGTGTCCTTTAAGCTTGAAAATTTGCATAAATACGCGCGAAGTCTAAAGGACATCATCTTCCTGGCATAATGCGTGAGGAATACCCGCCCGTGATAACTCGCGCGTGTCCACTGATCAAAGTTTAGAAAGAAGAAGAAGTTTTTCTGTTTCAGCTATCTGATCATTTTTGTGTCTACTACCCTTGGACTTTCAAAATATACTGATCTATTTCTCTATAAATTCTTTCACGTCATTCAAAAGGAGGCGACGATACAATTAACCTACCTCTGTTGTACTTCATTTATCTATCTGCATCTCTCTTCCAGGTACGGTATCTATCTCATTTTTATTTTCCGGCTATTTATCCAATGAGTGTACCCTACAATTTTTGCAGTAGCTGTGCCGAGATATCATGGAAGGCCCCTAATAACTACTATCAAACGGAGCGTTAAAAGTCCATCATGGACCTTAATCGGCCCTAAGAGCTAATTAAGGTAAGGTAACAGATCACGGGCTTTGGTGCAACTGCAAGTACAGGACCATATTTGTCATACAACGCTAAGTGGTGGGCTAGTGGTCCCTGCAGACCTTTAAGGTCCCTTCAGACTTAAAAAAGCTCTTAAGTACTCCCTTCACACTGAGACACTTACGGACGCTACGTCAACGTAAAAACCCTACGTAGTTCTCCGTAACAGTAAGTGAAGAAGACGAAATTAAATAAAAAGAATTTGCTTGATTAGAAGATCTGCCAGTTCGTGTATAAGATATCTTGGAATTATCAGAAAGAGCAATACGATGAAAAAGGAGAAGAATAGAAAATCCGACAGCGATCCGGTGCAGGTGTGAAACATCGACGTAAAATAACGATTACGGAAACGTAGGTTTTTATTATCAGTCTGAGGGGTCCCAAGTCACCAACCAACGGTCAACTCTATTACCCAATGAATCTTATAATCACTGGGACAAGAGCAAGGGCGTCCCGAGGGGGGCGCAGCGCTCCCCCCCCCCCCCCACCCCCTTTTCGGCATTCTGTCAAATTTTCGCCGAAGGCTAAATTCTCGGTACAAAATCTCTTGTCCCCATATTTCCAAATTTGGTGGTTAACGTGTTTATTAGTTCCCATTCTATATCTAACTTGGTAATTAATCCAACTTCTTGTTCAGTCCGCATCGATTACGAGTCCCTTCGTAATTCGAGTAATTGTAACGTGTTTTTCAGCCTCCTTCGTTACCGAATTCGGTTGTTCACCGGACTTTCCTCAAGTCCGTATCTGTTCTATCGCATTCGGTCAGTCCATTTCATAATTCGGCGATTAATCAGATTCACTTGGCTCTGATTCGTTACCGAAATTGGTAATTCACCGGAATTTTATTTAGTCCGTATCTATTACCAGACGGTTGTTTTAGGTGGTTCTAACATGAGTTTTTATTCCAGTACGAAATTCGGCTGTTATACCGTTTCCGATCTCTTCCTTATTACTAGTTATTTTTTCGGTAGCACGAATTCATTGTTTGGTTCACCCCAGTTACTGAGTTCGGTAATTTAAATGGTATTTATTTAGCTCTTGTTTTTTATGGCACTTGCCCTTCGGCCAAGTGCCATATAGCGATTGTAATTTCTGTCCGTCAGCCGGTCTGTCGGTCCCGGTTTTGCTAGTTCGGGCACTTCCCGATAAGCTAGGACGATGAAACTTGGCAGGCATATCACTGACTGGACCAGATTAAACTAGAAATAGTCGCTTTCCCGATCCGACCATCCGGAGGGGAGTGGAGGGAGGGGGAATCCGTAAAAAATAGGAAAAATTAGATATTTTTAGCTTACGAACGAGTGATCGGATCTTAATGAAACTTGATACATGTAAGGACCTCGTGTCTCAGACGCTCCATTTTAAATGCAGACCGGATCCGGTGACATTAGGGGGAGTTGGAGGGGGAAACCGGAAATCTTGAGAAACGCTTAGAATGGAGGGATCGGGATGAAACTTGGTGAGAAGAACAACCACAAGTCCTAGATACATCATTGACATAACAGGACCGGATCGGGGCACTGTGGGAGGGGTTGGGATGGGGGTCCAGATTTCTAGCGATCCGGCGAGTTCGGCATACTTCCTGATATGCTAGGGCGATGAAACTTGGCCGGTATTTCAGGGATCCTACCAGATTGACTTGAGAACAACCGTTTCCCCGATCCGACCATCGTGGGGGGAGTGGATGGATGGAGTGTCCGGAATCTAGTGGCGTGCATAACTTTTGAACGGGTGATCGGATTTGAATGAAACTTGTCTGGTGAGCTATCGCCTCGGATGTTCCGTGTCAAGTCCGGGTCGGGTCCGATACCTGTGGGAGATGGGGGGGGGGCCGGAAAACTTTTGACATGCACAAAAACCAAACGGATGGACCAAATGAGGTGCAAGTTCGACAGTGCCGAGTTTGTGCGGCCTAGATTTGATATTTGATGTCCGGGCCGGATTCAACCAAGGTGGGGGGGGGGGGGGTACTGGAAACTTGCAGATAGGCTATGCTCCAATCTCAGTAAAACTTGATGGACAGAAACAGGGAATTAAGAGATACGACGTTTATGTTTTTAAGTCCTGTTCGGCCACAGTAGGTGGAGTTGGATGGAGATTGCCGGAAACTTTTAGGCTCACATGGAGTTCAAACGAGTGCATCAGTTTAAATGAAACATGGAACGCACAGAGAGCACATACCCTAGATGACATATTTTGGGCCCGAACTGGATCCGACAACGTTGGTGGGAGGGGGGGGGGGGTACCAGAATTTTCCAAAAATGCTCAGATTCGAGTGAAACTTGATAGATGGTATAAAAGACGATGCTTTAGATGGTCCATTTTTTAGTCCGAACCAGATTCGGCCACGGTAGGGGGAGATAGAGGAGTACCGGAAATCGTGTAGCACATCTAGGGATCAAACAAGTGAGTTTATTGGGCTGAAAGTTTGAGCAGTCATATGCATTTGCTACAGATAATCGAGACGATGCCGGAACTGCTCAGAAGTGAGTGAAACAAATATCCTATTTCTATTTCCGAACCGCATTTTTGGATGGCGGGTGTATTATGTGACGTTCTCATCTACTTTCTTGTACAGCCTACTCGTAGCAAGTGCCATATGAGCTCGTATCTCTTGTTACTATTTAACGGTTGCTTCAGCTGGTTGACATTCGTTACTTAACTTTTACATATAATGATTGCAATACTTCAGGAATAAGCACGTCTCTTGACGTGAAAACTAGCCTACTCTTATTTGCTGCAAATTCAGAATAAATGTACGTTGTATCTACTTTACCCTGGATGGCCCCTTTTTTTCGCCAGACAGCTCTGTGGTATAATAGGTAGAGTAGAGTAATATTTAATTTAAAATGACTTTCACAGCAATCATGCCGAATTTGTATTTCTCGTCAACATATCATAAACGAAAACGTTGCCAATGGACATTTACAGCAGATTTGCAGATGCCAATATATACATATACAATTTAAACAAAACCAAATTATATAAATGCAAATGGAACAAAACAAATTCAGTTTTAGTCGTGAGAATTAAAAAGTGTCACGAAAGATGGAACGAAGCTTTTCCTGTATCTTTCGTGAGTGCAAATTACTGGTGTTACTTTGGGGACTTTCTGTGATTTTTCCCGGGAGGGGGGGAAGTCTTGGTCTAGTCTTGGAATCGCAAAAAGCACTTTGATCAGCAGTGTTTCCACAAAATTTCGCCTACGGTGCATTCACAGCCTTCACTATTTAAGAGAAGGGAGCGTCATTTAGTTGGCGTCTGAGGCTTTGAATATTTGGGGGTTTGAACCGCATTAGAAGCTAGAATTTGCATGAAAAGTAGTTAAATATTGCCAGAATAAAAGGCGGATTAAAAAAATTTCGGATGCGCAGCTTTAGTCTGTCTTGGGTAAAGCCGTTAGCGACGTTGTCGCTTTGCAGCAATGACGTTTTTTCTCGCCACATTTTCAAGTCCTGTTGCCAAAACTTAACGTCCCCCAAAGGTAAAAGGCTAGTAACGTTGTATCCTTGAAAAAAAAAAGAAGTGGAAGAGCGTGAATATGCGCCAAATTTTCTCTTTAGACTTTACTTTGTACATACTATACAAATTTTGTAGCTTCTTGAAGGCAACTCGCTGTGTTATTAGAAGAAGTCAATTTTACCAGGCCCGCCCCCTCAATGAAGAAAGGCTCAGGACGCCCCTAGACACGAGTACCTATGAGGTTCAGGTTCAAGGTCTCTAATGGTAACATTTCGCTAGAAAGCCGAAGAAATTGAGGATTGAGTTCGGAGATTCAGGTTCGACTGACTGACCCGACAGTAACAACAAGACGGTACAGTGCTCCAAAGACAATCACAGAAATCACAACACCCGCCCATTTCTAAGCAATCAGAAGGTGCCGATTTTCAAACATCGATCAAAACATGAGAGGTAAAACAATGACAAGGTGAATGCTCCTGAAATCGAGTTTTAAATAGATTTAGTCAAGCAGAATGTGTTGCGTGTCAGGTTGCTTGGCAATACAAATACATCACAGAGTATCCACAGCTACATGCTGAATTAGCGTCATAGCATTACTTCTCCTGATTTGTTTCTGTCAAAGCAGTCTGCCACAAATCCCTGATTTTGGAACACCCTATGCCTAACACCAGATACCGAATGAACGAACGAATAAAAAAAGAACGAACGAATGAACGAACGAAAAGGATTTGTATTCCTTTTCTAGCTTTTAGCTATTCGGATAAAACTTGATTGATTGATTGAAAAAAAAAAAAAAAAAAAAACATTTTCCCACTACACTTACATAGCCAAAAGGCAGATTTCAGAAAAGGAAAAGCGAGAACACAAGAAAACACAGAGAGGGAGAAGAGTAGAACTCATAAAAGAAAACTAAAAAGTAGATGACTGCACCATTGCACCATACAGAGAATTTTCTTACAAAGACAGCGGACAAAACAAAATTTAAGACTGATTTCTGCATATAATATTGATTGAGAACGCGATAATTATCTTTTACTAGCCATCAAGTTTCTAGTCCTCGGCCTAACAAAAACTTACACAATCGAAAACAGGGAGGCCGGATTGAACGCTTTACCTATGACAAACGCTGGGTACCTGTGGGTACCCTAACCATAACCTACTCCACAATAACAGAATTCTGATTGGCTGATTCCTGAACTTCACTGAAACCATCAATACTTTGAGCGTGTTCCATCCTACTTACCGTAGTTACTACGCATGACGTCACGAATTCTGGCTTTTAGCCGTCAAGGCTGGAACGATGTATCTATTTTTCAGCAGGATCTCACGCCAGGGGCGAATCCGACCAATCACGTTACAGAGATGCGTAGTTACTACGCTTACTACGCTCCCGAGCATGGTAAGCAAATAGTAACTTCCGACAAGGTTGGAACGGTCAGCGTAGTAACTTTCGTGAGGATGGAACGGGAATAGTAACGAATAGTAATTATTGTCAGAAGGGTGGAACACGCTCTTTATTGGGTTAGGCAGCATTTCAATCAACCAATCAAGTTTAATCCGAATAGCTAAAAGCTAGAAAAGGAATACAAATTTACAAAATACACAGACACACAAGAAACAAATTAACTAATCCACTTACAAGAAATTACCACAAATAAATGATGGGATGAAACTACGTAAAAATTGGGTAGAAGCATTAGCGGGATATGGTGAAAACTGATTGCCAGTATTCCTCTCGGACCGACGCACGGACCGACGCTTGTACATTTGGCACAGTGTATCCAGCGATAGGCACAGGGTGTCCAAGAATCAGGGGGGTTGTGGTGGACTATGTCAAACTACCCAGATTAAACAATATCGTAGATTAAATTTTGAGGAATAGTCTATCCCTTACCGTACGTGTTCCCATAAGGCCAATGTGACAAAAACCACGATAACGATAAAGCAGACAAAAATTCAAACAGAAGAGAACGCAGAGCTTGTACAGCGAAAAAAGGAGTTGTCAACCAACCAATCACTAAATCCTTTTGTACTCCAACACCTCCATCACAACATTAAAAACAAGACCGCTCAACCGCTTGAATATGTACGCCTACAAAAATAAATGTTACCGTTTTGAAGTTTTTTGTTTACGGCCAAACAACGAATCAAATGAGGAAACCAAGTTCAGATACGGGATCAACAAGCATATTCACTCCAATAGTTGCGTTTTTTCTCTCTGTTCTGTTCGCTGTTTTCTTTCTGTTTTATATTTTTCCCATTTTTATCAAAACACGGAACACGCTCTTTCTCATTTTCCCGTTTTTGTACGCTGTTCCGTGTTCTCTGTTCCACTGTCTGTTTTGCAAAACATGGAACTTGCTCTCCTAGCATGTTTTATCACTGTTTAGATAGAAAATTGCAAAG
Source organism: Branchinecta lynchi (assembly GCA_023053575.1). Taxonomy (NCBI): domain Eukaryota; kingdom Metazoa; phylum Arthropoda; class Branchiopoda; order Anostraca; family Branchinectidae; genus Branchinecta; species Branchinecta lynchi. The sequence goes on from JAKZAP010000020.1 coordinate 20,838,871, forward strand.
AGATTCGCAGATAGAACAGAAAGAATTGCAGAAGTTCGGAGGATAAAGCTGGATCCTAAAGTATGGTTGTTTTGGAATTTAATTTGCAATTTAACAGATTTCCCGCAACATGCTCAGGATCCAAAATTTGTGTTTTCGGCAGACCAGAACAGAGTAAGCAAAAATAAAAATTTTTAACCAAACCAGACAACTGTAAACACAGAACACGGAACAGGAACCAGAGAAAAAAAACGAAAAATCGAAAAAATCGAAACTCAAAAGGGTCTTTTAGAATTGTGTTTTTTTTTGTTTTTTTTTTTTTTTTTTTTACCAAATTCCTCGTATTTTAGCAGCATTCCCGGCGAACTGCATGCAGAGCAAAAGATCTAGTGACGCAGAGAGACAAACTTTTCAATCAAAATTTCCAGGTTTTTGGAAATTTTGCCAGCTTCTCCTTCAAGGAAAAAAAAATTAAAAATTCGATTCAGCAAGTCTCCTTGTCCCGATACCGAATCCCTAATCGACTTCAGAAACGACTTTGAGCTTCAGCCGAATTCCGGTTTTGGCTGAATTCCTGGAGAATTACTTGTCCGGCAAGAAAACTAAGTTCAGACATGGATTCAGTCAGCCTCCTTACACCTTAAACAAATATCTCATTAGTTTATAAAACAGTCCAAACAATCCAAAACCCAAAGAATACGTACGCTAGGATTAAACAGTCTTCTAATAAACCCAATTAAGTTTGTGCGTATACGCGCAAGCGAAGTCACCATCCCCCTGGGTGTATAGATTAAACAAAATGACGTCACCTGCGCGCGAAGAGCTTGCATGTGTGAGTAAAGGGGTAGGGTAGGGACTTGTCAATGGTCCAGAATTTTCAACAAATTTTGTTAAATTGTTACGAGATAGTTGTCGGATGCATTCTAACTTTTCGACCCAGCAAATGCCGGTTGGGTCTTTAGGGATAATAAAAACTGATCGCATACACTTTTTGATAATCACAGATATTTTCCAAAGTTGTCTCCTCACTCTATATCGACTATGTTAAAACTTCATACTAAATTTCCGGATTCATCGCGAACTAATTGTCCGACGTGAAAATAATTTTCACATTCGGATTCAGCATGTGTTCCTAGCCCTGATTCGAACATCTAATCAACATCAGATACAACTTTTACTTTTCCCAAAATTTCCGGTTTTTGCCGGATTCCGGGTGATCTACTTGTCCGGCACGAAATAATTTTCATATTGGGATTCAGCATGTTTGTTTACCCTAAATAGACTATCTCATTAGCTTTTACAAATCTTTTGTTGTCGTCCCTTAGTTTGAAACCCCTCCGTCCCCCTAAATACAGAGCTACAGAGCCCATCTTCGAACTTGACCTGTACTTTGACTCAAAGAGTCATCGTGCCAAATTCTAACAAAATATCCCAGCCTCTTTGAGAGTTATCGTGCTCACAGACGGACGGACGGACATGCGGACAACTTTTGCGATGTCATAGGTATCCCTCCACTTACGTTTTGGGACCGCAAAAAAAATGAACATAAACCTTATCGTAAAAAAAAAATATCCAATAAATAATTTTACTTGTAGCATACACATAAGCCACATGTTCAACTACAGACAAAGATACAAATTCTGACTTCACAAAACAAGAGCTAAACGCTCATATGGCACCCGTAGGAACAGTAAGAATGTTTATCAGGTAAGGCTTGCAGCTGTCAAGATTGGTTGCCTCTCCCGCAATTCCTTTCATCAGAAGACGGGGTTGATACAGTGAACTTGGAAAGGTTATATTCCACTCGTTGACAACTGTTTCAGAGTAGAAGTTGTGTCGTACTCTGGTTTTGGCGGAAGTGTTCCGAATCGCGTATGACTTAACCGATGATAGGAGAAAATACTGAAACTGAGAGAATTCTATGACCGAACTGGATCTGTCCACGAAGTAGTTGGAAGGGTTTTCACAGGATTTTTGCCCCTCCACCCCCCCCCCCCCCCACATCGTTATCGGATCCGGTCCCGACTTAAAATGGAAAATCTGAGACATTAGCTCTAGCCTTGTCAAGTTTATTCACATCCGATAACCGATTCGAAAGCTATGCATGCAACTAGATTCCGGATTCCCCATCCCTTCACTCCCCCACGATGATCGAATCGGTGAAGTGACTATCTCCAACTCAATCTGGTCGGGTCCCAAGATATAACTGCCAAATTTCATCGCCCAAGATAATCTGGAAGTACCCTAACTCGTGATCACCGAAATTCCAGGAAACCCCCTTTAACTCCACCCTCAATGCCACAGTCCGATCCTGTTCTGTCAATAATAAATCTGGGGTTTATGCTTGTTCTCCCCACCAAGTTCCATCACGATCCCTCGACTCTAAGCGTTTCACGAGATTTCTGGTGCCTCCCCTCAAGCCCCCCTCAACAGGATCCGGTCCGGACTTAATTGAAAATCTGAGACACCTGTTCTTGACACTTGTCCAAGTTTCATTGACATGCGATCACCCGTTCAAAAGTTACCGATGTCACTAGATTCGGGATTCCTAATACCTTCATTCCCCCCACGACGATCAACCGACTCGGGGAAGTTGTTGTTTCCAAGTCAACCTGGTCAGGTATCTGATACGCCTGCCAAGTTTCCTTGTCCTAGCTTATGTGGAAGTGCCCAAACTGGGAAAACCTGGACAGACCAAGCAACAGATATTGGCAAAAAATAGGAATGAGGGACAGGGGCTCAGTTTCAAGTAGCTGATTCCAAACCCACAGATACAAACAAATTTCGTGTTTAAGGGCTAACAAGTGCGCAAGCGCTCAGACGTGGAGTGTAAAAGTAAAATGTTTATCACATTTATATACAACCAGCTTTAGAACCAAGACATTTCTCATCCCCAATACCCAAACAAGTATTGAAATAACCTTGTAATCACCCCCCTTTAGTATCAATCCAAAGAAATGTTGAAGATCTTGCAGGAATAGCATTTGTTGGAACACTGAATGGTCTGCCTGCCAGTCCCACCATTTACAGCTCTTGTCCATTAGCAAGGTAATAACAAGTGCAATAAACCAATTCGTAGCAGACTAATGCCCCCTTTACCACAATTCATTAAGAATGGCATATCATCGACCATATGACAAAACTGTCCAGTTTCCAACTGTTCATTAAAGATTAAAGTACGTCGCGTCGTCTTATTTGTTGATGTTACACAAAATCCTCATCCATTGATATATCTTCCCAAATATAGAAGAGTTGGACTTGAGACCTGTCATAGACAAATTAAACTCATGCGAAATCTGGGCCCAGCTGCCCATGAACGGGAGGGGGGGGGGGGGTCGGGACCCATTAAAAAGCATATTTACACATTTTTTCCTCAAGTATACCAGCTTAGAGTTTGATTCCAGTAACAGGTCAAAAACTGTTTTCATGGGCAATTTTGGGACCACTTGCCCATGAAGGGGGAGGGTGGGGGTGGTTCAACTCTCCCCAGTCCCTATGATCCAAAAGCACAAAGGAATTTCATCGCCTTATCTCCTGCTATTGTCAAATCAAAAACATTAAAAAATGGGGCAATTGAAATGGGCAATCTGGGCCCAATTGCCCCTGAACGAAGTGGGGGTGGGGTTTGGGACTCACAACAAGTCAAAAGAGACCCAAGCGCTCACAATCCTACCAAGTGTCAATTTGGTACCTGTTGATTCCTAGCAAGGGTAACGAACTTTACTCCTGGGCAATCTGGGCATTTTCCAGCCCTAGGATCTACAGATCCAAGGAATTTCATTGTCCTATGTCCAGTTCTGGTCAAGTTATGAACTTTATTCACTGGGCAATCTGGGCCCATTTGCCCCTGAACCGGGGGGTGATACCCCCAAAAAGCACAACTAGACCCCAATACCCACTAGCGTACCAAGTTTGAACTTTATACTTGCACTGGTTCACGAGGTATGAGCTCCACAAAATACGGTGAAAACCGGAAACAGAAAACCGAAAGCTGCTACAGCGCTCGCAATAGGGGATTGTTCCAAGGAACACTCCACTAAAAACGATTGCAGGCAGAAGTCACTGAGAAGGGATACATACTGGATTTTAGGGACTTTTTGATAAATTTTTATTTGGTCACCAAACTCTTGGACCATCATGCATGACTTTCAGATCTATCAAAACTATATATAATACTTCCTTTGCTTTATTTTTTTTCTTTGAGTGTGACTCATGTACTTCACTTCCTACCGAGATTTCTGCTTGGGAGGACAATCCATCAGGAGACAATTTAAGGGACTTCAGGAGAAAAATGCCTAACATGTGGCTCATCTTCCTTGGAAAAGACAATAGTTGCGTTTTTGCTGATACCGGTACCATGGTATCTGTTACCAAGGTAACTGGATCTGCAATTAGTCGTTTTTGCGTGGTATCTGATATACGGTGCTCTGCATAAACGACTATTCGAAATTGCGCTTTTCGTAAGTCATCCAAGAAGAAAAACAGATATCCAGTTACATCACTAAGTGCTTAACTTCTTTCTCACCAATCTGACAAAATTTAATGAAAGTGAGATGACTTCTCAGATACCACAAGTCACAACCAGTTACCACGGTCGGACCGTAGTACCTGAATATCTGATACCACGATAACTGGCCAGATACCACAATAACTGCAAAAAAAGCCTTTTGACCGTGGTATGAGATACCACAATAACTGCACTGCAACAATACAGTTTCCTCTGTAGTAGAAGTCACTGAGTTTTTCCATGTTTCTAACAATTCTTGAGACTTTTTTTTTTCCAAGAAGAGTGGAGGAGGGGTATTTTGAAGTGATTAGCTAATGTCTAGGACTTTTATAAATAAACATACATAATATTGTCATCTCTTCAAATAAATAGAAAAACGAGATTTTTTTTTTTTGCTTGATCTGCTACTTACCCCTCCAAGATAATGTGCGAGGGATAAATACAATTTCGGGTATTTCGGTTGCACTTCCGGCAAACCGTCCTCAGCGAAAATAACAAAATTTGTATGAAACACAATTTTTATTGAAACACATTACGGATTTTTGGAGTGGGCGTTTCTGGGGGAAAGCTTCTGCGCTTTCCAAACGGATGGTAAATTGTAAATAAACACAAAATTCAGAATTGTAAATAATCACAGATTTGTATGTATACACTTGAACACGCACATTTTATCTTTTGTTATTTTACTTTTATCTGCATGTCGTTCAGTCGGCATCGTTCTTCTGGTTTTTAGTTACATTCCGTCTTATTGTTTGTTGGTTCCGCATCGTTTTCCTGTTGTTATTGTGGTGGATTTTATGATTTAGTTTTCTTATTTTCGCCGAGGACGGTTTGCCGGAAGTGCAACCGAAATATCCGAAATTGTATTTATCCCTCGCACATAATCTTGGAGGGGTAACTGGCTGATCAAGAAAAAACCCAGAAAATCTCGTTTTTCTATTTTATCTAAAATGAATGGTCAGCTTGGCTTCAAACCTTATATTTGTCATCTCTTACCTCCTAAATTCTCCAAAAAATTTGGTGACCTAATATTAAATCAAATGCAATACTAAACTATTAATTAAGTGTGCAAGAAAGTGAGATAAACCCTCTACCACAATTCCCTGATTTTAGGATAGGCTATGCAAAACCTTTGATCAGTTTTGGTTCCTACCCACAGTTTCAGAATAAATACCCACAGTTCGAAATGGTCTATTCCAAACGCCTGTTACTCTATGCCAAACACCAGTTACCCTAACTGCCTAGCCCTTTTTGGTTATTAACTGAAGATTTAAGGCTAAGTCTGAAAACAATCATTTAATTATTTTTGTTTGGTGAGTTAGGGTGCCCAGCATTTGGCTTAAAGCACAACTATTACTAGAAATGACCTCTTTAGCTAAACGGTTCAGAGACAGAAATACCATTTCCGTTCAATTTTATTAAATTCACAATAAACGAACAAAATAAGATTCGACCCATACAAAGCTCCATGGCCCGTTACATAGGGGTTAATACCAAAATAATCAAGAAATTAAAGAGTCTCTTCACTATAAAAATAAAATAAAGAAAGAACAATTGAAGATTATGTTTTATTTTTAGTTACCGCTCCATGCTCAAAGCGCACCTCCAGGTCCACGTCAATCTTCCACAATCACTAATTTTCAACAAATAAGTAAATAACTAGCTAAAAAATAAAATAAAAAATACTCAAGCCTAGCATCCAGGGATGTCGGTCTACCCTCAATACTGATTTTACCTGTACATGTAATACTTAAATTAACAGATTCAAAACACAAAATATATATTCCCGAAAGTGTTTATTCCCCATTATATTTATCAACCAAAATGTTTTTAGCTGGGTCTTAAAGGTGCCAAACGACTTAATGCTACAGACATTATCGGGGAGACTGTTCCATACTTTCCTACATGCAATACGAGAAATCTGATCTCACAGTCTTGGTTATCTCCTCTGCTATTTCTGGGCACGGTGTGCCAACGTTAAGGTGCCATGCCCTGGTTACATATTCCTTCAGCCCAAGCTGACTGCGAATCATATTTGACAATGCAAAATGGATATGTCAGCTGAATTTTATTACAGCTATATTTCACCTCTTCCTGGAAGGGTCATCTTCAGGCTCAAAGCTGCTCAGGCTGGAACTTCACTTGCCAAGAAGGGCTGAAATATAGCTCTAATAAAATTCAGCTGACATATGTGTTTTGCACTGTCAAATACCATGCTCTGGAGTAGAGTAATTACAGAGGTAACTTGATGTTAGATGTTCACTGATACCATGTTTTCACTTGATACATTTTTCAAAGAGGTGTTCAAATAAGCATACCTCTACTGTATTATCGGTGTACAGTGGCATTGCTACCATATATTACAAACTCTTGCTGACACTTGCCTTCCGAGGCCCACCGAGGACTCTTCTGCTGCTCCTAGGTCCGAAAAACACTAAACTTGTTCTAACATCTACTGAGCAACTGACTGACTGAGGCAACTTAGGCTTCTCGTTCCTTATTTTAGAGGGGAGTTGTCATAGATCTTCAAGGACTTCAATAACGCATTTGGCAAAGTTAACAACATGGCTTGTTTGGCAAACTTCGTTTGGCCAAATATGCTGAATAACACTAGTACAGGAGTGTTGCATGAAGCTGCCACCCTAAACCCCTATTTTGGGGAAATGACTTAGGGAAAAAGAGTAAAGGTTGAATTAAAATTCAGTGGAGTATCCTGAAAGGAAGCTTAGAACCTTCGCTTTCTGCTGGTACCATAGTTTACTTGTAATTGTTCAAGACTAAGCTGGAGAACACAAAAGAATATAGGCACCCAAGTGATCATGAAGTCACCCACTTTGCTAAAAATGGTATTTTGATACGTGGTGAAGTTAGAAGCCAGCTGTTTGGTCAGAGAGGTTCCTTGACCTTTTGCAAATAACAAAATTTGCTGTTTTCTTGGAATTTGCATGATTTTTGGGGGGGTGGCAGCTTCATGATCCAAGGTGGCAGGATCATGTACCATGGCCAATTGGGGGGGTGGGCGGTGCCATAGTAAGGGCAGCTTCATGCAACACTCCTGTAGGAAGTCGGAGGTGCACAGAATGGGGAAGGTCAGCAATTTCTGAAAGTTATAATTCCATTGGCGGACTGGCCATAATAGGCATATTCCCGCCATAACTCGAGGACTCCTGGGGGAATCAATGGGAAAGGCGAGAATAGAGGGAGTCACTCCAGTCTAGTACACTAGGCCCTTTTTTGACACCCATTCACAAACGGGGTGGCATGCCCCCAGGTATGAGTAGGGTACTCATACGTATGTGTACCCCTTCTTCCCCAGAGGCAGGGGCGTCGCAAGTGCATTTTCGGTGGGGGGGTGCAGAGCCAAAATTTTACCGAATCTTTCAAAAAATTTACCGAATCCTAGAACTAAGAATTCGAGCTTTAAATTATGGAACAGAAACGATTACGTAGGGAGAATAAGAATAAAAGGCAGCATGAACGACGATCAGCCAACTATTAGGCGGCATTTTGGCGAAGCCCACATGGAGAATATCTTGCCGGGCAAGATTGCAGTAGCTGATACTATCTATTATAGCCAATAGAAAATTGAATCAAGCGCCGCAGGCGAAAATTTTCGAAATCCATTTTTTGTTTGTTTTTGTAGGCTAAAATTTAACTGCTTCTCTTACAAATTCTATCATTTACCGTTGATGAAATACGGAGACTCTAAGAAGTTCCAGAAAACGGATGGAGCGACTTTCCGGCAACAGCAGCAATTGTAGTCTAGTCAATATACTACCTATGATAACATAAAGTGAGCGCCGCAGGCGCAATTTTTTTTTGCTTTTTCCTGCCAAATTTAATTTCCATCCAAATTCTAGCATTTAATGTTTCGAAATCTCAATCCTAAAACTGGTTTAAAACCCCCTTCAAATGACGCGCCCTTCCACAAAATAGGAGAATATTACGAAAAGTGCTGCAGGCGGAATTTTCGAAATATTTATGATTAGATATTGTTTTTGGGATCCAAAATAAAAGTAAGTACTATCGATGATATCACAGATCATCCCTTTTGTCTGCGACCAGTGCTTCACTCGACCTCTTCTGAGTTTCGAGGTTCGGGGTAACTTCCGAATCCTGGCAATTACAACGAATAAGTTACCGAATCCCGGTTATTATATCGAATAAGTTTAGACCGATAGTGTGTTCGGGATTCTGTATAACTACCGTGTCCCGGCTATTATACCGAATTATTTTGGTATCGAAAAACTACCGAACATATTCATATTCGGTATACTTTGGTCGAAGCTGGAACAAGTCAGGATTCGTGGTTAACTTCCTAATCCTGGAAATTATACCTAATAAATTACCGAATCCCAATCATGATACCGAATAATTTTGGACCAATAGCTTATTCGGGAGTCTGTGTAACTACGTAAGCTCCATAAATATACCGAATAGTTCCGGCATCGAAAAATTACCAAATGATTTCAGTAAATTCTCTCACCAAATCCGTGATAACTACCAATACTGGCAATTATACCAAATCCCGATCATTATACCGAATTACCGAAGAGATTTGTACAGATAGCCTATTTAGGATTCTGTAGAACTACCGAATCCCCGTAAATCGAAAAAATACCGAACAATTTTAGTAAAATTTTGGGCCTCCGGCCCAAATTTTTACCGAATCTCAAAAAGGTGGGGGGGTGCTGCACCCCCCGCACCCCCCCCTTGCGACGCCCCTGCCCAGAGGTCTACCAGTCTACTACACTTTCTAAATCAGAATTAATTACTGCTTACCGACTGCTTCGTCAGGTCTAAGGATTACAGCAATAAATAGCCCTGCTTGAGAGGAATATTTTGGTATACTTCTACTATTTTTTTGAATCTTGTATCCAGGTAAAAGGAACCACTGGAACGAAGCTAACACCAACTTCTGAAAACATGGCGGATCGCTGTGGTACAAAAAGGACCGTGCACGCTACCTCGCGTCAACAAAACAGTGTTGCCAGATGTCTCCGCAGCATCTAGTGAGTGACAGACGAAGCAAAAGTTGCGTTTTGATCGAATTTTTGTTCGCCGGTTGTTTAATTTCCGATTTCCGAAAGCCGCCAAGGTTTACCGTTTGCTTAGTTAGTGTTTTTACGACTTCGGCAATCCTTGCCCGGTCGAAGTTTCTTCAGTTGCGTTTTTATCGAAGTTTGTTCCACCTGGCATTGATTCGCACAGTATTGTCTGGAATTTTACGACGTATCGAAGAGGTATTTTTGAAACCAAGACCCAAGCAACAAACTGATGGGACCAGAATTTGAACAATTATGCTGATTGCCTAACAGATTGCAGTGACGGTCAGCTCACATTTTAAGCTCCCCTATTTTGTCTTCGCCATTGCGATCTTGTTTTCCCGCCCTATCTAGAATTGCCAACGGTTAAGATGTGTACACACAGTCCGATTTCCGCAGTCAGGTGCGAATCTCTTCTTTCGCCGAAGAACTGTGACGCATATACGTTTTTTTCCGTAATAAAGTATATTTCGCAAGCTTATTTCGGTGTATCCTCAACATAGTAATTCACTCCTTTTTTCAGTATCTGATTTTTTCATAGCCTCGTCTCAGTTATGACTCTGTCCGTGTTACCTTCTCAATATAACAAAATTTGTCGTGGTGTTGGACGTCGTATGGAGTGTTTGTATTTCCTAGGTCTGGATGTGTGAGCAGGCTACGTACGATTGAAATTTAAGTAATTGTCATGAATCGTGTCAAAATTCTGCATACTCTTTCGTTTAATCAGTATAAAATGGAAGTCGTGATTTTAATTGCTGTCCTGAAGTGGCAAAACTAGATATTGGTTGCCATCCCCCGCGACCAAATTGGTCTCCGACTTACTTATGCCTACAATCGGAACAGGGGTTTGATTTTACTAATCAAGGGAAAATGAGCAGTTTTATTTCAAGAAGAAAAACGTAATAAAAACAAAGAAACACGAGAGATATTTTACTAATCAACCAAAGCGAAACGACGCTTCTTCAAGTTCGCGAAACTGTCCACTGCGCGATTGACGTCAAGCTTCTTGCTTTTTCAGGTTCAAGCTGGGGGGGTTGCCCCCCCCCCCCCCGCCCCGTAGCAAATTACGCCCCTGCATCGGAAGTAGACTCTGTGCCACCCGTTCACTTCTAAAAGTAATCATTTGCCTACGACAAGTTAAAATTTAATAGATTTATTCTAGCTCAAATGCAGAACTCGTTCATAGTTTCACAAGTCATGATCCGGCCCCTTTTCTGAGGCTATCTTCTTGCTCGGATGCACACGAAATGATATGTAAAATCTTTCCACAAATGTGTAAAGTAGGCTATCTGCTGAGGGCGAACAAAGGTGAACTTCAAAATCTATGCTTGGGGACGTTTCGATTGGAGACATTTCGAAGACAATCCCGTCTTGCCTCGTAGAGGTGTCTCTCAGACACACGATTTCGGCTCTGGCCTACTTTAGCTCTAGTCTAGAGTGAACGAATTGAAAACGGATTAGCCATCTTGCCACAATAACGTATCCACTCTTCCGCAGACCGTACTCAAACTCTTTCCCCCTTTCCGATCCGACACCAATTGGCCGCTTTAATTAACCCTTCAACAGAGCTCTTTAAAGATTACGCAATTTCTCTATGGTGAAAATACACTCAGGTAGCACTTGATTTTCCTAAGGGGCTGCTCACTGACTGTTTTGGCTACACCAAGAGGCTGGCGGCAGGGACTTAACACCTTGTTACAGAAGTGAGTAGCCCCATGGACCCCCCCCCCCTTCCAGTTCGCGAATCAGTTCGAACCCGTGAGAACTCAGTGCATTTCGCAGATGACCCAACACATCAATTTTTAATAAAACTAACCACATAGGTGTCTATACCAAAAGCTTCAAGGCACTCCCGAGGTCAACTCTTTACGCATAAAGACGTGTTGCAATTTTATTGCACTTGCACCTTCGCTCAAGTACCATATACCGATCACTTTTCGGTCTGTCGGTCGGCCCACTTTCCTCGAGTTAGGGTACTGCCAGAAGTGCTAGGACAATGCAACTTAAATTGGCAGCCATATCGGGGACCCGACTAAATTAAATTTGAAAAAGTCACTTCCCCTCTCTGACCAACGTGGGGGGAGTGGAGGGTTGAGGAACCCGGAATATTGAGGCATGCATAACTTTCGAACGGATGATCGGATCGTGATGAAACTTTATATTTGGAAAGATATCGTGTCTCAGATGTCCCATTTCAAGTCCTGAGAACTGGAACCGGTTCTCAGGAAACCGGAAGAACCGGATATCTTTTTTTTTTTTTTTTTTTTTTTCAATCAATCAAGTTTAATCCGAATAGCTAAAAGCTAGAAAAGGAATCTTGTGAAACGCATAGACTGGAGCGATTGGGATGAAACTTGGTTGGAAAAACAAGCACAAGCCGTAGATACATTAAGTGACAGAACAGGATTCCGACACTGTGGGGAGTTGTATGGGGGGGGGGGGGATTCCGTCGATCGCGAGTTAAGGTACTTCCGGATGTGATAGGACGATCAAACTTGACTTGAACATTATACTTGACGAGATTGTGACCATCTCATGTTAACCGCCAAGTACAAAAAATACATTTCACCAAAATATACGTGATACGTCGAGATATATTTATATCTCCCTTAAACTATGCATATTAACCGAAAAGTCAAAAAAATACTTTTGATCTACGATGTGTATCCATGATCGGTAAAGGCCCATAACCATTTTGGCCTCGAAAGTTAAGATTACAGATCAGTTTCTAGCACCCTTAAAGTGTGCATCATCACAGCCAAGTGCTAAAATAAATACGTTTTTACCAAACTATCCATTCTCGCAATCTCCTATGGCACATGATCACTTTCATGGGTCTTGCTTACAAATGATCACAACACACCCACGAATTGGCATATTCTTTTCCTACTTCCTGAATCAGCCTTGCAAATGTCATATGAGCTTCTAGCTTTTGTTCATCGAAGGTTGAAGATGCCTTCAAACTACAAGAGTTGCGTTTTTGATCGAAGTTTGAAGACCTCAAAGGTCTTTTTTTAATTACCGTTTTCGGTCGCCGGTCACAGTTTATTCGTCCTTCGAACTCTGAGCGTCGAACTTCATGAGCTAACAAGTTCGAAAATGGCTTGAATCGTCGAAAAAACGTCAACCGGGCAAGGATCGCCGGAGTCGTAAAAACACCAATTAAGCAAACGGTGAACTTCGACGGCGTTTGAAAACGAAAATTAAGCAACCGGCTACGCTAACGGCGATCAAAACGCAACTAAGTTCGAAGTTTGCTCGAATCGTCGAAGAAACATCGACCGGGGCAAGGATCGCCGAAATCGTAAAAACACTAATTAAGAAACGGTGAACTTCGACGGCGTTCGAAAACGGAAATTAAGCTACCGGCTAAGCCAACGGCGAACAAAACTTCGATAAAAACGCAACTGAAGAAACTTCGACCGGGCAAGGATTGCCGAAGTAGTAAAAACACTAACTAAGCAAACGGTAAACCTTGGCGGCTTTCGGAAATCGGAAATTAAACAACTGGCGAACAAAAATTCGATCAAAATCGCAACTTTTGTTTCGTCTGTCAATCACTAGATGCTGCGGAGAGTTCTATAATCTACTGTGGCAATTGGCCATATTCCTGTTCAGCGCTTCCAAGCGGACTAGTTTCTGTTAATCCCCCCATGCCTCACGGTCATCACTTGGATCAGACATGGTAAAATAGATCCACAGGTTAGTAAGTGGAAAACCTGTCATCTGTGTCCCAGGTAATGAAGGTTTTGCAAATGTTTCAGCAGCAGAAAGTGAAAGTGACCCACTACCATATGGATTCGACTTTTTACTATGTCTAACCAACACTTTTGTAGACATAGTAAAAAGTCGAATCGATAGGGTAGTGGGTCACTTTCCCTTTCTGCTGCTATAACATATGTAAAACCTCCATTAACCTGGGACACAGATGACAGATTTTCCACTTACAAACCTGTGGATCTATTTTACCATGTCTGATGCAAGTGATGACCGTGAGGTATGGGGGGATTAATAGAAACTAGTCCGCTTGGAAGCGCTGAACAGGCATATGGCCAATTCACACTATCGTTTGACATCTGGCAACACTGTTTGTTGACGCGAGGTAGCGTGCACGGTCCTTTTTGTACCACGGCGATCCGCCATGTTTTCAGCAGTTGGTGTTAGCTTCGTTCCAGTGGCTCCTTTTAGCTGGATACAAGATTAAAAAAAATAGTAGAAGTATACCAAAATATTCCTCTGAAGCAGGGCTATTTATTGCTGTAATCCTTAGACCTGACGAAGCAGTCGGTAAGCAGTAATTAATTCTGATTTAGAAAGTGTAGTAGACTGGTAGACCTCTGGGGAAGAAGGGGTACACATACGTATGAGTACCCTACTCATACCTGGGGGCATGCCACCCCGTTTGTGAATGGGTGTCAAAAAAGGGCCTAGTGTACTAGACTGAGTCACTCCACGCCAGCTCCACGCCAGCACCACGCGGACTCCGCTTTGGCTACAGAAATAGCAAGAACACAGGGAATGCTTCCAAAATAGATTTTTATTAGAAAAAAAGATATGTAGTTGATGAAATTAGTCTGGATCCACTTTACTTTTGGTTTTGATTATTCTGATTATTTTTAATTAATTTTGCAGTGCACCAAAACCGGCAAAAGTTTATTACCCTCCGAACCTGAAAGGGAGTCCTTTTTGCTGATAGTGATGATAATCAGAGCATTCCCCATCTATGGCATAGGGACTCACGAGAATACGGGGAGTGAGTCCCGGGACCAGCCCGGGACAAACAAAAATGCAGAAACTCCTCAAGTGGAGTCCTTGGGGACTGCAAGAATATGCCTGATGTAAAAGGGGAGATTAATTACAAACTATATAATAATCACAAAAGCCAAACCGGCTAAAAGAAACAGACAGACTTCGTACTTACCCATGTTGAACTTCTCAATCACCTGATTCGGAGCCTTCAAATAAATAAGCACGCAGCAGAATAGAACTGCCCAGAGAATGGTTATATATAACCACGACCACAGCAAAATCGCTCTGAGTTTCACGAAAAAGCTAGCCATAAGGACATTTTGTCATTAAATTTGTTTTTGTTTGTTTACAACAGTTGATGATGCTGTTGCTACCTCATACTCACTTCTCAACTTTCTCAGAAGATGCTGCTTTTGGTAAGGATTTGCTACAGATGGCGTGTAGGACAGGTTCTTTGAATGTTTTGCAATTTCCAGGCAATTTCAGGTTCAGATGGCACCATTTGTTTCTTTTACGGTGGGAAAAGTGGATCTCACCAATGGGTGTTACAGGTTGATATTTTGTCATTTAGCGAAAACCAGCAACTGATGAAATCAAACCACTGTCCTAGGGTAGGGACTATGATTGCTCTATTGTACTATGGTTAGCTTCCTGAAAATTAAGAAATTTTCTCACTGTAGCGTTAACGAAGCCATGCAACCATTCTTTGCCTCCACTATGGTTGTGTATTTTCATTCACGGAACTCTCATTTTCACATAATTTGTTTACCACCCTGGATCGCATCAGTGTTTCCTATCAGGCAACCAAAATCTTTTGTCATGATCAGGATAGAAGAATGGAGAAACCCGATGACGTCGAAAACAACGTCAAAATTAGTAGAATTCTATTATGAAAGCCAAACACATAATCTGACAATTTTATTTTAAAGCTAACCGGACAAAAACGAAGAAGAAAAGTGCAAAATAATTCCAACAGTTTGAGTCGCCAAGTTTAGAACACATGCCATCACAAACTTGACCAACAAAATGTTCAGCCAGCTAAACAGATGGGATAATTTCTGGTCAGCACTCATTTGCTAAGTGCCAAAAATTACGGCCTTCATCATACGTCTTTGAATTTGCCAACGAGTCGCGCAAAAAAGTTACCAGACCGGCCGGTAAGCCTTCTACTTGGAAACGTAACTTTTGTCTTAATCAGCTGAAGGACTAAAGGCGTGTTCTCGCAGTTCCCCGAGGACTCCTCGGGGAGTCGAAGGGAACGGCGAGAATAAAGGGAGTCACTCCACGCGGAATCCACCTAGGAAAACAACGAGAACACGGGGAATGCTTCTAAAAATGGATTTTGTTAGAAAAAAAATATGCAGTTGACGTATTAGTCTGGATCCACTCTATTTTTGATTTTTTGTTCTGATTCTTTTTAGTTAATTTTACATTGCAGCAATCAGCAAAAACTGATTCCCCTTCGAATCTGAAAGGGAGTCCTTTTTGGGATCCCAAAACGTAAGTGGAGGGATACCTATGACTTCGCAAAAGTTGTCCGTCTGTCCGTCCGTCTGTAAGCACAATAACTCTCGAAGGGAATGAGATATTTTGATGAAACTTGGTGTGAGGAATCTTTGAGTCAAGAGTAAGATCGAGTTCGTAGATGGGCTCTGTTGGCCCTATATTTAGGGGTGGGGTTTTAAATTAAGGGGCAAGCAAAACATTTTTAAACAGCTAATGTTTAATTATGGGGTAAGAAGACGTTCCGAAGACGATGGTGAAAAGCATTCTTTTGCCGGACAAGTAGTTAGCCCGGAATCTGGCCAAAACCGGAAAGTTTGTTAAAAGTAAAAGTTTTGTTTAAAGTTGATTAGATGTTTGATTCAGGGGTAAAAAGACATGTTGAACACGATTATGAAAATCATTTTTTCGTCGACAGGTAGTTCGCCCGGAATCCGGCCAAAACCGGAAAAGTTGTGAAAAGCAAAGGTTGATTATATGTTTGATTCAGGGGTAAAAAGACATGCTGAACATGACTATTAAAACCATTTTCTTGCCGGACAAGTAGTTCACCCGGAATCCTGCTGAAACCGGAAAATTTGTTGTGAGTTAAGATTTATTTGAAGTTGATTAGATGTTCGATAATTCGTTTTTAAGCTTTGTTATTTTGTCGGATAAGTAGTACCCGAACTCGGCAGAAACAGGGAATCTAGCAGAAGTAAGCTAAGGCAGGAAGTTTCGATTGGTTTCGTCAAAACAAATATGACTTATAGAGAGCTGAACACACATGCTGAAGCCATATCTGAACTCGGTTTTCTCAGATGCTTAGCTATTTGGCCTTAATCTGTTTCTGAATTTTGTAGTAAAAATGCTTAAGGAGTCTGGAGGCGACAGGACCCAATTCTCTTGATGGATTCTACCATTAAGGCTGGTTCAATTGGTAGGGAAGTCCAGAGGGTCTTCCAGGATCAGGGTATTCAGAGGTGGCATGTTGAGCTGGTGGCTTCGGGGTACCTAACTTTGTACGCGACTGTCAAAGACAATTGGGGGGAGGAGATTTATTTTAAAGCGGGGCTTAAGAGGGAGGAATTAAAGTTGTTATTAATTTTTCCTGGAAATTTTTTACCTTTTGGAGAGAAGAGAAGTTATATTGGTAAATGTCGTGGAAAGACTGGTCCTCATTTCTTCTGCCCAATGTGTGGGGTTGCGAATGACGATTTGAGCCATTTTATGTGTGAGTGTAGAGAGCTGAATGATTTAAGATCCGAGGTATTTGGTGAAGGAGTGTTTGGTAAAGAGCGGATATCTAAAGTCTTAAAAAATAAAACAATTTTGTGACGTAAGATTGTTGGGGAAATTCCTCGAGATTGGTTTGCGCCGCGGGGATTTGTTTATTTAAGAGTCATTATTTTTTCTGTCTGCGTCGTTAGTAGCTTATGTTTTATCAACACTGTACTTTTTGTCATGGCCTTCGGGCTTTCGTGTAAATATATTCTGTTATATTCTATGCACTCTACTGCATCAGCGATAATCATGCATATGGTTTGAGCTAGTAAATTCCCGTAGAATCTAGTAAATAAAAATCTCGATATTCTAGTAGGCAAAACTTAATTTGACCTGTTCCCTGGCCGGATTTTCTTCAATTCTCAACTTTTCGTATGGAACTGATGATGGTGCCGAAAACCCTGGCAGGAAATCCAGCCTTCGAGCCAGAGGCATTACTAGCCAAAACGTTGGGGGGGGGGGGGGCAACGTATTTACCGACAGGCTGGTCATTTTTACCGACTGTTTTGCAGAAAAAATGACTCTTTTTCAGAAAAAAATCGACTATTTTTACAAGAAATCGCGGCGCTTTACCGACTGGTCGACAACCCCCCCCCCCCCATACGTGAAGCCCCTACTTCCAGCAACCGACTTTGATTGTCTGCCCAGGGCATGAAACAGGGGTGTAGGCTACTCCTCACACAAAAAATGAAGCTATCCTACCCCCAAAAAGTCGAAATGAAGGCCTTCGTTCTCTCCATGAATGTCGGAGTAAGGTAAAGGGAGTGAAGGAACTTCGAAATCAGGCAACGATCTCTCTCCTTGTGCCCCTTCCTGGTGTCGTGAGGTGGAGTTGTTGCTGCCTGTTTGGCAAGCTTCAAACCACGAACTGTATGCAGTTTACGATCTCTTTTGAATTCGTTTGTTTTTGTTTAGTTTAGTACAGGAGAGGTACACAACCTCGATTTACACAAGCTCGAAATTGGACTAAAAAAGAGTAAAAGTTCTGAATAGATCCTGCCTCATTGAATTTTGATCTTAGACAGATAGGACTTATAGTTAGGACTTCAAAGAAATTTCCTGTTTACATTTTTTAGGCCAATTTCGAGGTTTTGTAAATTCGAGGTTATAACCCTTGATTGCCTTGTAATAAATAAATTATAATTATAAAATATAACATTTGCGGTAGGGCGTTACAACTTGTGCCGCTCTGGTAGGAAGAAAGGTACCCTTGAGACGTGGAGTATCAAAATTTGTGTCAATGTCGTTATCAGAAGAAAAACAGGGAGTTGAGCTGTCAAAACTCGTCAGTAGTCCACGCACATTCTCAAATATATTTTACTTTTTCGTAATAAGGTTTGAAGCCAAGCTGACCATTAATTACGAAAGAAATAAAAAAACCGTGATTAGCTAATTATCCCTCTAGGATGATGTGCGAGGGATAAATATAAATTCGGATATTTCGGTTGAACTTCCGGCAAACCGTCCTCAATAAGTCACACAATTGGCCAAATGCTCCCCGTAAGCTTGACGAATATAAGGTTTGAAGCCAAGCTGACCATTCATTAAGAAAGAAATAGAAAAACCGTGATTTTTGGGTTTTTTCCTTGATCAGCCAATTATCCCTCTAGGATGATGTGCGAGGGATAAATATAAATTCGGATATTTCGGTTGCACTTCCGGCAAACCGTCCTCACGATTTCCCTCTAGATTCCCCCTAGAGGGATGATTCGCTGATCAAGAAGGAAATCCCGAAAATCACGGTTTTTTATTTCTTTTATTTTTTTTGTATTTATCAAGGTCCGTCAGCGGATGATTAGTTACCGACGTCCAACATTTCCGGATCCTTGATTGCTCGCGGCATCGCAACGATCTTGTGAGCGACGAAACCAAAAATCGAGAAAACTTGAGCGCTAATTTCAGACACTCGCTGAGTTTCAAACGTGAAACATCGACTGGATACGTAGCTGAACAAGATGGTGAGTAGGCCATGGTCATATGCATATACCATATATTTTAATCAATAACGTGCAACATTTGAATTATGTCACACTCGTCGGCTTTTCTTCTCTCATTCAGAGACTAACAACTCTGACGATCGCGGTCATCGTCGAATGCCAGTAAATAAGGTCGGCTGAGTACTAATTCTGGTGCCCAAGGAACGCGTTTTTTTTTCTGCTTACGAGTTGAGACGCGACGCGGATAAATTTTGACTTGGAGCTGAAACGGCGGGGCGCAGATTTTGTGTGACAACGTGGGATTTTTCCGCTTGGGCTGACAAAGTCACCTAGCGAAAGCGAATTCGAGTTTTGTGTACACCTAGTACTATGTGACGAACATGTTTAGGAGCCCTATGTCTTCTCCATAGAACTAGAATACAATTTATTGCACAAAAAGCCTGAGGCCATGGCAAAAATTATTACAAAAAAGAACACTTGAACGAAATAATAGAACTAAACTAAAGGAAATTCTCTCTGTGGGCCAAAGCTACTTTTCGGAACCTTGCCAGCCTCTTCAAGTCTTGAAAACAGTTTCTTCCAGTAACGTTCATCATCCATACTTCATCATTTATTGTAATTACATTCCCAAAAATCTCAACCCGCAGGTGATCTAGCTCACGGCATTCACACATCAGGCGTAACAAATTCTCATCTCGCTATCGCATATAGGTCAAAAATAGGGACCAGTACGTCCTAATTTATTCCCCAAATATTTCCTCCGTTAATGATCCCACGAAGAGCGATTTTCAATCGGCACTGCGTATTTCGCCTCGCCCAACGCGAAGCTGAAGAAAAAGCGAAATCAAACAAGAAGAAAAAAAATCTCGCTGAGTACTATGCGACGAACACGATTAGGAGCCCTATGTCTACTTCATATTCGGTAAATGAACCCACGAAGAGCGATTTTGATTCCGCCCGGCGAATTTCGCCTCGCCCAACGCGAGACTGAAGAAAAGCGAAATCAAACAAGAAGAAAATAAATCCCTCTGAGTACTATGCGACGAACATGATTAGGAGCCCTATGTCTACTTCATATTCGGTAAATGATCCCATGAAGAGCGATTTTGAATCCGCCCTGCGAATTTCGCCTCGCCCAACGCGAAACTGAAGAAAAAGACACACGGCAGAATTCTGCGAACAGAAACTGTACTGTCTGCTCTCTTCTAGGTCGCGTTTGCGAGATTAGCTCTCTCACTGTCACTGCTAGTGGCCGTTTTCGCCGCCCCGCCAAGGCAAGTTCGTCGGCCACTTTTCCGCGACGAATTCCAGCTGGAAGCGACGGAAAACGTGGAACGTCGAGCGGACCCAGAGGGATTTTATGTATTCAGAGACTTCGATGACGTCGAACCAGCGGTAAGATTCAATCCAGCTTTTGACTCCACCCCCCCCCCCCCTCAAATGCTCGTTCGAAGAGAAGTTATCGACGCGTATTTCCTCATTGACACTAATACTGATTATTGACAATAATAGTGCGTTTTTGCAGATAGCATGGTATCTGTTAGCACGGTAACTAAATCTGAAATTAGTCGTTTTTGCAGTTATCATGGTATCTGATATACGGTTGCTCTGCAAAAACGACAATTGCCGAAATTGCGCTTTTCGAAGTCATCCAAAAAGAACAAGACCAAAGGTGTCGATGGGATCCCAAAAATCTAATATTTGATTCAGACAATCGAGTCTTGTCTTCGCCAGATCCAGTCTTGGACAGGCTGATCATCAGAGAAAACCAAGTTCAGATATACCTCTAAGCCATATCTATTTTAACGATAATGACCGAGACTTCCTGCCGATTTCCGAGCGAACTACTAGTCCAGCAACAAAAAAAAATGCAGAAACAAAACCAGCGTATCTCCTTATCCCTATAAAGAACATGTAATCAACTTTGAATAAAAGTTTGACTTAATTCCGGGCGAACTACATGTCCGGGTAGAAAATTGTTTTCACATAAGTGTTCAACATGTCTTCTTGCCTTAAATCGAACATCTAATCAACTTGAAATAAAACTTCTAATTTTAACAAACTTTCCGGTTTCGGCCGGATTCCGGGCGAACTACTTGTCCGTCGAGAAAATTGTTTTCAAATAAAACTTTTACTTTTAACAAACTTTCCGGTTTTGGCCGGATTCCGGGCGAACTACTCGTCCGATGACAAAATAGTTTTCACCATCGTCCTCAGCATGTCTTCTTACCCCATAATGGACTATCACATTAGCTGTTTCAAAATATTTTGTTTGCCCCTTAATTTGAACCCCCTCCCTCACCCCTAAATGTAGGGCTACAAAGCCCATCTACGAACTTGACTGGTCCGACGACCCAATAAATCCTCACACCAAGTTTCATCAAAATATCTCATTCCCTTCGAGAGAGGACGGACAGACGGACAACTTTTGCGATGTCATAGGTATCCCTCCACTTCGTTCTGGGATCCCA
This sequence comes from Branchinecta lynchi, assembly GCA_023053575.1. Lineage (NCBI taxonomy): Eukaryota > Metazoa > Arthropoda > Branchiopoda > Anostraca > Branchinectidae > Branchinecta > Branchinecta lynchi. The sequence continues at coordinate 20,860,325 of JAKZAP010000020.1, forward strand.
AAAACAGATATTCAGTCATATCACTAAGTGGTAAACTTTTTTCTCACCAATCCGACAAAATTCTGATGAAAGTGGGATGACTTTTCAGATACCACGACCAGTTACCACGGTCGGACCGTAGTATCTGAATATCAGATACCACGATAACTGGCCAGATACCACGATAACTGCAAACATGACTTTAGACCGTGTATCAGATACCATGGTATCTGCAAAAACGCAACTAATAAAAACACTAAAACTGATGACTAGTCCGAAACACGCCGATGATCCTATAGGACGAAGAAGAAACGTCACTCAAACAAATCCTCAAAATTGACTCAATCCTATGTAAACCAATCAACAACTTTTGTTGTGGCGATGTTTCTGGTTCTTCGCTATGTACACGGCGATTCTTCGTCGGGACGAAGAGTTAGTCACTGTGTGTGCACGTAGCTTTAATCCTTGGATTGCAGGCCCTCTTAACAAATATAAGTTGCGTTTTCGTAGATACCGTGGTATTCGTTACCACGGTAACTGAATCTGTAATTAGTCGTTTTTGCAGTGACCGTGGTATCTGATACACGGTTGCTTTACAAAAACGACTATTGCCGAAATTGTGCTTATCGAAGTCATCCAAAAAGAAGAACTGATATCCAGTTACATCACTAAGTGCTAAACTTCTTTTTCACCAGTCTGATAAAATTTGATGAAAGTGAGATGACTTTTCAGATACCACGGCCGTACCGTGGTATCTGAATATCAGATACCAGGATAACCGGCCAGATACCACGATAGCTGCAAAAACACCTTTTGACCGTGGTATCAGATACCACGATAACTGCAAAACGACTTTAGCCCTGTATCTCCAAAAACGCAACTATAGCTTTGTAGAACACACAGTCAAAATACACACATGGCTTCTTTCAGACACGCAGCTCGGCGAGGGGGGGGGACTGACCTATCTTTGCAGTTATTGATCGGAGGCCCCTTCTACCCATCTCACTGTTTACAGAGAAGGCTCCGTTGTAACAATAGTTGCGTTTTTGCAGATACCATGGTATCTGGAGTCGTTTTGCAGTAACTGTGGTAGCTGGTACCACGGTTTTTGCAGTTAATGAGTATCTGGCCAGTTACCACGGTATTCGATATTCAGCTAACACGGTCACGACCGTATATTAACTGACAGTGGTATAAGAAAAAGTCAGCTCACCAATATAAAAGTGTGACACATGATCGGATTTCCCAGGCGGATTTCCTGCACCTTTTTCATCAAGGTGAAAAAATCTCAACTTTTCCATACGGAAGTGATGATGGTGCCGAAAATCCGGACAGGAATTCCAGTGCGGGAGCTAAAAGAGTTTTTGATCAATTGGAGGGAAAGAAGCTTGATACTTGTGTGGTGACTGGTTGTGAGTAGATTCAAGTACCTTGCTGGGAAAAGAAGCGCATTCAGCAATTTCGGCTGTACTCTGCCAAAACCTAGTAACTAAAAAAAAATCTTTACGAGTTAAATATTGCGGCCACTAATTCCACCACGGCGAATCGAGTGTCGGAATCAGAATTTGTCTATCTTGCATAGTTTCTTCGATACAAGCCTAGGATCTATAGACACCTTCAGTCGTTCAGGAAGTAAGAAAATCAGTTTTTTTTCTTTCCTGAAAAATCGTTCGAAATGCAGTTACTAAGTTTTGGCAGAGGACAGCCGATTTGTCCTTTTTGCAAAGAAACCGTAGTATAAGATACCATGGTAACGGCATAAACGAAAAAATACACATCGAGTCACCATGGTGTCGGTATCTGCAAAAAACGCAAAGCATAACGTGTGAGAGACTTTACTTGTTCCTCTTTTATAGACCGGCCCAGTTCCTCGCCCCCCACAGCGTCTCCAGGTCCGCCAGTCACCTAATCTCCCAGCCCGCCAGACTTCCAAGAGAGAGGGAGACAACTTCTTCCGACCCTTCAAGACCTGGCAGTCGGAAAGCTATGCCGATTCTCACTACGCTTCTGACTACTCAGCCCCCGCAGCAGCCCAGTATGACCCACCCGGTCTTGTCCGAGTTAGGAAATACAGCTTGTAGACCAACATTGTAGATGCAACCCACAATTACCGTAAATTTTAGTGTAAAACCCTTCCCATCTGGTTTCAGGATTCGGAAGTTTAGAATGTTCGGTGCTTCAAATCCTTGATCCACACAGACTGCGTTTCCGCGCTAAACGCTGCTTTTCTACATTTGCGCTAAATGTCGTTTGTCTCCGCACACTTTGATGCGTTCTGCCGCAAAAACATACACTAAAATTTTCCAGCGCAAAAGAACAGTGTCGAGGCTGAACCGTCTAGACGCAAAACGCACCCTTTAACGCGGAAACACAGTTCGTGTGAATCGGGGATTAAAGGTTTCAAACTTCGCGTCCGCGGAAAAACGGAACCGAATTGACAGGTTCTCTGGTTCTCCCCGGTTTACGGGGACTGTTGCTCGAAAAAAACCGCGTTCTTCCTTCACGACACAATTACTTCGCATTGCCGAATATCAAATGTTCACTGAGAAACGTAACGCAGTTGACGTCTGCGAGGACAAGAGGTGAAAAAGATAAAGGTCGATTCATGGCATTTCACCGCATCATTCACGGTCAACCGGATTTCTATTTTTTCGGTTATTCCAGACTTCGGAAACCAGACGGGAATTACTGAAAACATTATATATATGCATCGTGGTAGCTTTGTGATTCCTCTTCAGAAGAAGATTAACCGGAACAGCTGCGTAATGTAATCCAATTGAACCATCTGTCTTTTGACATTTGTTTCACTTCACATCTGTCATCATCAAAGCACTTTCTTCAATGTGTCCTTGTTACTTCAAAAAGTGAAACTGAATTTGCAATGAAACCGAATAATTTGCTGATAAAGTGTTCATTAAGTTATTTTATTTCCTTTTGTACGAGAATGTGTTTATTTTTATAGAGATATATTTTTGTAATAAATACTGATAAATCATTTTTCTATGATAGATGTTGCGTTTATTATGGTTCAACCTCACCTTCGACAGAGAGGTTGAGAAAAAAAAGTTCAAAACTACTAAAAAAGTTGCATCCTTGCTAAGGTAATCTGATTAACGTTTTTTTTTCAATGTGCCTCAGCCCCAGTTAGACGGATCGTCGGGTTATCAGACAAAAAATATAAGTATAGTGACGACATGGGGTTCCTACCCTCCTATCGGAATGGAGTAGGACAGAGAGAGACCGAGTTCCTTGGGATAGGCAGGAGGGCTGCCAGTGAACCTTGGGAAGAATGAGAAACGTCACTCAAATCAACCAAAGATGGGCGAATCCGAATCCGGATCCAGGATTCGTGCTTTTGGCCGGATTCGAATCCGGATTCGAATCTTCTGATTGTCAGGCCGGATTCGGATTCAGACTCGGATTCCAATCCTTATCTTACGAATCTGCTCAAGTTTCTGGACTACGTCCTTCGGATTACCGTTTTTCCAATTTGTCTCAGTAATCTATCACGTTATCTGATTATCTTAGATATCAGTGTTTTGTGTCACCTCTGATTTTTAAACCATAAACCATGGAATTCGAATCCGGATTCGAATCCTCAGCATGAACTAGTGGATTCGGACTCGAATCCTTTCACGATCGGATTCGCCCATCTCTGAAATAAACCCTGTAAATTGACCCATATCATGTGTAAACCAATCAACAACGTTTGTTGTTTCGACTTTTCTGGTTCTTCGCTTGACACACGTCAATTCGCCACCGGCATGAAGAGTTAGCCATTGCGAGTATCCCTGAAAAAGAAAACTACCCAAAAAGTATTAATTGGGGTAGTTCACTTATTTCAATTTTTTCATATCATTTATTCCCAAAATTCTGATCTAACAAAATGCACGGGATTTGTCATACATGGTTAAAATTCTGTTAAGTCACATTAAAACTACGGATAAAACAAGGCACGAATGAATTTAAATAGCGTTCACTGCTGTGCGCAGGTGGATTCACTAGCTGAGGTTTGTTGGCTGTCCGAGAGACACTTCTTGTCGGACGAGTGTCCATCTTTTTTTCTTCTTCGGGTGGCAGGATGTTACGATGCAATTCAGAGGCCAGGCATTTCAGTCCAAATTTCATAGTGAGGGATTCATTACACGTAGGGATTCATTACACTTTACCGGAAGAAAACGGATCCGAGTAAAAAGCCATGAAGTCGACTCGACGAATGAATAAATAAGGTCTATTAGCAAAATTATATAACAGTGTTGCGGTACCCCATATTTTATATATAGCTGCATTTTCTGAAACATTAAATGATACGGACTGGCTAAAAATCGAATGGATTTACTTTAAATTCGCAAAATACCTTATTGGTCTTCCTCCTTGGATGCGCAGTACCTACATGACCAAGAAATACGGTATCGTTGACCCGATTCGAAAGCTCCATGAGCTATGTCAACGACTAAGATGCAGTAAGCGCGGCCATGAGTGGCAAGGGATTGATCTTTGACACTTTTTGGACTATAAGTCTCATTTTTCCCTCTGTGACTTGCCCTTTGTTTTTCTTTGTTGTGTGATCTTTTTTCTGTGTTTTTTCTACTTTTTTTGTTATATGATATGATATTTGATATGATATTTATTGCAAAAAGCCAACTGGCCATAGCAACTACCACAAAAAATCACTTACAATAAAACAAACATTCCATCGTTTTCTCTTTCTTGTGCGATGGGTGAAAAATAAACATTACATTGAAGCAAAATTGAAGAAAAACAATTGACGAATTAAAAAACAACTGTTGGCTAAAAGAATGCTTTATTGATGAAATTGTAGAGGCTTAACTGCCTGCCACACTGTCAGAAGTTTCATAACAGATTGCGCATCACACTTTCAAAAATAACACCTTTTCACTTAGAAATAAAGTGTTTTGACCAATTAAGTTTATACTGTTTCGTGCCTAGATCTCCAACAACACCTTTAATAGGTAGAAAATACTACACTGTCAGAAGTTACATAACGACAACAGAAGGATGTGCGGTTTCAACAGATAACACTTTGGGATGTTATCTGTTATGTTTCTTTCGAGCCCGCTATCTGTTATGAAACTTCTGACAGTGCACCCAATTTGCAAATATATTATTATATTATTATTGTTATTACGGTCTGTTTTACCGTACTGTCAATGCAATCTATCTGTGGATCAAGTCACCTGGACTAAAACGTGTCAATGATTGGTTGCAGCAGTTTAGCACCCGGCTTTCAGCTCAGGTTAAAGGAAATTAATTTAAGCGAACAATATTAAAAATTACTTTTTATTCAAACAATATTTACAACAGATACGTCAGCTATGATTCTTCGTCAGCGATATTTCGGCCCTTAATGGAAAGGATCCTAGTCTGGCTGTCAATCCTCTGGTTCAACTTCGGGGAAGGAAACAAACCTGTAATCTATCCGTTGTAAACATTGTTTGAATAAATGTTTCAAAGTCAGCTTGGGCTCAAAGAATATTTATAAAAAATTACGTAAATGTCGCACGCAAACGGACAAACAAAATAGATATTAATAAGAACATTAGACAAAAAGAAAAACAGTCAGCTGTTTTATGGGTGAAAAGTAAATAAAATTAATAATTTTGCAGAAGGCTATCTCATTTATTCCAACAAACTTTGTTGGAATAAATGTTTCAAAGTCAGCTTGGGCTCAAAGAATATTTAGGCTATCTCTTTCTTTAAAAAAAAACATGCACTGAGGTTTTTGTGTCTTTTTCCCCTAACAATCCGCCATATTTCAAGAATAAAAGGCGTGTTCACAAAGCTCAATGAATGGTGTCAAAATCAATGAAAAAATAACGAGACGGCGCCGTAAATTGCGTTGAAGATTTCTATTCCTTCAGCCCAAGCCGACCGAGAATCATTTTTGACAGTGCAAAACGGATACGTCAGCTGAATTTTATTAGACCTATATTTCGACCCTTCTTGACAAGGGTCCTCTTCATGTTCAACCTCAAACTGGGAAATGAACTTGTGGAAAAACAAACTAAAGATTCTAGCTTAACATTAACTACTTAAAGCACAATGAGCACTAACTCTGTAGTTTTTTTTTCCACAAGTTTATTTCCAGTTTGAGTGGCTTGAGCCTAAAGAGGACATTAACAACATTACGAGGGACTGAACCGATCCTTCATGACTAACGAGTCAGTCAGTCCCACCGCAGTTGGTCACATTTCATGCATCCGATAACTGGACAAGTCGGTTTCTTCATGAAAACATGACTGATTTAATATCAGGTTACTATACGATTGTTAAATTATATTATTTTTATGTATTGTATTTTTATTTATATCATATTAGGCAGAAATGAAATTTAGAGCTCAAATAAATATACAGATATGATAAATAATTATTGTCAAATATTTGGCTGTGTTATTTTAAATTTGTATCCCAATACCATCTAAATGTTTTTCTTTCTGTCCAATTTTCTTGTTTTGATCTAATCTGTGCTTGCCCATAAGCGTGCTTCTAAATCCTACCGGTAGATGCTAACGACACCCGGATCGGACGTCACGGCCCGGGTCGTGGTGACGTAGGTATTGCATAAGCTAGAAACGCTTCCGATTTAACTCCGAGGCAAGGGCAGCAACGTCAGCAAAATCGTGATGACGCATCAAAAACATGGAAGAATCCAGTGATGTGACAATGTTTTGTTTAATAACAAGAAGGTCAACCACGCTAAAAGCCAGCTCCTGTTCGACTATGCAAGTTGGCCAAGGATGAAAAATAAAATGAAACAACAAAAAATCAACCACACCCTTGGCAAAGCGTGAATGAATGAACTGAACCCCAACTTATCAAATTATACACTCTTCTGCGAGAATTCAGACCAAATTTATATTCAATAAAAGGGCGTGCCTTCAAATCACTTTTGGCTGCTTCCTACTGACAATAGTGGTTGAAATTACGAATGCAAAAATACTGTTTTCTTGCAGATTTTATAAGTTGCTAGTTAGGATCAAAGCCAGTTGTTCGTCAAATTGAAAAACTTGTTAAAGGAGTTATATCATAAGCATTCTAGCGGTGCGGGTCGGAAGCGCCCGACACGAGGAGGATGGAATTATAGTTTGATTTTGGATCTAACAAAATGTTTTTATTACAGCAGGCATATGGAAAATGTGTACAAAAATTAACTAATTATTTGCGTTGTCGGTTTCCTTAAAGGACACCTGAATGAAGAGTACCAAGTATCATCCCTATCTGTACGACTTCCCTTAACATTGCCTGCAGAAAACCCAATCCAAATAAAAAATAGTGTTCTCAAGCTATGATTTTTGCTCCATTTTGCATCTGTCCTTATTTCAGTACCGAACAATTTCAGAAATGAACAAATGTCTCCAATCAACCCTTCTTCTGGAATATTTGTTAACCAGTTAAGCCCAAACGTATATCTACAGGAGTGTTGCATGAAGCTGCCCTTACTATGGCACCGCCCACCCCCCAATTGGCCATGGTACATGATCCTGCCACCTTGGATCATGAAGCTGCCACCCCCAGAAAAATCATGCAAATTCCAAGAAAACAGCAAATTTTGTTATTTGCAAAAGGTCAAGGAACCTCTCTGACCAAACAGCTGGCCTCTAACTTCACCATGTAGCAAAATACTATTTTTAGCAAAGTGGGCGACTTCATGATCATTTGGGTGCCTATATTCTTTCGTGTTTTCCAGCTTAGCCTTGAACAATTACAAGTAAACTATGGTACCAGCAGAAAGTGAAGGTTTTAAGCTTCCTTTCAGGATACTCCACTGAATTTTATCTCAACCTTTACTTTTTTTTTCCCTAAGTCATTTCCCAAAAATAGGAGTTTAGGGTGGCGGCTTCACGCAGCACTCCTGTAGAAGAAATTCCAATACGATCCGGCCAGCGCTGCGCAAGATTTGAATGAATTGCGCTTTTTGTCTTGGAGTCTGCATGTGCAAGCCTCCAGAAACGCCCAATTTCGAAAACGTCACGCTCAGGAGAACAATGCTCTCCTTGGCCATGTCCGTAAATGCATTCTCCATGGTGTGTTCCGAGTTACGGTTTCATTGTTCAGGTCTCCTTTAAGTATTTTGTTTTCTGATTTTTCTTGTTAATTCCCGTAAGTCCAAAGAATTAAGGATGTAAACTAGATCACAAAAAACAAACACCATAAATTATACTAAATTCGTTATAGTGACTTCTTGAAGATTCTGCAACTGAGCTAAATAATATTCAGCTTCCGAGAACAAAAAATGTCAAACTGGCCCATGATTTCTTCTTCCGACATATCTAAACGTCCACATGGTGATACACTGAGTTGTTTCAATCCTCTTATGCGCCACTCGATCTTCTCGAAGGTTTTATAATTTTTTGACCAGCCCCAGGAGATCAATGAATAGTTAATTAGCAATGGCGGATTAGCGTTCAGGAGTAAATTGTGTTCAAGTAATTTGCGGATAACGTTGGCTACCGTGAGGATTTTGGGGAATACAAAGGTAAAGTGTGTTCGTAAAAATCCGACCCATCGAAAAATGATGGTGTCTCCCACCTTCTCGGCCCACTCGAATCAAAGACTTTAACGAACACGTTGTCCTTATGACACTAATTCATTTATTTTCAGTAGCATTTCCATCCATTCTCGTTCCTGCAATTCGTTTTTCTCCTCTACATTCTACTGGCATTCCACTGATTATGACGCTTGCCACGCATGTTCTCTTAACGTGACATATCAGGCTCCAGAGTATTGTTTCCGAGAAGCTTATATATACGAAACCTTGGGTACTTTGCTGTAAACATAGCGAAGTTTCAAAGCAGTCTGCTACCTCAGAACATATTCACAGAAAAAGAAAAAGAGAGTGGGAGGGAGAAAGAGCGTAAAGGAAGAATGGGTTTCCCTAGGTCGGATAGCATCTCTTAGCAGTTGCTGTAGCAGCTTCTGCTCCCCAATTTTAGCAGGCTATCTGACCTACGGGAAGATGTTGGGTAGAGTACTTTTCAGTGGCCAGTGATCAGCTTGCGGAAGTTAGCTCACTGCGTGAACACTTTTCGCTCAAATCGTTTTCGCCAAACATACAACACAAGTACAAGCGCGTAGAGATATAAAAAACGACAGCAAAATTCCAGTATATGACAATTGATTATTCGTAAATAGCCAAGCAGCAAAGTAGCGCATCTTTGAGTGAATAAGTGATGGGAATCTAGATTGTCCTTTCTCATCCGTTTTCTGTTAAACTTTAGATTTTTTTAGATTAGATAAATTTTATTTTCCAAAACATTTTTCAGCACCTGATAAGAAAGGCCCAAAGGGCTTGTTGGCCGCAGGTGGAAGTCTTCTCTATTCTACATATTGTGGTAACACTATTTTTACATTATTCTGCATGCCATTCATACACGGTTCATATTAATACAACAAACATTCTGCTTCGAAACAAGACCAAAGGTTTCGATGGGATCCCAAAAATCTAGCATTTGATTCAAACAATTGGGTCATGTCTTCGTCAGATTCCTTGAATATTTTTACTGTTAAAATAAAGTTCAAAAATGGATTCCGTATGTCTCCTTCCCCCGATTTCGAATCTCTAATCGATTTCAGAAACAGCTTTGAGCTTCAACCAAATTTCCAGTTCCAGCCGAATTAGTGATGCACCATTTGTACAGCAAGAAAACTAAGTTCAGATATGGATTCAGCGGACCTCCTTACCCCCTCAATGAACATCTTATTAGCTTACAAAACATACATGTTTTTACCGTAAATTCGAAACCCCTCCTCTGCCTCTAAAGATAAGACTAAAGGACCCATCTACGATATTTGATTTCCGACAACCCTGATTAAGACTCGATTTGACATATCCCGGAATTCTGTCCTATTTTACCACTTGAAAGGATCAAATTTACTTTTTTGTTCACTCAACTTTAAGTTTAGTACTAGCCTACGGCGATCTCGAAATATAGGTTGGTAGCCTACAGTTACCTCAGGTCAGTTGGGCGCGATGCAATATATTACCCTAGAAGGCAGACAGACTTGTCAATCTTGTCAAATCGTCTTGTCAACACCTCATTCTGCTAACAAGATCGCATGTATTAGACGCCAATGTCGAATAAACAGATCATGACGAAAGCGTGTCGATAATGATGGCCAATAAGGCAACCTTAACTTCGTCGCTGTAGTTATCTACACTTCAGCGAATTCACAAGCAGAAACTTTCTCTGACTGTGAAGTCATCTAGGTTTTGAAGGCGACATGGTTGTCACGAATTATCAATAATCACCAAAATCAAAATTCTCAGTCGGATCCCAAACTACGGTATGTTGGAATTCCTTGGTCCAGACAAGATCGGCTTTACCGGCGAAATGGAAAAGAAACCAAGCACATTAACTACCGTCAGAAACTGGTAGTAGGTGATACCTGATACCATAGCCGGCGGCAGTAATGCCAGAATCTGGATGAATTTCGGTCTGGTTAGACTACCATCGGCAAAAATGTATGATGTTTGTAGGCTATCCGAAAAAGACCTCCAAATCCAACAACTTGAGTTTGTAGCTCTGCCAAGTTCCCAACTTTTCGCCGGATTCTCTTCGAACTTTATTAATTACCTCCTGTTCCGGCGAAGAAAAAAAAGGCAATTATTTTTGCAATACTGTCAATGAATTCTGCGTACCATTCATATGATACAAGGAATTCAGAGGACCTTGTACATGAGAGACGACATACTTCACTGTCTAGTTTTGTGTTTAGAAAAGTGGGTGTTTCAGTATGGAATAATCTGCCGGAGAGCACTAGGATGGCCTAGATTGTATAATCATTTAAAAATAAGATGACAATTTTTTGGAAGAGAGGAAAGAGGGTTACTTTGGGTATGAGCCGGTTCCGGATTGCCACGAGGTTTAATTGTAATTGTCTTTAATTGATTTTGTTTTGTTTGCCTCTCCCTCTTCACATTATCAGCAGTGTAATAAATATCATATCATACCACATATAGAGATAGTACCTACATGAAGTTCATAAATGCTTAACTTTTGAAACTGAAGGGTAGCGCAAAACTTTCATGGCCAGGGAGGTTCGCAACTTTTTTTCTGCTGAAGGAATCTAATCAGACAAATATCGTAGCGGAGTTTGGTTAAAATTGATGATAGTGATGAACATTGGCGAACATCGGGCGATTAACAGGAACTAAACACGCACCATGGTTCTGAACTGCACTGTTAGAAGTGTCATGATAGATAACACGAGGAGAGGTATGCTTATGTGAACGTTTGCTACCACTGAACGATGGCCAAAGAAAACAAGACCAAAGGTTTCGATGGACAACTGGGTCTTATCTTCGCCAGTCTCCTTGAACATTTTTACTATTAAAATTCAGACACAGATTGAGGCCAAATAGCTAATCATCTGAGAAAACCAAGTTCAGATATGGAGTCAGCATGTGTGTTTACCCCTATGAGTCATATCTGTATTGAACTACTTGTCCGGCAAAAAAAGAAAGCTCAAAAAGCATATCTTCTTTCCCCAATACTGAACATCTAATCAACTTCAAATAAAAATTTAAAATGATTGTCATACACGGATTCAGCATCTCTTCTTACCCCGAAATCGGGTATCTAATCAACTACAAATAAAACTTTAACTTTTAATAATTTCCCGGTTTCGGCCGGACTCCGGGCGAACTACTTGTCCGGGTAGAAAATTATTTTCACAGAAGTGTTCAGCATGTTTTCTTACCCCTAAATTGAACATACAATCAACTCCAAATAAAACTTTTACTTTTAACAAACTTTCCGGTTTTGGCCGGATTCCGGGCGAACTACGTATCCGGCAAGAAAATGGTTTTCATCATCGAGTTCAGCATATTGTCCTACCCCTAAATCGAACGTTTAATCAACTTCAAATAAAACTTTTACTTTTAACAGATTTTCCGGTTTCGACCGGATTCCGGACGAACTATTTGTCCGATGACAAAATGGTTTTGACCATCGTGTTCAGCATATCTTCTTACCTCATAATCGACTATCACTTCTCTGTTTAAAAATATTTCATTTGCACCTTAATTTAAACCCCCACCCCTAAATGTAGGGCTACAGAGCCCGTTTACGAACTTGACCTTACTCTTGACCCAAAGAATTCTCACACCAAGCTTAATCAAATCTCTCATTCCCTTGGAGAGGTATAATGCGCACAGACGGACAACTTTTGCGATGTCATAGCTATCCCTCCACTTACGGTTTGGGATCCCAAAACTAAAACCCAAACCAGGCATTGTTTACTATGAATACTTGTAATAACCACTGACACTTTTGTCACTTTCTGAATATTTTACTAATTCACGGCTGAAAGTGACCCAATTGACGCCTGGTTTACTTTTCGAAATTCGAAAAGTTTGCCAAGAGGAACGCACCTTCAATGGAGAAGATGGCGGCCCGAACCTCCAGATGCCTTCAAAAGAGGAAGGACCCTTTCAGTAAATTCAAAATCAAAGAAAGTTAACTGTATTTCTACTTCGAGTTTGTGCCACGATAACCCTGAAATAGTTGGCTGTTAGCTGATATCACGTTTGTAATTTTTCTTTTCCATTTTACTTTTTTAAATGCAAGTAACAAAGCCAGTGTAGTAGAACAGTTGAAAAATGTTCAAATAAGCATACTTCTACAGTAGTCTGTTGGGATTTTTGGAAGTGGTATGCATTGACTATTATGCATAACAAGCATTGCCAGAAAGAGGCGAAAAAATCGCCGAAAAAGCATGATATCGGAAAAGTCAGCAGATGATTTTTCGGCGGTTCGTACCCATAAGCTGCGGAAACATGTACAGGATTACAGTTTCACCATCAGGTTAAAAAAAAAATCTCAACTTTTCCATACGGAAAGGGATGATTGTGCCGAAAATTAGCAAACGATCCTGATCGCCTTCCCACAGCTTACAGGCAGGCGAGCCAAGAATGCGACAGGATCCTGGCACCTACGTTTGGGATCCAAAAAACCCAATTGCAATCACTTTGCAAATCTGCAAATTATGTGGTTGACCAATTCTAAAAAAAACTACGATTCATGAAAGAGAAGTGACAATGGGACATTTAGTCAAGCTCTGATGATGGCGAAAATCGAATCACGAAAACATATGCCTTAAAGTCTTACCTATAATGCTAATGCAACCTACTTCCGTAATCACTCCATATGTTTATAAACCCGGAGACCCAATTTCGTACGGTACATTGTAACCCCTTGTAACAAAACCAGGCTGATTTTCTCAATTGCCGTGTTCCGCTACCTTCGATGTGTATCACGCTGTCAACGGTTCTCTGCGAGAAGTTTTCCATCAGAAACAAGACCAAACCTTTCGATGGGATCCCAAAATTTTAATATTTGCATAATTGGTGTTCAACATATTTCTTAAACATTTTTACTTTTAAAATTTACAAACAGGTTAATGCCAATGGTAATAATCGGAGAACACCAGGTTCGTATTTGACAGTGCAAACCGAACACGCCAGCTGAATTTCAACAAGTTCAGATATATTGAGATATCCGTTTTGAGCTGTCAAATATTCAGATATGGATTCAACATATGGTTTACCGTGTAGTCTACGTCGTATCTCCTCCCTTCCTTTCTTCTGCCCAGCTTCCGGTTTCGACCGGATTCCGGACAAACTACTTTTCTGGCAAAAAACTAAAGCTCGAAACGAATTCGGCATGTCTCCTTACCCCTGCATCCAACCTCTAATCAACTTCAGATTAAACTTTTACTTTTAACAAATTTTCCGGTTTCAGCCGGATTCCGATCGATCTATACGTCCGGTGAGAAAATGATTGTCATATTCGAATTCAGCATGTATTCTTACCTGCAAATCTAATATCTTATCAAATTTATGTGGTTTACGCTATAGCCTACGTCGTATCTCCTTCCTTCCTTTTCTGCCCAACTTCCGGCTTCGGCCGGATTCCGGACAAACTACTTGTCTGGAAAATAAATTAAAGCTCAAACACGGGTTCAGCATGTCTCCTTACCCTTACATCCAACCTCTAATCAACTTCAGATTAAACTTTTACTTTTAACAAATTTTCCGGTTTCAGCCGGGTTCCGATCGATCTATACGTCCGGTGAGAAAATGATTGTCATATGCGAATTCAGCATGTACTCTTCCCCGCAAATTGAGCATCTTATCATATTTAAATAAAACATTTACTTTTAACAAATTCCCCAGTTTTAGCCGGATTCCGGCCGAACTAATTGTCTGGAGAGAAAATAAATTTCATATTCGGACTTAGCAAGTCTCCTTGCCTCTAAATCAACTATCTCAATAACTTTCAATAAATAATTTTTTCATCAACTTCATAGTAAAAAATAATCAACTTCATAGTAAACTTTTACTTTTCACAAATTTTCCGGTTTTCTCCGGATTCCGGGTGAACTATTTGTCCGGCGAGAAACTAAATTTCATATTCGAATTCAGCATGTCTCCTTACCCTTAAATCAACTATCTCAATAGCTTTAAAAAAATAATTTTTTCCCCTTAATCTGAAACCCCTCCGCCACCCTCAAATATAGGGCTACAGAACCCATCTTCCAACTTGATCTGTACTTTGACCCAAACGATCCTCCCACCAAGTTTAATGAAAATATCTCAATCCCCTCGAGAGTTACCGTGCGGAGACACGGACAACTTTTGCGATGTAATAAATAATAATAATAATTTATTTAGAACCCACAAATCGTACAAGACGAAAACAGTGGAATATAAAAGAATATATGAAGACATAATTAGCCAAAAGACAACACATACAAACAAAATCTACTTAAGGGTCAAACAGACGAATAAGCCCATGACAGGGCGACAGACGCGCCGTTTCGGACAGTTTTCTGTGGAGAACAGACAATTTCTTCGAACAATAGGTATCCCTCCAGTTACGTTTTGGGATTCCAAAAACGGTTTTCTAAATTGTTTCCCTGTTTTCGCTACAAGTCAGCGGGTATCGGAAAAGGCTTACAACAGCCAAAACCGTGGGTTATTTGTTGAAAGCACCAGGGGCGTCACTAGCCTTTTACCTTTGGGGGGGGGGGGGGGAGTCCAGTTTGTGCCGACGGACTAAAAAATGTGAAGACAAAACACGCCGTTGCCGCGTACGGCGTACATTTCCTGCCAGCACGGAATAGAACCGGGGTAAAACTAACTGTAATGCACCAGTTTGAGATTATTCCTTTGATGTAATTTCGTATCTTCAGTTCACATATTTGGCTTTTCATTTTAGCCTTCGCTAAAAAGCTTCCAACGACTGTACCAATAACACATTAAACTAACCGCCACAGGCAAAATTTTTTAAATCTGCCTTTTTTTTCGGAAAAAATTAGCTGTACCTACCATACAAGTTCTAGCTTTCAACGTGTTTCAGCGAATTTCAATCCTAAAACGCCAAGCTAAATGAAACACTGTTCTTCTAAATACAAAATACTACAAAATACGCCGCAGGCGAAATTTTGTGTGAACTAACTGTAACAACGCATCAATTGAGGTTATTCCTTTGATATAATTTCGTATTTTAAAGTTCACATATTCGGCTTTTCATTTTAACTTTTCCAACGACTGTTAAGGCAAGTTAAACCAAGCGCCGCATTCGAAATTTTTTTAATCTGTTTTTTCGGAAAATTCAGCTATAGTACCATACAATTTCCGGCTTTTAACGCGTTTCAAACCCCAAGAATTTCTGTCCTAAAAGGAAAACTAAATGATACACCATTCTTCCAAATAGGGAATACTACAAGATCCTACAAGAAATTTTGTGTAAAACTTACTGTAATGCATCAGTTGACATTGTTCCTTTGATGTAAATTCATACATTTAATTTCACATATTCGGCTTTTCGTTTCAGCTTTTGCTAAGAAGCGAAGCTTTCAACGACTGTACCCAGAACAAGTTGAACTAAGCACCGCCGGCGAATTTTTTTTAAATCTATATTTTTTCCAGAAAAATTTGCGACCGACAAATGTTTGCAGAACTTGATTTCTTACGTATAAAAGACCCGGTGTGCGGAAAAGAATACCGACGCCCGACAAAAGCATTCAGAATTCAATTTCTTCTGTCTTTTGCCCGACAAGATTGTAAAGAACTTCAGAATTTGATTTGTTTTGTGTGTGTAAAAAGAACCCGATGTGCCGACGAGAATACCGACGCCCGACAAAACCATCGAGCATTTGATTTGTTCTGTGTTTTGCTCGACTAGACTGTACAGAACTTGATTCATACGTGTAAAAATAACCCCTTGTGCCAATGAAACTTAAACTTCCTGGGTGCGCCCGACAAAGTTTGCAAAATTTGATTTCTTACGTATAAGTAGAACCTGATGTGCCGATGAGTCGACCCACGCCCGACAAAAGCATAACAAAAACTATTTCTTCTGGATTTCTTATGTATAAAAAGAACCCGATGTGCCGACGAACCGAGGCACGACAAAAGCATGCAGAATTCGATTTCTCAAGCGCTTTGCCTGACAAATGTTTGCAGGATTTCATTTCTTGCGTATAACAAGACCAAAGGTTTCGATGGGATCCCAAAAATTCAATATCTGATCCAGCCAACTGGGTCTTGTCTTAGCCAGATCCAGTCATCGCCAGACTCCTTGAACATTTTTGCAATTAAGATTTCAGAAACAGATTAAGGCCAAATAGCTAGTCATCTGAGAAAACCAAGTTCAGATGTGGATTCAGCATGTGTGTTTACCCCTCTATAAGTCATATCTGTTTTGACGAAAACTTCCTGCCACTTCGGCCGAACTACTACTTGTCCGGCGAAAAAAGAAAGCTCAAAAACGAACTCAGGGTATCTTCTTTCCCCAATAATGAACATCTAATCAACTTCAAATAAAAAAAACTTATAACAAATTTTCCGACTCCAGCCGAATTCCGGTCGAACTAAATTTCAGGGTAAAATATGATTGTCAAACACGGATTCAGCATCTCTTCTTACCCTTAAATCGGTTATCTAATCAACTAGAAATAAAACTTAAGCTTCTAACAATTTTCCGGTTTTGGCCGGATTCGGGGGGAACTACATGTCCAGGTAGACATTTTTTTTCACAGAAGTGGTCAGCATGTCTTCTTGCCCTAAATCGAACATCTAATCAACTCCAAATAAAACTTTTAATTCTAACAAACTTTCCGGTTTGGGCCGGATTCCGGGCGAATTACTTGTCCGTCGAGAAAATGGTTTTCACCATCGTCCTCAGAGTGTCTTCCTACCCCTAAATCGAACATTTAATCAACTTCAAATAAAACTTTTACTTTTAACAAACTTTCCAGATTTGGCCGGATTCCGGGCGAACTACTTGTACGATGACAAAATGGTTTTCACCATCGTGTTCAGCATGTCTTCTTACTTCATAATCGACATTCAAATTAGCTGTTTCAAAATATTTTGTTTGCCCCTTAATTTAAACTCTCCCCCACCCCTAAATGTAGGGCTACAAAGCCCATCTACGAAATTGACTGGTCCGACGACCCAACGAATCCTCACACCAAGTTTCATCAAAATATCTCATTCCCTTCGAGAGCTATCGTGCTTACAGACGGACGGACGGAAGGACGGACGGACAGCCGGACAACTTTTGCGATGTCATAGGTATCCCTCCACTTACGTTTTGGGATCCCAAAAAGCAAAAGGTTTGTGTGCCGGGAGTAGAAAATCGAACGCACGACCTCTTGACTACTATCCCGACACTATGGCTGAAACACAACCAAAGGCGAACTTTTACAGTGCATAAGAGCATAATTACAGCGGGGCGGAGCATAATTATCAACTCCAAATGAAACTTTTAGTTTTAAAAAACTTTCCGGTTTGGGCCGGATTCCGGGCGAATTACTTGTCCGTCGAGAAAACGGTTTTCACCATCGTCCTCAGCATGTCTTCCTACCCCTAAATCGAACATTTAATCAACTTCAAATAAAACTTTTACTTCTAACAAACTTTCCGGTTTTGGATGGATTCCGGGCGAACTACTTGTCCGATGACAAAATAGTTCTTCCCATCGTGTTCAGCATGTCTTCTTACCCCATAATCGACTATCCAATTAGCTGTTTCAAAATATTTTGTTTGCCCCTTAATTTGAACCACCTCCCCCACCCCTGAATGTAGGGCTACAAAGCCCATCTACGAACTTGACTGGTCCGACGACCCAACGAATCCTCACAAAAAGTTTCATCAAAATATCTCATTCCCTTCGAGAGTTATCGTGCTTACAGACGGACGGACGGACAACTTTTGCAAAACTTAATTTTATTTTATTTCTTCTGGATTCCTTCTGTATAAAAAGAACCCGATGTGCCGACGAGACTACCAAGGCACGACAAAAGCATGCATAATTCGATTTCTTCAGTGTTTTGCCCGACAAACATTTGCAGGATTTTATTTCTTACATATAAAAACACCCGATGTGCCGACGAATCGACCAATGCTTGATAAAAAGCATACAAATTTTTATTTTTTCTGTGTTTGCCGGCGCTTCGCGCCGACAAACAAGTGAACTTTCGCCGGGCTTCGCCCTACGAAAGTACTTTCTCAGGACCTTTGAGGGAGGGGGGAGCCCACCCCCCCCCCCCCCCCCCATAGTGACGCCCCTGGAAAGCACAGCCTAGTTTTAAAGTATTCAAATATTTTAAAATACTGTAATTTTGAAGAGTAAATAGTGCGAGGGGTCCTTTGCGGCTCTATGTCCGAGCCTGTTCGAATTCGAACAGGCCTGGCCTGGATAGAGATCCAGGACCGCTAGGCAGTCCTCAGAGCCAGGCCCCCCTTTTGGTATTTTAGCAACACAAGCAATTTCAGTTTGGTTTTATTTTAATTATTTACTTAAAGGTATAAATAGATAGGTAGATAGAATATCTGAACTCGGTTTTCTCTGATGATTAGCCTGGCGAAGACAAGACCCAATTGTCTGGATCAAATCTTAGATTTTTGGGATCCCATCGACACCTTTGGTCTTGTTACTTTAACCAAAGTCCCCATTTTTGCCGTATTCCCGGCAAACTGCATGCAGAGTAGAAGAGCTGGTGACGGGATCGACTAAAATGAGGCACGGTAAGACGTAGTGTAGGAGGCACGAGTATTAAAATAAGGCACGAAAACTAAAAGGGCCCTTTAAGGCTTCGAAGTGAGGGGCAATTCACTTACTTGTCTACTTCTATTTCTTACTAATTTCTTTTTATTACTCGAGACTCCTGGGCCGTAACGTGCCGTGCCGTGCCTCTCAAATTGATTAGATGTTCTTTATAGGGATAAGGAGATACCGTACGCTGAATTCGATTCTGAATTTTCTTTTTTTGCTGGACAAGTAGTCCGCTAGGAATTCGACCGAAAGCGGAAATTTGGCAGAGGTAAAGCAGGAAGTTTCGGTCAGTATCGTCAAAATTGATATGGCTCGTTGAGGTATATCTGAACTTGGTTTTCTCTAATGATTAGCCTTGCGAAGACTTGATCTGGCGAAGACAAGACCCAGTTGTCTGGATCAAATATTAGATTTTTGGGACCCCATAGAAACCTTAGGTCTTGTTTAGAGCAGCAATCATCAGTATTGAAGTTATAAATGCAATCATAAAATTTTTTGTTGGCTAGTGAATTTATCTTTCTCAGATTTTGTGATTTGAGGAAACAGTCTTTTTCCTCTGTGTGTAAACGTAATCTTGTTACCAAGACCGGATTCTTTTCAAGTTTTCCTCACTTGTAAACGCTGCTTTAGCATAGAACTAACGGATTTTCCTTTTTTTCCAGTTTCGCACGATCACAGTCAGAAACAAATTACTGAAATTAGTGGTCGTTTATCATCTCCATGTTTTGAAATTAACGATTTGTCTCGAACAAAATGTGGTTAAGGCTTCGATCAAGTTTCACTTCCTTATGTTTTAGTCGCGATTAGTGACCTGTCGTCAAAGTGGTTAAAGGGTCTTGCTTCTGCCCTTTATATTATTTCTAGTTGCCTTACGGAATTTTGAGCTTCTGAAATCCCGGACCTTTTCGCCATCGTTTTCGTTTTGTGACTGCGGCTTTTTAGCATTTTTTTGTCCGAGCCGTCTTTTGCCAGTCACCTTACGCAAACTTCGCCCCAAGCTTCAAGGTCCCCCCACAACTCTTTCACACATAGGCAAAGGACACGGAAAGGTTCAAAGCGTTATCTTCCATTTCAGAAAACATGATAGGCTCAATCTTCTTTTTGGATTCCTTTAATTTTGCTTGGTTTTCTCAACTTCTAACCATGGCACGTCCAGTTTTCAAATATTTTGCGTCCAGCCGCCGTGTCGGACAGCGGGAAGACCGGATAGAGTCAACAAGCACTAACAAGAAAACAGCTAGCTTCACGTTCGAAGTAAAGGTATTTTCGAAAACCGACATTTCTGAGAAATTTTACCGTGAAACGATCATTTCTAGCAAGAGTTGTAATTCAAGATTAATCATCAACAATTCAATACGCCAAGGATCCAAATAATCAATCAATTATTTTATAGTGCAGCCTGGAGACCATACAAAAAATCACGGGAAAATATAACAAAAGTAGCCTATTACCTTGTCAATGTAACATTTCATCGCAAAATACGATTAGGAACTTGGTTTCTGAATAAAAATACTTATCCGTCAGATCCAAAGTAATTTTAACAACACCTTCATTTTTGGAGCCAGCAAGCTCACAACTGAATAATTCAGCATCATAACGATGTTTGATTTTGTTCTACGATTGAAGAACTTTACACTTATAAACCCAAGGAACTTTACATTACAAAAATCGTCAGAAAGTTAAAATTTCTAAGGAAGAAGAAGATGAAGCGGGGTACTGTTGGATTGGTGATAGCAAAAATGTTTGGGGGGGGGGGGTCTTAGGCATTTACCTATCTTTTTGGATTCCTTTAATTTTGCTTGGTTTTCTCAATTTTTAGAAAGTTCAAATTTCGAAGGAACAAGAAGATGAAGTGGGCTATTGTTGTATTGCTAATGGTCTCTTGCTCAAAACGGACATGTCTCCTTCTTTCTCGAGGGTCAGTTTCATCTGAGCTAGATAATACATGTTTCAATTGATCCCCTTACTTCTCATACCTGGTTATAATACTAGTTTTCAGAGGCGATACTAGCCAAAATGTTTGTGTGTGTGTGGGGGGGGGGGGGGGGGGCAAGGCATTTAGCGACTGTCTGGTCATTTTAACCGACTATTTTTGCAAAAAAAAGACTATTTTTACGAAAAAACGACTGTCGTGAAGAAAAATCGATTGATTCTCAGGAAAACCAACTGTTTTTTACGAAAAAATCTATAATTTTTACGAAAAAACGACTGTTATCAAGAAAAAAATCGACTGTTTTTACGGAAAATAGCGGCGTTTCGGGCCGACTCGGTTGTTTTTTACCGACTCGTCGACTACTTGGAGGGGGGCGTCCCCCCTCCCCCCATATGTGACGCCCCTGCTAGTTTTACTTGAAGGACAATAAACAAGCAAGTAACAGAGAATCTGTAGAAATGAGCTAATGCGATCTCTGGTTCAGGCTGGGTTCAACCCGGTGGTACAGTGGTCCGGGCTACACATGGGCTGCGTCGGTCTCGCGCGTTCGCGTTCCGTCCCAACTAAAGTTTCATGGTAAGTTCGTGTACACTTTATGCGGACACTATGTACTGTTTTACAAACAATAATACGTACGTGTTTGAAATCGGGATCGACTAAAACCAGGAAGGGAAGGGAACGCGAGAAAAGCAGGAAGGCATACTAAAACCAGGACGGGTATGCTAAAACGAGGAAGGGCATCCTAAAACCAGGAATGCTTTTGCAAGAATTCGCAGCACTGTTCCCTTTCTCTATTTAGTATTATTTGAGGGTCGACAACTTTTCAAATACAAAGTTCACCATCCCTTCCTCGTTTTAGTATGCCCTTCCTGGTTAGTCGCCTACCGTAAGAACGAGAAATGAAAAGGTGAATTACAATTTTTGTAGTTGCCAACCCCTCACTGAATGCCTACACATGTCAGGATACTAAAACGAGGAAGGGATGGTGAACTTTTGAATTTGAAAAGTTGCCGACCCCTCAAATAATACTAAATAGAGGAAGGGAACGCTGCTGAGAATTCTGGTGACAGCGTTCCTGGTTTTAGGATGCCCGTCCTCGTTTTAGTATGCCCTTCCTGGTTAGTCGCCTACCGTCAGAATGAGAAATGAAAAGGTAAATTACAATCTTTATAGTTGCCGACCCCTCACTGAACTTAATGACTACTCATGTCAGGATACTAAAACGAGGAAGGGATGGTGAACTTTTAATTTGAAAAGTTGTCGACCCCTCAAATATACTAAACAGAGGAAGGGAACACTGCTGCGAATTCTGGCGACAGCCTTCCTGCTTTTAGGATGCCCTTCCTGGTTTTAGGATGCCCTTCCTCGTTTTAGTATGCCCTTCCTGCTTTTCTCACGTTCCCTTCCCTTCCTGGTTTTAGTCGATCCCTTTGAAATCTCCACAGGTTGAGCGCTGGCGCAAACGCAAAATAATACGTGAACCCCATTCTTGCGTTGCGTAGAGCTTCCACATGCAGAGCTTGTGCTGTGGCATGCTTCAGTGTGAAATCAGCAGGTGCGTCACGACTAGGGGGGAGAAGCCCTCTCCACGAATGTTGTCGGCATGTCGATAAAAAAAATAGTCGAACCGGCGCGACGCGCCGCGATTTTTTCAACACAATCGGTTTCTCGTAAAAATGGTCGCTTTTTCTTAAAAATAGTAGTTTTTCTTAAAAATCAGCCGATTTGGGCCAACAGAGTCGTGTTTTCTCAATAACAGTCGTTTTTATCTGCAAAAACAGTCAGTAAAAACGACCAGCCAGTCGGTAAATACCTTACCCCCCCTCATTTTGGCTATTAATGCCTCTGGAAATCCGCATTAGGGGGTGGGACGTTATCGGTATGGCGTCGTACGTATAAGTGACCGACTTCTAAACTGATAACGGTTAACTATACGATAACATTTATTTTAGTGGTGTCATAAAAGACTTCATAGGTAAAACACTGAGCCAAGGTACATGGGCTATCACAAATTCACAAGGTGGGGTAAATACGGGACAGCTTTATCTTCCCGATTTTTCTTCCGTATCCCAGATTTCCTCTTTGTCAAAGCGGATCCGACAGGTGGAAAATGTCTGAAATCCACGCGTCGGACCCCCGAGATTCCAGAATCGGAAAGGGTCATAGAGGCAACAAATCTGAGGGACACAACACATATGCAAATGGATAAGAGCAGGTGAAAAGATCGGTAGTAGCTACCAGAAGGGGACATTTACAAACATTGAAACAGAACAGAATCAACCATCGTAATTATCACGAAAATGCTTAAAGTTTAACTGAAAAGCCGACTTATTTTTATGGCACTTGCCCGGGCAAGTGCCATATAGCGACTGTAATTTCTGTCCGTGAGCCGGCCCCGGTTTTGCTAGTTCGGGCACTTCCAGATAAGCTAGGACGATAAAACTTGGCAGGCATATCAGGGACCAGACGAGATTAAATTAGAAATAGTCGCTTCCCCGATCCGACCATCTGGGGGGGGGGGAGTGGAGGGATGGGGAATCCGGGAAAATTAGGAAAAATTAGATATTTTTAGCTTACGAACGGATGATCGGATCTTAATGAAACTTGATATATGGAAGGACCTTGTGTTTTGGACGTTCCATTTTAAATCCAGATCGGATCCGGTGACATTGGGGGGAGTTGGAGGGGGAAACCGGAAATCTTGGAAAACGCTTAGGGTAGAGAGATCCGGATGAAAATTGGTGGAAAGAACAAGAAGTCCTAGATGGTGACTGACATAATCCGCTCACTTTCGGAGAGTTGGGGGGGGGGGGGGGGCGAATTCCTAGTGATTCCGCGAGTTCGGTGCTTCCTAATGTGCTAGGACGATGAAGATTGGCAAGCATGTCAGAGACCCGACGAGATTAAATAGGAAATAGTCACTACCCCGATCCGACTATCTGGGGGGAGTGGAGGGAGGGGGGAGCCGAAAAGTTTAGGTATTTTAACTTGCGAACGGGTGATGGAATCTTGATGAAAGTTCATATTTAGGATGACCTCCTGTCTCAGACTTCCCACTTTAATCCGGACCGGATCCGATGACACTGGGGGGAGGTGGAGAAGGGAACCGGAAATCTTGAGAAAAGCTTTGAGTGCAGAGATCGGGATCAAACTTGGTGGGAGGAACAAGCACAAGTCCTAGATA
The DNA here is from genome assembly GCA_023053575.1 of Branchinecta lynchi. NCBI lineage: Eukaryota > Metazoa > Arthropoda > Branchiopoda > Anostraca > Branchinectidae > Branchinecta > Branchinecta lynchi. The sequence goes on from JAKZAP010000020.1 coordinate 20,884,509, forward strand.
CGTTATTGACATAACCTGACCGGGTACTGCGGGGGTTTCCTAGTGATCCCGCGAGTTCGGCATACATCGTGATGTGCTAGGACGATGAAACTTGGCAGTTATGTCAGGGAACCGAACAGATTGAGTTGAGATAGTCGTTTCCCCGACCAGACCATCGTGGGGGGATGAAACTTGTCATGTGGAAAGAGCTATCACCTCAGATGTTCAGTGTCAAGTGCGGGTCGGGTCCGATACCTGTGGTGGGCGACGGGGCGGAAAATTCAAGAAACGCTTAAAGCAGAGGCATTGTGACGGAACTTTATGGAGAGAATAAGCATTAGGCCTAGATTCGAAATTGACGGAGCCAGATGGTTCGGGGCTCTGTGGGGGGAGTTGGAGGGGGATATCTGGAATTCCAGTTGTCACGAGTTCCAGATACACTAAGACAACGAAACCTTCCGGGCATATTATTGACCCGACTTGATTGACTTAAAAACCTGATACAACATACCCCGGAAACTTCCGTTCCTAAATCTGAGCATTTTTGGGGGAGCGAGGGACGGGAAATAAGGAAATTGACTTCTGCAAACTGCGAACGAGTGGTCTGATTCAAGTGAAACTTAATGGGTGATAAAAATCGATGACCTAGACATGTAAAACATGCATTCGAACTACATGCGACCACGGTTGGGGGAATTGAAGGGGAGGGGGAACTTCTGACATGCACAAAAACCAAACGGATGGACCGAATGAGATGCAAGTTCGACAGTGCCGAGTTTATGCGGACTAGATTTGTCCACAGTGTGGGGAGTTAGAGGGAGATTGCCGGAAACTTTGAGGCTTACATAGGGGTCAAACGGGTGCATCAATTTAAATGAAATTTGGAATGTAGAGAGAGCATATGCCCTAGATGACATATTTTAGGGTCCGAACCGGATCCGACAACGGTGGTGGTGGGGGGGGGGGTCCACAATTTCCAAAAATGCTCAGATTCGATTGAAACTTGATAGATGGTATAAAAGAAGATGCTTTAGATGATCCATTTTTTAGTCCGAATCATATTTGGCCACGGCAGGGGGAGATGGAGGGAGTACCGGAAATCGTGTAGCATGTCCAGGGATCAAACGAGTGGATTTATTGGGCTGAAACTTGGAAGTTTGAACAGTCTTGGGCATTTGCTACAGATAATCCGAGACGAGGCCGGAACTGCTCAGAATCGAGTGAAACCAAATATCCTATTTCTATTTCCGAACCACATTTTTGGATGGCGGGTGTATTTTGTGGCGTTCTCATCTACTTTCTAGTACCACCTACTCGTTACAAGTGCCATATGAGCTCGTAGCTCTTGTTTATTATTTAACCGAATACACTACATAATTTGGATTGTATTAAGGGATTTTTTTTTTAACCAGTTGCTCTAGTATGAAGCTTAGTAGTGAGGCTTCATAGCCGTAGGAAATTATTGTTGTTGTTTTCCTTTGTAAAATGTACTATTGTTGTATGATGTATATGGCCCCTGGGCTTTTAAATACAGTTATTATTATTATTATTATGAAGTTCATAATATCTAAGGCAAAATTCTACTATGACGCGAAAGATTTGAATCTCTATACAAATGCGACTTTTCAGTGGCTAGTGATCAGCTCGCGAAGGTTATTTGGCGGAACACTCAGTTTTCGTAAATGGTTTTCTTGAAGCAAACAACACAAGTACAGCCGCATGGAGACCACAAATCCTACAGGGAAATTCCACTATATTAAAATCCATTATTCGTGAATAGCGGAGCAAATGAAGTAATGCTTCAAGCCTCTTTAAAGTTTAACTGAAAAGCCAACTTCTTTTTGTGTCCTTTAACTGAATACACTGAATAATTTGAATTTTACTGAGGGATTTCTTGTATTATCCACTATTTGGCTATGACTTTCAGTTCTCATTCAGCATTTGCCGTGAGCACATCTAGTGAAATATTGCCTCATGCTTTACCCTTGGACTGTTTTCTGGTGACGTTGATTTTGGCTCCGCCCACGGACTTTTCTCCTTCGGATCATTTCACTGCGGAATGGCTAGCGAGAAACTCGTTTTGAACGCTTTGCTGAATTTCGTGTCACGTGCGAGAAAAACGGGTTGCCCGGTGGACTCGATAACGAGAATTGCCTGTGAATTTTTCAAACCCGAAGAAATTGTCGATGCGAAGAAAGTGTTATGGGCTGATGCCGCATCGACGCGACCAACTGAGCGGCAAAAACTGGGCGACAATGTTCATGATATAGTACGCGCGTTTGACATGTGTGACGAGAAAAAGATAACGTTACCACGTTACGTAATATTTGAACCAGATCAAGTGCCAATAGTACCGGGTGAAACTACTGCAACACTTACACGCAAGCTGAATGAATTCTACATGGAATTCAAAAACTTTGCAGAACAGAATAGTTCCAAGGCAATCGCCTTTCCCCAGCCAGGACCGTCCGCTCTTCAAAAATCAAAGACTCTTTACTCCGTCGTTGTCAAAAACCCCCCCAAAGATCTTGACAACCCGTGTGCCCGAAAAGACTTTCTTGACAATGTTGCCGGGAATAGTAGCTCCAGCATTGTCACTCTCAAGCCACGAAAGGATGAATGGCGAGTCGTAATGTCGAATAAAGATGCTGCCAATTCGCTTGCTGATGCAGTCAACAAGTCGAACCGAGCTGCCGATGCGAAAGTGACGACTCCTGCATTCTTCGGTATCGTGCGCCGCACGCCTTCTGAAACGACCGGTCAGAACATTCAGAGTCTCTTAAAGAATTGCGTGGAAGTGACTCAGATTCGCGAAACTAGGTCTTTCCGCCTGAAGTTCGAGACGAGACAGGACCTTCAATATGCCGTAGACAATCCGCCAGTGATAGGGTACGAGCGCCTTACCGTCTATGAATATAAGTTCCTTCCCCCGCAGTGCTTCAAATGCCAGGCATATGGTCACACTGCAAGCAGTTGTGCACAGACTGAGAAGTGTTCTCATTGTGCAGGGCCGCATAGAAATTCGCGAGAAAACCCCTGTCAACTAGCCATGAAGTGTGCTCTCTGCGGAAAAAGCGATCACCCCTGCTATGCGTACAAGTGTCCTGAAGCCCAGAAGGTAATGAAATGAACCGTTCTCTAAGAATAACCACCTTGAATATTAATGGCTCAGTGATAGATAAAAGACCTGTTCTTGTGCAACTTATGAGCTCATGTGACGTTCTGTGCATACAAGAGCACTTCTTGTCCAGCGATGGACTAGACCTGTTAATTCTTGATGGCTGGATTAAGGTTTTTGGAGTTCCTGCTCTTTCAAGCGGAAGGGGCAGGCCCTCTGGTGGTACTGCTGTCTTGGCTCGTGCAGAACTTTCGCCTGCATTGCACCTGACGTCAGAGTTCTTTGTCTCAGTAAAACTCTGTGACGTTGTAGTCTTCTCGGTATATCTACCAACTGATTACCGCGACCGAAACTCAGAAAGAAAGTTTAGCATTGCCTGCAGTAAGCTTGCCAGTGCCGTGACTGCAACCCGTCAACAAGGGCTCGAAATAGTGGTCGCTGGGGACTTTAACTGTGACCTCAGAAATGCAAACAACCCCAGGACTGAGATTCTTTTAAATGCCTGTGCTGAACTCGAAGTTATAAATAATGACTTGGACTTCACTTACGTGCACAACAGTGGCTCTACATCTAGTCTCGATTTTATAGTTAAGTCAAAACTGAAAGCAACTTCGCTTCACTCACATGTTGACACTTCTACAAACATTTCTGATCATCTACCTGTCTCGAACTCTTTCGAGATCACGCGCCCCGCGTCTCCTCAAAAATGCGAAAGATGGGTCTGGATAACTGAATGGGAGAAGATTGTCTTACCTGTGTATCAAGCTGTGTCTGACGACATTCTGTCGAGGATTAAGGTGCCTTACCACCTTCTCCAGGCTGGCTCAAACCTTGACGAGCGTGAAAAACAGCTGTGTCTTAACATGTTCTGCACCGAAATTGTACACGCCTTGCTTGTCGCTGAATCTGCCGCTGTACCAAGGCGGAGAGTGCGAATTGGTACTGAGATTCCAAAGTGGAAAGAAAATCCTGAGCTTGTTGAAGCACGTAAATCTTCCCATTTCTGGTTTAAGTTATGGTGTGAGAATGGAAAACCAAGAGATGGAGTAGTGAATCAAACCCGTTTGCATACAAAGAGAAAGTTCGCCAAGTGTTTATCTAAGCATCGTATAAACATCATAGATGAGAATAGTGCTCGTGTCGCAAGTAACCCTAACGAAGTGTGGAAGTTTCTTCGTAGTAAAAAAAATAAATCGTGTAGCTCCACGCAGCTTGGTCCCTCCGAGACTGAATGGAATGATTATTTCTCTGCCGAGTTCTGTGCACCTGACCCACAGCTTGAAGTACAGTTTGAAAAAGAGTTGGATGAAAAACTCGGATGCAGCGATCTTTCTAGCCCCGGATTTTCTGTTTCGTATTCCAGTGTTTGTGAGGCAATTCGCAAGGTCAAAAAGAAAACTTCTAAGGGCGACGACAAAATATGTGGTCTGCATTTGACTAACGGTAGTTTTATGCTTTTTGAATATCTTACATTGCTTTATCAAATGATATTTGCGAGTGGTTTAGTACCTGATTCATTTTCTGTAGGCCTTGTAACACCGGTTCTGAAAAAGGGCAAAGATCCCTCACAGTGTAGCTCACATCGTCCAATTACTGTTGCGCCTGTGCTCTGTAAAATTTTTGAATTACTTGTTCTTGGTGAAATTACCCGTGTATGTTATACTCGCGATAACCAATTTGGCTTCAAAAAGGGAAGTAGCAGAGAGCACGCACACCACCTTATTTGTAATGTACTTCTAGAATGTGACCGAACCGGTGAGTACGTTATCATTTCAGCGCTCGACGTAACACGAGCTTTCGATTCCGGTATACACGGCCAGCTGCTTCTAAGTGCGTCTAACCGCGGTCTTGACCGGTCTATTTTGATTCCTTTTCGTGATCTGTACAGTAAGCTTAAAGTCAAAGTGAAGATCCTTCTGCCAAATGGTGTGAAAATTTCATCAGTAGTAATTCCCGTTAGAAAGGGAATACGTCAAGGAGCTCTATCTTCGCCTCCTCTCTACAATAATAGCGTTAGTGAAGCTCAGAATGTGACAAAGCCCAGTTTTGTGTATTTAGGATTAGATATTTCGTTGTTAAACTACGCTGACGACATTTTGAATCTGAGCCGTTCTATTAGTGCAACAGAGTCAAACTTCCTGTCCCTAAGCGAGTCGTACAATAAGATCGGCCTTTCATTTAATGAGGCAAAAACAGAGGTTGTTATTTTCAACCGCAAAAGTGGTGATCCTGCTCCTCCTGTAAAGCTTGGTGATCAGACCATCCAGCCTTCTTCTAGTCTAGTATACCTAGGCCTCCCTATTGGTGATAGTATCAGAACAACTCGTTCTCTATTAGTAGAGGATTTTGCGAGCAAAACTCGTAAGGCATATGGCATGATCTTATCATCTAAAGCATGTTACAATCGGCATATTCGAGCTCGGCTATTCGCAAGTCTGGTCATGCCGCACATACTCGCTCTTTCTCCATTTTGGCGCCTGCTATCAGATCTAAATAAGCGTAAAATTCGTTCTTGCTTTTACCGTTTTTGCAAGTTTCTGCTAGGTTTACCTCCGTGGACACGGAACACTTATGTGAGCAAGAAGTATAATGTCCCAGAGCCTTTCTGTGCTGTTAAAGACAGAATTGAAAAGTTCCGACAAAGTTTAAGGTCTGACAATAGTCTCACTGAGGCTATACGTTACTAGTTGTGCTTTTGTTTGTAAATATGGGTGTAAACAGTCGAGTTGTTACGAGTTAAATGTCTGAGTGCCTGTGTTGAAGTGTTTTTTTCTTTCTTGTGATGTTGTGAAATTTTTTGTGATTTTGCTTTCTCTCTTTTCCTATACTCCGCTTTTGTGCTTTTGCCTTTAATTAGCGGGAAATAAAATTCATTCATTCATTCAATATCTGCGGCCGTCCACACAATGTCGCGATGAAAAATTTATCTCAGAATAGTACTATGAAGTAGTACAAAAAAGTAGCATACAGTACTAACGATGCTACTACATGCTTCTACTTCAAGGAGACCGTGTTACTGCATACTACAATATGCTACTATTAACAAGACCGGATGCTACTATGCCAAGACAGGATGCTACTGGATACTACTACATAAGATTGGACCAGTCTGAGGCACATTAAATGACGGTATTCTTTGCTATTATATAGTATTACATGCAGCTACGCAGGCTACAAATTTTTCATCGGGGTAAATTCTACTATGACGAGGGAAATTTTACTCTCAACATAAATGCGGCTTTTCAGTGAGCAAGGTGAGCTTGGTGAAGACTGCTTGATACCTGAACATAAACAAATTCAAAATCTTTCTGGTAAAGCATACAACACAGATACAAGCGCATAGAGGTACCACAAATTACACGGAAAATGCACTATTTGAAAATCGATTATTCATGAATAGCGGAACAACGAAGTCACGCATTTTCAGCGGGTCTTCAAGCCAATTCAAGTGATAAGTGATGTGTAAATAGATTGGCCTATCCCGGCCCTTTTCAGTTAAACCTTAAGTGAATAAGTGATGGGTAACTAGATTGTGTAATATCTCAGCCCTTTCAGTTAAACTTTAAGTGCTTGATCGGTCGGAAGCCCCAGATCAGAGCAAAATAACTCTAGAGAGTAATGCGGAGACCTATCCTTCCCATGCATCATAAATGGGCCTCCGTCGCAGCGCCGCCCTGTTCGTGTGTGCAGTAGTGGACGTAGAAAATTCTAGCTAGGCTAAGATGCGGTGCAAAAATCGAGGATCAAACCCGACCCAGCGCTCGTTAACGATTGGTTGAGTTTCCGTAGGGGTGTTCGTGTGATTTAACTGTGTGTCACTTTTTCTAAGTTCGCGCATTGCTCAATTGCTCATGGCATGTGAAAGGTGAAGCCTGGCCTTTAAACACTGGAATGTTCACTCCCACCTGACAAGGATGGCACAGCGCCAAAGGACTGGGAATCCTCTTGTTCCGGTTTAGGTATTCGAGACAGGCTGGACCTGAAGAGCGCCCTAGCGCTGACAAGGCTATATTCCAGCAGCTGGAACTCCTAGAAAAATAGTTATGTTTCATTTCTATGATTCATTCACATAAATAATTCAGCGTTCCATACGAAAACTAACAGAAACAAAAATAGAGTCAAAAGCCTTTTTGCAGCACTTACATTGTTATTATTATTATTAAAGTTTAACCGAAAAGGGCTGGGATAGGACAATCTACTTACCCATCACTTATTCACTAAAATTGGCTTGAAGACCCGGTGAAAATGCGTTACTTCGTCGTTCCGCTATTCACGAATTATTGATTTCAAAATAGTGGAATTTCCGTGTGATTTGTGGTACCTCTATGCGCTTGTATTTTTGTTGTATGCCTTACGAGAAAGATTTGTTTTTTCTTGTTCAGGCACTAAGCAATCTTCACCAATCTCTCCACTGCCCACTGAAAAGCCGCGTTTGTGTTGAGATTTAAATTTCCCGCGTCATAGTAGAATTTTCGTTTTGGGGACGACCACCGATACTCTGAACGTCATAACTAGAGTAGATAGTGGAAAATAAAAAAATCTCTTTGCAGAATCCAAATAATTCAGTGTATTCAATTACACGACACAAAAATAAGTTGGCTTTTCGGTTAAACTTTAACAAAAACTGAAAGCTCATATGGCACTTGTAAGAACAGTTAGCATGTTTGTCAGATACGGTTTGCAGTTGTCAAGGCTGGATCTCCTTCCCGATATGCCTTTCATCAGAAGAGGGGCTTGATCTACTAAATCTGGAACGGTTATTCCACTTATTGACTGTTCCTTTCATCAGAAGACGGGATTGATCTAGTAAATCTTAAACGGTTACACCACTCATTGACAACTGTTTCAGAATACAAGTTTTTTCGTACTCTGGTTCCGATTCGAGTAGGACCAAACCGATGGTAGAAGCAAATACTCAAGCCGTGGTAATTCTGTGCCCGAACTGGATTTGACCAAAGTAGTTAGAAGGGTTTTCACCAGATTTCCGGTGGTCCCCTTCGAGTTCATCGTTATCGGGATTGGTCCGGACTTGAAAGGGAAGGTCTGTGACACTAGCTCTTGCCACTTGTCAAGTTCTATTCACATCCGATAACCCATTCAGAAGTTATTCATGTCAACAATTTCCGGATTTTGATATCCCTCCATCCCCCAAGATGATCAAATCAGGGAAGAGACTATTCCCTGATAAGACTGCAAGATTCCCTTGTCAAACATAATGTGGAAGTACCCCAAGACGTGCATGATCAGCGGCACTCCGGGATATATTGCTGAAGTTGGAGGGGGTCCAGCTTCACCAAAATGCCCCAGTCCGGTCCTGTTTCATCAGTAATGTATCTAGGGTTTATGCTTACTGTCCCCACCAAGTTCCATCTCGATCCATGGGCCCTAGATGTTTTAAGAAATTTCCTGTGCCCCCTCCAGCCCTGCCCCAGTAATCAGATCTGGTCCGGACCTGAAATTGAACATCTGAGACACTTGTCCTTGATACTTGTCAAGTTTCATTCACATACGATCACCCGTTCCAAAGTTATGAATGTCACGAGATTTGGGATTCCCCATCCCTCCACTTCCTGAACGAGTCGGGGTAGGGACTATTTCCAAGTCAGTCTGATGGTACCGTAACTTGCGATCACCGGAATTCCGAGAAACCCTCTCCTCCCCCCCCCCCACTGTGATACCTTCCAGTTCCTGTTTTGTCAATAATAATAATAATAATAATAATATAATGCAAAAATAAGGCACATGGCCTCTACAAAAATGAACAACAAATTATAAACTAAATTTCTCTTCTAAACATTTCTGGGCTAAATGCCCTTAGGCCATAGTAGCTGTCGAGCCTGGATTTGAAAGCGTCAATGGACGGGGAACTGATGACCTCTTCCGGCAAAGCATTCCATTCTTCCACTATTCGGTTCTGGAACGTCCAGCGACCAATGTCTTTGACAAATCGCTGTCCCTTCAACTTGAGTGAATGACCACGAAGGTGGCTCTGATTGAACTGTACGATTTGCTCAGGTGAAACATTATCGTAAAAACTGTGGCAAAGTTTATAGAGCTCAACCAGGTCGCCTCGCAGGAATTGGTATGCAAGTGCCGGTAGACCAAGACGCTTGAGACGCTCTTCGTAGGAGAGTAAGCAAAGGCCTGCTGGAAATTTCGTTATTCTTCGTTGTACCTTTTCTAAGGAGTCCAGGTCTTTGTTATAGAACGGACGCGTTGAGCAGTGGCCATATTCTAATATTGGTCGAACCAGTGACTTGTATAAAGCTACCAGCATTTTCTCATCAGTGAGCCTGAATGAACGACGTATCAGGCCCGCAACTCTGCTCGCCTTCGCTATGATCAAGGCATAATGCTGGCTAAAATCGATTCCTGTGTCCACAATTATCCCTAGATCTCGCTCCGATTCACTCTTGGAACTAATTTCCTCTCCCAGGCAGTATGATGTGGAAAACGATGGATTTCCAAGTGCAAGGTGGTGACACTTAGGAATGTTTAGCTCCATCAGCCAATTTCTCATCCACAGCTCAACCCGCTTGATGTCAGCCTGGAGTGTATCTGAGTCTTCCTGACAAGTTATGACTCTATAAAGTTTCGTATCATCCGCGTAGAGAAGCGCTGTGGATTTGATTCCATCTGTAAGGTCATTGATGTATAGGTTGAAAAGCAACGGGCCCAGAACCGAGCCTTGTGGGACACCACTAAGTACATCTATCTCTAAGTCGCTAAGATGTCCTTCTACCGAGACTGTCTGAGTTCTACTGGTTAGAAAATTCCCTATCCACCGAGCACGGCTTGATGTTTGTGGCGAGCCGAGGCCGTACTTAGCCAGCGAGGAACTTTGTCGAATGCCTTTTTTAAGTCCAGTTACATAAGGTCTATTTGAAATCCTTTGTCGATGTTCTTTTTCCAATCCTCCACAGCAAGCAGCATCTGAATCTACGGTTTACGCATATTCTTCCAGCCAAGTCCCATTTCAATCCTTTTGACTCTTAGCGCTCCACGAGATTTCCGGTGCCCCTCTCCAGCCCCCCCCCCCCCCCCAGTTATCGGATCCGGTCCGGATTATAAACTGAACATCTGAGACAATCGTTCTTGACACTTGTCAAGTTTCATACATGTCTGATTACCCGTTCCAAAGTTATGCATGTTACTAGTTTCCGGGTTCACCATCCCTCCACGCCCCCGAAGATGACCGGATCGGGGAAGTGATTGTTTCCAAGTTAATCTGGTCAGGTCATTTATACGCCTGCCAAGTTTCATCATCCTAGCTTATCTGGAAGTGCCCAAACTAGCAAAACCGGGACAGATCGACAGACATACAATCGCTATATGGCACTTTGTGTGTGCTCAAGTGCAATATAAAAGGCTATGCGAAATGGCCGATTTACCGTTTTGAGCGGTAGCGTGTGATGAGCCCAAGTGACAATATACACCGCTTTACGCACCGTATGTTTCTCGCTAGCAGCTTCGAACAAGTAACCAGCACACACTACCACTGTGAGCGTGTACCACCCCTCTAACAATAGTTACTATTAGTTACTATATCCGTTCCATCCGCATGAAAAGTTACTACGCTGACCGTTCCAGCCTTCTCGAAATAGTAACTAATAGTTACTATTTGCTTACCATGCTCGGGAAGTCGGGAGCGTAGTAACTACGCACCACTCTAACGTGATTGGTCGGATTCGCCCGTAGCATGATATTGACGGCAAAAAGCCAGAATTCGTGACATCATGAGTAACTACGGTAAGTAGGGTGGAACACTGCCACTCCGTCTCCCTAAATTATACAAGAGGACCAATAAATTCTTCGTTTTTCACTTCACCGAAAGTTTCAAACTCTCTCTCTAATCCCGTCTGAACTAGATCTTAATTGTGCCAGGAATTATAGTATTTAGCATTGAATCCACATTTAATCTTTTTATAAAAGGTTATACCCAAGGCAGGGCCGTATCCAAGGGGGGGGGGGGGGGGAGGGGGTTGACTCCCCCCCCCCAAACCTACAAAAAATAATTATTTGTATTGGTTCAAACAGCGTTTACAACGGATACGTCAGCTACGATTCTTCATCAGCATGAATAAATGTTTAAAAGTCAGCTTGGGCTCAAAGAATATTTATTATTATTGGGCTTTTCCCTCTGATCTATGTTTTTTGTACGTTTTTTCCGACCCTCAGGCACCCCCCCCCCCCCCCCCAATATAAATTCCTGGATACGGCCTGACCCAAGGACAATGTAAAGCTCACCTGTCTATGTGTTTCCAATCTGCGGATTGTCAGGCTGAGGGTTTGCTTTAGCTTCTCACTGTCCTCATTCTTTCTCCCGCCACCAGAGGCGCTTATGGCTTGTTGGTGCCGAACGTCAACAAGGGCGTCCGTGTATCTCTGAGAAACGGTCTCGAACCAATGTAGAGAGTCAAACTCGGCGTTCTGATCCAGAAGTGCCAAAATATAAGCAAGGCCTGAAACAATAAAGATTATGGTATGCAGGCACTCAGGATCTAACGTAGCGCCGGGTATGGAGTACTTCCTTGTCAATTACACTTAGCAAGGTTCACAAAACCATGCTTGAACTCCAGATATCAGTGGAGGCGACTCTCTTTTTATGTTACGCAGTAACAGAGAGTCGATGTCCAATGAATGAATTTATTTCCCTTCAAATTTGGCCCGAGGTGATCTACACGTAGCCAGTATATTGTCCCTACAGGATGCCTACTCAGACCTAAAATGGACAATGCTTGGTCAAATCACCGACTTTTCAGAAAAAGTACGAAAGTGTTACAGTTCTCTAGTTTCCTGTAAGTGTGTGTATAACCGACATATTCTTGCACGTCTCTACAATGCCGTGCTTTGCCACATTTTATAGCGTCCACTGTGGTATATAATGCTACAATCCCAACGTCAAAATATTAGATCTTGTTATTATCGGTTTGAGCGCGGTCTGAGAAATTCTCCCCTCTACAATCACGCTCGGCTCCTTCGCAATGAAACTACTATCGTTAGTTATCCTTATCTCTTTTCCCGGGCAGTCAAGGAGAAAATCTGATAGGGATGGAAGGGGGGGGGGAGTAGGATGGGTTCAGTCACCTACCGATAACGAGTCCGTCATCTGTGAAGAAAGCAGTTTGTTTATCTTTTCTCTGCAGTTTCTCCTTCCCCGTCCTCATATGCTCTACATAACTGATTGTTAGCGGAGGTATGATGAGGTAGAATAGCTTGAGGTGACTATGCTTCGTATCCCGAAACGCTGGAGCAAAGGCCTGTACCAGCAACTAGAATATACAACAACAGCTAAAAGCTCACATGGCACACATAAGGTTTGAAGCCAAGCTGACCATTAATTTCAAATAAAATAGAAAAAACGAGATTTTCCGGGGTTTTTCTTGATCAGCTAGTTACCCCTCCAAGATGATGTGCGAGGGATAAATAAACTTTCGGATATTTCGGTTGCACTTCCGACAAACCGTCCTCAGCGAAAGAAACAAAACTAAATCATAAAATCCACCACAATCACAACAGGAAAACGATGCGGGACCAATAGACAATAAGATGACATATAACTAAAACCAGAAGAACGGGACCGAACGAAATGCAGATAAAAATAAAATAACGAAAGATAAAAAAGTGCGTGTTCAAAGTGTGTATGTACAAATCTGGGATTATTTACGATTCTGAATTCTGTGGATATTTACAATTTACCATCCGTCTGGGAAAGCGCAGAAGCTTTCACCCAGAAAACGACCCACTCCAAAAATCCATAATCTGTTTGACCACTTTGAATATAACCTTCCACAGAAACCCGAAATTCTCGTTTTTTTTCTATTTTATTGGCTCGGAGAATGATATATAGATTTTGAAAATGTATAGTTTTCTTAAAAGTATATTTTTTTTTACTTTGTGGTTCAGGTTAGTACTTTAAGGAATGGTCGGATTTTGGAAGGGACGGCTTCTAAGCTAATCTTGTTTAATCTTTAATTTTCCAGCCAATTTTCATCGTCCTAGCTCATTCGGAAGTACCTTAACTTGCAATCACGGAAATTCCGGACCCCCCCCCCCCTCTAACTTCCCCCACAGTGCCCGAATCCAATCCGGTTATGTACATGATTAATCTAGAGGATCTGGTTGTTATTCCCACCAAGTCCCATCCCGATCTCTCCAGTCTAAGCAGGTCGCGTATCCCCCCCCCCAACAGTTGTTGGATCCTGTTCGGACATGAAAAAGAACATCAGAGACATGTCCTCTGTTCAGTTATTAAATTTCACTGGAATCCGATCACCCCTTCCAAAGTTACGCATGACTCAATATTCCGGATACCCCCCCCCCCCCCCTCCACTCGCCCACATCGATCGGGTCGATAATTTTTTTTTATTTCCAAGTCACTTTGAACGGATCCCTGATACGCCTGCCAAGTTTCATCGTAAAAAATCCCCCAAAACCGCCGTCACCGGAATTCTGGCAAACCCTCCCCCCCCCCCCCCAAGTGCCCGGATCCAGTATAATTGTTTAAACGATCCATCTAGTCCAGATGTTTGTTCTTCCCAGCAAGTTTCACTTTGATACCTCCACTCCCGTTTCTCGAGATCCCCCCCCCCCAACTGCCGAATCCGGTCCGGACTTTAATCGGGACATCAGTGATATGTCATCTTTTTAGCTATTGAGTTTCATTCCAATCCGATTACCTGTTCGGAAGTTACGCACTACTAAATTTTCCGGATTTGGTACATTTGGTACAGTCTAACCCCTTTACCTCATTGATTTTCCCGCTTAGCAACTTTCTCTACATTCGATCCGTATCATGCTGTGAACTGTTGTTTATGTGAAGTTTATTCACAGAAGAACAGGTTATGCAAATTTTCACTGTATTTACTAGAAGTCAATGGTCCTAGAAACAAACTTAAAACAGCCCAATCCGCGGGTAATTTGTTGGAATCGGAGCATAGTTTTAAAGTATTCAACTATTCTAAAATACTGGAACTTAAAGAATAAACAGTGCGAGGGATCCTTTAAAAAAAACGAACAAAAATAAGACACGGAGTTGGTGCAAAGCGAATTACCTCCTCTAGGTGTCGCGGTATGCAGTCCGAACACCAATCTGCGCGTCACGGCCACTTATAAGTATCATTTTTAAGCTTGAAACTTATCTTTAACGGTAAAATTAATCACACATTTTGAGGAAGACGTGATCAAACAAACAGACTAAAAGATCGGTCAAAAGAGTAAGGTCACCATCCCTCTGGGACATGACGATCTTCTTATACTGACCATCACTTGGTCCATGATCATCGAAGCTCTTACTTCGGAGTAGCCTATATGATCCTTGTCCCACCTTGCAAGTCAGAGAGGAATACCTGTTTCATTCTGAGTCAATTTCAAATGGAAAAAGAATGCAATACCGTGCCCTCCTAGTAATTTCAAAATCCCTGTAAGTACCATACATATCCCTCCACAATCAGTTTCAACTTCAAACCCTTCAGTCCCGTCGTTTGAAACTCTCCCTATCTTTTGGAAATAAAATCCTATCGAGCCCCATTCATCGAAATATCCTCCCGCCCCAACACGAACCGGCTCGGGTTAGGCAAAGCAAGTCCATTGCAGAGTCTGTACCGAAACTACAACTTGTGACTGCCTCACATGCTCGATATGAGCTTAGTTTTTTGCCTTCGTTTGTTAAGTTGTTTAATGCCGGGTTGAATTTTTAGTCTGCGAAATAGTTATTAATTGTATATATTGTACTTTTGTGTATGTTAATGTTTGGCTCGTTCAATGACATACATGTTTATTTTATAACAACAATAACTAATCGGCTCTGTACGTCGCATATTTTTTGAATAAAGTGAATTTAACTGAACTGCATGTCCCAGCACCTAGGAAACCAAAACCATCGCTAAGTATACCGTACCATGACCTAGCCAAGCATGCAGCACAGCCTACCCAGAAATCATTAAAAATGCTTCCTAACGATGGACCCTCAAGGTGAAAAGCTTATCTTCAAACAGTTGAAGCCCTTCACTGAAAATTCTACCTCACGCCAAGCGTATCATACCTTATCTTGTCGGGTAGGTAAATATTCTTTGAGCCCAAGGTGACTCTGAAACATTTATTCAAACAATGTTTACAACGGATACGTCAGCTACGATTCTTCGTCAGCGATATTTCGGCCCTTCTTGGCAAGGGTCCTCGTCAGGCTGTCCATCCTCTGGTTCAACTGCGGGGAAGGAAACAAACCTGTAATGATTACCTTGGGGAGGACCCTTGCCAAGTATCGCGGACGAAGAATCGTAGCTGACGTATCCGTTGTAAACATTGTTTGAATAAATCTTGCCGGGGTCCAGCTACTCCCTCCCCCTGGGAGAACCCATCCCCGGTGCGGCCCCCCGAACAAAAACCCCGGACACAGTGCTAATAACATGCAGTATATTCTTATGAAAAGTAGTGGTCACGCGTTTGCATTAACTCGCGCGTCTAGGGAAAACCCTCCTATATATTTGCACTGCATTCGCATTTTTTGAACGGGGGGGGGGGGGGGGGTACCGAGTTTCCCGCCGGTTTCTAGGGCAGGGAGAGGGGGGTATTTCCGGGAGGGGGGTCGGAAGGGTTTTTTTTCGCCTGGACCAATGTTGCCTATCAAAAAATCATTAGAGGACACCTGAATGAAGAGTACCAAGTATCATCCTTATCTGTATGACTTCCGTTAACATTGCCTGCAGAAAACCCGATCCAAATACGAAATTGCATGTCCAAGCTATGATTTTTGCTTCACTTTGCATCTGTCCTTGTTTTAGTACTGAACAATTTCAGGAACAAACAAATGTCTCCAATCAACCCTTCTTCTGGAATATTTTTTAACCAGTTAAGCCCAAACGTATATCTAGAAGATATTCCATTACGATCCGGCCAGCGCCGTACAAGATTTGAATGAATTGCGCTTTTTGTCTTGTGCAAACCTCCAGAAACAAACATCCCTACTTTGAAAACGTCACTCTCAGGAGAAGAATGCTCTCCGTGGCCATGTCTGTAAATGCATTCTCCATTGTGTGTTCAAGTATGGTTTTATTGTTCAGGTGTCCTTTAAAGTCTTATCTATGTCACTGCTTCACTCTACATTCCCTGAAACAAATTACCTTCAAAAAGTCTGAGCCCCCTTCGAAGTTTTTTGCCACGTTCTCCAAAACGCGCTCGAGCTCAACAATCGCATCTCTCGTCATTTGGCTGAAACTTTCGGCAACGCCATTCAGCCTACCCAACGCTGGAATTTCCGAGGGCAGGACGTCGCTGGTTGACGCGCAGCAGTGCAGGTTTCCCGATCGGAGCATTCGCACATAGCCCATAACATTCCCTGAAAAAAATAAAAGTAAATCACTACAAAGTTCCATCTGCGCATGAGTGATTTCTGTTTTAAGGTTTTGGTACCGTAACGCGATTGTTAGGGCGAAATGGTCAGGGGCGGTTTCGGAATCCATTCCTGTGAGCAAGGGGGTACCACAGGGTAGAGTCCTATCTCCCTTTGTTTTTAAAAGTGCCATTTATGAATGCCTCTCAGGTTTATTGCCAACATTTTTTCTTGGAGACCTAAGTATTAATTACATAGCTTATGCAGACGACATTCTATTAATCAGTCGAACTAAAAGTGGGTTAGAATCTAACATAAAAACGATTTGTCAGGGTCTTTCTCAAATTGGCTTTTCTGTTAACATTTCTAAATGTCAGTATCTTAAATTCAATAGCCCAAAAGATTCCAGTATTTCTTTTCAAAATGAAAAACTCCCCAATTCCCCTACCGTAAAATGGCTTGGCATGTTCATAGCACAGTCTCTAAAAAAAATTTGCGATAACGCTGTTTCGGCTGTTCACGATTCCATTCGTGTCGGATATGGAAAAATAGTTCCAAATAGAGGAAGGTATAACAGAAAAGCGCTTGGTAGTTTATATAATAGTTTCTGTTCTCCCTCTGTCTGCAACCTTTCCGGAATTTTTGGTATTCTGAGGCTAAAAGATTTAAAACGCATCAGAACTTATTATTTCAAGTATTGTAAATTTCTCTTGTACCTTCCTCGACATTATAGGAATTCCCGTATAACTGCAACTTTTTTGCCCTCTGACCCTTGTGCAAAATTATCTTCAATTGCCCAGGACCTTCACGTTTCTGCCCTTGACCATTTCTCCGCACTCCATCTAGGAAGAAGAGTTTTTAGACCCGATTAGTCCCTTTTTTTTTCTTCTTTTAAATGTTTATTTTTTGATCTTGTGCATTTACTACATTATTGAAAGCTCAGTGTACTTTTTCCTCTTTTTTTTTGTTTATACTGCACTATTTCCTCTCCTTAAGTGCGTTAATAAAATCATCATCATCATCATCATCATTTTTCGGTGGCGTTGCCGAGTTCAAACCCTAGGAGTATCTCTGAATAATTTCCTCCGAAAAATCAATTTTCCAAAAAATATAAACGCGACGGTTTAGATAGATAGATGAATCATACGCCAAAAACTTGTCATGGTTTATCTCAAATTTGTTTGGTATCATTCATGGATACAACCCATGAGCACACGCATAAATCACAATAGGTTCAGGTTCTATATTTTTTTTTTTTTTACATGAAGGAATGATATAACGGATTCCTGGTGGTTAGAATTGCGGCCACAATCAGGATTCTTTTGTCTTAAAAGTGGCCGTTAGTGGTAAATTGTTTGTTTAATTTATAACCTCGGATGGTTGTAGTATTACGCCAATGGTATAAGTTGTCACGAATAAGGATCTCCTGGAAGGGTACATTTTCGGACCCTAGCGTCATATTAAATAGAGGTTTAAGGCAGGGTAGTGTGCTATCGCCTAGTATTTTTAACATTACAGTAGCTTCTTGTTTTAATGGTATTGGTACTTCTTTGTTTTTGGTAAGGTTTTTATTGCTTCGTGGATCGCATATGCCGATGACCTGTTACTTATAAGTCGATCTTTGCAGGCTCTTCAACAGAACCTTGATTTTATTTTTGATTGTTTAAAGCAACATGGTTTAAATATCCGACCAGAGAAATCCCAGTTTATTATTTTTTGCCCTAAGCCGTCGGAAATTGTACATGGTAATTTTTGTATGGTGGTTGGTGGTCTAGTCCTAAAACCCGTTGATTCTATGAGATATCTTGGCGTCCTTTATGGTACAACTCTGTCTCTTACTAGGACTCTTATTGTTAAGGATGTGGGTTCAAGGATTGCGGCTAGTTTTGGTGATGTAGTGTCACTACGTGATTATTTTTCTAGAAAAAATCCAGCTCGGATTTTTAACACGGTTGCTTTGCCTCAGACTCTTTTAGTTTCCCCTTTCCTTAAATATTTTACGTCGGGTAATATGGCTAGTATTAAGACTTCTTTTTTTAATTACGGAAAATTTTTATGCCGGTTTTCGAAGTATGAGCGCAGTTCTTTTATGATTTCGAAGTACGGTTTAAAAGATCCTATTGAAGTTACGCAGCGTAAGCGTTGGCGGTTTCTTGAAAAATGTAAGATGTTCAGCCATAAACTGTGTGAGGCTATCAGTTCTACTGAACCTGATTGATTGATGTATAGTGTTTAATCGTGTTATAGTTTATTTACTTTATATATTTTATACTCGTCGTATACGGCGGATACAAATAAATGAAATGAAATGAAATTGAATCACTGACAACAGAGAATCATTGACAACAGCGCCCAACCAGCACACGACCTTCTACACTGCTTCCTGGCCGACAATTGAAATTAAGTGTCTTTTTGTGTACATTTATGAATGAATGAATGAAGTATTTTATTACCCATCAACAACACAACGGAAAGAAAAGATGGAGTATGTGAAAAGAAAAGAAAAACAACAATTACAAAAATACAACAACAACATTAACGTAGATACAAAATCACAGAACCAAAAGAAATTTATCAAAAAAGAATACCCATCCAGGGGTGTTCAACATCTTTATACGAGAGATTCTCGACCAGTTTATCAACGCATAGAATGGGATCAGCGACAGAGTACCTCTGCATCAAATACCGGTTGCGGGACCAACTGGGAACTTGAACAAGATATTTAGCAAATTTAAAATATAGCTTTCTCATCTCTTTCTTATCAGAGGTGGTTAGGAGATCCCAGAATGGAGCCACAAACAGTAAATGAGGCAGAGCCACAGCGTTGTACAACCTTGTAAGGAGTTTTTTTGGCATATTCACTTGCGATGGAACAAGTGACGCATAAGCTCCGCGGAGTTTCCTCTCAGTACGAGCGATAATGAGCTTACGCTCATTATGTGTTTTATTTATTTTCTACATTTACTCCGCTTTCCCGGCCACTTTAGCTTCAATCAAAAACAAGACCAAAGGTTTCGATGGGATCCGAAAATTCGATATTTGATTCAGACAATTGGGTCTTGTCTTCGCCAGATCCAGTCTTAGCCAGACTACTTGAACAATTGTACTATTAAAATTCACAAGTAATTAAGGCCAAACAGCTAATCATCTGGGAAAGTTCAGATATGGACATGTGTGTCCAACAAAAGATTAAAACGTATCAGGCCATTTTATTTCAAATACTTCAGATTTCTATTTTAGCTTTCTCGATGTTACAAGACTACACGCCTTGCAGCAAACCGTTTACCTATTGACGCTTGCGCGAAGTTTCTATCTATTGCATGTGTTTCTTCTACCCCTGAATCGAACATCTAATCAACTTCAGATACAACTTTTACTTTTTTCAAAATATCCGGTTTTTACCGGATTCCGAGTGAACTACTTGTCCGGCGAAAAAATCACATTCATATTCGGACTCAGCATGTCTCCTTACCTCTACATCGACTATCTCATTAGCTTTTAAAAATATTTTTGTGTAGTCCCTTAATCTGAAACCCCTCCCCCAGCCTTAAATATAGGGTTACAGAGCCCATCTTCGAACTTGACCTATACTTTGACCCAGAGAGTCATTGCGCTAAATTTTAACAACATACCTTAACCGCTTCGAGAGTTATCGTGCTAACAGACGGACGGACGGAAAACTTTGTCATGTCATAGGTATCCCTCCACTTACGTTTTGGGATCCCAAAAAAGGCTGTTTTTCGATATCGAAAGCCCATGCACTATATTTTTCTTTACACGTTTCTTCAGCCCAAGCTGACTGCGAATCAGATTTGACGGTGCAAAACGGATAAGTCAGCTACATTTTATTAGAGCTATATTTCGGCCCTTCTCGGCAAGGGTCCTGTTCAGGCTCAAGCCGATCAAGCTGGAAAATGATCTTGTCGACATATAGCTCTAATGAAATGTAGCTGACTTATCCGTTTTGCACTGTCAAATTATATTTCTCTTTCTTTCTCTACACTGCACTATTTTTTTTGTCTATCAAATTTAACATTACGATCACTTTCACCCCAGCTTGCTGGCCAGCAAACACCATTCCAGCAAGACTGATTCTTAATTTAAAAAAATTATAATAGTTATGTAAGAATTTTGTTTTCTTTATTAGCGTGTGGTTGGTTAATTGAACGACTTTTTCGTGTGTGGTTGGTTTATGCTGTACGCATTCTCGCTTACTATGTCAAACAGTTTGTCATTTTTGTTTATTTTTTCCAAGAGGGGAAAATATGAATTTTTATTTATTTATTTGGTAGATAGCAGGTCATTTCATACAGGTCAGATAAATTAAGTTATATTATTTTTGTTAGATTTATAGGGTACGTAGTTGTTGTTATTATAGTAAAAATTTTAACAAGCATTGCATGTTCGAATTGTTTTTCTCCACAGTGCTAGTGTCATCTATTTGTATTTTTGTGTAAAATTAAAAAAATTTGAACTTGAACTTGAACTGAATTACCACTTACCAACTTCCGTAATCAGAAGCCGGAATTCATCAAGGTAGCTCCTTCCTTCGTTGGTTATCCCCAGATTCTTAATTCCTCGCACAAACTTCTCAGCTTTATCGTAGGGGTACACAACATCGAATTTTTGCGACGCCTCGTCACCGGCCGCCGAGTTACGCAGTTCGCGCGTCATTTTCAAATCTTTGATCAAGCGTGACTTTATCTGCTCGTCATACAGAAACTGGGAGAAAATGTGAAACTTTTGACGGAGAAATTGGTAGCTGTAGTTCACCTAAAAAAAAGAGAGAAAAAATACGTTTAAGCAGAGCTGAAGGCCAACTGTTACTTTCAAATCTCATTAACCACAGCCATTATCAGTCGTTCTGGTTCATTCGTTTGTGCCCAATAATCTTGATGACTAATTCTCCTTGCAGATACAAAATCACAGCTGTCCCCAACAATCGCCGTGATTGGTTGACAGATTTGAGTTGTTGAGTTTGAGTCATTCGGGCGACAATTGCTCGTTCTTCCCGAGGATCACTGGCGTATTTTGGACTTACTCATTTAAGGTCGACTTACTCATATAAGATCGGACGCAACGTACTAAATATAAGTCAACCTATTCGGATAGCCTCCCTATTTTTTGCGGTGTACTACAAGGTACTCTTCTTGGCCCTTTGCTTTTCCTTGGGATGATCAACGAGCTTGTCGTAACTTTTCAAGACAGATGGAAGTACGTAGACGACTTGTCCATTTTAGAGATATGTCGTAGTGGTATAACAAGCAACCAATTACTGTTAGATAATATTTGTG
The DNA here is from genome assembly GCA_023053575.1 of Branchinecta lynchi. Lineage (NCBI taxonomy): Eukaryota > Metazoa > Arthropoda > Branchiopoda > Anostraca > Branchinectidae > Branchinecta > Branchinecta lynchi. The sequence continues at coordinate 20,906,230 of JAKZAP010000020.1, forward strand.
TTGAAGCCGCTGATGAGCAAATGGTTGTTACCATGGAGAAATCAGTGGTTCTAACAATGTCCTTTTTGAGATCCCAAAACGTAAGTGGAGGTTATCCGTCCGTCCATCCGTTCGTCCGTCCGTCTGTAAGCACGATAACTCTCGAAGGGAATGAGATATTTTGATGAAACTTGGTAAGAGGATTGTTTGGGTCAAGGGTAAGGTCGAGTTTGTAGATGGGCTCTGTAGCCCTATATTTGGGGGTGGGGGAGGGGGGTCAATTTAAGGGACAAACAAAATATTTTTAAACAGCTAATGTGCTAGTCGATTTTGGGGTATGAAGACATGCTGAGCACGATGGTGACAATCATTTTCTCGCCGGACAAGTAGTTCGTCCGGAATCCGGCAAAAACCGGAAAGTTTGTTAAAAGTAAAAGTTTCATTTGAAGTTGATTAAATGTTTAAGTTAGGGGTAAAAAGACATGCTGAGCATGATGGTGAAAATCATTTTGTCGCCGGACAAGCAGTTCGTCCGGAATCCGGCCAAAACCGGAAAGTTGGTTAAAAGTAATAGTTTCATTTGAAGTTGATTAAATGTTTGATTTATGGGTAAGAAGACACGCTGAACCCGATGGTGAAAACCATTCTCTCGCCGGACAACTAGTTCGCCTGTAATCCGGCCAAAACCGGAAAATATGTTAAAAGTAAAAACTTTATCTGAAGTTGATTAGATGATATATTTAGGGGTAAGAAGAGACGCGAGTCTGTATATAATGATCATTTTTTACCCGGACATATAATTAGTCCGGAATCCGGTTGTACCCGCATTTTTTTTAAGTCAAAATTTTATTTAAAGTTGATTAGATTTCTTTATAGGGATAAGGAGATACGCCGGCTTCGTTTCTGAATTTTTCTTTTTTTGCTGGACTAGTAGTTCGTTCGGAATTCGGGCGAAACCGCAAATTTGGCAGTAGTAAAGCAGGAAGTTTCGGTCAATATCGTCAAAATAGATATGGCTTATAGAGGTATAGATAGGTAGATAGAATATCTGAACTCGGTTTTCTCTGATGATTAGCCTGGCGAAGACAAGACCGAATTGTCTGGATCAAATCTTAGATTTTCGGGATCCCATCGACACCTTTGGTCTTGTTAAAAAGTAACCCTGTTTTTTCCCCTCCAATTCCTTACTCTCAGCATGTTAAGGAACTTAAACTCTTGGGAGTTCACATAACGGCGGATCTCAAGTGGGATAGACAGGGTGAAGTTATGCAAGGAGAGGTAACATGTCCCACCAAAGCATCTCCTAAGAGTTTATCTTTCTTTCATACGCCCACCTGGAATACTGTTGCCCCGTGTGGCACTTTGGAATTACTCGTGAACAGTCTGATTCGCTTGACAGGATGCAGTTCAGCGCCCTCCTTGCAGTTTCCAAGTCCCCTAAAGTACCGTATATAGACCTCCATAATACTTATTTTAGAAACCCTGTTGAAGCGCCATGAAAAAACTTTCGTTAGTGTTTGGAACTAAAATCTTGAATACACCAGCACTACGTGATATCCTCCCCCCGTTCTTCAGCGGCAAGAGTAAGGCCTGAGAGAGCGGTAGCCCAACCAATACCCAAATTGCAGCCAATTAAACATACAACGATTCGTTACCTAAGAAGTTTTGATTCCCGCTTTTGTCAACCTTTTTAACTCATTAATTGTAGGCTATATAGATTTGAATATTTTGTGTTATGTTTGACAAGTCTTTTTTATATCCAAGCTCGTGTAAATTATCTTTCGTATATAATTAGTGTTAATGTGGACGAGAACCACCAAATCGGCTTGACCTTTGTATCGGTTTTGAAAATAAAACTGAATTGAATTAAGGCGTATTCTCGCCGTTCCGCAACGACTCCTCGGGGAATTGAAGGAAACGGCGAGAATAAAGGGAGTCACTCCACGCGAACTCCGCCTAGGAAAACAACGCGAACATGGGGAATGCTTCTGAAACGGATTTAGTTCGAAAAAAAATATGCAGTTGACGAAATTAGTCTGGATCCTCTTTATTTCTGGTTTTGTTTATCCTGATTCTTTTTAATTAATTTTACATTGCACCAACACCAGCAAAAACTGATTCCCCTCCAAATCTGAAAGGGAGTCCTTTTTGATGATGGTGATGATTATCGGAGCATTCCCCGTCTGTGGGGACTCGCCAAAATACGGGGAGTAAGTCCCCGGGACAAACAAAAACGCGGGGACTCCTCAAGTGGAGTCCTCGGGGAACGGCGAAAATATGCCTATAGAGTGTCACCAGTAATCACTCAAAGCCGTGTCTGATGTTCATTCAGTCAATGTGCACAAATACGTGAACCAATCGCAGAAAACATCTGTTGAGGTATCTATTGCTATCGAGGCTTTTGCCGCTTTACTGACGAGTTACGGTACTGTCAGGCCTATCAAATAGTTTATTTAGTACTTTTCACCTACCTGCCCGTCATAGTAACACAGGTATTATGCGTTATTTCAATGTTATTGATCCAGTACTAGAAATTGAGCGGCGAGCGTATAGACGGTCGCATACATCGAAGTCAAGATGCTTGCTCCTTTTAGTTCGTTGATACGTTATCTACATTTTCTTTTTCCCTTCGTTTTCCCCTTTTTTGTTGTATAGAGTGGGTTTATAATAATAATAAAAAAAAATTTTGTGTCAGACGCTGTTTGCTTAGTGCGTGTTCCACCCTACTTACCGTAGTTACTACGCATGACGTCACGAATTCTGGCTTTTTGCCGTCAAGGCTGGAACGATTTTTCTATTTTCCAGCAGGATTTCACGCCAGGGGTGAATCCGACCAATCACGTTACAGAGATGCGTAGTTACTGCGCTTACTACGCTCCCGAGCATGGTAAGCAAATAGTAACTATTAGTTACTATTCCGACAAGGTTGGAACGGTCAGCGTAGTAACTTTTCGTGAGGATGGAACGGAAATAGTAACTAATAGTAACTATTGTTAGAAGGGTGGAACACGCTCTTAGTGCAGATACAAAGAACGTATCGTCTTCAAACCGTCGAAACATCTAGCGGACGAAAGTCACGATTTATTTAAGTTTCGGAACCGCTCATAAGTTTAGATTAGATTAGATTATGTTATTGCTAAATTAAATAATAACTCATCATGCTAGGTAACCGCCCATGAGAAGACATAAATGCACTGGCACTGGGTGGTTACCACAAAGTACTTCAACTTAACTTCAACAATAACCTAATTTCATTTCAACACTGATTAATCAATTTTTGTTTCCATACAACACAAAAAAGAAAAAAGAAGAAGAAAGAAAAAATAAATAAATAAAGGTAATAAAAAAAAAGAAATAATAACTTATACCTTAATTCTCTGAATCGTGACTCATCAACCCTCCAACAAAAATTTCTTGACTACTTTCTTAAACAATTATTAGTGTTCAACCGCCTTAAGACTATCTGGAAGTGAATTCCATACCGCCTGGCCCAAAATATTTAATTAAAAAGTCGAATATTATTTTATTATAGGCTACACTAGTAAGTCAAAAGTATTGTAAAAGGCATTTCTAGAACTCCTCTTCTTCGTTGGGGGGTTCAATGGTCTTCAATATGGTTTCGACATTTATATCAAGTGCGTTTCTTCTTTGAATTGTTGCTGCGTAATTTCCCGTTTCGAGGAGAAGGACCTCTGCTTCGTCTAGGGTTTCGCCAGCTAGTAGCTAGAAGGCATCATTTGATAAAAAGTACTTTTCGACCTTGCGGTGAAGATGCGCACTTTAAGGGAGCTAGAACCTCATTTGTAAACAAAAACCTTGAGGTAAAAATGGTAATGGGCTCATGGGGATCATGAAAATGCATATTTTGCTTAAAAGTATTTTTCTTAGTTTGCGGTCATGATTGATACTTTGAGGAATGGTCCGATTTGGAAAATGGCGATTTATAAGCCGATCTTGTCGAATTTCTAAGATTCCAACCAAGTTTCATCGTCCTATCACACCTGGAAGTACCTTTGCTCGCGATCACCGGGATTCCGGACTCCCCCTTAAACCCCCCCCCCCCCCAAGTCGCCTGAGCCAATCCGGTTCTGTAAATGATTCATCCGGATCATTTGTTAGTTATTCCCACAAAGTTCCATCCCGATCTCTCCAGTCTAAGCCGGTCACGTATCCCCCCCCCCCCAGTTGTTGCCGGATCCGGTCCGGACATGGAAAAGATCACCAGAGACATGTCCTCTGTTCAATTACAAAATTTCACTCAAATCCGATCACCCGTTCCAAAGTTACTCACGAGTCAATATTCCGGATTCCCTCTTCCTCTACTCCGCCACGACTGTCGGATCGAGTAAATTTGTATTTGTAAGTCAGTTTGATAGGGCCCCTGATACGCCTCCCAAGTTTCGTCGTGAAAATCCCCAGAACCGCCATCACTGGAATTCCGGGAAACACCGCTCCACCCCCCTCCCCCAAATTGTCCGGATCCAGTCCAAATGTGTAAACGATTTATCTAGAGCAGATGCGTGTT